>CM037092.1:49769483-50969483 GCA_020916435.1 Oxytropis ochrocephala | reverse complement strand
TAAAGGGGTAAAATGACTCATTAATGTATTAATGCGACATAAAATAAACATTTAGTATTAGAAAAAAGTAACGTGCATGCAACATAATAAATCCTACTTACAACTTGGGTATCGTAAAAAATACAACTTATGTTTCCACTATAAAGCAACCCTACCATTATGAGTTGATTAGCGATAGACGTGGAAAAGAATGGCTAAAAGTCTCAAGTTTATTTCAGCACTGATTCTCTTCTTTTTTCTATTTCTCCATTTAACCAATGGACATGGCTTTTCAAAAACAATTCGATTTGGGGGATGAAGATGAACGTGAAGATGTTGATGTAGAGGATGGAGAAAGGGAATGGGGAATGGCTAAAGGGAAAGGGAAAGGGATGGTGGGAATGGCTAAAGGGAAAGGGAAAGGGAAAGGGTAAGAATGATGAAGGTAAGCTTATCTCTCAATCTCTCTTTAATTACCTCTTCATAATACAATTATTTTATTTCATTAACATTATTAATGGTCCATTTTTACATTACATGTCAAGATTGTATACTAAAGTTCCATGTGAAGTCGACGAGGATCAGAGAGTATATTCTTTGGGAAAAGCCTATGCAAGATATAAGTGTGGACCGAATAAGAAGTGCATTTGCAAACATGGAACCGCTTTTTACCTTGAGGTGAGTGTTAACTTACCTTTCATACAAATCTTACCGTCTCTAATTAATATTACTCTAACATTCACTTTTTGTTACTGACTTCAAAAAGTATTAGTCTATTATATGCTAAGGACATGACTTGTATGTCACCACAGGTGTGAAGAAACACTAATAGTGTTTGAAGATTTCTATTAAAGTCACCCAAGAAGAAAATAAATTTTTTATTATGTAATAAATTGCACTAGCAACTCTGCAATATGCATGGGGTATGAATAATATTATATATTAGATAGACTTCCGAATTCAAAATAAATGCATCATAATGAAAATTTTATGTATGTTTTTTTAATGGAACGATAACCGTTTCCTTTTAAAAATAAAAACAGGACTGCACTTACATGTTTTTTAATTTACATCACATAGTCAAATTAATACTTATTCGTTTAGGGATTCATTTGTCTTGTTTCAACACAATCAGTCAAGTTATAAAATGTATTATTCAGTAAGCTCAATTATTATATGAAAACAACAAATCCCAAGCATTCAACAATTGATTTCTGTGAAACAAACAAATTCGAAATATTTGAATAAAGAGCACTTAAATTACATCATTGGGTCGTCAAGTTGAGAGGTTTGAAGTTAAAGTTTTATTATAGCAGTTAAAGTGGAAAATACAGTTTTAGTCAGCGTTCTAGGACGAATGACCTGTACAGTTCAAGAGTCCTAGAATACCTATTCTAAAATCAAACCACACCAAATCAATTTTTCTCAAAACTAAAAAAAAAATCATTTTCAAAAAGTAGGGGACTAAGTAAGTTGTACAATTGGGTTAGTCAGGATTTTAGGACGAATGAGTTGCATGCAGTTCAAAAGTCCTAAGACCCTACACTAAAAACACCAACCAACAAACTTTTTCGGGAAGAACTACGTAGCTTTGATTCCTCCATTGCATCCAGAGGCACGTAGGAGCAAGGCCCCACTCTTGTCAAGCACAAAAACTAACTTTTCAATTAAGTCTTCTTTCTCTATAATTTTAAATAAAAGGGTAAAAATAATACAATTGATTAGAAAAGGTTGTCGTGGGGTGCTAATACCTTCCCAAGCATATATAACGACTCCCAAACTCAAACTCAATTTTTATCCTAAACATAAAGGGACTTTCCGAATTTGCCCTTAAACTATAATTTGGTGGCGGCTTCCTTTGAACCCTTCAAGAATCCTCTTCCGAATTTTTAGATCGCTACATTCAAGAAGCTCAATTATTATATGAAAACAACAAATCCCAAGTGTTCAACAATTGATTTACGTGAAACAAACAAATTGAAATATTTCAATAAAGAGCACTTAAATTATAGGTTTAAATAACATTTTGGTCCCTACAAATACGGTGAATATCCATTTTGGTCCTCGTAAAATTATTATTTTTAAATAGTCCTTGCAAAATTTAAAATTATTCATTTTGGTCCTTGCAAAAAGTTTTCTATTAACTATTAAGTCTTCTTCAACATATTCTATAAGTTACAACTCATCCATAATTTTCACCTAAAAATGTTTTGCTTAAAATAGTTCTTTATATCTTCTGAATAGAGCTTAAAACAAAAAGAACTAATATAGTAGGAAATTAACAAATAATATGCTCTCTAAAACTAAAATAGAAAACCTACCTTGCTAAGAAGATATATACATGCATCACATTAAAAATATAAACCTCAGAGGGCTCACAGGGGACTCGTGAACTCCGAAGGTCGGAAGATATGTACTATTCATAAACAAAATTTTATTTTTCTTGCAAATTTTTTGTGTAAATTGTTTTGTTTACTTCTCTCTTATATATCCTCAATAACTTAGGTGAAAACCTCCACTTTTTGATAAAATAACCGTTGTAAAAATCTCAATTGATACCTGCAAATCAAATATGCTTTCTTCTGTCCGTACAATCCCAACAAATACTTGACAAAGTGATTTTATTTTCTCCTCTATAAAAATCATCTGTTTGGCTCGCTTATCTACACATAAACACCTCTCATCAAACCTCTCTAAAATACTCATAAACCATTTTCTCCCCAAGTATTCCAAAAATGTCTTACATTATAAGAGTGAAGGGGCGTCTTTGGAAATGCTAACGCATGACTAAGTAAAGGGACGCATGACAACTATCATTTATGATGGTTATTACTTGCTCTTTAAAAATAGGACGACTTTGCGTTTATATTCAAAAAAAAATTTCTCTTTAGGGCCGACCTAAGCCCAAAGCAAAGCCCAAACAAGGGCTTGGGGCACTGAAAAACATAAAAGTTGGTCCATCATGGGTAAGCAGAGAGGGCAGGCTACTCTTATGGGGCGATTGAGATAGGAAGTGTAATAGGGGAAGCTATGTGTTGTAAATTATCGTGTTCGAACAGGCCTATTTGTAGCTTAATGTATTTCTATTTTAGCTTAAGCTTTAGCCTTTGTAAATCAGCTGAGCAATAGCCTCTTGTAATTGTAACACACTCCATTTGAACAATATGATTCGTCTTGTTGTTCTTCATGTTTCCCTACTGTTCCTTTCCTTTTTGGAGTGGGTCTTACAATGACCCTCCTCTTTTTTCCGAGTCGAGGCTTAGGGTGGTCAAGATAACAAGCTCATGGCTTTAGATAGTCCTCCTGAGGAGAAGTGATTTTTATAAATTCTTGTTATTTGGATATGATGCAACAAAATTTCTTTTAAATGTGAAACTACCTGTTCCGACCTGGGCTACGAAGCCCCACTGGTATTGGGCCGGCCCAATATCTCTCAGTCCACGCAACCCAAATGCGCCTCAACTAGATCCACTCGGTTCCCACTAGGTCGACAGACAAGATCCACCCTCAAGATCCAACAACCACGCGCGGTACGCCCCTTTACTCTATAAATATAGGTCCACCCCTCTACCACGGTAGGTTCCGCTCATTTGCTACTCCACTCTCCTAGAGCTCTCTCTCTCTCTCTCTCTCTCTCTCTCTCTTTCTTTGCTTTCCTTTACCTCGGCAATGTCCTGACTTGAGTGTCGGAGTGTCTTGCAGGTACCCCCCACCCGACGTGGACCTACTCGGAACGCCTGAAGATCTCCTTCACACCGAGAACGAGGCACTAGCTGCCGAGAGCCTGTAATCAGTCTTATCCTGGAACTCTTATCCAAGTACCCCAAATTGAGGAGCGACTCCAAGATCTAGGTACCGAACACTACCAAAATTGATATGAATTTTATATATGTATATTTATTTGAATAGCATTACATTTTTCTTAATTTATTTAATTGGTTTATGTTTGATATTTTATTTTATGTTAATTTATTAAATAAAAGGTATATATATATAATATTACTTATATGAAGCTTGTCACACATGCACGGCTCCCGTGCGCCCGCCACCGACTTGTCAATTTCGCCGTGCACGCATCGCAGTAAAATCAACCCAAAGAAGGCGTCGTGGTAAACGTCAGCTGCCACCGATCGCAGACTTCTCCAATGCATGCCGCGTGTACAGATCCTGCGCGTCTGTCACTTGCTCCTGCGACGGCGTCAGATATTCATCAGCTGTTGTTCCCTGAATTAATTTCCACTATAGGGACCAAAAAGAATAATTTTAAATATTGCAAGGACTATTTTAAAAAAAATAATTTTGCATGAGGACTAAAATGGATATTCGCCATATTTGTAGGGACCAAAAAGATATTTAAACTATTTATTTTTCTCCTCAATCGCCATTCATTCTTTGCAAAGCAACAATGCGAGAAGCATTGCTGCAGCACTAATTGCTGTCACATCCTCAAACTTCAAATTGCGGACTATCTTCCTACAAAACAAACACAAGACAACAACAACACACTGGTTTGTTAGATTAAAACCCCAATTTTCCCAAGAGCACTTGGTTTAAGAGTCCTCAGCCTGACTTCCCTCCAAGATTATAGGTCTTGCACTTCAGTGGTGATTTTGCTTCTAACCACTGGTTCACCATAGTATTTATTCACCCTTTGACCATTCACCTTGAAATGTTGCTTTCTCACATCACAATACAATTCCACAGCACCATGAGGGTACACCTTCTCAATTTTGAAAGGTCCAGACCATCAAGACTTGAGTTTTCCAGGGAACAACTTGAGTCTTGAGTTAAATAGTAACACTTGGTCACCTTCTTTTAGCTCCCTTTTCTGAATCCTCTTGTCATGCCAAGCTTTGGTCTTAGCCTTGTACAATTCAGCGCTCTCATAACCAAAATGCCTCATTTCCTCTAGCTCATTGATTGCCCAATGAGATTTGTATTGAAGCTCTAAGGGCAGGTGGAAAGCTTTGCCATACACCAATCTATATGGAGACATTCCCAAAGGAGTCTTGAAAGCAATTCTGTAGGCCCACAAAGCATCATCAAGATGATTAGACCACTCCTTTCTTTTAGGCCCTACCATTTTTCAAGCATTCTCTTGATCTCTCTGTTTGATAACTCAGTCTGACCACTAGTTTGGGGATGGTATGTGTTGCACCCCAAAATATCCGGTTGGACTTCTCAATGTACAACGTGGGAAAATTTTGAAGCCGCCACCAATATTTTAGTTTTGAGACGAAAACATTGAAAAAACGTCTTTTAATACAAGGCGGGTGGTCTTTTCGAAAACAAGAGATGTAGGTTCGTGGGTCGGTTAGGTATGTGGAAGGTATTAGGACCCCACACATCCTTTCTACCGAAAGAGAACCATTAATTTGATGTGTGGTTTCGACAAGGTTTGATTTGAAACAATTGTTCTACTTCTTTTCGTATTCTTTTTATTTGAGAAAAATGTTTTGTAAGCGGAGAAAAGAAAGATTCTTTTTAGAATTTTTGAAAAGCGTGCTTGACGGGACGTGGCCCGCTCCTACGTATCTCCCGGTGTGATGGAGAATTCAAAGCTTACGTAGTTCTCCTTAGTCGAGAAGTTTTGGTGTGTTGGTGTTTTTTTATTTTAGGGGTTCTCGGGGTCTGAACTGTACAGTCCACTAACCCTAAAACATAGACATCCCACTTTGCATGAGCGACGTTCCCCTACTTATCGAAAAGTGATTTGAATTACTTGAAAAATTTGTTGTGAGGTTGGTTGCTTTTATTTGAGCAAGTATTTGTGCTCGCATCGAATCATCTGACTACCGCTAACCTAAGACGCTAACCAAACCGGATGTACATCCGACTTGATTCCTTACTCATTTTTGAAATAGGGTTTAAGTTGTTAGTTGCTTGTTTTATTTCTCATAAGTATCCCAAGATGTTTGAGTTGTACAACTCCGATCTTAGGACGCTAGTCAACATCGGCCGTACGTCCGACTTGACTCTTATGAGTTTTTTTAGGAAAAGGGGTTTTTACTTTATTTACTTGTGAAAGGAAAATAAGTTAATTTGGTGAGATTTTGGAAAACAAGTAGAACACTTCAATCAACTCCAAATCCATAACCAAATGCAAAATGAATGAATGAAGTTCAAACATATTCAACTAATCAAGCAATCATGAACATTTTAATCCTCAACTAAGGTTAAGCATGCCAATATAATCAAGGGATTCAATTATCAAAGATGCAAGACAAAGTTCTCAAAATAATTGTGTGTGTGTGTGTGTGTGTGTGTGAGAGAGAGGTGCATTTATCTTAATGACTCTATGCTACACAAGTAGTAGGCTTACGTCTTCATATAAGAGTACATGCATGGGGGAGGAATTGTACACAATTAAGTCAAGACATTTAAATGACATCATGAACAAGAGAACACAATTAATCATAGGCATAGAATGATCTAGGTTGAATGAATGGGCATGCAAGCAATGATGTGCGTGATTAGGCAAGTATGCAAATGCATGAGCACGCAAGAATGTGAGTGAATGATCATATAAAGATGCATGAAGGAATAAACATACAAGACTATGCATGAATGAATGATGGTTCCTATGCAAGGTATGAATCATTTAGGTATGCACGCAAGACATGGAATTAATGAATGCATGACATTTAAGAATGAATGCAAAACATGGAATTAATGAATGCATGACATTTAAGAATGAATGCAAAACATGGAATTAATGAATGCATGATCATGTGAGGGGGTAAGAGAATGCAAAAGGCATAAGCATATATGAATGTATGAACATATAAGTATATGAAAGTATGCCAGTATTAATGTGCAAACATAAGAATGTGTCACACAAGTGATACAAATAAACGAAATGCAAAGTGTAAAAATTAAATGAGATGAGGTAAAATAGTTGATGAAGTGGTAAAAGCAAAAATGTTTAATGAGATGATGAGAATAGAATATTTAATGAAATGGTAAAAGTAAATGCTTAATGAGATAGTAGGAATGAAAGGAAGTGAAATGGTAAGGGTTTATGAATGCAAGAGGGTAAAAAACATGTTTTGTGAGGTGAATTGGTAAAAATGTTAAATGGAATGAAGTAGAGGGTTATTGAAATGGTAAAAGTAAATAGTTAATGAGGTGATAAAAATGTTTGGTAAAAAATTAAGTGAAATAGTAAAAGTAAAATAGTAAAATATTTTTAGGTTTTTTGGTAAAAGAGTTAATGAAGTGGTAAAGTAAAATGGTAAAAGTTAAAAACACACTAACACAATTACATTCATTTACACAAGATCAAACAACACATTTCAAGCACAAAAATATGGACAAAAATGGCCTCTAAGGCCGAAACCACTATGTGAGTAGATCACCAAATTATTTCATGCCAACATGCACAATCAACACATAAAATAAAGCACAAGATTAAACCCTAGGTTATCATGCCATATTACAAGACAAATCATCAAGCAAAGCATGCATTTATTCTTCACACAAATCAAAGGAAACAAAAGAAAACATAAACCCTAATTCTTGACCTTGAATCCTAGACTACACATACTCATAATCAAGTAATTATTCAACTACAACTCATGAAATAAGCAAGAAAACAATAGAACCCTATTTTCCCTCCCTAGGCCTAAACCCCATATGCATGAAAAAGGAATTTCATTTGACTTAAAATTATGCACACAAGATAGAATATGCAAGAAAATGAGAGAAACTACAAGAAAACTCCTTCAAGGCCAAGGACCCATCTCAAACACCCAAGGCTCCCTAAGTCCTTGTCATAATGTTTGAAAAGGATCCTCAAAGCAACAACAACAAGCAATCAAGAAGGAGTTAAGAGTAGAAGAGAGATTTACATGGTAAAAGTGAAAGAGAATAAGGATCTAAGGCTTACCTTAAGAACTTGCAAAAAGAAGTGAAAAAGAAGATCAAATAAAAACCAAGAACACTTGAACCTCTTCTTGAATCCCACAAAAAAAAACCCTTGATCTTGGAGACTTGTTGATGAAAGCTTGATGATGATGCAAGATTAGAAGTGGGTCTAGTATAAGAATCAAGAAAAGGGAGGCTTTGATGGTGAAAAATTGAAAAATGGAGGAAGGAAGAAGGAGGGGTGGTCTCGGTTTTGAGAGACGGAGGAGAGGAGAGTATTGTGTGCTAGGGTAAAAAAATGAGAATCCTCCCCTTTTTTGGTCTCTTATTTGGGGTTTTATATGAGATGCAAAATTAAGGGTATATAGGACATTGTGCTTTTTGCAAACCATTGAGATTTGAGATAGAATTTAAATTAAGGGCTAGGATTGCAATGCACATGGATTAGGGGCAATGAGAAAACACAAGTGAGGGTGAGAAGGGAGTGGAGTGGCGCATAAAAATAAAAAGAAAAGGAGAGTTTGTGTGAAAAAAATCTATTTTAGGAATGAAGGCTCATATGAGATAGGATCTAGAAATAGGGTTAAGGGTATATTTGTGAGGAAATGTTATTAAAGATGGAACTTTGCATTTTTTGATGAAGGGGTGAGTGTAAGTGGGTGAGAGTATTTACCAAAAGGGGCAAAGTTGAGGATAATATCAAATCTATTCTTAAAGAGTAAGAAATAGAAGAGTGTAGAAGATTTTTATTAAGAAAGGGAGGGAGTGAGGCGCATAAAGGCTGAAAATGGGAGAGGAAATAAATTAAAAAAAAAACTTGTTTTTGGGTCTTTTGTCTTATTGAGGACACTTCCTTCTTTTGAATTTTGAATTTTGAATTTGTAGGCATGCAAATGAGAGTGCACCTATTGAAAA
This sequence comes from Oxytropis ochrocephala, assembly GCA_020916435.1. Classification (NCBI taxonomy): domain Eukaryota; kingdom Viridiplantae; phylum Streptophyta; class Magnoliopsida; order Fabales; family Fabaceae; genus Oxytropis; species Oxytropis ochrocephala. The sequence goes on along the minus strand of CM037092.1, from coordinate 50,960,723 downwards.
TGTGTTACATGTTTTTGGGCACCATAAAATTGCCTCCCCAATTATTCTAGACAACCAAAATTGTCATTTAATAATTGGGGATTTTTAATGGTCTTTTAGTTTTTTTTTATGCAATAAAAATGGGGAAAATACATTTTTAATTATTTTGGACTAGAATCTTCTCTCTAAAAATTGTACAAAAATTATCCTTGATAGAATAAAATGTACTTTTTGTGGATGCATATTTTTTGACGAGAAAATCATCCTGTTGTGAAAAATGACCAAAATACCCTTTACCTTAAAAACCCTGAAATACATGCAAAATGCTCTTCACTCCTCAATCTATGTATTTTTTGTGGAAAATTAGGGTTTTGACCTAAGCCAGACAAAATTGGGGTATGACAAATTGTGCCTCTTTATCTAGATTTTAACAATGAATATGAATTGGCCGAAACACATTCCGAGGCAAAATAGAGATAAAGAATTCAGAAATTATACCGATTTTGTCTACTTAGGGAAAAACCCGAATTTTCTTTTCCTTTTTTATCTTCTAGTTTTTTTCGTTTTGGGTGAATGGATGCCAGCCAGAAATGACTGTAATGAATGAAGTGTCAGCCCTCAGTTTGCCAACAAAAGCAGGAAATAGATTGGTGCCAACCCTCAGGCGGCAAAAGCAGGAAGTAAATTGGTGCCAACCCTCGGGTGGCATAAACAGCAAGAAATAAAGCGGTAAAGAAAACAATAAAGAAGGTATCGACCTCTGGCAAGCCGACACTGGAAGGAAATAAAGAAAGTGATAAAGAATGCACCGGCCGGCGTCTGGTAGGCCGACACTGGAGGAAATAAAGAAAGCAATAAAGAAAGCGATAAAGAGTGTACCAGCCTCTGGTAGGCCGACACAAGCAGGAAACAGGTTGGTGCCAACCCTCAGGCAGCAAAAACAAGAAATAAAGCAGTAAGGATGGTATCGACCTCTGGTAGGCCGACACTGGTGTTTCTCAATGTACAACGTGGAAAATTTCTGAAAAATATGGTTTGGGTTTCTCAATGTACAACGTGGAAAATTTCTGAAGTCGCCACCAATATTTTAATTTTAAGACCAAAACATTGAAAAAAGGTCTTTTGAACAAGGCGGATGGTCTTTTGAAAAACTAGAGATATAGGTTCGGGGGTCGATTACGTGTGAGGAAGTTATTAGCACCGCACACGTCCTTTCTACCGAAAGGGAACTTTTAACTAAGTGTGTGGTTTTACGTTTGATTTGAAAATTACCTAGATTTGCCTATTTTATTCTTATTTAAAGATAATGGGAAAACTTAATGAAATTTTTTATTTTTGGCGCTTGACGAGAGATGGCCTCTCGCTCCTACGTATCTCCTAGTGCGATGGAGAATTCAAACCTACGTAGTTCTCGGTTGTCATGAAAAGGTTTTTTTGTTTTTTATCTTTTTAGTGAGTTTTTAAAATAGGACGAGTATTCAGCGAATGATTAAACTAACAAAGGTTATGGGTAATCACCGCTAAGTACTATTGGAAAATGGGAGTCACCGCCACTAGTCAGACGAACAAAAGTTCTGATTGACCGTTAGTAGCGACTCGTTTTTTATTTGATCTTTTAAAAAATGATTTTCGAAAGAGATTAATTGGCACGAATGATCAAACTAACCAAAGTTATGGGTGACCATCGCTTATTGTTCTTTGGAAAAAGACATTGCCACCAATGGCTAGACGAACAAAGGTTCTGATTAGCCACTAGAAACAATGGGTTTAAAAACGATTCTTTTTTGTTATGAAAAATGCTAATGTTTATGGTTGCGAAAAGGATTTTTATTTGTTGCGCTTGACGAGAACGTGACTCGCTCCTACGTATCCCAAATGGGAATCAAAGCGACGTAGTTCTAATGAGCCTTGAAAGTGAAAGTCCTTTTGCTTTGGTTTTGAAAAGTGAAGTATGCGTTCATAATGATCAAACTAACAAAGGTTATGGGTGATCATTACTAAAGACTCACTTAAATGCATGAAAAAATCTCTTTTGAAAAATGAAAGCCTTCATGATGACCAAACTAACAAAATTTATGGGTGGTCATCACTAACAACTTGCCATAACTTTTGATGCTTAGGAAAATATCTTTTGAAATCAAACTAACAAAGGTTATAGGCGATTGTCACTAGTCACCATTTTCATGCCAAGCTATTTAGAAAGGAAAACAATGAATGCAAGAAGATTTGGAGATTCAAGCATGGCACAATCATTGAAATCAAATCCGTAGGCAAGCAACAATATGGACATAACTTGCAACTAATATCATTTGAGTTCTTGAGCAAATATTAGCCTAGACTACACATATCAGACCACAACACATAAATTGGCAAAGAAGGAACTTGAATTGGGCATTAAGCAAAAAATGCAAGGGAATCTAAACGCACATCTAGTGAAAGGTGCAATGTAAGGAATGGACCTATCTAAGTATTGATGATACCACATGAGAGTAGACAAGGAAGTTGTAGGCACAAATGAATTCAAAAGAGTAGCCTCAAGTATGATCATTGGCAAACCATAAACAAGCAAGTCATCTTAGCAATCAAAGCATCAAAGTATGTTGAATGACTTTGGTCAATCCTCAACACTTAAATTAGAGTGCACAAGTGCACAACTGTGAATCCTCTTGCCAATCATCAACAAAGACAAGTTCATTAAAGCAAGCATTTAGGAACAAACCCAAACCCTAAACATACAATCTCATTGTTATTCACTAAGAAATTAAAAGGGGAAAGTTGAATCATCTAAAATCATCTTCACCACTTTAAAACATGATGCACTAGGCATAAGTGGGAATCATATGATTTATCATCAACAATGGACAATAATAAAACTAGAATACAAGAGCAAGTAAGTAAACACTAAAACCAAGTTGAATCACATAGAGCAATCCTCTCACTTTGGGAAAAGTGCACTAGGCACTAGTGAGAATCAACTTGCCTATCATCAACAACTAACAATAAGCAAGCTAAATCAAGATTTAAATAAACACAAAAACTAGGTTGAATCACATAGAGCAATCCTCATCACTTTAAGCAATGTGCACTAGGCACAAGTGAGAGTCATATTGCCTATCATCAACTTAAAAATGACAAGCAAACATATGAAAAACCCAAATACATAACCAAAAACCCATTTATTTTGAAAAGCAAGTGAGATAATATGAGAAAGCAAGCTACACTACAATTTTTAGTAAAGGTTCATGTGATTAGGCAAAGAGATGCACAAAACCAACATAAAACCTATTTTCCTATGAGTATGCGAAATACAACATGCCATAAAACAACATTTAATTTCATGAAAGGCAAGGATTAAGATCCAAATCAACACAAATCAACAATTATTAAAGGGTGAGAAGCACCATAAGCACCCAAGCCTCCCTAAGTGCTTGTCAAAGTGCTTATGACACTTCTCCCCAACAACAATCAACAATATGAGAATATGAAGATGATAGGATGAATGTTTTTTATATTTTTGAGGAAATACTCAAATATGATGCAAGGTTTCAAGGATTACCTTAGCTCTAAGCTAGAAAGTGAGATGAGAAGATGAAACTAGACACAAATCAACAAACTCTAACGTTCTTCAAAGAAGTACCCACTTGATGATGATGCTTGGACTTTGAATGAGAAATGGAGGGAGTATGTGAAAGAGGATGCAAATGAGGTGGAGTAGTGGTGTTTGGGAGGAAGGAAGTGAAGAAGATGGGTGGAGGAGAGGTGATGGTGGCTACGGTTTTGGAGAGGGGAGGAGAGGGGTGAGTTGTGTGTTAGGGTTTTTTAGTGTAAGAAAAATGGGAAGGTTGATTTGAGATGAAAGAAAAAAACAAGATAAAGTGAGGGAGAGGAGAAGAGGGCTACGGTTTTTGTGTGATGGGGAGGAGAGGGGTGAGTTGTTTTTATTGAATTACAATGGGAGGATGTGAAAAGGAAGCAAAAGAATTGTTGTGTTATGTTGTGGTGTAGAGAAAAGAAAGGCAAATAACATGTTGTGTATTGAATGTTGCTGGGTTTAGAGGGGGGTGGCGTGAAGTAGTGGAGGTGGCTGTTGTTGTTGCTTGCAACAATGTCTTTGAGTGTAAAATTGGGTTTACTTTGAGTAAAAATGGCAAAAATGGGATAAAGCAATAAACACTAAAAATAGCTTGACTTGATACTTGAAAATAAACACTCATGGAATCCAAAAATATAGTTAAGATTAAACCCTAATAACAGATTTTTTAATTATTTTTCTAGCAATAAAAAGTAAATAAGTTCTACTAATAATAATAAAATAACGTAAAACCGCTAACGAGTACTAAGATAAACACGCGTATATAATTAGAACTAACACCCGTGCCAAACGAGAACAAAATGCTGCAAGATTGTTAAAAATAACACGCGCGCACCACAGAGCATATTTTTGAGCCGTTTTGAAAGCGAGAAAAATACCCGTTATAATTGACCAAAATACCCTTTTTGACTCTAAAACCCTAATTTACCCAAAAAGTGCATTCCAACCCTAAAAATGATTTCAAGAACCTTGGAATGCCTTCTAGGATCCAAAATGCAGTGCATAAGGCTCTTCACTCTTCAATTTATTTATTTTTTGTGGAAAATTAGGGTTTTGACCTAAGCCGGACAAAATTGGGGTATGACAACTGCCCCTCTTTATTTGGATTTTGACAAGGAATATGAATTGGCCGAAACATATTCCGAGGCAAAATAGAAATAAAGAACTCAAAAATTATACCAATTTTGTCCACTTGGGGAAATCCGAATTTTCTTTTTCCTTTTTCTCTATTTTTTGTTGTTTTTTATTTTGTTTTTTTAGAAAGATAGACACTTTCTTGTCGAAGAAAAAACAGTAAATGAACACTGACGTGCAGACAGAAAAGGAAAAATGGGCACTTGCGTGCAGGAAGCGGTAAATTGCCCAGGCTGCCTAAAACCTGTAATCCTGAGAATCTCTAGTCTTTCGAACGCCATCGGGGATCATTATCGATTCCGAATCGATATATCGATCAATGCACGGCGGCCCATCGTATCTTAGGCTGATACAACTATTCCGTTGAACCTCACATGGGGGTGCGGTCCATCGCGTTGCTCGTACACGATGTGAGACCTGGGCAAAAAGGGAGCGATGATCTTCCTGGGCTCCAATCCGCAATGCGCGCCTGTGCACTCTCTTTTCTTCTCTTTTTTTGTTTCTCTCTTTTCTTTTTTTTTGAACTCCCAACTTGGGGGGGCATTTTCTGGAATCTGAAGGCGGGCATTAACACCGCGGTGCCTATCCTCTCTCTCACTTGTCTGTAGCTGAAAAATGAACCAATGCATGCAATGCAAATGCCATGATTGCCATTTTCTTATTCTTTCCTTATGATGAATGTAATGCAAATGCCTGAATTTTCTTTTCTTTACTTTATTATTATTTTCTATGTCTGACAAGTGCATGATTTTATGCTTGGTGAATGTAATGCATGACTTTATTTGTTTATTGCCCTTTTGCTTTTTCAACCACCCCTTTTTTTTTTTGCCTGACCAACTCGCGGGACTTGCGCTATGAGACACAACGATCATCTATGATAAGAATTCGAGAGCCGAGCTCCGTCCTCTTGTTCTAATGCATCACCGCTTCTTATTTGATTTTTTTGTGAGCTTATTTGGTGAAAGATCGTCTCTTTTTGTTGTTATTTCCAAAAATTTCGCAATGATCTTAATGCTATGACTTATGCACATTTCCATGATTTTTTTATCATCTACCATAAAACGTAGTTTTAAAGCAGAGATGAAAAGAAAGCAATGATAAGACAACAAACTGATAGAGTGAAAAATTTGGACTTTTATTCATATGGAAGTCGATGTGCGTAATGTCACATTGATCGAAAGGAGTACATTGGGAATTTTTCTGAAACTAAGAAAAACAAGAAAATGGACGCAGCAGATCTTATGAACATTCTTTGTCTCTAGAGCGTTCGATGCCAACCGCTCATACTTGTAGCCTTGAACACCCTTTTATCCAAACTTTGGAGGTGCTGCTTGGATCTTCCTTTTTATGTCAACTTTCTGACCCTAATTTTTGCCTGGATCGCCCTTTTGGGTTTTCGATCCATCGGGTCGCTCAATTTTGCCTAGGCCGCCCTTTCGGGTTTTCAACCTAGCGAGCTAATTCTTGCTTGGCTCATCTTTCTCTTTTTTCTTTTTATTTTTCTCAGGCGTAATATCTCTTGATGAAATCAATTGACTGGGTTTCTGAGTTCTTCACCATCCATGTTGGTGAGTATCAATGCACCTCCAGAAAAGGCTTTCTTTACCACATATGGTCCATCATAGCTAGGAGTCCATTCCCACGGGGGTCACTATGGATAGGCAAGATCTTCTTGAGTACAAGGTCTCCTTCGCTGAATTCTCGGGGACGAACCTTCTTGTCGAAAGCTATCTTCATCCTTTGTTGATACAACTGACCATGACACAGGGCAACAATTCTTTTCTCCTCAATGAGATTCAGCTGATCCATACGAGCCTGGACCCATTCTGCTTCTTCCAACTTGGTTTCCATCAGCACCCGTAGAGAGGGTATCTCAACTTCAATGGGAAGAACTGCTTCTGACCCATACACTAGAGAGAAGTGGGTTGCCCCGGTCGAAGTGCGTACTGAGGTGCGATACCTGTGCAAAGCAAAGGGAAGCATCTCGTGCCAGTCTTTATAGGTTACTACCATCTTCTGCACGATTCTCTTGATATTCTTATTGGCTGCTTCGACTGCCCCATTCATCTTTGGACGGTAGGGAGAGGAATTGTGATGTTTGATCTTAAACTCTGTGCACAATTCTTTCATCATCTTACTGTTTAGATTGCTACCATTGTCTGTGATGATTTTATCCGGGAGACCATAGCGACACACCAGGTCCTTCTTTACAAACTTGGCAACCACAGAACTGGTTATGCTAGAATATGAAGCAGCTTCGACCCATTTGGTGAAGTAATCAATTGCAACTAGGATGAAGCGGTGCCCGTTTGACGCCTTGGGCTCTATGGGACCAATGACATCCATGCCCCACATTGAAAATGGCCAAGATGCAGTCAAGACATTTAATGAAGTCGGTGGCACATGTATATGATCAGCGTAAATCTGGCATTTGTGGCACTTTCTTACAAAAGCGTAGTAATCGACTCCATCCGCACCAATAATAGCCACCCTTAATATCTTCCTTGCCATGGTATGCCCGTTGGAATGAGTCCCGAACGAGCCCTCATGCACCTCACTCATGATCCTTTCTGCCTCCTTCTTTGCCACACACCTAAGGAGTACTTTATCATGATTCCTCTTGTAGAGCACCTCGCCACTCAAGAAGAAGTTCATTGACAGCCTTCTAAGTGTTCTTTTATCATTTTCCGATGCCCCACAGAGGATACTCTGCTCAGATATACCGCTTGATGTCATGATACCAAGGCTTATCATCTTCATTATCTTCAATTCTTTGCGCAGAGTAGGGAGTGTGCCGACAAACCTCGATGATGGATTCTCGATCCGGGTCAAGTTCTTATCACGCTTGATATTAAACATTGAAGTTAAAGTGGCGATTGCATCACCCGATTGATTCTCTCTACGAGGAAGATGTTGAAATGTGATTTCTTTCGGCGGCTCAACCAATTCTCGGACGTAATCTCGTATAGTATCAACTCGGGATCTCTCGCTTCCCAATCTCCGTTCACCCGATGGATAACTAAAAATTTGAGTCTCCGTGACGCATCTAATCTTTTAACTTTCCAATCTAGATTTTGCCTAAATACCCAGAATACATGCCTCGTACTCCGCAATATTATTGGTGACATAGAAGCTCAACCTAGTAGTGAATGGTATGAAGCGATGGTCAGGGGACACCAGCATTGCCCCAGCCTCGTGCCCATAACTGTTGGAAGCACCGTCGAACACTACTCTCCACCTTTCATTCTCTGGGGATCTTCCTTCTTCAAATAAAGCCATGATGTCTTCATATGGGAAATCACACTGCATCGACTGGTAATCTTCAATAGGCTGATGTGCCAGGTATTCGGCCAACGCACTACCTTTGATGGCCTTTTGAGTGACATAAAGAAGATCATATTCGACAAACCGCATCGCCATCCGTCAATTCTTCCCGTAAGCGCAGAGCTTCGAAGATATACTTGATGGGATCCATCTTTTACACCAACCAAGTGGTGTGACTTAACATGTATTGCCTCAGGCGATAAGCGGCCTAAGCCAAGGCGCAACAAGTCTTTTCTAGTAACGAATATCTCGTCTCACAGTCGGTGAACTTCTTGCTCAAATAATAAATTGCATGCTCTTTCTTGCCATTTTCGTCATGTTGTCCTAACACAAAACCCATTGAATTTTCAAGCACGGTCAAATACAGAATCAACGGTCTGCCATGCACCGGAGGCATTAAAATAGGCGAATTCTGCAGGTATTTCTTAATCTTCTCGAAAGCCTCTTGGCAATCATCATTCCACTTAGTCTCTTGATTCTTGCACAGCAATTTGAAAATCGGCTCTCATGTGGCAGTTAACTGGAAGATAAACCTGGAAATGTAGTTCAGTCTTCCGAGAAAACCCCGAATCTCTTTTCGTGTCTTAGGAGTAGGCATCTCGAGAATTGCACACACTTTATCTGGGTCAACCTCTATCCCCTTTTGACTGACAATAAACCCCAATAGTTTTCCTGATCTCACCCCAAAGGTGCATTTAGCTGGATTTAACCTGAGCTTGAACTTCTCAACCGTTCAAAGAGCTTCCGCAAATTAACAACGTGCTCTTCATCTATTCTGGACTTTGCGATCATATCGTCCACGTACACCTCAATCTCTTTGTGCATCATATCGTGGAACAACGTGACCATAGCTCTTTGGTAAGTAGCTCCGACATTCTTTAACCCAAACGGCATGACCTGATAGCAGAACGTTCCCCAGAGAGTTGTGAAAGTAGTCTTCTCCATATCCTCAGGAGCCATTTTAATCTGATTATACCCCGAATACCCGTCCATGAAGGAGAAAAGGGAGTGTTGTGCTGTGCTATCTAATAGGACATCAATATGAGGCAAGGGAAAATCGTCTTTGGGACTTGCACGATTCAGATCTCTGTAATCGACGCACATTCTAACTTTTCCATCCTTTTTGGGCACTGGCACAATGTTCGCAACCCACTGTGGATACTTGGCTACGGCTAGGAAACCAACGTCAAACTGTTTCTTCACTTCGTCTCTGATCTTTAAGGACATTTCTGGCTTCATCCTTCTTAACTTCTGTTTAACCAGAGGGCACTCAGGCTTGACTGGCAGCTTGTGCACCACTATATCAGTATCTAACTCGGGCATATCTTCGTATGACCATGCAAAGACATCAACGTAGTCACGCAGGAGTTGAACCAACTTCTCATGCTCACTCTTTTTCATTGAAGTGCCAACCTTGACTTCTTTCTTTTCGCCCTCTGTGCCTAAATTGATGATCTCAACAGTTTCCCCATATGGCTGAATAACCTTTTCTTCTTGCTCAACCATTCTCATCAGTTTCGGAGGAGTTTCCCAGTCATCCTCAACATCATCCTCAGCTTGATTAACGGGGTAATTAAAATTAACATATGAACCGTTGGCATCGTTATTTTCAAAGGCATTCATTTTAGATCTCCATTTGCGAGAATAGAAAAGCAATGAACAAGCAAAAATAGAGACACAAAATGAAGACGCAAAAAGCAATTTTTATTCATTTGAGAATTCAAAACTACATTTTATTGATAGATGATATCTAAAAGAAAACATGCATGCCCCTATGAAAATGTCCTAAGGCCTTGGGCAGAGCCAAAGGATTTGCATTACATAGATCATTACTTTGAAATGAAAACAACAGGGAAATCGACGATCTTCCAGTTGCCAATTTCTTCTCCTGCAACACTGCGACGAACCAGGCCTCGACCCTCGCCTTCTTCAGCTAACTCTTCCTCGATGATGCCCACATGATTAGGGTTCAAAGACGCCAAAGACTTCGAAATTCGCTCGAGGTTATCTATGGGGACCCTCATCAACCTGGGTTCTCTCCCCTGAAGCCTAGCCAATCGTTTCTCACGCTTTTCCTCTGCCATTCTTCTCTTATCAGTTGGAGTGGGCCAATAGCCAAACCCACGTCTGTCCTTGTATTCTTGCAGATGCACAGGTGAATTCCTTGCTCAGATCTTCCTAGCCCCTTCCCAACTGATAGCCACTCTTCAGCATAACTTTTGCTACCATAACATCAGCATTAGACCATTTGGGTACAGGTAGTGGGGATTCTTCACTTACGAACACAAGCGTTCGCGATTTCTAAGGATTGAAAGCGATTCGAGGATTCCTCTACAGACTTCAATATAATGAGAGGGGACAGTTTTTCGATCGGTGTGAACTCTTCCTCCCCCAGAGACAACTACAAGCTTATATCGTCGACTACAAACTTGAGTTTTTGGTGAAGTGTTGAAGGGACAGCGCCTGCTGCATGGATCCAAGGTCTCCCCAAGAGACAGCTGTATGAGGATTCAATATCCATAATCTGAAAAGTCACATAGAACACCTCAGGCCCTATTTGCATTGGAAACTCCATTTCCCCTATGACTTCTTTCTTAGACCCATCAAAAGCCCTGACCAGGGTTGAGCTGGGTTTCATGTAGGAACAATCCACCGCATACTTGTTCATCGTTGATCTGGGCATAACATTCAATGAGGATCCATTGTCAATGAGAACCCTGGAGAGCGTATATTCACCGCACTTCATTGAGATATGCAACGCCTTATTGTGCCCCTTCCCCTCTGGGGTGAGCTCATCATCAGTGAAAGTAAGGTAATTAGATGCAACGATGTTCCCAACTATGCCATCCAACTGATTGATAGTAATATCTTGGGCGACATGGGCCTCATTCAGTACTTTAACCTAGGCATCTTGGTGGGCTTCTGAGTTTAGTAATAAGGACATGATGGAAATTTTGGCTGGGGTGTGGTGTAGCTGATCCACCACTTTGTAGTCACTCTGCCGCATTATCTTCAAGAATTCAGCAACCTCTGGGTCTGACACCTTCCTATTCATCACAGGCTCCGGCTCTACATTCTTTCCTTTTCGGATTCTCTCTTCTGTTGCCTTAGAAGGATTCTCTTCCTGAGCTTTGGGAACATACACACGCCCACTTCTAGTTACCCCACTACTTCCCACAATATTGGTGATGTCAAGAGGTTTGGAGATCTCTGAGTGGAATTGGCACATCAGAACTCCATGGAACAAAGATCGCTCTTTTGATAAGGAGCTAGGACGGGAATCACAATAGTCTTTGGTCTTGCCACAGCCGAATTCCGACTGTATGGCACCTCGATAGGTCTCTGCACATCGCTACCCCATTCTGATTGGAAAGTCAAAACATCCTCCTCTCTCCCCTGCATACCCACCTGGATGATGTGGCGGTCCATCAGATCTTGTAACACCACCTTGAATGCTTCACATGCTCCCACACAGCTGACACTAGCACAAACTCCTTTCTATACACAACCCATTCTAATAATCCCGCATTTGCACAATTCTGCATGAATGATTTCTAGGGAGTCCGAATATCTTCTCTCACGATATGATTAGGGATTGCTCTTTCATATCCATGATTGCATTAGTGGCATGCTTCCCGTGACCAGGCAGCGGGTTAGTCGCGATTTTGGATCCTCCTGCTTGAAAGTTATGCCTTTTTTGTCTATCAAGTCCTGCACCACTATCTTGAAGGCTTTGCAATCCTCCACAACATGCCCAATTGCCCCTTCATGGAAAGCACAGGTACTATTGGGGTTGTATCCTCTGAAGTAAGGTGGTTGAACAGGTTTCATGGGTCTTGTATTGATGGGCTTATTGGTGATGAGGTAGTTGAATAGGTCTGTGTATGACATGGGAATTGGGTCAAAGGTTGTTCTGTTTTGATAGGTCCTTTGGTGGTTGCTTTGGTTGTTGTTTTGGAATGGATGGGCTGTTTGTGTGGGAGTGGGGACTGGGATGTTGGGCGGCTGGTATGGTGGACTGATAGTGATGGTATTGGTTTCCCCTTCCTTCTTTTTGGGAAAGTCAGAGAATGGCTTCTTTTGGGAACTTGTGTTACTTGTGGACCCCTATGCAATCTTTCCACTTCTCAAGGAAAATTAAAATCTAGAAACCTATTGCCTTCATCTTCTCTTGTTTTTTTCTTCTTTTTGCTAGCGCAGCAGCCTTCTCTTGCCCTTTCCATGAGTTCCTCATCGAGAGACTGCGAAGACTCCACAAATTCATATACTCAAGACCGGGAGTGTTGTAAGGCAAAGATCTCGCCTTTTGCCTTTCTCAACCTCTTGGGCACATCCCTCACCGCCTGGTTAGCCAACCATGCCAATTTGGAGAACTTGTTCTTCCACTGTTGAATTTCTGCCCTCATCTCAACTATAATATTTTGTTTTTCAATCCTACCCATTAGCTTGAGAAGACGGTGTTCCCAGTACTGACTCTCCTCTCTCACCTGTCGGTAAGCATCACTGATGTGACTCAGATTCCTTCTTAGCTCATCTGAATTCTCTTGCTCCATCCGTAAAGCCTGCTGATAATCTCTACGGATGTTCTCAATTGCATCTCTATCTTGTCTGATGTACCTTATTTGACTTTCAAGCTCACACGTCGCAGACTGAGACTTTTTATTGAATTCCTCTAGTGATTTCTTTGCAACTCTCTCACTTTGCACGGACTCCTTGAACAGCTTCCTCCATTCATTTGCTCTAACCATGACCTCACCCACCTTGGCATTCGATTTTTTCACCTCATCTTTGGTACTTTTCAGATATTCCTTCATTTTTTGATTACTTTCCTCTTCTTTCTTAAGGTTCTTGTTGCTTTCTATGAGAGCTTCGGCCTTGCGCTCGTTCTCGTTCTCTAACTTTCTTTTCTCAGAAATTACTTTCCCCAACTTATCTTGTAAGGCTTTCTTTTCTTCTTCTACCCTGAGCAAAGCGGACTTGACCTCACTTAGTTCTTTGAGACTTGGAGCGTGAAGCTCGGGACTTCTTCCCAACCGACGATGAATTTCGGCGAGGCGGGCTAACATTTTGAATTCTTTGGTGAAGCCTGCGGTAGAAAGTAACATCACCCGTTTTCTTTGTGATCTCCTATTTATCCTTGTAAACTATACCCTCCCAAGCCTTTGAAATTTTCTGAAGCAAGCCTTGGTTTTTGGATCTTCTTTATCGAGAAAGATTGGGGCCAACATGTCTTCAGTGGGTGCGTTCTTCATAGGATACCCAAGTGTCGATGGTGAGAGAAGGATTATAATTGATGCACCTTGGTTCCCATTAAGGGCACATTCGAAATTGCCGTGACCGAAACAAAGATTGAAGGACTATCTTTCCAACATGGATGATTGAACCAACAGACCTTGAGAGCACTGAGATTCTCTAAAATGTGCACCTATTCTTGTGCACTTCTGGCTTCTACATCACAACACAGGGCATATTCTACTAAGTCCGCAACTTTCGTCTTGTGAGTGACAACATGGTTGAGGAACCAGGTGTAGAGGACATGGAAAGAGCAGACAACCTTCTTTTTTCCTAACACACGGTGATGAGTGAAGGAATAGTAAGTATCCGCAAGTATTGCTGGTACAGGGTTAATCGGACTTTCTTTATTTATGAATGCTAGAAAAAGCCCAATAGCAGTCCTATCAATGAACTTCTCAACCTGAGGGAAAAGGACAATCCCGAATATAGTTAAGGCTAACAGCTACTTGAAAGGACCCCACTTCTTATTCTGGGCATAAAACTTCAATAAACCTTCGAAATAACTTAGCGGGAAACCCCCGATACGGTTCTTATTTTCCTTATGAAGCTCTAATTCCTTCACACTGACTTGCAACAACAAAGAGAGTCTCTGGTCTGAATACCGATGTTTCTGATATTGGTAAGGTGCTAACTCTGACTTTGAGAACCCCAGAATCTGTTCATACTCCTCGAGAGTTGGTGATAACTGAAAGTCTTTGAAGAGGAAGCATCGAATGTGCGGATCATAAAATCGGCTCAAGGCCATAATAGCACTCTCTTGGACATCTAGTTGTAACAATCTGAGGAGGTTACCATAAGCCTTCCCGAATAGATCCCCCTATTCTGACTCCATCAAGGAAACAAACTCTTTCAAACCCTCTACATCTATTCTCTTGACAACCGGAAACCTTGAATTAAGTACAATCTTGCTTCTTGATCCCATGTTGCTTTATCTTTCCCACCTAAGACAAGATTCCAAGTTACTTTACAATCCCGGCAAACAACTTAGATGCGTGACGAATGATTTTCAAAATTAGGTTTTATTTAATGCAGATGATGCAAATGACGTAATGATGCAATGATGCCATGATGCATGATGCAATGATGCTTCTTTTTGTGTTTTTGCGGAAAGAGGATATTTACATGTGGTGATTTGAAAATTTTCACACTATATGCCACCTCATATAGGCGCTTATTGAAAAGGAAAAGCATATCTTTTTTGATTTTCGAAAATTTTGAAGGAAAAATTGATTGAACTGGATGCAACGATGCAGCACACAATTTGGAAAGCCCTTGTGACCTAAAAGGAGGTAGAGCCTATGATCTAAGGTATTTTAGGGGTAATCTTCTCATGTAGCTCTATTCACACCCTCACAAAGGTCACCAGAGCCACAGTCCCTCTCATGAAAATCCCCGTAAATGCAGCAAACTGCTAGATACGAAGCCTCATGAAAGAGCACAACTCTGATTGAAACTTTCGCGAGTAGCCAAACGGACAAAGGTCCTGATGGGCTCCCACTACTCGAATCCACTCATCCTAAGGTATTCTAACAGACCTGGGTTATGGTCTCTTTCTCTAATCATATAATCTCAAGGTACAAGTGTGTGTGTGCGAAGGGCATTTCCTTAAAAACTACCCCACCTGCAAATGAAAATCCGAATGCACCCTGCATAATAGAAAGCAATAACATGCCGTATACCCTAGGGTTCAATATCAATCAAATACAACTAATCTAGGGTGCACAGGAATACAACATGAAAGTATGAAAAAGAAGAAAGCATAGAGGCCAAAACAAGATATTCAAATCAATCACACAAATCACACACTTAATTAATTAGGCTTGACCTACTTTCGAAAAAAATGTTTTTTAGTCCCCAGTGAAGTCGCCAGCTGTTGCACCCCGAAAAATCCGGTTTGGGTTTCTCAATGTACAACGTGGAAAATTTCTGAAGTCGCCACCAATATTTTAATTTTAAGACCAAAACATTGAAAAAAGGCCTTTTGAACAAGGCGGATGGTCTTTTGAAAAACTAGAGATATAGGTTCGGGGGTCGATTAGGTGTGAGGAAGGTATTAGCACCGCACACGTCCTTTCTACCGAAAGGGAACCTTTAACTAAGTGTGTGGTTTTACGTTTGATTTGAAAAATACCTAGATATGCCTATTTATTTCTTATTTAAAGATAAATGGGAAAACTTAATGAAATTTTTTATTTTTGGCGTTTGACGAGAGATGGCCTCTCGCTCCTACGTATCTCCTAGTGCGATGGAGAATTCAAAGCTACGTAGTTCTCGGTTGTCATGAAAAGGTTTTTTTGTTTTTTATCTTTTTAGTGAGTTTTTGAATAGGACGAGTATTCAGCGAATGATTAAACTAACAAAGGTTATGGGTAATCACTGCTAAGTACTCTTGGAAAATGGGAGTCACCGCCACTAGTCAGACGAACAAAAGTTCTGATTGACCGTTAGTAGCGACTCGTTTTTTATTTGATCTTTTAAAAAAAGATTTTCGAAAGAGATTAATTGGCACGAATGATCAAACTAACCAAAGTTATGGGTGACCATCGCTTATTGTTCTTTGGAAAAAGACATTGCCACCAATGGCTAGACGAACAAAGGTTCTGATTAGCCACTAGCAACAATGAGTTTAAAAACGATTCTTTTTTGTTATGAAAAATGCTAATGTTTATGGTTGCGAAAAGGATTTTTATTTGTTGCGCTTGACGAGAACGTGACTCACTCCTACGTATCCCAAATGGGAATCAAAGCGACGTAGTTCTAATGAGCCTTGAAAGTGAAAGTCCTTTTGCTTTGGTTTTGAAAAGTGAAGGGCGTTCATAATGATCAAACTAACAAAGGTTATGGGTGATCATTACTAAAGAGTAAAGACTCACTTAAATGCATGTAAAAATCTCTTTTGAAAAATGAAAGCCTTCATGATGACCAAACTAACAAAGGTTATGGGTGGTCATCACTAACAACTTGCCATAACTTTTGATGCTTAGGAAAATATCTTTTGAAATCAAACTAACAAAGGTTATAGGCGATTGTCACTAGTCACCATTTTCATGCCAAGCTATTTAGAAAGGAAAACAATGAATGCAAGAAGATTTGGAGATTCAAGCATGGCACAATCATTGAAATCAAATGCGTAGGCAAGCAACAATATGGACATAACTTGAAACTAATCTCATTTGAATTCTTGAGCAAATATTAGCCTAGACTACACATATCAGACCACAACACATAAATTGGCAAAGAAGGAACTTGAATTGGGCATTAAGCAAAAAATGCAAGGGAATCTAAACACACATCTAGTGGAAGGTGCAATGTAAGGAATGGACCTATCTAAGTAATGATGATACCACATGAGAGTAGACAAGGAAGTTGTAGGCACAAATGAATTCAAAAGAGTAGCCTCAAGTATGATCATTGGCAAACCATAAACAAGCAAGTCATCTTAGCAATCAAAGCATCAAAGTATGTTGAATCACTTTGGTCAATCCTCAACACTTAAATTAGAGTGCACAAGTGCACAAGTGTGAATCCTCTTGCCAATCATCAACAAAGACAAGTTTATTAAAGCAAGCATTTAGGAACAAACCCAAACCCTAAACATACAATCTCATTGTTATTCACTAAGAAATTAAAAGGGGAAGGTTGAATCATCTAAAATCATCTTCACCACTTTAAAACATGATGCACTAGGCTTAAGTGGGAATCATATGATTTATCATCAACAATGGACAATAATAAAACTAGAATACAAGAGCAGGTAAGTAAACACTAAAACCAAGTTGAATCACATAGAGCAATCCTCTCACTTTGGGAAAAGTGCACTAGGCACAAGTGAGAATCAACTTGCCTATCATCAACAACTAACAATAAGCAAGCTAAATCAAGATTTAAATAAAAACAAAAACTAGGTTGAATCACATAGAGCAATCCTCATCACTTTAAGCAATGTGCACTAGGCACAAGTGAGAGTCATATTGCCTATCATCAACTTAAAAATGACAAGCAAACATATGAAAAACCCAAATACATAACCAAAAACCCATTTATTTTGAAAAGCAAGTGAGATAATATGAGAAAGCAAGCTAGACTACAATTTTTAGTAAAGGTTCATGTGATTAGGCAAAGAGATGCACAAAACAAACATAAAACCTATTTTCCTATGAGTATGCGAAGTACAACATGTCATAAACAACATTTTATTTCATGAAAGGCAAGGATTAAGATCCAAATCAACACAAATCAACAATTATTAAAGGGTGAGAAGCACCATAAGCACCCAAGCCTCCCTAAGTGCTTGTCAAAGTGCTTATGACACTTCTCCCCAACAACAATCAACAATATGAGAATATGAAGATGATAGGATGAATGTTTTTTATATTTTTGAGGAAATACTCAAATATGATGCAAGGTTTCAAGGATTACCTTAGCTCTAAGCTAGAAAGTGAGATGAGAAGATGAAACTAGACACAAATCAACAAACTCTAACGTTCTTCAAAGAAGTACCCACTTGATGATGATGCTTGGACTTTGAATGAGAAATGGAGGGAGTATGTGAAAGAGGGATGCAAATGAGGTGGAGTAGTGGTGTTTGGGTGGAAGGAAGTGAAGAAGATGGGTGGAAGAGAGGTGATGGTGGCTACGGTTTTGGAGAGGGGAGGAGAGGGGTGAGTTGTGTGTTAGGGTTTTTAGTGTAGGAAAAATGGGAAGGTTGATTTGAGATGAAAGAAAAAAACAAGATAAAGTGAGGGAGAGGAGAAGAGGGCTACGGTTTTTGTGTGAGGGGGAGGAGAGGGGTGAGTTGTTTTTATTGAATTACAATGGGAGGATGTGAAAAGGAAGCAAAAGAATTGTTGTGTTATGTTGTGGTGTAGAGAGAGGGAAGGCAAATAACATGTTGTGTATTGAATGTTGCTGGGTTTAGAGGGGGGTGGCGTGAAGTAGTGGAGGTGGCTGTTGTTGTTGCTTGCAACAATGTCTTTGAGTGTAAAATTGGGTTTACTTTGAGTAAAAATGGCAAAAATGGGATAAAGCAATAAACACTAAAAATAGCTTGACTAGATACTTGAAAATAAACACTCATGGAATCCAAAAATATAGTTAAGATTAAACCCTAATAACAGATTTTTTAATTCTTTTTCTAGCAATAAAAAGTAAATAAGTTCTACTAATATTAATAAAATAACGTAAAACCGCTAGCGAGTACTAAGATAAACACACATATATAATTAGAACTAACACGCATGCCAAACGAGAACAAAATGGTGCAAGATTGTTAAAAATAACACGCGCGCACCACAGAGCATATTTTTGAGCCTTTTTGAAAGCGAGAAAAATACCCGTTATAATTGACCAAAATACCCTTTTTGACTCTAAAACCCTAATTTGCCCAAAAAGTGCATTCCAACCCTAAAAATGATTTCAAGAACCTTGGAATGCCTTCTAGGATCCAAAATGCAGTGCATAAGGCTCTTCACTCTTCAATTTATTTATTTTTTGTGGAAAATTAAGGTTTTGACCTAAGCCGGACAAAATTGGGGTATGACAACTGGCAGAAAATAAAGAAAGTGATAAAGAATGCAGTAAAGAAGGAGCGCTTGTGGCTCTGAAGGAACACTTGGGTTCTGAAGGAGCACTTGTGGCTCTGAAGGAGCACTTGGGCTCTGAAGGTGGCCTATTCGAGCGGCCTGAGGTTTAATATCAAGTTGTGGGACTGATACATTTTACCTTGATGGACTTACGCTATGCTTTATATCGACACACGGCTAGTCTGAAGGACACGGTTCGGGGCCGATCCGTCATGCTCGGTGGACGACTTGGCAAAATGAAGGACACGAGATCGAGGGCCGATCCGTCATGGTCGCGATGACTTGGCGAAATGAAGGTCGAGTTCAAAGTCATTTGTTTGGATTGTTGATTTGAACTAAACCGAAGGACCCTAGGGTCCGATGATTCGTCGGTGCTCGATAACGACGGGATCCGAAAGGGACGCATTGGTCCTGGCGGACACATGGGTCGTGAAGCGGATTCGCAAACTCGCTGATTGATCGATTGAGATGGCCAATGTTGGCGTATTGAATTGAGGTACCGCATACGTCAGTTGATGCAAGGGATTGTGCATGAAGCATGGGTGCATGTTATGCAAAGGCATGTTATGCAGGAGCATGTTATGCGAGTGCATGCAATGCTATGATTTTGATGTGATGATGCATGTGGTGGAACACTCTTGAGGTTTTCCTTTTGATTTGATTTTTCTTGATCAGCTTTCTTTTTCTGATCATCCGCTTTTTCATTTGCTCTTTTTTTGAATGATCTTGCTTGATCAGCTTTCTTTTTTTGATCATCTGTTTTTCATTTGCTCTTTTGCTCTTTTTATGAAGTGCAGGTATGCGAATGCAAAATTTTGGTGTTTGATGATATGTAATGCTTTTGTGTTTTGATGAAATGGCAGATGACATGCAATGGAAAACTTTTTCTTCTTTGCCTTATTTCTAGGAAATGTGAATATTGCTATTATGCAAAATAAAATGATGAATAACATGAAATGATTAATGACATGAGATGTTTTAGCTTTCTTTTCTTCTATGAGATGCAATTATTGATGTGATGCAACTGTATTGCTTTGATGTTTGATGGGATGATGAATTTTTGGTTCTTTTTGCTTTATGGAATGCTTTTGTTCTTTTGTATTTGCTTCTTCTTTGTAGTTTATGAAATGCAAATATCAACATAATGCTTTGCTGTTTGAATGCAAGTGTATGCGGTGATTGATGCTTTGATGAATGCAATGCTTCTGTTCTAACTTCTGTTTGTTTCTTTTTTTTTTGCTTCTTCTATGAAATGCAAACATTAATATGATGCAATGCTCTGATGTGGAACGTTTTTTTTTGCTATGTGATGAATGCACAAAATGTGAGGATGAAAATGTAATGCTTTGATGCATATGCCATAATGAATAGATTGAACTGCCTAGATGCATGAGGTAAACATTTTTGTGATGATGAGATGCGAGACTTTGGATGCAAGGAATTGAGATGATTATTGACCATTCTGTTGAAAAATTGAATTTGACTCAAACTCCGGTGTTCTCAAGGTTTTTATTTACAAACAACCTCACTCGTTTTCTCTTTCTTTCCATGATGACTGAATTTTAGATATCACGTAAACAACTTGTGTTCTCTCTTTTTGAAGCATTGTCTAGTAAGCATGCATAGGAGTGCAAATGTGAATGAATGAGTCCGTTAACTTGGAATTGGTTTAGGGCATGGACATTTATGGCAAGTGAAGGAATGCCAGACATGGTTATTGCCAAAGCTCATGAGGGATCAAGAGATACAAGATTGCCCCAATTCAGGTCTTTGATGAGTGAATAGCTTGCCCCTGTCTAGTGGTGACAACAACTAGGGGTGTAGAAGATGATGAATTGGGAATGCTTCGGCTTTTGAAATAAAGGGTGGAGCAAAAGAGATTTTGTCTTAACCCGTAAAACATTGATATTGCCCCAGTCATAACAAGGACAAAGCTGCCCCAATTAGAATGACAAGGCCTTGTTTAGGATAGTGAGTTGAGAGATTGCCCTGGGGAGGTTTTATAGGAATGAATGAGGTGAAGAAATGGGAACACACTTGCCCCACTTTCGAATGACATTTCAAATGGTTTCTTTGAGTGAGGTTGTGAAAGGCGACAAAGTTTTGGTGATGATTATGAACTGAGGGTGATATATGAACGGGGTGGGCAATGAACAAACCTCCCCAAAGTTGAGTGGAGTGAGAGGTGAAGGGAATGCCCCCTAGTACACACTTTTGGTTCTTTTTAAGAACAACTCAAATGCAATGAAAGTTTTGACTTTTTAGTATGAGGAGAGGCTCCACTTGGTGACCACTAGACCTTGTTTTAGTGCAACATGAATGCATCTTGGAGTGCAAGTCCTTCTCCTTTTTTTACCAACTTTCTTGTTTGATTGTTTGTTTTTTCTTTTTGAGCAGCTTTCTTTTTTCTGCTTGTTTGTTTTTTCTTTTTGAGCAAACACGTCGTAAATAGATAAACTTATTTGTCCTAAGATTAAAACTTGAGAAAACGAAAGCAATTGGTCATTGATCGGAATGGACTTTTTAGGGTTGTGATGTGGAAAAGGGGATGATTGAGCTTAATGAAGTGTTTGGGGTTGATGGGGAGGATGGGTCTTATTCGGTGTTGGCCGATGGTCAATGGTTTATGAAAGAAATGGTTATTAGGTTTGATGAGGTTTTTGAAGGTTTTATGAAAGAAAAGATGGTTAAACCCAATGAATTGAGGGCTTTCTTTTGAATGGGGAAATGATTGAACCCATTGAATTTGAGGGCCTTTTTGGAAGGGGAAATGATTGAACCCATTGAATTTGAGGGTCTTTCTGAAGGGGAGCTCTTGTGCTTCATGGCAAAATGTATTGACTCTTAATTTATACTCCCTTTGTCTTCCTTTTTTTGTTTTGGGATTCTCCTTTTTGAAACTTTGTTATTCCCCTTCTTTTGTGAATTTCCTTTCCTTTGACTTGGGTGAAAATGATATACCATCTTTGATGTGGAATTAACCCTCGTCTAGGGTGATGGGGATATCTTGGGCTTTTCTCGGCTTAAGAACAAAGGGTATTTTTGTGATTTTGAATCTTGGACTTTCTGGGATTTTAGGTTTTTGAGGGTATGGAGAGATGACCAAATTTCAATTCAAATCCCGATTGCTTATTTCTGCAAGACTTAACTTTAGGACAATAATTTATCTATCTTCATGTGTTTGCTCTTTTCTTTTCCCCCCTTTTTTGTGCCCTAATTTTTGCCTGGATTGCTCTTTGCGAGTTTTCAATCCACCGGGCGCTCTTTTTTGCCTAGGCCGCCCTTTGCGGGTTTTCAACCTAGCGAGCTTATTTTATCTTTTTTATTTATTATATATTTTTTTTAGAAAGACTTGCACTAAAGGAATATGATATTGACAAGGAAAATTAGTGATCACAGAATTGCCCCAGCATGGAGGACTTAAAGTGCTAGCGAGAATGAACCAAAAAGTCAAGTATGCACTGATGGGAGAGAATATGCGCTTTATGGGTGGACGGGGCGGCATTAGACTTGGATGGGGAATGATGATAAATGAAGGAAATTGACTGACTCAAACAAGAGAAACTGCACGTGGCATGCATACTTACTAGAAGAACGCTTCACAGAGAGTTAGCATTGGTTAAAACATGATATAAAAACTTTTTTGATGAACTGTTTCAGTCTTTTATCATGGAATGGATGAGATGCAATGCCTTTTTTTTGAAGGAAATACAAATGAGCTATTGATGTGAAAAACTGAGGGCCTTGGAACACCTTGAATTTGCAAATGAGTGAGGGTAAACTTTTCCAAAAAAGAAAGATCACTTTGCAAGAACATCTCGTCTCTCATCACAACGTTTTTGTTGTATGCAATGCATGGATGAAAACATTATGATGTATGCATTATGAAAATGAAATGCATGAAAGCATGTTCACTTGAAAAGTGTGACTATTCTAAAAGTTTTTTTTTTCTTTTTGATGTTTTCTTTTTATGCAAGACGAAATATGAAATGCCAACGCATCTTTGGATGATGAATGATGCAAGAATGATGCCTCTTTTCAAAATGATTTTTATAGACAAGATATGAAATGTCGATGCCCCCTTTTCTTTTGATTGATGAAAGATGCAGGAATGATGCTTCTTTTTCTAAATGATGATTTTTTTAGAGGCAAGGCAAAGTATGAAATGCCAATGCCCCTTCCTTTTTTGAAAGATGCATGTATGGAGGAATGATGTATTTGAACTAAAGTGATGAGGTTAATGAAATGATGCATGAATGCTACATTTTGAATAAATTTGATGATGATTTTTGTTCATTATTATGAATGAGATGCTTTCTTGTTTTCATTTTTTGTGCAATGAAATGCATGATACTCACAATGATAAAAAAATGCATGGAAAGACATGATTTTTTTTGAATGGAATTGCATGCAAAATGAGAGGTTAATGTATTATTTTTTCATGATGTGTGAAAAAGGAAAACAATAATGCATGAGACGCGCCCCAATAAGACACGATTTTTTGGATCTATCGAGACAATTAGGGGAAAAAGCCTTAGTGAATGGAAACGCACACGTGCGGAGAATGCACTCCTGACAAACCTTAATGAGATAGAGAAAAAATGCATGTATGAATTTTATCAAGTTTTGTTTTATGCAATGCAAAT
The DNA here is from genome assembly GCA_020916435.1 of Oxytropis ochrocephala. Lineage (NCBI taxonomy): Eukaryota > Viridiplantae > Streptophyta > Magnoliopsida > Fabales > Fabaceae > Oxytropis > Oxytropis ochrocephala. The sequence goes on along the minus strand of CM037092.1, from coordinate 50,937,171 downwards.
TATGTCTTTATATGAAGATGACGGCGATAATGCGACTTGACATGCATGAATGAATGCATGATGAGGATGATTGAAAGAAAATTATTTACAACATAGGATTTTCAAAAGCTGGAACTTCACACTTCTGGAAAAATATATATATTTTTTCGAAAAAAGTTTGGATGCGGGGGTATGCAGCTCTTTTGTGTCCTACAGGGTTTCCTAGAGACAGGATCTAAGGCCTTTCTAAGGGTGCACACTTCAAGGAAAGCACTAAAAGGGGGCCCTAGATAAGGTTCCTAGAGCCAACGACTTCGTCTGAGAGCACCGATCATAGGGCCGTACGTCGAAGTGATGATGTCATCAAACAAAGCCAAACTCTACGTGAAGTCTTCACAATCACCCAACAAGACGTACGTCCAGTGAGCAACCACTAATGACTTCGTTCTAGCCTAAGATATACTCTAGCCCGGGTATAGGGCTGTCTCACCAAGAAACAAAAAAAATAAAGGGAGTGCAACGTGTTGTGTAGGAGCACAATGCCAAACATACCCCCCCACCTGCAAAGAAAATCCAGAAGCAGTCCAGCCAAAGAAAATCATCTACCCTAGGGTTTTGCATATATCATCTAAGTCTAAGCAAGAAATCAACCTAAGGTACTACCAATCATCTAAAACTCTACTTACCCTAAGAAGAGGAGCTAAGAAGAGGGGATCATGATAGAAGGGGGAAAGTGCATGAACTTACCAAAGAAAAGGGGCGGAGAAGAGGGGAACATGCGAGATAAGGGGAATATGATGCATGAGCTTACCTTTTGGAGAAAGGGAGCAAAGAAGAAGGGATCATGGGGATTTTGGAGAGATGTATGAGCCTAAGTAAAGAAAGAAAGGGGTAGGAGAAGAAGCAAGAAGCAAACGTAGAAATAAGCAAATGCACATGGATGCAATACAATGAAAGTGCAGAGAACATTCAATTATTATTGGTAAAGAGAGAAGGAAAGAAAAGAAAGAAAGAAAGAGAAGAAAAGAAGGAAATAGAACAATCACATTTGAATCAAACAATTTTAAACCACACATCAAGTTAATTAGGCTTGACCCTCGTTATTTTTTTTTTAAAAAAGGTCCCCAGTGGATTCGCCAGCTGTTGCACCCCAAAAAATCCGGTTTGGACTTCTCAATGTACAACGTGGGAAAATTTTGAAGTCGCCACCAATATTTTAGTTTTGAGACGAAAACATTGAAAAAAACGTCTTTTTATACAAGGCGGGTGGTCTTTTTCGAAAACAGAAGATGTAGGTTCGGGGGTCGGTTAGGTATGGGGAAGGTATTACCACCCCACACCTCCTTTCTACCGAAAGAGAACCATTAATTTGATGTGTGGTTTCGACAAGGTATGATTTGAAACAATTGTTCTACTTCTTTTCGTATTCTTTTTATTTGAGAAAAATGTTTTGTAAGCGGAGAAAAGAAAGATTCTTTTTAGAATTTTTGAAAAGCGTGCTTGACGGGACGTGGCCCGCTCCTACGTATCTCCCAGTGCGATGGAGAATTCAAAGCTTACGTAGTTCTCCTTAGTCGAGAAGTTTTGGTGTGTTGGTGTTTTTTTTATTGTAGGGGTTCTCGGGTCTGAACTGTACAGTCCACTAACCCTAAAACATAGACATCCCCGCCCGTACAGGCCACGTGCCCCCTACTTATCGAAAAGTTATTTGAATTACTTGAAAAATTTGTTGTGAGGTTGGTTGCTTTTATTTGAGCAAGTATTTCAGGCTCGCACGAACTGTAACGCCCCAAAAATAATCAAGTAATTATCTAACAAATTTAATTAAGTAGTATTTTTAGTTGGCCATATTAAAATAACAATAGGATATTTAATTTAAATAAGGAGTGGGGTGTAGTAAATAAATGGGGAGTATTTTAGTTAAATAGGGAGGGATATGAGAAAGTAATTAAGGGTGTGCAAATAGGGCCCATTAGTGTTAAGTGGTCCAAACCCGATTAGTAAAACCCTTGGGTCTTAGGAGAAACCTTCATTAGAGCAAAGAAATCAAAAATTAGAAAGTGAGAAGAGTGAGAGAGGAGTTGCGACGGCAAGGAGAGGGAGAAAAGAGAGAGAGTTGCGTGAAACTCAAGGAGAGGAGGAAAAGCTTGGAGTGTTGGTGTCTTGGAGGGTTCTTCTTGAAAGATTGGGTGTCTTCCTTCAATTGACAAAGGTAAGGGGGCTCTCTTTCGTAGTTAATAATTTATAGAACATGAAACTATAGGGATTAGGTGTTAGGAGAGTTAGTTTTAATTGATTTATGTGCTTAAATTGATTTATTATGCAAAAATTGAATTGATAAGTCCATGATTGTTGATATTAAGGTGTGATAGCATGAATTTAATGAAAAACAATAGGGAGAATTATGGTGATTAATAGGTGTTTGTGAGATTGCTTGAGTGAAATCTGTTTTCATGGTGTTTGGTGGGGTTTGGGATCGGTTTGGGGCTGTGAACAGTGGGGAGGGCGCCAAATCGGCCTGCAGGATGCGCCTAGTGGCGCCGCGACTCAGGTGTGGGTGTGTGTGGGGTGGCGCAAGATCGGGCGCCATTTTGGCGTGCCAGGCGCGCTAGGTCTTGTTTGGGTGTGTGCGGTGGGTTGGTTGTATCGGGTTCTTTGTGAATAGGGAAGCGGCGCCAAATTGGCGGGGATTAGGCGCTGTGTGTGCGCGGCGATGTTCCGCTTGTGTTGTTCGGATGGGCGTGGCGCAGCAGGCACCAAATTGGCGTGCCTTGCGCGCTACGGTGTGTGAGTGCAAGTGTGTCTTTGCGTTGCGCAAACAGGCGCCAAATTGGCATGCCCGCGCTCGTGATCGTGTAGGTGTAGGTGCTTCTTTGTGTTCTAGTGTGTGTGTGCGTGTTGTGTTTGCGCAAGTGGCGCCATTTTGGCCGCCAAATGCGCCGGTGTGTGGCGTGGATGTGTTGTGTTGCGCACTGGCGCCACTTTGGCCGCCCAGCGCGCTCGTTTTAGTGCTGGCGCCAATTGGCGCGCCCAAATTGCACCGCTTAGTGTTGGTGTCTAGTAATGTGGCGCCAATTTGGCCGCCATGTGTTCTTTGGTGTCGTTGTTGTCAGGTGAGGCGCCAACTTTGGCAGCCCAAGGCGCAACTTGGCTCCTGTGTATAGGTGATGGGCGCCAACTTTGGCAGCCCAAGGCGCAACTTGGCGCCTGTGTCTAGGTGTGGGTTCAATCCTTGGTGCGTTTGGTCCCCGAGGTGTCAAATTAGTCCCTAGGTGTCAGATTGGTCCCCGAGGTGTCAAATTAGTCCCTAGGTGTCAGATTGGTCCCCGAGGTGTCAAATTAGTCCCTAGGTGTCAGATTGGTCCCCGAGGTGTCAAAATAGTCCCTAGGTGTCAAATTGGTCCTTGAGGTGTCAATTTAGTCCTTAGGTATCAAAATGGTCCCGAGGAGGTGTTTTGGTCCCTAGGTGTTGGTTTAGTCCCTGGCGTTGACTTTAGTTCTTGGAGTGACTTTAGTCCTTTGGTGTGGAATTAGTCCTTGGTGTCGTTTTAGTCCCTGTAGGGTTATTAATCATGGTGATGTATATTAATGGTGATTATATTGTGGTGATGAAAGGTCTATGACTCTCTTTGGTGATTGGTGAGTACATAATTGTTGGTGAGCATATTAATGCATTATTTGGTGTTCTGGTGTCATGGTGCATAGTCATGGTGTCACATAATCATATGCATATTTTTGGTGAATAGGCCTCGGCCTCATAAAATATTTGGTGAATGCCCTCAAGGCAATTTGGTGATGGATCCACATGCATATGCCCGTGGAGTTTTGGGTTGCATCTCATACATTACATACATGTTCTGGTGATTGATTGGGTATTCATAAACTAATGGTGTATTTGACTGGACTGTATTTCTGGTGTGCTAGCTTGCCTATTCTACTGTGTTTTCTTGTTTTATTTATTATTACCTATGTAAAGAGACTCACCCTACTGCTTTATGTTGCTTCTTATGTCGGCAACTGCAGATGACGGTGACAGAAGGTGACTTGAGTACCTTCCTCTAGTATGGTCGAGTCAGCTCTGATACGTAGCACCTGGGGGGGACGTTTAGTATTTTGTCATTTCCTTTATGTTTTGAACCATTGTTTTAAGTTTTGTTATTTTCCGCTGCTATGGTATTTTATCCTCGGATTTACTTGGTGCTATGTATCTTATATTTGGAGTTTATTTTGATTATTATTTTGGAGTTTTGAATATGGTTGTTTAAATGTGGCACCTCGTGTGGTCGTGACCAAGTTTTTCAACTACTCTGATTTTTCAATTAATTTAAATAATAGTTTATGTAGAAGGGGGTGTTACATTAGTGGTATCAGAGCAGTTCGGTTTGTCCGACCAAGTCGTTGAGTCTTTAGTATTATAAATTCTCGAGTCTTGTTACTCGTTCTAACTGAACTCTTGTTTCAATGATAAGCTAAGATGGCTAGACGAAATGATCTTGCTCTTCTTTGCCTCTCCGAAGCAATGGCTCAGTGTGGGGAATCGGCAGTGGTCTGGCGATCTTTGGTGCTCGCAATTTGGCCACGTTCCAAAGGGAGAATCCGCCTACTTTCAAAGGTCGGTATGATCCTGATGGAGCTTTGGCATGGTTGAAAGAGATCGAGAGGATTTTCCGGGTTATGGATTGCACTCCTGCTCAGAAGGTGAGGTATGGTACACATATGTTAGCTGAGGAGGCCGATGATTAGTGGCTGGGAACTCTGGAGAGGTTGGAAGCTACTGGTGGAGAGATCTCATGGGAGGTGTTTAAGAGGGAGTTCATGAGGATGTACTACCCAGAGGATGTGAGAGGAAATAATGAGCTGGAGTTTCTGGAGCTGAAATAAGGGAATAAGACTGTGGCGGAATGCGGCAAAGTTTGTGGAATTGTCCAAGTTCTACCCTCATTACACTAATGATGCTAGTTTATAATTTTCGAAGTGTATCAAGTTTGAGAACGGGCTAAGGCATGACATCAAGAAGGCGATTGGTTACCAGAAGATAAGGGTGTTTAATGACCTGGTTGACAGCTGTAGGATTTTCGAGGAAGATAGCAACACTTCATACAAGATAGTGAAAGAAAAGAGAGGTTCTCAGTTTCGTGGGAAGCCCTATGATGTTTCGGGTGGTAAGGGCAAGGGAGAAGAGAGTTCAGGCAAGAAGCCAAGTGGTGGAGATGTTCCTGCGAACATCGTGTGCCACAAGTGTGGTAAGCCGGGACATAAGAGTCCAGATTGCATGGTCAACAAGTGCTTCAAGTGTGGTAAAGAAGGTCATATAGCTGCTAAGTGTGAGAAGAGAGATGTGGTCTGCTACAACTGTGGAGAAATGGGGCACATTAGTACCAAGTGTCCAAAGCCGAAGAAGGAGAGGTCTAGCGGGAGGGTGTTTGTCCTGGCAGGTACGGAGCCTACGGAAGAATGATGGTTGCATTTAGAGGTACGTGTTTCGTTAGGGGTACTCCGCTAGAACTATTGTTAATGCCGATGCTACTTGTTGCCTGCTATTGTCTGATGTGGGGAGTGTTTAAGTTGTGCATTGTCCATAATAGTTAAATTCTCGAGGACGAAAATGTTCTAAGTGGGGGAGAATTGTACGAGGCATGTATTCTGGGTATTCAGGCAGCTTTAGATTGGAAAGTTAAAATATTAGATGTATACGGAGACTCAGCCTTAGTTATCCATCAGGTGAACGGAGATTGGGAAGCCAGAGATCCCGAGCTGATACTGTACAGAGATTACATCCGATAATTGGTTGAGCCCTTCGAAGAAATCACATTTCAACATCTTCCTCGTAGAGAGAATCAACTGGCTGATGCACTGGCCACTTTAGCTTCAATGTTTAATCTCAACTGTGATAAGAACTTGACCCAGATCAGAATCCGGCATCGAGGTTTGCCGACACACTCCTACTCCTGCGCAGCAATTGAAGATAATGAAGATGATAAGCCTTGGTATCATGACATCAAGCAGTATATCCTGAACAGAGAGTATCCTCCAGGGGCATCGGAAAATGATAAAAGAACACTTAGAAGGCTGTCAATGAATTTCTTCTTGAGTGGCGAGGTGCTCTACAAGAGGAATCATGATAAAGTACTCCTTAGGTGTGTGGCAAAAGAAGGAGGCGAGAAAGGATCATGAGTGAGGTGCATGAGGTCTTCGGGACTCATTCCAACGGGCATACTATGGCAAGGAAGATATTAAGGGTGGCTATTATTGGCTGCAGATGGAGTCGATTGCTCTGATTTTGTAAGAAAGTGCCACAAGTGAAGTGCAGTTACTGATCATATACATGTGCCACCGGCTTCATTAAATGTCTTAACCGCATCTTGGCCATTTTCAATGTGAGGCATGGATGTCATTGGTCCCATAGAGCCCAAGGCGTCAAACGGGCACCGCTTCATCCTAGTTGCAATTGATTACTTCACCAAATGGGTCGAAGCTGCTTCATATTCCAGCGTAACCAGTTCTGTGGTTGCCAAGTTTGTAAAGAAGGACCTGGTGTGTTGCTATGGTCTCCCGGATAAAATCATCACAGACAATGGCAGCAATCTAAACAGTAAGATGATGAAAGAATTGTGCACAGAATTTAAGATCAAACATCACAATTCCTCTCCCTACCGTCCAAAGATGAATGGGGCAGTCGAAGCAGCCAATAAGAATATCAAGAAAATCGTGCAGAAGATGGTAGTAACCTATAAAGACTGGCACGAGATGCTTCCCTTTGTTTTGCACGGGTATCGCACCTCAGTACGCACTTCGACCGGGGCAACCCCCTTCTCTCTAGTGTATGGGTCGGAAGCAGTTCTTCCCATTGAAGTTGAGATACCCTCTCTACGGGTGCTGATGGAAACCAAGTTGGAAGAAGCGGAATGGGTCCAGGCTCGTCTGGATCAGCTGAATCTCATTGAGGAGAAAAGAATTGTTGCCCTGTGTCACGGTCAGTTGTATCAACAAAGGATGAAGACAGCTTTTGACAAGAAGGTTCGTCTTCGAGAATTCAGCGAAGGAGACCTTGTGCTCAAGAAGATCCCGCCTATCCAGAGTGACCCCTGAGGGAAATGGACTCCCGGCTATGATGGACCATATGTGGTAAAGAAGGCCTTTTCTGGAGGAGCATTAATACTCACCAACATGGATGGTGAAGAACTCAAGAACCCAGTCAATTCAGATTCAGTCAAGAAATATTACGCCTGAGAAAAATAAAAGAAAAAAAAGAGGAATATGAGCCAAGCAAGAATTAGCTCGCTAGGTTGAAAACCCGAGAGAGGCGGCCTAGGAAAAATTAGGCGACCGGTGGATCGAAAACCCAAAAGAGGCGATCCAGGCAAAAATTAGGTCGAACAAGTTGGACATAAAAAGAAAAACGAAAAGGGGCAAGCAGCACCTCCAAAAGCTTGGATAAAAGGGTGATTAAAGTTGCAAGTATGAGCGGTTGGCATCGAACGCTCCAGAGGCAAAGAATGTTCATAAGATCTGCTGCGTCCACTCTCTTGTTTTTCTTATTTCAGAAAAATTTCCAATGTACTTCTTTCAGTCAGCGTGACATTCTGCACGTCTGACTTCCATATGAATAAAAGTCCAAATTTTTCACTCTATCAGTTTGTTGTCTTATCATTGCTTTCTTTTCATTTTTTCTTTAAAACTACGTTTTATGGTAGATGATAAATAAATCATGGAAATTGTGCATAAGTCATAGCATTAAGATCATTGCGAAATTTTTGAAAATAACAACAAAAGAGACGATCTTTCAGTCAAGTAAGCTCACAAAAATCAAATGAGAAGCGCTGATTGCATTAGAACAAGAGGACGGAGCTCGGCTCTCGAATTCTTATCATAGATGGTCATTGCGTCTCATAGCGCAAGTCCCGCGAGTTGGTCGGACCAACAAAGGAAAAGCCAAAAGAGCAAAAGAGCAAAAGAGCACAAAAAAAAAGGGGGGGTTTGAAAAAGCAAAAGAGCAATAAACAAATAAAGTCATGCATTACATTCACCAAGCATAAAATCATACACTCGTCAGACATAGAAAATAATAATTGATCGTACCTTGACCAATGAAGTGTTGAAGTTGCTGTTCGTTGATTAGGCCGGTCGTTGAGAATGGGAAAGGACCGATCTTGGTTCCACGCTGAGCACCTCGGGTGGTACCTGCAAAGACACTCCGACGATCAAGTGAGTTGTCGCTCGGGCAGATTACACAAGGTAAGAGAACGTACCTGATGCCATGTGCGAATGGCGATATATATCTTCGTAGAGCCCCGGCCGTTTGCAAAGATTTCGGCGGTTGCGAATTGCGCTCAAGCGAGCTTGGGCGATTACGTTGAATTGGGCCGACGACCGGTTGCTATTGGAATCTCTTGTAATTGGCGATACACCCTAACAGCTTGCCCCCAAAGCCTAGGTCGCTTGAGAGCGGGCTAAGGCTTGAATCGCTGCCCCCAAGTGTGATGCTTTTTGAAATACTCTAGATGATGAAACGGTCGCGGCCGTTTTCTCTGTTGATGGGGCGGTTTCGACCGTCCGACAACCGCCGGCCGTGCTGACACGACGGTTGGTATTCACTGTGATTTATGACGCGACGTTTGGTGATTCCGAGGTCTTTTAATGACAGCTTTTAAGGAGAAGGTGAAACGTCGCGACGTTTCGTCTCCCGGTCCCTCTTGTGCCTTGGGCCTGCGCTATAAATACTCCCTCAGTAGGAACTATTCCTCACGCTTTTACGAATTGCTCTGCCGCCGACCGACTTGTCAGCCGCCGACCTACATCTGCAACAGCTTTCGTTTGTTCATCTCTGCTTTCGCGACCGATCTCCCACATTTTTTAAGGTACGAATCGATCTTTCTCTCGGTTTTGATTTTTGTCGCTTTTCTTCCGATTTGCAGAGTTCCACGCCTTGTGATAGGGGGTGTCAGGTCTGGGGACGACCAAGTCGCCCCCTCTCATTAGCGCGCTGCTCGACCGACCTGACCCGATCCCCTTATCGCAGGTGTTATATGCCACGAGTGAAACAAACCGCTCGCATCCCCGGAGGACCTTAACAATCTATCGCTGAACACATGTCGAGGCCGTCCGAGGCTGCTTCCCATGAGGAAAGATCTAAGTCGTCTTCGAGCGACAGAAATTCTATTTCTCCGAGCAGCTCGGGCTCGAGCCCCGCCTCTTCCAAAGAAGGGGGCGATTAGCTTGGGAAGTTCTGATTCCAAGACCGCCAATTCTGACGTTAGATCGTGCAATCCACCACCACCAGAAATTTCCATACCTTGCGCCGCAGGTGGAGATGAAGAGGTGGTCATAGAGGATGATGAAGCACAGAGTGCCGTCCAGGCCGTGGACGAGGAAATGGTCGAGGCCGAGGAAGGCGAGTGGGCGCCATCGAGGAGGTTGTGGTTGACTGTGGTAAGTTCCTCGGTCGGGGTGAACAATGAGGGGGAGTAAGACGCGTCGCTCGACCTAGCCCGAGACCGGTCTGACATGTCTTGGGTGTCAGAAACTCTTCGCTCCAACCGGAGTATAATCACGGTTGGCCATTGGGCCTTGCTCGAGCTGCAATGCCATTTCAACCGATCGCCGGGTTGGAGGGTGAGAGGCATGAAGGAAGGAGAAGATATTGCAACTTATTTAGCTAATCTTAAGTTCACGATGCATCGGATCGTGTTCGAGAGGATGAAAATCATTCCACCCTTCACTGAGTTTCAACGTGACGTTCTGCGTTATATTGGGGTCGCTCCTTCCCAGCTGCATCTGAACGCTTGGGCGTTCTTAAAGACCTTTGAGGAGCTTCTGTCCATGCTTGGTCGGCCGGTGTCGATCCAGTTATTTTTCGCAATCTTCGAATTGAGTTCGTTGAGAGAGAAAGCCAACAAGGAGAAGAGGGAGCAGGTCTCCTTTAAGACTCAGAAGACCCAGCATCGGTACTTTAAAGCGTACCAAGAGTCGTTGGGCGCGGCCTGGAAAAGTCATTATTTCTGGATCGTCCCGACCAAAGAAGCGGGCAAGGCCATATCTGAGATTCAACCCGATGGGATGCTCGGTGAGCCTTATTTCCCCATCATGTGGAACGAGGCTCACTTCTTTAGAAGGCCCGGCGACTATATTTATTCTACCAAGGATTTGAGTGCGACCGACTTGGAGTCCTTGGACATGATCAAAACCTTGGCGAGCATGAAGCCCCCAGATCCTAAGGGCGACCTACCTTGCCGTCCCTTTACACTGCTCGTGGGTCGAGCTTTAAAAGCCGAGATTGGTTGGCTTTTTAACCTTTATTCTTTATTTTTGATTGTTTGGCCGTTCATTCTAACCTTTGAATCGTTCCATTTTGCAGGAAGAATGGCTGGTAAATCCTAGGCCGAAATCGAGAAAGTTCTGAATCCATCTGCCACTCCTGGAGCTTCTCGGCAGCCACCTCGAAATGTGGTCGATCTCGAAGGGACGTCGAGAGTGCCTCAAACTCCCAAGAGCCAAGGGAAGAAGCCGGCCTCCAAAGTCCGGTCGCCTCCTCGCAATGATGATCGCTCCCCCACGGACCAAGTTTGATGAGCGGATTCGAGATTTCCCTGAGGGTGACATTCCCATTCTCTCGCTCGAGGGTTTAGTGCTATCCGACTTCGATCGGTTTAAGAAGAAACCCATGGCAGTCTGCGCTTCTCTTTGCATGGGGGTCGACAAAATCATTCAGGAGTTGTCGGATGAAGCTCAAGGTATTTTATTTTTCTAAACCGTTGTGCTTTTACTTCTATTCGGCCGATTAACCGACCTTGGCTATCTTTGTTTGCAGAAGCTCGGGCGGAGAAGGACACGACCTTGGCCCGTCTGGAGGAGGCAAAGCAGAAGCTGGAGAAATCTGCTAAGTCCAGGAAAGAGGCTCAGCAGCGGGCTGATGAGGACCGGGCAAAGCTGTCGAAGAAGAACAAGGAGCTTGTTGGTCAAGTGACAAATTTGAAGACCGACCTTGAGACCCTGGAGAAGGAGAAGGCCGAGTGGGAGACCCAGAGGGCCGAGCTGGAGGCTCAAGTTCGGGCGATAGCCGGGCATGCTAAGAATGCAGCGATCGAGCAATTTCACAATGCTCTCAACCAAGTGCGGGTGCTGAATTCGGATCTAAGCATCAATTTTGATGAAAACCTGATAAAGCCCGACCACTACGTAGAGAACAACAAGATCATGCAGCCCGAGGAGTTTGATGAGCAGGGTAATACCGTCGCGCCCTAGCTCGGTCCTATTTTGAAGCCCGCCGCGAGCGGAGTAAATTCTGTAATACTTTGACTTGCCCGGGCACAACAATATTCACCGCCGTGCGTTTTAATAGTTGGGCGCTCGGATTCGACCGGGCGTCCTAGGTTTGTAATGACATTTTCCTTTTACTTAACGTTTGTTTGAGTTTATATTGTGAGTTTATATTTTTCTAAGTTCACGAACTCTAGGCCGTCTGCGGGCCATCTCTTAGGGCCTTACGAAGGCTCTCGACCCCTCGGCGATGCTTGTCGATAGGGCATTGCTTACCCAAAAACAAAGAGCGCCCATTCGGTGGCACTTGGTCGGCTCGGCGACTTTAGTTTGGGCCATTTCGATGGCACTCGGTGGGACCATTTCGATGGTCGCTCGAGGTAGGTCGTTTCGACGGCCTATTATGGTGGGTTATCACTTAACCCTTGGGCCATTTCGATGGCGCTCGATGTAGACCGTTTCGACGACCTACTATGGTGGGTTATTACTGAACCCTTGGGCCATTTCGATGGCACTCGAGGTAGGTCGTTTCGACGACCCATTTTCGTTTGATGATTCTTCGGCCGCTCCTTTGCCCTTAGAACGTTTGAGCGACCGGGCATACATTCTTTGCGAGAAAGTAAAGTACAAAGCAATTTCTAAAGGTCAGGCCTCAGTAAAAAACCCAGTGGGAAAAAGAGCGCATGCCTGTCTTTCATTAATGGATCGGTCGTTCATTACATTCAAACATAGTATTTCCTAAGTTTATCTGCGTTCCATGTTCTGGGGATAGTCGCCCCTTCCATAGTTTCCAGCTCGTATGCCCCCTTGCCGGTCTTCTTGACAACCCGATACGGACCTTCCCAATTTGGTGCTAGCTTTCCTTGACGGGCATTCTTGTTTCCGACATCTGCGCGCCTCAGGACGAGCTGACCGACGGTGAAATCTCTCTTTTGAACGCGAGTGTTGTACCTAGCTGCGACCTTCTGCTTGATCAATTGTTCTCTAAGTGATGCTTGGGTGCGCAGTTCTTCAATAAGGTCCAACTCTTCTCGTATAGCTCGGTCGTTGTCGGCCGTTGTTTGGGGATTCAGAGTTCTCCAATTTAGTTCGCCCATTTCTATGGGTATGACAGCATCAGTCCCATACACAAGTCTGAAGGGCGACTCCCCGGTCGATGAATGAGGGGTCGTCCTATATGCCCAAAGAACGAACTGCAGCTCCTCGACCCAGTTCCCTTTTGCTTCATCAAGCCTTTGTTTCAAACCACGCAGGATAACTCTGTTGGCCGCTTCAGCTTGGCCGTTTGTCTGTGGATGTTCGACCGAGGTAAAACGTTGTTTAACCCTAAGTCGCCAACATTTCTCTAAACCTCTTGTCGCGAACCGGGTGCCATTGTCTGTTATCAATTGCTGTGGGACACCAAAACGGGCTAACACACACCGACCGAAGAACTTGCTTACTTTGGCCGATGTGATGGTTGCAAGAGGCTCGGCCTCGATCCACTTTGTGAAATAATCGACTGCCACGATCAAGAACTTGAACTGGCCTGGAGCAGGTGGAAACGGGCCTAGCAGGTCCATGCCCCACCAGGCGAACGGCCAAGGTGAGACAAGACTTTGCAATTCTGAAGAAGGAGCAACATGGACATCAGCATGCACTTGACATTTCTTGCATTTCTGAACTAGCTTCTTGGTATCTTCGTCCATGGTCGGCCAGTAATAGCCGGCTCTGAGAGCTTTCTTTGAAATGGAACGAGCGCCCTGATGGCTTCCACAAACACCCTCATGGATATCTCTCAACACATGATCGGCTTCGACCGACGTAAGACATCTTAGCAGTGGAGATGAGAATCCTCTTCGATATAATTTTCCTTCTATCACTGAGTATTTGGTCGCCCTTAACCTGACCAATTTCGCCTGCTTTTAGTCGCTTGGCTCTTCTCCTTCAACAATGTATCGAAGAATGGGGGCGATCCAATCTTTCTCTTGATCAACACATAGAACGGCCAGAGGCTGGCTTGGCTTGGTCGATACGCTCGACCGATTTAAAGTTTCCTGGATTAGACTTCTGTGATTTCCAGGGGTCTTAGCACTTGCTAGTTTTGAGAGAATGTCTGCTCGAACATTCTCATTCCTAGGCACATGCTTCACTTCTGCTCGGTCGAACTGTTTGAGAAGCTCCCTTACTCTAGCCAGATAGCTTTTTGAGGACATCGTCCTTGGCATCATACAATTCTTTTATTTGAGAAACAACCAACAGGGAATCTGAATGTAATTCCACACGATCGACATTGAAATCTCTGGCGAGCTGCAGGCCGGCTATGCACGCCTCATACTCGGCTTGGTTGTTTGAGGTGTGGAACGCAAAAGTCAAAGACACCTCCACAGCGAGTCCTTCTGAATTTTCTAATATCAGGCCCGCTCCACTGCCTTTACTATTGGACGACCCATCTACGTGTAAAGTCCAGGTCGTTGTTGGCTGCTCCTCTGGGACCGGAGTCATTTCAGCTATAAAGTCGGCCAGCACTTGTGCTTTGGCGGCCGATCTGGATTCGAACTTAATCCCAAATTCACTGAGTTCTACCGCCCACTTTATCATTCTTCCCGCCAGATCTGGCCGATGGAGGACTTGCCTGATTGGTTGATCGGTCCTGACCACGACCTGGTGGGCTACAAAGTAGGGTCTCAACCTTCGAGCGGCCACTAGAAGTGCAAGGGCAAATTTTTCTATCTTCTGATATCTTAGCTCGGGCCCTGCGCAAAGACGCCATCGATGAAGTAGACCGGATTCTGTTTTAGGTCGTTTTTGTAACACCCCCTTCTACATAACTACTATTTAGTTTATTTTGAAAAAATAAGAGTGCGTAAAAACTTTCAGTGCAGCCACACGAGGGTGCCACATTTAATCGAAACATCTTACATAACTTCAAAATAGTAATCAAAATAAAACTCCAGTATATGATACATAGCACCAACAAGTCCGAGGATAAAATAGTACAACAGTGGAAGATAATAACTTAACCTAATAGTTCAAAATATAATGAAATAACAACTATTAAATATTTCCCCCCGGTGCTACGTATCAGAGCCGACTCGACCACACTAGAAGAAGGATCTCTAAACACCTTTAGTCACCGTCACCTGCAGGTTGCCGGCATACGAGGCAACACGACGCAATAGGGTGAGTCTCAATACATAGATAATAATAAATAAAACAAGAAACACAGTAGAATAGGTACACCAGAGATAAAGTCAATTCAAATACACCATTAATACAGTTACACCAGGAATACAGTTACATCAGAATACACTTACACCAAATACACCATTAGTTTATGAACACCCAATTAATCACCAGAGCATGCATGTAATGTATGAAATGCAACCCAATACTCCATGGGCATATGCATGTGGATCCATCATCACCGCAATAATCCTTGAGGGCACACACCGCTTTGGCCGAAGCCTACACACCGCTTTGGCCGAAGCCTACACACCGCAATGGCCGAAGCCTACATCTCCGCTGAATACACATGATTTATGTGACACCATGACAATGCACCACAACACAATACATTTACCACAACAATCATTAACTCACCACTTTTCATTTCGCAACTCAACTCTAATCACAATATTTGGTCAAGCTACACACCGCTTAATCATCACCACAACACAACACACCTCATTATTGGACTAAATGTCACACCAAGGACTAAACCCACACCTAAGGACCAAATCACCTCCTAAGGACCAATAGGACACCTAAGGACCATTTTAACACCCAAGGACCAATCTGACACCATAAGGACCATTTTAACACCTAAGGACTATTTTAACACCATAAGGACCATTTTAGCACCTAAGGACTATTTTAACACCATAAGGACCATTCTGACACCTAGGGACTAATTTGACACCTCAAGGACCAATTTCACACTTAGGGACTAATTTGAACCCACACTTAGACACCCTAGCACAACCAGGCGCCAACACAGGCGCACAGGGCAGCCAAATGGCGCCCCCCTGCACAACACACACACACACACACACGCACAATAGTGCACTGGTCGCACTGGGCTTGCCAAATTGGCGCCCTGCTGCGCCACGCCCCACCAGGCAACACACGCACGGACACAGGCGCACAAACTGGCGCCCTGGGCAGCCAAATGGCGCCCCCCTCCTGCACAACACGACACGCACCAGAATCACACACCAGGCGCCATCTTTCTGTGGAATTGGCGCCCCCTCCCATGCACACACACCCCACGCCACTCCAGCAGCCACCCAACATGCGACCAGGCGCCAAATCCCTTGCAGATTGGCGCCCCCCTCTCCAGCACCTTCCCAAACCGCAACAAACACACCCCAGGCGCCCCCAACACTATTCACAGCATACTAAATTTAATTCCTCAACAACAACCTACACACTCCAACCAACTTCTAATTTCCAACAATTTATCAAACACCTATCAAACACCAATATTTCTCCTAATCATTTATATTAATTAACACCAATCACCTCATTATTATTTAACACCTATTACACACCATATTGCATTTAATTCATATAACTCACCTTAACACCCAATCAAGAACAACATTTACATGTAAAACACCACACCATACAATCTTGTAAAACATTATCATGTTCATTCAAGCAAATCATCAAACACCTAGTCATCACTTTAATTCCATTTATTATTCTTCATTTAAAATCATGTCATAACACCATAATATCAACAATCAATACAATAACATTTCAAACTCCATACAACAATTAATATAATCACATATAAAATCAAACAAACACCCAAACACTCAATTACTTCATTAATTAATTAAACAACTACTCCTAACACCTAGTCCATATGATTTCAAGGTTTATAGATTATTAACTATGAAAGAGAGCCTCCATACCTCCAAATTGCAAACCCAAGAAAACCCCTCCACCAATAATCAAAGAACCACCAATTAATAGCTTTTCTCCTATACTTGAGCTTCTAACCCATCCATGGAAAAGAGGAAAAGAAACAAGATTAGGGTATGAATCTTATACTAAAGGATAGGGGAAGAAATATGGAGTGGATTGATACCAAAATTACTTACCCAAAACAAGAGAAATGAATTTCTCTTCTCGTCCATTGAACCCCAAACCGACGCCTCCCTTGCAGCAGCTCCCCTCCTTTCTTTTTCTCTTTCTTTGTTCTAAATGAGGCTAAAAACCCTACCCCTAGTTATGTCTTGACTTTGGGCCTATTTAGTGGGCTTGGGCCCCTTATTTACACCCCTTAGGTACTTACACACATCCTCCCAATTTAACTAAAATACTCCCCATTTAATTAATACACCTACTCCTTAATTAAATTAATTACCCTATATTTATTTTAATATAGACAACTAAAATATCACTTAATTAAATTAGTTAAATAATCACCTTAATTAAATTTGTTAAATAATCACTTAATTAATTTTGGGGCGTTACAGTTTTCCCTGACTAACACAGCACTCAAAACTTCTTCTGTTATCGCTAAGTATAGATACAGCGTTTCGCCCGGCAACGGCTTGGTCATAATCGGCGGGTTAGTCAAAGCTTCTTTTAACTCATCCAACGCTCGCTGGCATTGGTCGGTCCACTCAAAATCTATGTCTTTCTTCAGGAGTCTAAATAACGGAGGTGACTTGCAGGCCGCTTTTGGTATAAATCTGGATAAGGCAGCTACCATGCCATTCAGCTGTTGTATTTCTTTTTTGGTGGTGGGCGGCCTCATTTCGGCGACCGCCCTGCACTTCTCAGGATTGGCTTCTATTCCTCTTTCTGTTAGGTGAAAGCCCAAAAATTTGCCAGCCCTCACCCCAAAGGTACACTTTTCTGGATTCAGCCTAAGTGAATTCTTCCTGGCTTCTTCAAAAACCTCTCTTAGGTCGCTCACATGATCTGGGTCGGTAATACTTTTAATGATCATGTCGTCTAGATACACCTCGGATATCCAACCGATCTGCCTCTTGAAGATCTTGTTCATCATGCTTATTTGGTAGGTCGCTCCAAATTTTTAGGCGTAATGGCATTACCTTGTATTGAAAGTTGCCACGATCCGTCATGAAGGCATGCCGTGTGTCGATCGGGGTACATCGTAATCGATTGTAGCCCGAGTAAGCGCCCGTAAAAGATAGTAATTTATAGCGAGGCACCATCGACCAACTTGTCGATGTTGGGCACAGAAAGGCATCCTTTGGGCATGCCTTGTTCAGTCGGTATAATCTACACACATTCGCCACTTGCCATTTTTTCTTCTTCACTAGCACGACATTAGATAGCCGTGTCGTACTTGATCACTTCAATGAAGTTAGCCTTCACGAGGTCCTCAACGGCCTTTGCAGCGGCTTGAGATTTTTCCTCACTCTGAGTTTGTCTTCTTTGAGCGACCGGCCTAACTCCTTCATCGACTGAAAGTTGATGGCAAGCTATCTCAATAGGAATACCGGGCATGTCTGATGCCTGCCATGCGAACAGATCAGCGTAGTCTTTTAGACACTCCACAAGGTCTTGTCTTACCGCTTCAGGTAGGTCGCTACCGAGCTTCACCGTTTTAGCCGTGGTCGCCGCCTTCAACCGCACGTCTACCAATTCCCCATGAGGTTCTGGTCTTTTCAACCTGTTTTTTAGCTCTCGGGCTAAACCATCGTCGTTGTTCTCTGGGTCGCTATCTGGATCATAGCGAGCGTCCAGATCAGCGAGATTGACTTGGTGGCCTTCGCTGGTGCTCTGAGTATTGGGGCCACGATCTACCTCATCACAAATTTCCTAATATATGTAATGGCTTCGTCTTACTGCCTCTAGGTCGGCCGCCAGGGTAACTACCTAGTCGTCTTTACTGTAGAATTTCATCTTCAGATGCACCGTTGATGCAACGACCTCTAGCTTGCCCAAAGTCGGCCTACCAATAATACATTGGTAGCAAGATTTGATGGGGAGTACAAGGAACGAAGTCCGGACCGTCCTGTACAAAGTGCTTTCCCCGGTGTCATCACCAAATGTGACCAAAAGTTCGATCGTCCCCAATGGATAGGTGGTCGCTCCATTGAAGCCCGTTAGAGGAGTGGGCTTGGCCTGGGGAATTATCTCACTTCGATCAACCTTTAACTTAATCAATTCTTCAAACATGATATCGGCCGAGCTACCTTGGTCGATCAGTATTCTGCGAACCTCCGTGTTGGCCATGACTGCTGAAACTATCAACGGCACATAACTGTTTGGTTTGCCATCGAGCAGGTCTTCATCCCCAAAAGAAATGGGCGGTCTATTCGAGACCGGTCGTTCTGCTGAAGTCGATGCAACCATTAGAAGTTCGTCCCACTTTCTTTTCGTAGCTTTGTTGGACTCCCTGCGATCCAACGGATTTCCACCGAGAATTACCATGGCAACGTTCCGGCCTTTGGATTGCCGAGTGTCACGATCTTCAGATCGTTCTTTGTCTTGGGCGCTCGTTATAACTAGGGCGCCCTTTCCTCTATCTTGATCAGGTTCTCTTGACTTCTCCTGAGGTCGGTCGCTTTCCTCGGACCTTACATACTTACCCAACCTGCCTTTCTGAATAAGTTCCTCAATATCGTCCTTGAGGCCATACGATCGTTGGTGTGTCGTGCCCCTTGCTCTTGTGCTAGCGGCGGTATCTTTTGGTCGGCCGTGCCCCCTTCTTGAGCACGAGTGGATCGGGCCGCTTTACACCCACAAACTCATTATTCTGGCACTCACTGTAGATCTGTGCAATAGAAGTGTTGAGACGAGTACGATGATCAAACTTCTTGTCCCTAAAGTCCTGCCGGTTGTCTCGGCGACCTTCATTCCCTTTGGCCGCTTTATACGTTTCTTCTGCGGGTCGCGCGCGGGCGGCGCCTTTCTTGCAGCCAAAGTTTCTTCATATGCCATGTGGTCATTCGCCCTTGTTAGGAAGAAGCTGAGGTCCTGGTAATGATTCAACGTGAATTCTTCTACGAACCTATGGTCCGGTCGAATACCACGCTTGAGGTACTTCAGCTTGTCTTTGTCAGATAAGTCACGAACGGTCTCGGCCTCGGTGTTGAACCGGTCGATGTACTGTCTCAGCGTCTCATTATCACCTTGAACGATCATGTCCAAGTGTTCCTCATGTCGATATTGGCAACGGTTGGCAGTATAATGGGATAAGAAGATTCTGATCAAGCCTTCCCATGATGAGATGGTATTGGGACGAAGTGACTCCCACCATTCTAACGCTCGGCCGTCCAACGACTGAGTGAAAAGCCGGCATTTCATCGTCGACCCCAATTCTCTGTAGCAGCAATAATTGTTAAAGTACCGGATATGCTTATCCGGGTCTCCACGTCCATCAAACTTGTTTAGATTGGGTGGCTTTATCAGATCTCTTGGAATTCTGTAGCGCCTGATTTCTCTGGAGAATGGACCTTGGCCGTTCTGAATGTCGTTCGACCCAAAGGGTTGCATAGCGAGGCATGCCTCGTTGCCAGACATTCCATAGTATCCTCCTGGTGGGCCAAATGGTGGAAGTTGAGGGGGTCTTCTGGGTCGCTCGCTTTGACCTCTTCTCGGCCGACGCGAGACGTCCCTAATTCGTCCATCCCTATAATCTTTAAGTTCTTCACGAGAATCCCGAACACGCTTCTCGACCGACGGAACTGCACGACTCGTTAGAGGAATATCTAGTGGGCGAGCGGCCGGTGTCAGGACGGTAGCTGGAATCCTCATATTCATCATAAGACGGCGAACGACGTCTGCGCGCACGTTCTGGCTTGGGGCGACCCTGCGCGCTCGCCGTCGGGCCGGGACCGATGAGTGGTACTCCCTCGGCGAGAAAGGCTCCTCCTCCGAGGGGAGCGGTGCCTACGCACCGGTCGGTGTAGAGCTGAAGGTTCCCCGTCTTCCGCACGCTGGCGGCCCGGGATTGACCCTCTTTCATATCGAGAAATCAGCTCGTCTCTGTTTGCGATGAGCTGGTTCTTGCTTTGTAAAATCTGCAGGACGGCCTGAGTGACGTGCTCGGGCAAGGGTTCTTCAATGCCTGCCTCAATCAGCTCGGCCGGCAATTGCTGAGGAGCGGGTGGTTGCACCTGCTCTAGGATCGGTCCGCGCCCTCCATGGACCGAGGGTTCTTGGCGCGGATTCCCTTGAGATTCGTGAATAGTGACGGGTATGCCCTCCGGGGTCTGCTGATGAGGATTTTGCCCGGAGGGGTTGAGTCGAGATGAGGCCCGCGTCTGGGGCCGGTCGCGTGGAGCCATGAATGAGGTAGGATAGCGCTCGGGCCTCCCACTGTGGTCGCCAATTGATCGTACCTTGACCAATGAAGTGTTGAAGTTGTTGTTCGTTGATTAGGCCGGTCGTTGAGAAGGGGAAAGGACCGGTCTTGGTTCCACGCTGAGCACCTCGGGTGGTACCTGCAAAGACACTCCGACGATCAAGTGAGTGGTCGCTCGGGCAGATAACACAAGGTAAGAGAACGTACCTGATGCCATGTGCGAATGGCGTATATATACTGTAGAGCCCCGACCGTTTGCGAAGATTTCGGCCGGTTGCGAGAATTGCGCTCCAAGCAGCGAGCTTGGGCCGGTTACGTTGAATTGGGCCGACGGCCCAGTTGCTATTGGAATCTCTTGTAATTGTTGATACACCCCGGAACAATAATAAAGTAAAGAAAAGAGAAATTCAGGCATTTGCATTACATTCATCATAAGGAAAGAAAAAGGAAATGGCAATCATGGCATTTGCATTGCATGCATTGGTTCATCTTTCAATTGCAGACAAGTGAGAGAGAGGATAAACACTGCGGTGTTAATGCTTGCCTTCAGGTTCCAGAAAATTCTCCCCCAAGTTGGGAGTTCAGAAAAAAAGAAAATAGAGAAACAAAAAAGAGAAAAGAGAGTGCTCAGGCGCGCATTGCGGATTGGAGCCCAGAGAGATCATCGCTCCTTTCTGCCCAGGTCTCACATCGTGTACGAGCAACGCGATGGACCGCAGCCCCATGTGAGGTTCAACGGAATAGTTGTATCGGCCTAAGATCTGATGGACGCCGTGTGCATTGATCTCGTATATCTCGATTCGAGCCGATAACGATCCCCCCGGTCGCTCGAAAGACCAGAGATTCTCAGGAGGCGTGCTCCTCAAAGCCACGTGCAAACTCGAATTCGTCAAGAGTTCGTTTAAGGATTACAGGTTTTAGGCAGCCTGGGCAATTTACCGCTTCCTGCACGCAAGTGCCCATTTTACCTTTTTTGTCTGCACGTCAGTGTTCATCTACTATTTTCGCATCGACACGGAAGTGTCTATCTTTCCAAAAAAAAAGGGAGAAAAAGAAGAAAGAAAATTCGGATTTCCCCCAAGTGGACAAAATTGATATAATTTCTGAATTCTTTATTTCTATTTTATCTTCGAAATATGTCTCGGCCAATTCATATTTCTTGATAAAATCCAAATAAAGAGGGGCAGCTATCATACCCCAATTTTGTCCGACTAATTCAAAATAAAATTGTCTTTTCGCGAATGCGAGGTCCTAACAGTATTTCTCTCGTAGTTGAAAAAAGACTCAAAAATATATGTCGAGGCACCCGCGCATTATTTTTAGCTAGGTACGCGTGTTATATTAACCGGGTACACGCGTTATTATTAATTGCGTGTCATTTTTTCTAATCAGGTACGCGTATTTATTTTCGTGTGTATTAAACCTCTAATCATGTACTCGTGTCAGTCGGTACTCGTTAGCGTTTTTTTACGTTATCTATATTATTATTAGTAGAAATTTAGTAATAAAAAGTAAATAATTTTTCTATTGATGTTAAATAACTAATTATTATTACATTATAAGATAAAAAAAAAATTACAAAGGTTAAATACAAATGAGACAAGTAAGCGTGAACAAGGCGTAAAACAAAAACAAAACATGATCTTCTAATTTGAGCCTATAGTTCAATGCCCTTTCATCCTGTTTCTTTTTTTTTTCACCAAATTAGACCCTAGTCTCCCTCTGCACAATCCAAAGACAGCAAGCATCATCAGCAAGACAAGGGGGAAAATCCAATTTATGGCAGCAATAGGCTTAGCTCCAAAGCTCCAAATAGGTAGAACCTTTGTTGAGACTTTGTTCTCAAAACCTGCACATACACAAACTCAAACAGATTTTTACAAATAGTCAAATATCTCCCAATTTGTGAATACAACATGTTGGCTTGGGAGGAGGAAAATTTGCTCTGTAAAATTAGAACACCAAAACATGAAATTACTTGAACAAATACAAGCAAGAAAGTGACACATCATTTGAGTTTTCAATACAAGTTTTGCTTCAAATACAACTGAGGTGAGGAAGAAAAGAGGGAGGAAAACAGAAAACACAAACACAATCAAACTCACGCAGAGAGGAGAAAAAAGAAACAACAATACTGAGAACAAGAAAAACCTCACCTTGCTGAACCTCAAATAAACTCACACAGATACAAGCACATTCACAGCAACAATATCCACACCTCACCATTATCTCCTCCACTATGAACCCAAAGCCATAACCATCACAAACACCATAGCTACCTTACTACTTTACCAACAACCACCAACACAACCATCCCTACAAGAACCACAACTACAAAAACAGCCACCTTCACTCCACTCTCCTCCATTTTCAGAAACAACAACAATCACCTCCATCGCCCTCTCTTCACCAACACCAACACCACAACCACCACAGAACCGAAACCACCACCACGCCGAAACCACGCCACCGTCAGCCTCTCTCTCTCCGTTGCGCTCCAACGAAAACACCACAGTCGCGCGCCACCACCGTTCTACCACCGTAAGCTTCTGTCCCTCTCTCCGTCGCACGTCACCACCACCGTCACCACCGGCGTCGTTCTCTCTTCCCCTCTCTCTGGTTCGCTGCTCTCTCTCTCTCTCTCTCTCTCTTTCTTTCTCTCTAGAAATGGAATGAACGGCGCTGGGGGTAGAAGAAAGCACTTAGGTTTTTTCTTATTTTGTTAACTGGGTTGAGCTGGTTATGGGTTGCGTTAATGGGCCTGTTCCTTCTTTTTTTTATTTCCAGTTTTTTAACAACTGATTGTTAATAACACCCCCTCCGTTAATAATACAACCTCCTATAATTAGTTACACCCCTTTTACTATCTCACCCTTTTCCCAAAAATATTTCAAACTTTTTCTAATTAATACGAGTTATTAGTGACTATCACCCAAAGCTTTGGCTTGTTTGATTGTCATGAAAGCTATCAGGAGTTATTAGTAAGGGCCACTCAAAGCTTTTGTTTGCTTGGTCATTATGAAAGCTCTTCCCCTTTCCAAAACCCTTTCAAAAAAATTTTCAAAATTAGAACTACGTCTCTTTGATTCCCATTCGGGATACGTAGGAGCGAGCCACGTTCTCGTCAAGCGCAACGAACAAAAATCCTTTTCGCAACCGTAAACGTTAGTATTTTTCATAACAAAAATCGTTTTTCAACCCATTGTTGTTAATGGCTAATTAGAACCTTTGTTCGTCTAGCCATTGGCGGCAATGCCTTTTTCCAAAGAACAATAAGCGACGATCACCAAATAATGCATTAATATGCTCACCAACAATTATGTACTCACCAATCACCAAAGAGAGTCATAGACCTCTCATCACCACAATATAATCACCATTAATATACATCACCATGATTAATAACCCTACAGGGACTAAAACGACACCAAGAACTAAAGTCAACGCCAGGGACTAAACCAACACCTAGGGACCAAAACACCTCCTCGGGACCATTTTGACACCTAAGGACTAAATTGACACCTCAAGGACCAATTTGACACCTAGGGACTATTTTGACACCTCGGGGACCAATCTGACACCTAGGGACTAATTTGACACCTCGGGGACCAATCTGACAGCTAGGGACTAATTTGACACCTCGGGGACCAAACGCACCAGGGATTGAACCCACACCTAGACACAGGCGCCAAGTTGCGCCTTGGGCTGCCAAAGTTGGCGCCCATCACCTATACACAGGCGCCAAGTTGTGCCTTGGGCTGCCAAAGTTGGCACCCCTCACCTAGACAACAGCACACCAGCAACACAGGGCAGCCAAATTGGCGCCCTGTCACTAGACACCAGCACCAAGCAGTGCAATTTGGGCCGCCAATTGGCGCCCTGCACTAAGACAGGTACACTTGGGCAGCCAAAGTGGCGCCCTTGTGCGCAACACAACACATCCACGCCACACACCAGTGCATTTGGGCAGCCAAAATGGCGCCGTTGCGCAACACAACACGCACACACACACTAGAACACAGCAACCACCTACACCAGCACCACAGGCGCGCAGGGCATGCCAATTTGCGCGCCTTTGTCGCGCAACGCAAAGACACACTCGCACTCACACACCAGCGTAGCGCAAGGCTCGCCAATTTGGCGCGCTCACGCGCCACGCCCCATCCAGAACAACACAGCAGCAACATGCTGCGCACACAGGCGCCTAATCCCTGCCAATTTGGCGCCCTTCCCCTATTCCCAGCAACCCGATACAACCAACCCACCGGCACACACCCAAACAAAGTGACCTAGGCGCCCTGGCACGCCAAAATGGCGCCATCTTGCGCCACCCCCATGAGTATCTAGCACGGTTAGTAGTGCATGGATCGTGGGTCGCGCGAATGCTGAGAGGCATCAAGATAGGTGGATTACGAAGATATTTATTGATCTTTTCAAATGCTCTTTGACAATTATCATTCCATTTGGTCTCTTGATTCTTGCACAATAATTTGAAGATTGGTTCACAAGTGGCGATTAAGCGGAAGATAAACTCGGAAATGTAGTTCGATCTTTCCGAGAAAACCCAATTTCTTTTTCTCGTCTTGGGGTAGGCATCTCGAGAATTGCACGTACTTTATCCGCAATAAACCCCAATAGTTTTCTGATCTCATTCCGACGCCCTTTTGGTGACAATAAACCCCAATAGTTTTCCGATCTCACCCCAAAGGTACATTTACATTTGGATTTAACTCGAGCTTGAACTTTCTCAACCGTTCAAAGATCTTCCGCATTAACAATGTGCTCTTCGTGCGTTTCGGACTTTGCGATCATATCGCCCACGCACACCTCAATCTCTTTGTGCATCATATCGTGGAACAAGCGTGACCATAGCTCTTTGGTAAGTATCACCGGCATTCTTTAACCAAACGGCATAACTCGAGCAGCGTAACGTTCCCGCAGAGTTATGAAAGTAGTCTTCTCCATATCCTCGGGAGCCATTTTAACTGATTATACCCCGAATACCCGCCCATGAAGGAGAAAATGGAGTGTTGTCTTTGTGCTATCTACTAGGACATCAATATGAGGCAAGGGAAAATCGTCTTTGGGATCGGCACGATTGGATCTCTCGTAATCAACACACATTCTAACTTTTCCATCCTTTTTGGGCGCGCACAACGTTAGCAACCGCGTGGATACTTGGCTACGCCAAGAAACCACGTCACAAGCTGTTTCTTCACTTCGCCGTCTCGATCTTTAAAGACATCTCAAGCTTCATCCTCCTTAACTGTTTAACCGAGGGCACTCGAAGCTTGAGTGGCGGCTTGTGCACCACTATATCGATATCTAACCGGGCATATCTTCATACGACCATGCAAAGACATCAACGTAGTCTCGCAGGAGTTGAACCAACTTCTCATGCTCACTCTTTTTCATTGAAGTGCCAACCTTGACTTCTTTCTTTTCGCCCTTTGTGCCTAGATTGATGATCTCAACGGTTTCCCATGTGTGGTGAATAACCTTTTCTTCTTGCTCAACCATTCTCATTAGTTAGGAGGAGTTTCCGATCATCCTCAACATCCCCTTAGCTTGATTAACGGGGGTAATCAAAATTAACATATGAACCATTGGCATCATTATTTTCAAAGGCATTCATTTTAGATCCGCATTTGCGGGAATAGAAAAGCAATGAACAAGCAAAAATAGAGACACAAAATGAAGACACAAAAAGCAATTTTTATTCATTTGAGAATTCAAAACTACATTTCATTGATAGATGATATTTAAAAGAAAACATGCATGCCCCTACGAAAATGTCCTAAGGCTCAAGCGAGAGCCAAAGGATTTGCATTACATAGATCATTACTTTGAAATGAAAACAACAGGAAATCGACGATCTTCCGGTTGCCAATTTCTTCTCCCCGCAACATCTGCGGCGGACCAAGCTTCGAATTTCTCTCCTTCTTGCCTAACTCTCCTCAATGACAATTTATCGATTAGGGTTCAACACGCCAGCACTCCTGAAATTCCGCCTGAGGTTACCTATGGGGGCCATCATCAACCTGGGTTCTCTTCCCTGAAGCCTAGCCAACCTCTTCTCACGCTTTTCCTCAGCCATTCTTCTCTTATCAGCTGGAGTGGGCCAATAGCCTAACCCACGTTTGTCCTTGTATTCTTGCAGATGCACGGGTGACTGAATTCCTTGCTCAGATCTTCCTAGCCCCTTCCCAACCTTATAGCCACTTTTCAGCATAACTTTTGATACCATAACATCAACATTAGACCATTTGGGTACAGGTAGTGGGGATTCTTCACTTACGAACACAGCGTTTGCGATTTGTAAGGATTGAAAGGCGGATTCGAGAAATTCCTCTGCAGCTTCAATATAATGAGAGGGGCGTGTTTTCGATGTGTGAACTCTTCCTCCCGAGAGACAACTACAAGCTTATCGTCGACTACAAACTTGAGTTTTTGGTGGAGTGTTGGAGGGACGGCACTGCTTGCATGGATCCAAGGTCTCCCCAAGAGACAGTTGTATGAGGATTCAATATCCATAATCTGAAAAGTCACATAGAACACCTCAGGCCCTATTTGCATTGGAAACTCCATTTCCCTATGACTTCTTTCTTAGACCCATCAAAGGCCACGACTGTGGTTGAGTGGGTCTCATGTAGGAACAATCCACCTCAAACTTGTTCGTCGTTGATGCGGGCATAACATTCAATGAGGATCCATTGTCAATGAGAACCACGGAGAGCGTATATTCACCACACTTCACCGAGATATGCAACGCCTTATTGTGCCCCTTCCCCTCTGGGGTGAGCTCATCATCAGTGAAAGTAAGGTAATTAGATGCAACGATGTTCCCAACTATGCCATCCAACTGATTGACAGTAATATCTTGGGCGACATGGGCCTCATTCAGTACTTTAACCAAGGCATCTCGGTGGGCTTCTGAGTTTAGTAATAGGGACATGATGGAAATTTTGGTTGGGGTGTGGTGTAGCTGATCCACCACTTTGTAGTCACTCTGCCGCATTATTCTCAAGAATTCAGCAACCTCTGGGTCTGACACCTTCCTATTTATCACAGGCTCCGGCTCTACATTCTTTCCTTTTCGGATTCTCTCTTCTGTTGCCTTAGAAGGATTCTCTTCCTGAGATTGGGGAATATACACACGCCCACTTCTAGTTACCCCACTACTTCCCACAATATTGGTGATGTCAAGAGCAGCTTGAGATCTCGGAGCTGGAATTGGCACACTGCAACTCCATGGAACAACACTGCTCTTTTGATAAGGAGCTGGGACGGGAATCACAATAGTCTTTGGCCTTGCCACAGCCAAATTCCGACTGTATGGCACCTCGATAGGTCTCTGCACATCTCTACCCCATTCTGATTGGAAGGTCAGAACATCCTCCTCTCTCCCCTGCATACCCACCTGGATGATGTGGCGGTCCATCAGATCCTGTAACACCACCTTGAATGCTTCACATGCTCCCACACAGCTGACATTAGCACAAACTCCTTTCTGAACACAACCCATTCTAATAATCCCGCATTTGCACAATTCTGCATGAATGATTTCTAGGGAGTCCGGATATCTTCTCTCGATCGATTAGGGATTACTCTTTCATATCCATGACTGCATTAATGGCATGCTTCCCATGACCAGGCAACGGGTTAGTCGCGATATTTGGATCCTCCTGCTTGAAAGTTATGCCTTTTTTGTCTATCAAGTCCTGCACCACTATCTTGAAGGCTTTGCAATCCTCCACAACATGCCCAATTGCCCCTTCGTGGAAAGCACAGCTACTATTGGGGTTGTATCCTCTGAAGTAAGGTGGTTGAACAGGTTTCATGGGTCTTGTATTGATGAGCTTATTGGTGATGAGGTAGTTGAATAGGTCTGTGTATGACATGGGAATTTGGTCAAAGGTTGTTCTGTTTTGATAGGTCCTTTGGTGGTTGCTTTAGTTGTTGTTTTGGAATGGATGGGCTGTTTGTGTGGGAGTGGGGACTGGGATGTTGGGTGGCTGGTATGGTGGGCTAATAGTGATGGCATTGGTTTCCCCTTCCTTCTTTTTGGGAAAGCCGGAGAATGGCTTCTTTTGGGAACTTATGTTACTTGTGGACCCCTGTGCAATCTTTCCACTTCTCAATCCGTTCTCCAATCTCTCTCCCACAATCACCACATCTGAAAAATTGGATGATGCATTGCTGATCAGACGATCATAATATAGCGGTGGCAAGGTTTCCATGAACATAGAAACCAATTCTTTGTGTAAAAGAGGAGGTGTGACTTGTGCGGCCAAAGCCCTCCATCGCTGGGCGTACTCCTTAAACGATTCGTTTTCCTTCTTACTCATATTCTGCAGTTGTGTTCCGTCTGGCGCCATGTCTGTATTGTATTGATATTGCTTGAGGAATGCATCTGCTAAATCCTTCCAACAGCGGACTTGTGATGGCTCTAACTTCATATACCAATTAAGGGATTCCCCAACAAGGCTATCTTGGAAGCAATGGATTAGCAATTTGTCATCACGAGAGTAGGTAGACATCTTCCTACAATACATCGTCAAGTGACTCTTTGGGCAGGTCGCACCTCTGTATTTGTCAAAGTCGGGGACCTTAAATTTGGGCGGCAACACCACATCAGGAATAAGGCATAGGTCTCTGGCCTCCCTAGCCCTGGAGCCAAAGCCTTCAATCATTCTTAGTCTTTCCTCTAACATCTGGAACTGCTCTTTGGTCTGTTGGTGCTCAGCGGAATAGACTTGAGGGGAATGACTTACACCATAAGGAGGTGGAGGCATTGAGTCTTTGAACACGAGGGTAAACAGAGTTTCGGACACGAAGCCTTGAGTGCGTGGGAAAGCGTGGGGTGTGGAGTGAGGTTCGAGGAGTAGCCGAGGTATAACAATTGGATGCGGGATCTCGAACACAGGGTTCACGGTCATTCCTTCCGACCACGTGACGGCCGTACATTTTCAGCTATTGCCACGGGACCAGTTCCTGGGTTAGGTTCTTGATTTGGAGGAATATAACCCAAAGGAAGGCCATAAGGAGGCCACTGAGCAGCTTGGAAGTCATTTCCATTCTTCAAGGACAACAAGAGTCTCATCATCTCGCTCATCTGTGCCTTCATGGCATTCATTTCATTTCTCAACTCAGGATCACCTTGACTGGAGCTACCGGGAGCTGAATGGTTCTGATTCTGTATTTCGGGGCCTTGGCTTATTCCATTTTCATTCTCTCGAGCACGAGTTGGAGGATTCGATTCTCTCTGGTTGAGGTTGATCGGGGTCACTTAAGATTGCCATTCTTCGGGCCTGTAAATGCGTTCAATACGAATGCGGTCGCACCAGCTTGCCTTATCTTCTGTTTGAGTTGAAAACATTTTTATAAGCAAAGGAGCAAATTAATGAATGTGATGTAATGCACATGATTTTTTTATTTATGTCCTTTGTTGTTTATTGCCGGGAATCACAGTGCAACTTGCTCTTGTCGTAGGTGTATATTCAAATATTTTCAAGAACATAACGCGATAAACGTACTTCATTCAAGCATCATATCTTTAATCATTCCAAGAGAAAAACAAGATACAATATCCTCAAATGTGCAATACAACGCCTTGAAAAGAAAAACACAACATTCTTAGAAAAAGAAAAATTACAATTTCTTAATGAACATTCTAACAAGGAAAATTAAAATCTAAAAACCTATTGCCTTCATCTTCTCTTGGTTCTTCTTCTTTTTGCTAGCTGCAGCAGCTTCTCTTGCCCTTTCCATGAGTTCCTCAGTCAAAGACCTGCAGTAATCCACGAATTCATATACTTGCACCGGAGTGTTGCAAGGCAGCATCTCAGCTTCTGCCTTTCTCAACCTCTTGGGAACATCCCTCACCGCCTGGTTAGCCAACAATGCCAATTTGGAGAACTTGTTCTTCCACTGTTGAATTTCTGCCCTCATCTCAACTATGATCTCTTGCTTTTCAATCCTACCTAGTAGCTCGAGAAAACGGTGTTCCCAAGACTAACTCTCTCTCTCTCACTGCTTAGTAAGCATCACTGATGTGACTCAGATTCCTTCTTAGCTCATCTGAATTCTCTTGCTCCATCTGTAAAGCCCACTGATACTCTCTAAGGATGTTCTCAATTGCATCCCTATCTTCTCTGATGTACCTTATTTGACTTTCAAGCTCACACATCGCAGATCGAGACTCTTTCTCGAATTCCTCTAGTGTTTTCTTTGCAGCTCTCTCACTTTGCATGAGTCTTTGAATGACTTCCTCCATTCATTTGCTCTAACCATGACCTCACCCACCTTGGCATTCGATATTTTAACCTCATCTTTGGTACTTTTCAGATATTCCTTCATTTTTGATTACTTTCCTCTTCTTTCTTAAGCTTCTTCTTCGCTTTCTCGGAGAGAGCTTGGTCTTGCGCTCATTCTCGTTTCTCTAACTTTCTCTTCTCGTAAATTACTTCCCTGAACTTGTCTTGTAAGGCTTTCTTTTCTTCTTCTACCCCGAGCAAAGCGGACTTGACCTCACTTAGTTCTTTGAGACTTGGAACATGAAGCTCAGGACTTCTTCCCCAATTGGCGATGAATTTCGACGAGGCGGGCTAACATTTTGAAATCTTTGGTGAAGCCACTGGTAGAAAGTAACATCACTCGTTTTCTTTGTGATCTCCTCTTTATCAAGGTGAGGCTTTTCTTGTTCTCAGTATTGTTGTTTCTTTTTTCTCCTCTCTGCGTGAGTTTGTGTGTGTTTGTGTTTTCTGTTTTCCTCCCTCTTTTCTTCCTCACCTCAGTTGTATTTGAAGCAAAACTTGTATTGAAAACTGAAATGATGTGTCACTGTTGTATTCACAAATTGGGAGATATTTGACTATTTGTAAAAATCTATTTGTGTTTGTGTATGTGCAGAGTTTTGAGAACAAAGTCTCAACAAAGGTTCTACCTATTTGGAGCTTTGGAGCTAAGCTATATTCACGCCATAAATTGGATTTTCCCTTGTCTTCTTGATGATGCTTCTTTGTCTTTGGATTGTGCAGAGGGAGACTAGGGTCTAATTTGGTGGGAAAAAAAGAAACAGGATGAAAGGGCATTGAACTATAGGCTCAAATTAGAAGATCATGTTTTGTTTTTGTTTCTGCCTTCTTCACGTTTACTTGTCTGTTGTATTTCACCTTTGTAATTTTTTTATCTTATAATGTAATAATAATTAGTTATTTAACATCAATAGAAAAATTATTTACTTTTTATTACTAAATTTCTACTAATAATAATATAGATAACGTAAAAAACGCTAACGAGTACCGACTGACACGAGTACATGATTAGAGGTTTAATACACACGAAAATAAACACGCGTACCTGATTAGAAAAAATGTGCACGCAATTAATAATAACGCGTGTACCCGGTTAATATAACACGCGTACCTAGCTAAAAATAATGCGCGGGTGCCTCGACATATATTTTTGAGTCTTTTTTCAACTACGAGAGAAATACTGTTAGGACCTCGCATTCGCGAAAAGACAATTTTATTTTGAATTAGTCGGACAAAATTGGGGTATGACAGCTGCCCCTCTTTATTTAGATTTTATCAAGAAATATGAATTGGCCGAGACATATTTCGAAGATAAAATAGAAATAAAGAATTCAGAAATTATATCAATTTTGTCCACTTGGGGGAAATCCGAATTTTCTTTCTTCTTTTTCTCCCTTTTTTTTTTTGGAAAGATAGACACTTCCGTGTCGATGCGAAAACAGTAGATGAACAATGACGTGCAGACAAAAAAGGTAAAATGGGCACTTGCGTGCAGGAAGCGGTAAATTGCCCAGGCTGCCTAAAACCTGTAATCCTTAAACGAACTCTTGACGAATTCGAGTTTGCACGTGGCTTTGAGGAGCACGCCTCCTGAGAATCTCTGGTCTTTCGAGCGACCGGGGGGATCGTTATCACTCCGAGGCGATATCTGAGATCAATGCACAGCGTCCACTGTATCTTAGGCTGATACAACTATTCCGTTGAACCTCACATGGGGCTGCGGTCCATCGCGTTGCTCGTACACGATGTGAGACCTGGGCAGAAAGGAGCGATGATCTCTCTGGGCTCCAATCCGCAATGCGCGCCTGAGCGCTCTCTTTTCTCTTTTTTGTTTCTCTATTTTCTTTTTTTCTGAACTCCCAACTTGGGGGAGAATTTTCTGGAACCTGAAGGCAAGCATTAACACCGCAGTGTTTATCCTCTCTCTCACTTGTCTGCAATTGAAAGACGAACCAATGCATGCAATGCAAATGCCATGATTGCCATTTCCTTTTTTTTTCTTTATGATGAATGTAATGCAAATGCCTGAATTTCTCTTTTCTTTACTTTATTATTGTTCCGGGGTGTATCAACAATTACAAGAGATTCCAATAGCAACTGGGCCGTCGGCCCAATTCAACGTAACCGGCCCAAGCTCGCTGCTTGGAGCGCAATTCTCGCAACCGGCCGAAATCTTCGCAAACGGTCGGGGCTCTACAGTATATATACGCCATTCGCACATGGCATCAGGTACGTTCTCTTACCTTGTGTTATCTGCTTGGAGCGTTCACTTGATCGTCGGAGTTTCTTTGCAGGTACCACCCGAGGTGCTCAGCGTGGAACCAAGACCGGTCCTTTCCCCTTCTCAACGACCGGCCTAATCAACGAACAGCAACTTCAACACTTCATTGGTCAAGGTACGATCAATTGGCGACCACAGTGGGAGGCCCGAGCGCTATCCTACCTCATTCATGGCTCCACGCGACCGGCCCCAGACGCGGGCCTCATCTCGACTCAACCCCTCCGGGCAAAATCCTCATCAGCAGACCCCGGAGGGCATACCCGTCACTATTCACGAATCTCAAGGGAATCCGCGCCAAGAACCCTCGGTCCATGGAGGGCGCGGACCGATCCTAGAGCAGGTGCAACCACCCGCTCCTCAGCAATTGCCGGCCGAGCTGATTGAGGCAGGCATTGAAGAACCCTTGCCCGAGCACGTCACCCAGGCCGTCCTGCAGATTTTACAAAGCAAGAACCAGCTCATCGCAGACAGAGACGTTTTGAGTCGGCTTTCCGATTCTCAAAGCGGTTCTTGCGGCCTTGGAGTCAAAATGGACCAGATAGGAGTCCGGTTTGCTTAGTCCGGTTCGGCATTCGTCGAGTCCAGGTTAGTTTTGTATTTATTTTATTTATTTTTATGTACATATTTATTTATCATTTATTTATAATATAATCTATTTATTTATTTATTAATTGTTTATGTATATATCTATTCATATTTATTTATGTATATAGTTATTTATTTATTTATTTATTTTTTTAGCCTAGTCTTTATTTAATTATCAGTTTTGTCTTTTTTTTATGCACAAATTAGTTTATTTCTTCAAAAATCAAATAAAAGACTAAGTCGGTTGTACAACCGGGTTAGTCATCATCCTAGGACCAATGAGCTGTACAGTTCAGTAATCCTAAGAACTTATAAGTAAATAAATAAATCACTTTTCCTAAAAATAGGGGACTAAGTCGGTTGTACAATCGGGTTAGTCAGCGTTCTAGAACTAATGAGCTGTACAGTTCAGGAGTTCTAGAATACCTATTCTAAAACCAACTCACCTCACATCAAACAAACTTATTTCAAAAAACCTCAAAAATACTTTCAAAAAGTAGGGTATTAAGTCGGTTGTACAATCGGGTTAGTCAGCGTCCTAGGAATCAGTGAGTTGTACAGTTCAAGGAATCCTAGGACCCCTACACTAAAAAACACCAACCAACAAACCTTTTTCAGGAAGAACTACGTAGCTTTGATTCCTCCATTGCATCCGGAGGTACGTAGGAGCAAGAGTCCACTCTTGTCAAGCACTAAAAACCAAAAATTTAATTAAGTCTTTTCCACTGTAAATAAAAGGGTAAATATTAATAAAGCGTAATTAATTAGACAAAGGATGTCGTGGGGTGCTAATACCTTCCCACCGCATAACGACTCCCGAACCCTAAACCTGCCTTGTCCAAAACATAAAGGGATTTTCCGAATTTGCCCTTAAACTAAAATTTGGTGGCGGCTTCCTTTCGAACTTTGAAGAGTCCTTTCTCGGATTTTTCGGTCGCTACAGTATTTTGTCGTTACCTTTATGTTTTGAACCATTGTTTTAAGTTTTGTTATTTTCCGCTACTATGGTATTTTATCCTCGGATTTACTTGGTGCTATGTATCTTATATTTGGAGTTTATTTTTTATTATTATTTTGGAGTTTTGAATATGGTTGTTTAAATGTGGCACCCTCGTGTGGTCATGATCAAGTTTTTCAACAACTCTGATTTTTCAATTAATTTAAATAATAGTTTATGTAGAAGGGGGTGTTACACGAACTGTACAGCTCGCTAACCCTAAGACGCTAACCAACCCGGATGTACATCCGACTTGATTCCTTACTCATTTTTGAAATATGGTTTAAGTTGTTAGTTGCTTGTTTTATTTCTCATAAGTATCCCAATATGTTTGAGTTGTACAACTCCGATCTTAGGGCGCTAGTCAACATCGCCGTCAGACGTCCGACTTGACTCCTTATGAGTTTTTTTTTTAGGAAAAAGGGGTTTTTTACTTTATTTACTTGTGAAAGGAAAAGAAGTTAATTTGGTGAGATTTTGGAAAACAAGTAGAACACTTCAATCAACTCCAAATCCATAACCAAATGCAAAATGAATGAATGAAGTTCAAACATATTCAACTAATCAAGCAATCATGAACATGTTAATCATCAACTAAGATTAAGCATGCCAATATAATCAAGGGATTCAATTATCAAAGATGCAAGACAAAGTTCTCAAAATAATTGTGTGTGTGTGTGTGTGAGAGAGGTGCATTTATCTTAATGACTCTATGCTACACAAGTAGTAGGCTTACGTCTTCATATAAGAGTACATGCATGGGGGAGGAATTGTACACAATTAGGTCAAGACATTTAAATGGCATCATGAACAAGAGAACACAATTAATCATAGGCATAGAATGATCTAGGTTGAAGCGAATGGACATGCAAGCAATGATGTGCGTGATTAGGCAAGTATGCAAATGCATGAGCACGCAAGAATGTGAGTGAATGATCATATAAAGATGAATGATGGAATTAATGAATGCATGATCATGTGAGGGGGTAAGAGAATGCAAAAGGCATAAGCATATATGAATGTAGGAACATATAAGTATATGAAAGTATGCCAGTATTAATGTGCAAACATAAGAATGTGTCACACAAGTGATACAAATAAACGAAATGCAAAGTGTAAAAATTAAATGAGATGAGGTAAAATAGTTGATGAAGTGGGAAAAGCAAAAATGTTTAATGAGATGATGAGAATAGAATATTTAATGAAATGGTAAAAGTAAATGCTTAATGAGATAGTAGGAATGAAAGGAAGTGAAATGGTAAGGGTTTATGAATGCAAGAGGGTAAAAAACATGTTTTGTGAGGTGAATTGGTAAAAATGTTAAATGGAATGAAGTAGAGGGTTATTGAAATGGTAAAAGTAAATAGTTAATGAGGTGATAAAAATGTTTGGTAAAAAATTAAGTGAAATAGTAAAAGTAAAATAGTAAAATATTTTTAGGTTTTTTGGTAAAAGAGTTAATGAAGTGGTAAAGTAAAATGGTAAAAGTTAAAAACACACTAACACAATTACATTCATTTACACAAGATCAAACAACACATTTCAAGCACAAAAATATGCACAAAAATGGCCTCTAAGGCCGAAACCACTATGTGAGTAGATCACCAAATTATTTCATGCCAAGATGCACAATCAACACATAAAATAAAGCACAAGATTAAACCCTAGGTTATCATGCCATATTACAAGACAAATCATCAAGCAAAGCATGCATTTATTCTTCACACAAATCAAAGGAAACAAAAGAAAACATAAACCCTAATTCTTGACCTTGAATCCTAGACTACACATACTCATAATCAAGTAATTATTCAACTACAACTCATGAAATAAGCAAGAAAACAATAGAACCCTATTTTCCCTCCCTAGGCCTAAACCCCATATGCATGAAAAAGGAATTTCATTTGACTTAAAATTATGCACACAAGATGGAATATGCAAGAAAATGAGAGAAACTACAAGAAAACTCCTTCAAGGCCAAGGACCCATCTCAAACACCCAAGGCTCCCTAAGTCCTTGTCATAATGTTTGAAAAGGATCCTCAAAGCAACAACAACAAGCAATCAAGAAGGAGTTAAGAGTAGAAGAGAGATTTACATGGTAAAAGTGAAAGAGAATAAGGATCTAAGGCTTACCTTAAGAACTTGCAAAAAGAAGTGAAAAAGAAGATCAAATAAAAACCAAGAACACTTGAACCTCTTCTTGAATCCCACAAAAAAAAACTCTTGATCTTGGAGACTTGTTGATGAAAGCTTGATGATGATGCAAGATTAGAAGCGGGTCTAGTATAAGAATCAAGAAAAGGGAGGCTTTGATGGTGAAAAATTGAAAAATGGAGGAAGGAAGAAGGAGGGGTGGTCTCGGTTTTGAGAGACGGAGGAGAGGAGAGTATTGTGTGCTAGGGTAAAAAATGAGAGTCCTCCCCTTTTTTGGTCTCTTATTTGGGGTTTTATATGAGATGCAAAATTAAGGGTATATAGGACATTGTGCTTTTTGCAAACCATTGAGATTTGAGATAGAATTTAAATTAAGGGCTAGGATTGCAATGCACATGGATTAGGGGCAATGAGAAAACACAAGTGAGGGTGAGAAGAGAGTGGAGTGGCGCATAAAAATAAAAAGAAAAGGAGAGTTTGTGTGAAAAAAATCTATTTTGGGAATGAAGGCTCATATGAGATAGGATCTAGAAATAAGGTTAAGGGTATATTTGTGAGGAAATGTTATTAAAGAGGGAACTTTGCATTTTTTGATGAAGAGGTGAGTGTAAGTGGGTGAGAGTATTTACCAAAAGGGGCAAAGTTGAGGATAATATCAAATCTATTCTTAAGGAGTGAGGCGCATAAAGGCTGAAAATGGGAGAGGAAAGAAATAAAAAAAAACTTGTTTTTGGGTCTTTTGTCTTATTGAGGACACTTCCTTCTTTTGAATTTTGAATTTTGAATTTTTGGGCATGCAAATGAGAGTGCACCTATTGAAAATGTTTTACATGTTTTTGGGCACCATAAAATTGCCTCCCCAATTATTCTAGACAACCAAAATTGTCATTTAATAATTGGGGAATTTTTAATGGTCTTTTAGTTTTTTTTATGCAATAAAAATGGGGAAAATATATTTTTAATTATTTTGGACTAGAATCTTCTCTCTAAAAATTGTACAAAAATTATCCTTGATAGAATAAAATGTACTTTTTGTGGATGCATATTTTTTGACGAGAAAATCATCCTGTTGTAAAAAATGACCAAAATACCCTTTACCTTAAAAACCCTGAAATACATGCAAAATGCTCTTCACTCCTCAATCTATGTATTTTTTGTGGAAAATTAGGGTTTTGACCTAAGCCGGACAAAATTGGGGTATGACAGTATACTGTAGCAATTTTGGGCTTGTCCCCATACTTGGCTAGGAGAGCTTCAATCAATTTGTTGCAGAAGTGAGATCCTTCATCACTGATTATTGCCCTAGGAGTACCAAACCTTGTAAAGATATTCTTTTGTAAGAACTTGCTAACAGACTTAGCATCATTGTGAGGAAAAGCAACTGCTTCAACCCACTTTGACACATAATCCACAGCAACAAGGATGTAAGTATTACCAAATGAAGGAGGAAAAGGTCCCATAAAATCCATGCCCCAAACATCAAAGAGTTAAATCTCTAAAATGTTGGTTAATGGCATTTCTTGCTTTGGCAATTATCACATTGTTTAACCATCTCATGGGCATCATTGAAAATGGTAGGCCAAAAATAACCAGAATGCAGCACCTTTGTTGCTGTTCTCATACAGCCAAAGTGTCCACCATATGCTGCAGCACCTTCTTTTGTTCTACGTCAGCCACACATCTTCTAAACAGTGGGTCATGGAACTTTTGTAGAGGAAGGGTTCATCCCTGAAATATTACTTGACAGTATGGAAGAACCTCTTCTTCGTTCTAACACGGAATGTTCACGATCTTCTTTGAAGGATATAACACAGGATCAACTCTCTAGTTTGACTTAGAGCAAAGACGAAACACTTGGTAAACCCGACTCAAAGAATTCACGATCTCCTTAGAAGGACTTAAAGTGGTCAACTCCACATTCCGAGTTAGAACGAAGAAGAGGTTCTTCCTTACTGACAGTATGGACACAACATGAGAAGATTCATCTTGAGAAGCATCATCTTCGACTATACAAGTCAAGAGAAGAGTCACAGTGAGAAGAGTCACTGTGAGAAGGGTGAGGACAGCTGTATTCTGCAGAGTGATAGTGGCAAGACACGAGGCGTCTTTGCAAATGACTCTAAGCGGCTAGTTTTTCAAGCAACAACTCTATTTCTTGGACCGGGAGTTAAAGGGATACAACAACTCTATATAACAAATGACTCTGGTCTTCATTGATCTTCAAGAGAGTGAATTAAAATTACGAGCTATCAACCTTCTCACCCATTCTAGTTTTCTCTCTTCCATACTCAATTACTATTAAACGGAGAGGGATTAATCTATCTCTACAGTATGTATTAAGTCTTGAGTTGTAATACATTCATGTATATCCCATATATGTCAACCAAGCTCTAAGTAATCCCAAAAAACCCTTGTAATCAAATAACCTTGAATAGGAACCTTCTCAAGTAGCATGTGTTCTTTGTAGGACTTGAGAAGTTAGTGCTTTGTGTTAAAAGTAGTCTAATAACTTTGGAGAAGTCTATTAGTGGAGTATCTGATTAGTAGAGATGTGAGAAGAAAACTACCAAGAGCTTTCAACTTGTGTGAAGAGTGAAAGGGTGTAAATTATTTGGAAAATAGTGGAAAATCTCCTTTGGGTGTGAGGAGTGGAGTAGCCCATGTTTTTTTGGGTGAACCACTATAAATCCATGTGTTATTTCTTGCTTTAAGTCTTTAGTTTCTTGTTTGAGAAAAACTCCTCTTGTGGAGAGATTTTTGAAAACACGAGAAGAGTTATTTTGACCTTTCTCGCCTATAAGTAGAACAAGAGTTTTTCAACCCTTCTCGAGAATCTTCCTAAAGCTATAAAATGTTTTTAAAGCTGCTCCGGGTGTATTAGCAATACAGAGGTGCCATTAGTCATGGGCGGTGACCCGATCAAAGAAAGCGGCCCAAGCACACTCGGCAGTGCGCAATCCTCGAGGCGGCGGATTTCGCAGCGGCGGCGCCCCGGTCTAAATACCACCCTCATCTGATGCTCGGGAATGTTATCTACCCCTTATGACTCTTTCCGTTAGCACACCTCGACTCGGCGTCGAGTGTCTTTATGAAGGTACCACCCGCGCGCTCGAAAGCCGGTCCAAGCTCGCTCGCGGCCAGGCAGCGAGGCAAGAAACGGCGACTATCTCTATTTATCGAGTACGATCAATTGGCGACCACGGTGGGAGGCCCGGCGCTATCAACCTCAAACATGGCCCCGAAGAAACCTACTACCACGGGCATCGGCGCGGCCACGACCCTCCGGACGGGGCGCTGCGTCCTGGCGATACCCTAGAGGCGTGCACGAAACCATTCATGAATCACAAGGCAATCTTTGCCAGGAGCCCTCGGTGCAGGGCGGTCCGATCCTGCAACAAGTACAGTGGTGGTTCCACACAAAGCAAATCGGCCAGTGGCGGATCACCGGGATTGTAGAGCCTCTACGAGCATGTCACGGCGATCCTTCAATCGCGCCGAGAATAAGAACCAACTCATCGCTAATCGTGATGAGTTGATATCTCGTTTCGAGAGAGGGTCAATTCCAGTCCGCCAGCGAGCGGCCCACGGAGAGCCCACCCCCAAGCTCGCCCTTCACGCAAAGCCAGATCGCCCCTTCGAAGGAACATTCGCCACCGAGGAAGCACTTCTCGTCACTCCCCCGCACGCATGGTCAGGGCGCGCAGATCGCCCGTTCGGAGGAACGCCGCAGTCGCCGTTCCCCCTCGTATGATTACGATTACTCAGACTCCATCTACCATCCTGAGTCGGACCGCTCGTCTCACGAGATATTCCTTGTCCGAATCCTCCGACTCCGGAGATCTAGAAGCCTCTCACAGGACCCTTATGACGAAACGCGATTATCGTAATGGGAAATCATAGATGTTTCCGGCGACCAAGGAGGCACCACTCCATCAAACCGGAGGGGCGATCTCCCAAGCGCCCCGATGTACGACCACGGTCGGCGGATTCTACGAGATGCCGACCAACAAGGCATACCTTACAATGCAGCCTTTTGGGCCAAGCGAAATCCCGACCGGCCATGGACCCTTCATGAGAGAAATTCGGCGTTACCGCATTTCGAGGGACCTGAGGAAGCCGCCCAACCTGAACAAATTCGACGGTCGTGGCGATCCTGACAAGGACATTAGATACTTCAATAACTACTCCAGCTACAGAGAGCTGGGTTCTACGATGAAGTGTCGGCTTTTTCCTCAGTCGCTCGATGGTCGGGCGCTAGAGTGGTGGGAATCACTGCGACCGAATACTATCTCCTCCTTGGAAGGTCTGATCAGGGTATTCCTAGCAAATTATACAGCCAACCGATGCCAATACCGCTATGAAGAACACTTGGATACGATCATCCAAGGCAACAATGAACCGTTTAGGCAGTATATAGACCGGTTCAATTCTAAGGCCGATACCATTCGCGACCTGACAGACAAAGATAAGCTGAAATATCTTAAGTGTGGCATCAGGCCATACCACAGGTTTGCATAAGAGTTCACTTTAAACCACTACACTGATCTCAGCACGTTTCTTCGTAGAGCTAACGACCATATGGCCTATGAAGAGACACTAGCTGCGAGGAAGCCCGCCCGCGTGCGGCCCAGAGAAGAGCAAGACAAGCCGTTCAAGGCTCAGGACAACCATCATGATAACAAGCCGGAGTTCCGGCCTATTGCTCAGATATTCTCTGAATGTCAGAACAATGAGTTCCTTGGTGTAAAACGGCCTGATCCCCTAGTACTCAAAAAGGGTGTCCGAGCGAACAATAAGTATTGCCGATACCACAAAAGCAAGGGGCATGATACAAACGATTGCATGGCCCAGAAAGATGATATAGAAGATCTCATCCAAAAAGGCAAGTTAAGGCAGTATGTCAAAGCTTAAGGTGCCGAGCGGCCTGAAGAGAAAGCCGGGGGACGGTCCTCCCAACCAAAAGGCAAGGCCGTGGCCACAGAAGCCATCGAAGCGGCCGGGGACAAGGATACGTCCGAAGAGGACGTCAGCCAGTCTATAGGCAGCAGAGTTGCCATGGTTATCCATGGGGGGAACCCTTTAGACCGCAGAGAGTCCAAGAAGGCCATGAAGAGGAAGTGGAACGAAATACTCATGGCCGGAACAACCTTGGCCAAATGTCCGGCCTCGAGTAGGACGCCAATCTCTTTTGGAGACGAAGATTTGCTTGATGGAAGGATCAACAGCTACGTTCCTTTGGTAGTGACCGCTTTAATGGGAAACACTGAAGTCAGAAGGATACTGGTCGACCAAGGAAGCTCGGCCAACATCATGTTTGAAGAGCTGGTTGACAAGATGAACGTCAACCGCAGCGAGATCATCCCGCAGGTGGATCCCACTCCATTAACCGAGTTTAATGGGGCAACCACATACCCTCTGGGAACGCCGGAACTGTTGGTCACTTTGGGACGGACATTAAGCGGAAGCACGCCGTGAGAGAACGGTCGAGACGGCGTTCTTGGTCCTCCCTATAAAATCGTGCTACTAGTGCATCATAGGCCGGCCGACGCTCGGCAAGTTGGAGGTCGTTGCCTCAACAGTACATTTGAATATGAAGTTCTACGACAAGAATGATCAGGTCGTCACCCTGGCGGTCGACATGGAGGCGGCAAAGAGAAGTCACTACTTGTATCAAGACATCTGCGACGAACAAGCAATAAGTTCCAACCCGCAGAGTCTTGAAGGAGGCACCAAGTCAATGTTGCCGACACGGATGCCCAATATTATCGGCGGTGACCCGTAAGAAGATGGTGATGATGATTTAGCGTGAGCTAAAAAAGCGAGTTGAAAAGGCCGAACCGCACGGAGAATTTATTGGCGTCAAGCGGGGGCGACCAGAAAAAAACAAAGATTAAGCGAGGCGACCTACCCGAGCAGTCGGCGGGGATCTCACAGTGCCTGTCTTAGGGATTATGCGGACTTGTTTGCATGGCGAGCATCGGACATTCTTGGAAATTCCCATAGAATCGCGTGTCACCAACTCTCGATGGATGAAGGCGCTAGGTCGTTCGCGCTCGAGAAAGCGAGCCCATAATGATGAGAAGGCTCAAGCGGCCGCACAAAGCCGTTGGACGATCTAATTAAAGCTAACTTCATCGAGGAAATCAAATATACGACCTGGCTGTCTAACGTCGTGTTGGTGAAGAAGAAAAATGGTAAGTGGCGCATGTGCGTTGACTATACCAATCTGAACTAGGCATGCCCGAAGGATGCCTTCCCGGTGCCCAGCATCGACAAGCTGGTCGATGGTGCATTGGGCTACAAACTTCTATCGTTCCTAGACTATTATTCTGGGTATAACCAGATCACAATGTATCCTCTGGATTTCCACAAGACTGCGTTTACGACCGATCGGGGTAACTTCCAGTACAAGGTCATGCCCTTCGGCTTGAAGATCGGTCGGGTGGTTGAAGTATATCTAGATTACATGATAATCAAAAGCAAGACCGACCATGATCATGTGGATGACCTAAGAGAGGTTTTCGAAGAAGCTAGGAGAAATTCCAGAGAAATGCACCTTTGGATTAAGGGCCGACAAATTTTTGGGGTTCCATCTGACGGAAAGGGGGATTGAGGCCAACCCTGATAAGTGCAGGGCGGTCGCCGACATGAGGCCGCCCACCACCAAGAAGGAGATCCAGCGGTTGAACGGCATGGTCGCTGCCCTGTCAAGGTTCATACCTAAGTCTGCATGCAAGTCGCTCCCCCTATTCAAGCTGTTGAAGAAGGACGTAGAATTCGAATGGACCGACCAATGCCAACGAGCATTGGAGGATTTGAAAGAAGCTCTTACCAACCCGCCAATCATGACCAAGCCGTTGTTGGGGGAAACACTATATCTATACTTGGCAATAACAGTAGAGGTCTTGAGCGTTGTCTTGGTCCGAGAAAACGACCTAAAGCAGAGCCCGGTTTATTTCATCAGTAAGGTGCTGCAAGGACCAGAGCTAAGGTATCAAAAGATCGAGAAGTTAGCCCTTGCACTACTAGTGGCTGCTCGGAGGTTGAGGCCTTATTTCGTGGCTCACCAGGTCGTGGTAAGAACCGACCAGCCAAAAAGGCAAGTCCTACACCGACCAGACCTTGTAGGGCGTATGATTAAATGGGCAGTTGAACTCAGCGAGTTCAGAGTTAAATTTGAATCCAGGTCGGCCGCTAAATCTCAAGTGTTGGCGACTTCATCGTTGAAATGACCTGACTTCGGGACAACCGGCCGCAACGACTGGACTTTGCATGTGGGCGGCTCTTCCAAAAGAAAAGCGATGGTGGGCGGGCCTAATCTTAGAGAATTGAAGGCCTTGCGTAGAAGTATCCTTGACATTTGCTTTCCACACTTCCAACAATCAAAAGTAGTCACGAGGCATGCATAAGCGTTTGCGGCTCGCTAAAGAATTCAACGTCGATCGAGTTGAATTACATTCAGATTCCCTGCTGGTCGTATCCCAGATTAAAGAGTTGTATGATGCAAGGGATGATGTGCTTAAGAACTACTTGGCCAGAGTAAGAGAACTGCTCCGACAATTCGACCGGGCAGAGGTCAAGCACGTGCCGAGGACGGAAAATGTCCGAGCTGACATCCTTTTGAAGTTGGCCAGCACGAAGACCCCTGGCAATCATAGATGCTTGATCCAAGACAATCTCTCCAATATTATGCTACATTATGAAGGGCGAAGAGCCGAGCGACCCAAAGCAGGCCAAGACGCTGAGATTGGGGTCTACCAAGTATTCCGTGATTGAAGGGAAGTTATACAGAAGAGGCTTTTCATCCCCACTGCTAAGATGTTTATCGTCGGTCGAAGTCGACCATGTCTT
Organism: Oxytropis ochrocephala; assembly: GCA_020916435.1. Lineage (NCBI taxonomy): Eukaryota > Viridiplantae > Streptophyta > Magnoliopsida > Fabales > Fabaceae > Oxytropis > Oxytropis ochrocephala. The sequence continues at coordinate 50,892,473 of CM037092.1, read as the reverse complement.
GAGGGACATTCATGAGGGTGTATGTGGCAGCCACCAGGGCGGTCGTTCCATAGTAAAGAAAGCGCTCAGAGCTGGTTACTACTGGCCGACCATGGACGAAGACGCCAAAAAATTGGTACGAAATGTAAAGCGTGCAAGTACATGCAGATGTTCATGTCGCACCTTCTTCAGAGTTACTAAGCCTCACCTCACCTTGGTCGTTCGCCTGGTGGGGGATGGATTTGCTAGGTCCATTTCCACCTGCTCCAGGCCAGTTCAAGTTCTTGTGGCAGTTGATTATTTTACAAAGTGGATTGAGGCCGAGCCTCTAGCGACAATAACTGCAGCGAATGTAAGCAAGTTCTTGGCCGGAATGTTCTTGCCGGTTTGGGATCCCAAAGCCCGATAATGGGCGGCCTAAGAGTAAAAAGCGTTTTACTTGATCGAGAATCCACATACAAGCGGCAAGGTGAGGCGGCCAGCGAGTCATCTGCGTGGGTTGAAGAGAAGGTTGGACGAAGCAAAAGGAAGTTGGGTCGAAGAACTGCAGTCTGTCCTCTGGGCATACAAGACGACCCCCCATTCATCGACCAGGGAGTCGCCATTCAAACTTGTTTACAATCGTATTTGTGATTCCTATAGAAATAAGCGGTGAACTAGAGAACGAAGAACCCGACGGCGATGCGACAATGACCGGGATATACGAGAAGAGTTGGACCTGATCGAAGAGCTGCGCACCCAAGCATCACTTAGAGAACAATTGATAAAAAAGAAGGTCGCTGTTAGGTACAACGCTCGTATTCAGAAAAGGGACTTCTCTATCGGATAGCTCGTCCTTAGGCTTGCAGATGTTGGCAACAAAAATGCTCGTCAAGGAAAGCTCGCCCCTAATTGGGAAGGACCGTGCATGCAGTCGTCAATAAGACCCAAGCAAATGGGCTTACGAACTAGAGACCATGGATGGGGCGACCATCCGCAGAACATGGAACGGTGACAAGCTCAGGAAGTACTACGTTTAGTACACCAATTTGTAACCGATTAACACTTCAATGAATAAATGGCGGGCAATCTTGGCCTTCAGAGACTTCACCTGTTCAGCAAGCTCTTTATTCCTGCCCGCAATCTTGGTCCTGTCATCCATGGCCAATTGCTTGTCTTTCTCGGCCGCTACCAACTTGGCCTTCAGCTCATCCAAAGAATTTAGTTCAGGTTCCAGCTCCTTCAGTTTGCGCTGGGTGGCGTCTCTTTCAGTCTCAGCGCCTGGGACAGGAAATGAACATCAGCAAATGGTCTGGAGACCATAGTAAAAAAAAAAGAGGGAACTTACGAGATTGCTCGATCTTCAGCTTCTTCATGACCTTGCTGGCCGACTTGCATAAATCGCCACAGAAAGTCAAGGGATCTGTCTTGAAAGCTTCAAAATCTTCCTCAGTCAAGTCCTCCAACTCGAAGATAGGAGACTCAACCCGCTGCACTTCCTCCATCCTCGGCCGCTTGTTGGGGGTGCGCCCGTCAGTATCCGGCCGCCCAGGGGGTCCCCCTCCAACGCTCTTTTTGGGCTGAGGGGTAGTTGGTTTTGGATTAGACTCCAGGAGATGAGTTTTTTTGGGCCCGTTGGAGAGAGCGAGCTTCTCAAAATTTGCCCAGTCGGCGCTGGTCATTTTCAGAGTCTTGCCTGCAAATACCGAACGATCAGATAAATGAAGTAAAGAATAAAAACAAATATTGGCAAAATATGCGGGCGGAACGAACAAAGCTCGGTCGATAACTTAACGCCCGTGTGCAAGCGAAGGGAACTGCGAGGATGTCCCGCCGAGATTTTGGGGGAGTAGGCTAGACGACTCTTTAATTATGGACAACGTCATTACGTCCTCGTCGTCCGGGAGGCCCGCGATAAAGGTATACTGGTGGGCTTTCTCTACGAAATGTGCGGCATGCGGAGAAGGGAAAGAAAGGTCGCGCCATTGTGCGATCAGGCGAATCTCAACAATGAAAGCGTGGCCTCGATATTGGGAACGACCGAGAAATTCGATTTTTCCAGCGGCGGAGCAAGGAATCGGAGTATGCCTTGAAGAACTTCCGAGGAAGCGACTTACGGTTCTTGAAGGACACTTGTTCTTTGCGAGCCATGTTGGTGCCATACTCACCATGCCACTTAGCTCGAAGATGGTGAAGAAAAAGGCGGGTCGACACCCTCGACCGGAACTATTGCATAAACATTCAAAGGATTTTATGAAGCCCCAGCCGTTGGGGTGCAGTTGAGATGGAGCGACCCCTAGATGATGCAACACGTCCCGTTGAAGTTCGGAGAAGGGAGGGACGACCCTCATTCTCTCAAAGACGACCCGATGCATAGTGAACTTCACATTGCTAGCAGGAGTCGCTATATTCTCGTCGTCCCGCATGCCTTTCACTTTCCATCCCGGCTTGTAGAAGAGTGCTTGGAGATCCACCAAAGATGGGTGGTCCGGCCCTATAAAGCTTTGGAAGGATCTCATTTTCTCAGACACCCAAGACATGTCCAGGGGATCGCTAACAGCGGCCGGCTCGGCATTATCATCTCCTTGCTTGTCCACCCGCTCTGAAGCGTCGTTCTTCGTGCTGGCCGCCCATCCTTATTTGAATCGGCCATTCCCTCGTCGCCGAGGTTGACACCATCAATAACCTCCGGTAATATCTACAGAAACATCTTCCCCCTCGGTTTCCGGGTAGGTGGCTCAGTGGCGGTGGGGGCACCAAGACTCGGTGGGCGGAGCTAGTCTTTCGCCATTGGAGTTAGCCACGACGAGGACTTTCCAAGGCGAAGTTAGTAGACGAAGAGGGCTCCGCCGGAGAGTCCGGCCTAGGAGATTCAGACCTGACCGGCTTTACGCCTTGCGAAGGCTGGGCCATCTGCCGTGCAATATTTTGGGCCGAGGCACCAGCAATTCGAGTGGTCTGCTTCGTCCTTGCCAGGTCCACCTATGAAAGGAAAATACGTCAGGTCGACTGAGCCAGCGCACTCGTGAAAAGGGGGCGACATGATCGTCCCCCAACCGGACGCCTCCCTTTTCATAAGGCGTGGGAATTAAACTAAATGCGAGCAAAGAATAAATGGAAAAGAAAATGATAACAACGGCAAACCGGAGAAAGTCGGCCCGGAGACGAATGCGGTCGAAGAACCTCTACAACAGCACTTTAGGTCGCTAACAGAAAGCTCGGCCGCTACCAGAGTTTCGATTCTAGAAAGTGAATGGAAATCGAGCTGACCGAATGCGCTATTTATAGAAGGGCCCAGCGCGCGAGACTTGTTGCTTTCTCTTGTACCCGAAGCGACATGACTGTTCGCATTCGCTCAACCGTCATCTGGGGAACTCCAAAGGACATCTTGAGAAACGCAAAAGACATCTCGAGAAACGCAAAGGTCACCTCAATTATTATCCCGTCACCTACCCGAGCTGACAAAGGCCGTAAGGCACGCGCGGACGCTCAATCCAGAGTGGCAGCGACCACATCCCAAAATGAGTGGCAGCGACCACGCACCCAACGGTTCACGCAAGGTCGCCCTCTGCAGGACGACCACACATGGCTCCACTGGGGGGCAACGAACAAAGTCTCGAATAGACTGCGCTCGGTCGTGCATGACTCCACGGAGGCAATGATCTAAGCCTTAGCCCGCCCTTACGCGACCTAGGCTTGGGGGCAACTGTTCCGGGGTGTATTAGCAATAAAGGAGGTGCCATCAGTAATGGGCCAACGGCTCAATCGGTAACGACCCAATCACTCGGCAGTGCGCGCAATCCTCGGGCCGGCGGATTTCTTGCAGCGGCGGGCGCCTCGGTAGTATAAATACATCCTCATCTACGATGCTCAGTGCACGTTATCTACCCTTGTGACTCTGCCCGTTAGCACACCTCGACTCGGCGTCGAGTGTCTTTGCAGTACCACGAGGCGCTCTCAAGATCGGGTCCAAGCTCACTCCACAGAGACCCAGGCGTGAGGCAAGAACGGCGACTATCTCTATTGGTCGAGTACGATCAAAAACTCTTGGCAAGTAGTTCTTAAATACAATTCTTTATACACAAGCAATACTCTACTTGAAACAATTGAGAAATCAACGTGAGAAGAGTGGCGGAAGTATTGGTCGATCCTTCTCGATTCTCTAGATAAGCGTGAAGATTGTTCAATCACCCTACATGGCTCATCTAATCTATTAAGAAAATTGTTTGGTACCTAGGCTTTGAAGAAGCTCTCCGGCCAGGTGTACATAGATGTCCCGAGATCATCTTGTTGCTGTGTGGTGCTTGGAATCCAAGCTCAAGCTGTGGAGGTCCGAGCGTGCCCACGTCGGGTGGGGGTTACTTGCAAAACACTCTGAAGCTCAAGTAAGAATATGTCCGAGTATATGCAGACGGACAAGATAAGCATGCAGAGAATGAAAAGAGAGAGAGAGAGAGAGCGATGTAGCAAAACTAAGGATTGCTTCCGATGAGAGAGACGTACCGCGGTAGAGGAGCGGACCTCTATTTATAGGGAAAAAAGGCATACCGTAGCCGTCGGATTGGGCGGGAGGATCCTAGCCGTCGGATTGGGCGTGAACACTTGAGTCTTATTTCAAAAGCTCCAAAATATTAAATAAGTCAAAACACAAAAATATTTTCAAAACCAAAAGGCGAGAACTATGTAGCTTTGATCCCTCATCTCAGTGAGGGTACGTAGGAGCGGGTCACAGCCCGTCAAGCACGTTTTTTTAAAAAAATAAAATCTTTGTTTTGTTACGCTTTTCAAAAATACCAAAAATATTCTTTTTCCCCCGTTTTTAATAAAACAATTTCTCAAATGAAATAAAAAGAAAAGGAAAGAAAAGAAAAGAAGTAGAACAAAAATAATTTCAAATCAACTTTTCCTAAACCACACATCAAGTTAATGGTTCCCTTTCAGTAAAAAGGAGGTGCAGGATGCTAATACCTTCCCCGCACCTAACCAACCCCCGAACCTACATCTCTGAGTTTTCAAAAGACCATTCGCTTTTCCAAAAAAGGTTTTTTAAATGTTTTCCTAAATAAATATTGGTGGCGGCTCTACTATTTTTCACGTTGTCAAACGAGAAGTCCAAACTGGATTTTTTGGGGTGCAACAGCTGGCAACTTCACTGGGGACTTTTTTTTTTTTAAAAAAAAAGGACGAGGGTCAAGCCTAGTTAATTCGATGGGTGGTTTAAATTGTTTGACTTGAAAACTTTGTTCTATCTATTCCTTTTGTACCTTTTCTTTTTCTTTTTCTTTTCTCTTCTTTCTTTGTATGTGATGCTTGATTGTTTCTCTTGCATTATCATGTTGTTGTGTTGCATTCATGTGAATTTTGCTTCTTCTTCTTCTATGTGTTCTTCTTGTTTCCTCTACTCCTCTTCTCTTTGCTTACATGCTATGTTCATGCATTCCCCTTTCCTCATCATGTTCCCCTCGATCACACACTTTCTCATGACGCATTGTTGGGTTGGGTAGATTTTAGGAAGTATGTTCTCGATCACACACTTTCACACCTTATGATTTGTGTGCTATGAGTGGGCTCCTATACCTGGATCCAACAAACACTTAGGGGAGTGGAGGCGATTAGTGATTGTCATTCGAGACCTTTGTCTGTCTGATACTCGTGAAAGTCTCAACCGGAGTACGCTTTCTCATGATGCCTCACACTTGGTAGCATTCTACATTTGTGGGTGTCGGCATGAGGATTCTATAGCTCCGGTAGCCATTGTGAGGGTGTGAATTAGAACTACATGGGAGGAACCTTTGAAGTTTCCCTAGAACTCAGAATTCCCACCTTTGTAGGACACGAGGGCATACGAATTGTGTGCTGCATGGTAATTTAGGACATGTCTTCCTCAAAAGGAGCTTTTCAAAGTTTTTCCAATAAAATACAAAAATATTTTCCTTCTTCAAATAAACCACTGTGTGAGGCGGCACGTAGTGTGTCTCCTAAATTTTTGAACTTCCTTCCATATTCATCGCCTTTATTTTTTCCACGCGCATCATGCCGCATTCATTAAAACCAAATGTTGTAAATATTTGCATTCATATTGCATCTCATTTGCATTTGCTTGCCGGGGATCACCGAATAATGTATCGTCTTGTCATAGGTGCATCAGAATGGAATCGAATAACAAGGCTTCACTACTTCTTGCTTCCCAATTATGAAGAAGGTTGATGTTGGTAGTCTGAGACAGTGTGCAGCTCTTATGGGCCCGATTGAAAGGGATTCCTTTGATCAGACATATGGGAATATTCGTAGCCTCTTGCAGTTGGATGTTCAAGAGGATGCCCTTTGATCAGACATATGGGCCCGATTGAAAGGGATTCTACGATTCTGATGTGAGATGTTTCTTCTTCAAGAACTTTCAGCTATCACCTACATTAGAGGAATATGAACAGCTTTTGGGGTTCTCCGGATCTCATTCTAGCCCTACCAATATCAAGGACGATTACTACAACTTGATGAGAAGCTTGCAATGTTGCTTAGGATTGGTGTGGACAAATTGAAGTTGCAAAAGTTAGAAAGAAATGGTGTAGTTGGGTATCCGCAAAAATACTTTGAGGGCCTGATGCAATCCTATGCTTTGGCTAAGAAATGGGGTTCATTCAAGTTAGTGCTTGCTCTCACCATATTTGGGGTTGTTCTCTTTCCTCAAATAGAAAGGTATGTTGATGAAGATGTGATTGGTGCATTCTTGGCCTTCAAGGACACCAAGAACCCTATCAATCATGTACTCTTTGTTCTTGCTAACACATACCATGCTCTCACTGGCTACAGTCAGTTCCATAAAAAGAAGATGTGCCTTTCTTCTCATGTCCTCTATGTCTGGCTTATCACCCATGTAATCCATAACCGAAAAGATGTCAGGGAGCTAATTTCTTATGCTCTAAGCTGTGATGTGAAGGTCAGAACTTCTCTAGAGTGGGTTGAGTTTCTGAAAGACCTCAATGATCTCCAAATCCGATGGTTTTCTGATTGCTTGTTGGAATGACGGACTGTGGTGGTGTTCATTTTGTGGAAGCTTTCAAAAGCGTGCTCTCATGGGAACTCGAGGGTGTATCAATTACAACCCTTCATTGACCCTAAGGCAACTTCGGTTGCAGATGAGGAACTCACCCTCAGAAAGCATCTTTGTCCGTGCTTACCTCTATAAGGGGATGCCTAAATGCGGTGATTTGCTTCGAAGAGTTCAACAATCATGGGAATCCGTAGTGCGAAAGGGAGGTGAAGAGCTGTCAAAAAGAACCAGTGACACCACCTTCAATCAATGGCTCAAGGAGAATATCTGATGAATTGAAGAGGAACCTTCGTTGTCTAGAAGAGGCCTATGAAGTGTTGATGTCGCTTGTTGCTCCGCTGCTCATTCGCTGTGGGTGAATTAGGACCAGTCTTGAGAGCGCCTCGGGTGGTACCTACAAAGACACTCCGACGCTCGAGTTAGAGGTCTGCTAACGGGCAGGGTATCACAAGGGGGTATTTGTACCACTGGGGGCGCCCTGGCCGTTCCAAGAAATCCGGTCGATCCCCGAGAATTTTGCCCCAAGCAGCGTGCTTGGGCCGTTTCGCTGGATTGGACCGCTGGCCCATTTCTGATGGTACCTCCTGGTATTGCTGATACACCCCGAAACAGTTGCCCCCCAAGCCTAGGTCGCTTAAGGGCGGGCTGAGACTTGAATCGATGCCCCCCAGTGGGTTAACGCATCTAGACGTCTTCATTAGACATGAGTCGGTCGCTGCCGCCCATGGTTGGTCGATCGCGTGCGGCGTTTGGGCTTCGGCCATGCAATTTAATGCGTAATGAATGAGGTGACCTTCACGTTTCCCAAAGTACCTTTTGGGGTTCCCCATACAACGGTTGGTGGATCTCCAAGAACTCTTCTATAAACCGGGCTGGAAAGTGAAAGGCATGCAAGAAGACGAGAATATAGCAAATCCTGCTAGCAATGTGAAGTTCACCATGCACCGGTTCATCTTTGAGAGAATGAGGGTCGTCCCTCCCTTCTCCGATCTCCAACGGGATGTGTTGCATCATCTGGGGGTCGCCCCATCTCAACTGCACCCTAATGGCTGGGGCTTCATAAAAGACTTTGAATGTTTATGCAACCGGCTCGGTCGGAGGGTGTCGACCCAGCTTTTTTCACCATCTTCGAGCTAAGCTAGCATGGTGAGTATGGCACCAACATGGCTCGTAAAGAGCAGGTGTCTTTCAAGAACCAGAAGTCGTTTCCCCAGAAATTCTTCAAGGCATACTCTAATTCCTTGCCTGCCGGTTGGAAGAATCAATATTTCTGGGTCGTTCCCAATATTGAGGCCACTGCCTCCATTGCTGAGATTCTCCTCGATCGCACAGCTGGCGTGCCTTTCTTTCCCTTCGTTGGCACACCACAAATTTCGCGGGAATCAGAGCTCGTACACTTTTCTTTGTGGCCTCCACGGACGACGAGGATAAAGAGACGTTGTCTATAATTAAGGAGCTGTCCAGCCTACTGTTGCGTGAATTCTAGTCGCAATATCAGTGCAAGTATACACGTCGTACAAGTAATAAAGTGGATAAAAGTAAGAGATCGTTCCCACGAGGATTGGTTTTACTTTCAAAGTTCAAGTCTTCAAAACACAAGTGAAACAAGTAATAAATCGGCACGAAAAGTTGGTATTAAGACTAAGAACATAAATAAAACAAGTAAACAATAAGTGGTCGTGAATCTGGATGAGAATGAGTTGGATTGCTGCATGCAAGTAAATCTCCTCTAGTCGGACGTTATAACGTTTACACATTATCACGTACAAATGCTATGTTGTATAGACGTTATAACGTTTGAACGCTATTGCAAAAGAACTGTGCTTTTCAGTCACAAAACGTCAGAGCTTCAAGTACTAGAAATCCTATGTCTAGGTTCTAAGTAGGCCTACTCCTGTATTTTAAGTACCCACAGCAATGTTCTATTAACTATTATCCATTCTATGTCTAGACTTAGATAAAAATGCCTAAATGTCTTTAGTGCACCTTTTCATTCATATAAATCTTTGAGTTCTTTTCATAGACCATGTTTGTACCTATGAATCTACTTATTTTAATTGGCCAATCTCAAAACAAGTTTAGAAATATTAACATGCAAAGATTTAAAATGCATAAACATCAATACTTCATAGCATTAAACTAGAGGTTCAATACATGCAAAACAACAACCCAACTACAAATGTTTATCTCATGCCGAGCATCTTTACAGAAAGATAAGGAAGTGAAATCCAAATACCATACATAGAGAAAAGGAAACAAAACACAGAAGATACGCCTAAGTAGCCTTCCTTCCTGCACGCTGTAAAGACGTTGCAACGTCTAAGCTTCACAGTAGTGGTTGCGAATGAAAATGAAAAATGGAGTTTGAGAAGAGTTCAGATGAAGAAGTACGTGTCACGAACTTCTTTAAGAAAACTTTCTCTGAAATGGAGGAAGGTAGATGATGAATGGATGGACTGGTATGATGCGGTGTGTCCACTAGAGAGAGATAAGTCTTGTATAAATAGCAAAAAGGGGTCACATGCTTCTTGATGTCATTCCCCACATTCCAAGCTTGCTTGTAAATAAAATATTTCGAAATGACACTACTGCTGCTACGGTCGTCGGCCAGCGTCGATCTTTGAGAGAGAGAAGATCTTACGCACTTCTAGATCTTTGACCATCATTTCTTGTGCGCCACAAATGAGATATTTCTTTCTTGCTTTGCTGCCCTTCTTGAGACGTGATGAGGGACGTTGCCACGTTCAGTTTACTGCACAATCACAAGAAGCATCAAAACGCTCACAAAGGCACCAATTGGTGCCAAAATGCATAGAACTTGAAATTTAGCCCCTTTCTAACTAAAAAGCAATAAACTAATGAAACTTAATAGAAACAACCTACTATTGCCAGAGAACTCGCATGATTTATCTTTGAATAAGTATAACTAACTCATATAAATATGAGTTATCACACCCCCAAACTTAAACCATTGCTTGTCCTCAAGGAATCAAAACAAAGCATATGAAAAGATGCATGAAATTAAATACACCAGCAGGTTTACACCTACTCAACCATTTGATCAAAAATTATTCTCGAGGGCTAATTTCTTCAGACTTACACTACACACTCACGCACCAATGCACATTTACATTCTAGATTCATTACTGCCCAAAGTGAGTGTGTGATCTCTGTATCAATTCCATTCCTAGCTAGGTTCAGAAGCTACCATAGCCAATGAAAGAGTGGTTTTCATTTGGTGAGAGTAAAACATCTTTCAAAACAGAGAGTAGGCTAACATTTCCACATAAGACATGAGGGTTATTTTAAGCACGACAAAGGGTCTTAATTGGGTGCTAGGACTAGATTAGTGCAAACTACTTTTCTGACTCACACAACGCAAAACACACAGAGGACTGCAACCCCCTCATTACTGAGCAATTTTCATTTGATTCACTTCACTTTTGGTTTGGAGTTTTGGATTTTTGAAGTTTTGTGATTTTTTCCTTTTTGAACCTTTGGATTTGACAATTTTGGATTGAGACATTTGGAGTACCCAGCATTTGTTTCGGGAAATAGCAGCAAACACAAAGAACATGTGGATTTTCCAATTATTTGAAACAACACACACTTTTTGGTCTTTTTGGAGTAGACGTTATAACATTTATAGATGAGACGTTATAACGTTTGAAAACACAGAACACAACACACAAACACACACGACATACCTTATAACGTTACGGGTAGACATTACAACGTTGCACTCACACTACACATGCACTAATCATCCTACAGTCTTGGCACCCAACCTTAGTACAACCTGATATACCCCCAAACTTAGCTTCTACTGCTACTCTAAGTTTTTAATCAAGTTTTACAATCACCATAGTCAACCAAAACTAGCTTTAGCATCAAATAGTCCCTAGCTAACTAGGTTTTCCTCAAATCAGAGTTTGTGTGGAAGCAGTAATCAATTCTGTTCATCTAAGCATGCATCAGCTACTCACACATATTCACACACAGTCATCACTAGATTTAGCCCAAAGAGAAACATTTTTTTGATGATTAATAGAGTAGGAAAGTAAACTGATTTTGCATTTGATTTTATGCATACACAAAACATAAAAACATAGGACATAAGGATGATCCTCCCCCCTCCCCACACACAAAGATGAGCAGTGTCCTCACTGCTCACTGATTTTCAAAAATGAGAGAGGAACACTCAAACACAACACAAGCAAACAAACTACTGACTACTAACTATCCAACGTTAAAACAGACGTTGTCACGTTGGACAGTTATTTATTCGTACTGAAATTAAAAATTACAACTATTCTACTGCTAAAAAGAGGGCTAAACTACTTGTTCAGAACACCAGACCTGAGCCTTCCACTCTGCCTGGTGGGGATGCCTACTTGAGCAGTCTTCTTTTTCTTTTCCTTCTTCTTCCTCTCTCCTCCTGCCTCTGTAGTGGTTGTGATTTCATCAGAGCCTACCACTCCTGAACCAGCACCAGCAGCAACTGAAACTTCAGTTTCTAGGGACATCTTTGCACTGCTCTCAGCAATTCTTTTCTTTGCTTCCTCCCATGCTTTTATTGCCAGCTCTACAGGATCAGCTTGCTGTGGTTCTTTGGGGTCCACCTGGGCTTTTTCAACCTCTGGTTCTTGAGACGCTGTAACGTCTGTGGATGCATCACCAACAGCAACAGCTTTGTCCTGGGCTTTCTTGAGAAGATGTTCTACAAACCTTTGAGTAGCCTCCAGTGCTTGTTCCTTTGCTTTTTCTACGGCAGCATCATGCGCTTTCATTGCCTGCAATTCTGCAAGCTTTGCTGCAGCCTCTCTTTCAGCAGACGTTGTAACATCTGCAGCTTCTTCTTCAGCAACAACAGCAGGAGCATTCTCTGAACCACTAGCAGCAACAAATGCTGCACTGGTAGCGGTGGCTGGCTTGCCTTTAGCAGCTTCAGATTTCTTCCTTACCTGCAACTTTTGCCTTTTGGCTGTAGCAGCATCAACATGTTGTTCTTCTTCTTCACCAGCTCTGGTTTCTTTACTTGCAGCAGCTAATTCATGCCTTTTCTTCTTCCCAAATGGATTCTGGGTGGGTACACTCTTGACTCTTGGCTTTTTGGGTGGGGACATGAGTTGTGGGTTTGGGTTACTTCCAACATCAGTTTCTTCAGACGTTCCCACGTCTCCACCAGGTACTTCTTGAATGGATGGTTGTTGTGATGGTTCTTTTTCTGGTTCAGGTTGAGTGGGGGATGGTTGTGAAATGGGTTGGTCTTGTGGTTTAGATTGTGGTGTTTTGGGGATATTATGGTCATGGGTGGATGGTTCTTTAGGTGAGGGTTGGGGTTGTTTGGCTTTTGGTGATGGTGGTTTGGGCTTGGCTGCTTTGGATTGTTTCTTGGATGGTTCTTTGACTGTTTGGGTTGGTGGAGAGTGTTTGAAGGTGGTGTGATGATTATAACTGGTTTGTATTTATTGGGAAGGGGTTATGGGAAGTTGAGAAGTGGTGGTGGAGTGAAGTAATGGGAAAAAAAACCGTTGACGTGACAAGTTGGGGAGGAGAAGTGACGTCGTGGTCAGTTACCACGCGAGGGATGCAGGTTGAAATGATTGTGGCCACGACATCACTTAAGTCTTGAATAATTTTTTAATTCAGCTTGACCCATTTTCTTTTTTTTTTTTCATTTAAAACTTCACCCAGGCAGCAAACGTGACAACGTCCTAGACACACAGAGACGTTGTAACGTCTACCACACTTCAATAACTTGAGTCTTGAATCTATCCTACCTTCAGCTTCCATTCCTGCACAAAACAAAAATTAAAAGACACAAAATTGTTGGTTAGTTAAAACCATTGGGTTGCCTCCCAAGAGCGCTTGCTTAAAGAGTCTTCAGCCAGACTATCCCCTTTTGAATTCAGGGGTTGTTGAGAGCCACTGTGGTCTTGTCCCTAACCACATGTTCTCCATGGTATTGCTTCACTCTTTGGCCATTGACTTTGAAAGTGGAATTAGTCTTCTCATCAAACAGGTCCACAACACCATGAGGATAGACTTTTACCAGTTTGAAGGGTCCTGACCATCTTGATTTTAGCTTCCCAGGGAACAACTTCAACCTTGAATTGAACAGCAAAACTGGTTGTCCCTCTACTAGCTCTCTTCTTTGAATTTTCTAATCGTGCCACTTCTTGGTTTTCTCCTTATAGATTGTTGAATTCTCATAGGCAGTGTGCCTGAATTCATCTAGCTCATTTAATTGAAGAAGTCTTGCTTCTCCAGCCTTTGAATGATCTAAGTTTAGTTGTTTCAATGCCCGGTGAGCTTTGTGTTGGAGTTCAATAGGCAGATGACAAGCTTTTCCAAAGACTAGCTTGTATGGTGACATGCCCAATGGTGTCTTAAATGCTGTCCTGTACGCCCATAGCGCATCATCTAGGTGAAGGGACCATTCTTTCCTGTTTGGTCCAACCATCTTCTCAAGTATCCTTTTAATTTCTCTGTTAGAAATTTCTGCTTGACCACTTGTCTGAGGGTGATAAGTTGTGCTTCACTCCATATTTAGCCAATAGGTTCTCAATTAGCTTCTTACAGAAGTGGGAACCTTCATCACTAATTATAGCTCTTGGAGTACCAAACCTTGTGAATATGTTTTGCTTAAGGAATTTGCTGACTGATTTAGCTTCATTATTGGGCAATGCTACAGCTTCTACCCATTTTGATACATAGTCCACAGCTACCCAAATGTATAAGTTTCCATGAGACATAGGAAATGGCCCCATGAAGTCCATTCCCCAAACATCAAACAGTTCCACTTCAAGAATATTTGTCAATGGCATTTCTTGCTTGTTGGAGATGTTTCCAGTTCTTTGGCATCTATCACAGTTCTTCACCAATTCATGAGCATCTTTGAAGATTGTTGGCCAATAATACCTTGATTGTAACACCTTTGCAGCAGTTCTGTTTCCTCCAAAATGTCCTCCATAGGGTGATGCATGACATTAGTGTAACACATGAAGTTGTTCTTCTTCAGCAATGCATCTTCTAAGCAACTGATCTTCGCACATCTTATACAGATAGGGCTCATCCAAAAAATAGTGCTTCATGGTGTGGAAGAACTTCTTTCTTTGCTGATGGTTGAAATCCACAGGCACAATCTTGCTGACTAGGAAGTTAACTATATCAGCATACCAGGGTGCAGTAGCATCAGACATTATAACGTTTGAAGAAATTGCCATAGACGTGGTAACGTCTTGACTACTCGCTCATTGTCGTGAGCTTTTTCATCAGGGAAATTTTCCTTTATATCTTCTTCACCTGTACCTGCATCAACATTCTCAAGTCTAGAAAGGTGATCAGCAACTTGGTTCTCCACCCCCTTTTTATCACGAATTTCCAAGTCAAATTCTTGAAGGAGGAGTGATCAGTAAAAATAATAACTTTTGCACTCACCAAGTATGATCTAAATTTGTCAAAAGCAAACACAACAGCCAGTAACTCTTTCTCAGTCACAGTATAATTTAATTGGGCATCATCTAAGGTTCTACTAGCATAATAGATAGAATGAAAAATTTTGCCATACCTTTGACCCAATACAGCTCCCACAGCGTAGTCACTCACATCACACATTAATTTAAATGGTTTGGACCAGTCAGGAGTGACTATCAGAGGAGCAGTTACAAGAGCAATCTTCAATTTCTGAAAGGCTTCATGACATTACTCATCAAAGTTGAAGACGTTATTACGTTGCAGCAGCAGACATAAAGGTTTGGAAATTTTTGAGAAATCTTTGATTAATCTTCTGTAGAAACCAGCATGACCTAAGAAACTTCTAACACCTTTGACAGTGGTAGGTGGAGGTAATTTGTCAATAACATCAATTTTTGCTTTATCAACCTCCAATCGTTTCTTTGAAATCCGATGCCCAAAACAATACCTTCTTGAACCATAAAATGGCATTTCTCCCAGTTGAGCACTAAGTTGGTCTCTTCGATCTTACTAGAACTCCTTCTAAGTTATCCAAGCATGCCTTGTATGAGTCTCCATAGACTGAAAAGTCATCCATAAAAACTTCCATGGATTTTTCAATAAAATCAGAGAATAAACCCATCATAGACCTCTGGAATGTTGCAGGAGCATTACACAGCCCAAATGGCATCCTTCTGAAGGCAAAGGTACCATAAGGACAAGTGAATGTGGTCTTCTCTTGGTCTTCAAGCGTAATAGCTATCTGGTTATAGCCTGAGTAACCATCAAAGAAACAATAGAATTCTTTGCCTGCAAGTCTATCTAACATCTGGTCAATGAATGGCAGAGGAAAATGGTCCTTATTGGTTGCTTTGTTCAGCTTCCTGTAGTCCATACATATCCTCCATCCAGTCACTGTCCTTGTTGGAATCAATTCATTTTTGTCATTGGTCACCACAGTAACTCCACCCTTCTTTGGTACACATTGAACTGGGCTCACCCATGAGCTGTCACTGATTGGGTAGATGATTCATGCGTCTAACCATTTGATGATTTCCTTCTTGATCGCCTCCTTCATTATTGGGTTCAATCGCCTTTTCCCTTCAATGTTGTTCTTTGCATTCTCTTCCAAGACAATTCTGTGCATACAAATTGTGGGACTGATACCCTTGATATCTGCCATTTGCCAACCAATAGCTTTCTTATGTCTTTTCAAGGTGGTAATGAGATCATTTTCCTGCTCTTGTGAAAGATTAGAAGAAATGATCACAGGTAAAGAATCATTTTCCCCTAAAAAGCATACTTCAGGTGATCAGGTAACACCTTCAGCTCCAGTGTGGGTGGTTCTTTAATAGAAGGAACATTCTTCTTGAGATTTGAGTCTTCTTGCCCCAAAGATTCATACTTATTTGTCCACGCCTTGGGTACAGGGGAGTCAGACGTGACAACGTCTGCAGTTGACGTTGTAACGTTTTGAGGAACAACTTCTTCTGCTAATAACTCTTGTATCTCATCATTGCCCAGAATCTTCTCCAAGTGGTCATTATCTTTATTGAATTGTTTTTGAACCACATGGTCAAGGGCAACTACAAAGGAACATTCCTCTGTGTTAGGCTCTGGATACTTGAGTGCGTTGAGGATGTTGAACTTGACTTCTTGGTCATTGACCCTCATGATCAATTCTCCTTTCTGCACATCAATGAGTGTCCTTCCAGTGGCTAGAAATGGTCGCCCCAAGATGATAGGAACTTTTTTATCTGCATCAAAATCCAAAATAACAAAGTCCACTAGAAAAACAAATTTGTCAACTTTAATCAAAACATCTTCTAATATGCCCTCAGGATAACCTCTACTTTTATCAGCTAAGGTAAGACTTAAAGAAGTAGGTCTGACAGTTCCTATACCAAGTTTATCATAAATGGACTTGGGCATCAAGTTAATACTTGCCCCCAAGTCACATAAAGCTTTGCAAATGTAAAAATCTCCAATGGAGCATGGTATAGTAAACCGCCAGATCCTTGATTTTCTAGGAGTTTATCGCATAATTAAGCTACATTCTTGATTAAAGCAACGATTTCAAACTCCCCTAGCCTTCTTCTTTTGGTGATGATGTCCTTTAGGAACTTAGCATAGTTTGGCATCTGCTGTAGAGCTTCAACCAAGGGAAGGTTTATGTGTAGCTGCTTGAGCATCTCCATGAACTTGCTAAATTGCTTGTCTTCATGAGCTTTCTTTAGTTTTTGAGGGTAGGGTGGAGGAGGATATTCAGGTACAAGCTTGGGTACAGTCTTGATTCCTGGTTCAAAACTAGACGTTGTAACGTCTGGCTTAGACATCACAATATCCGGAATATTCTTCTCTTTTTCTCCACTTTTGTTTTTCTCTTTCCCCTTCTCTTTTCCTTCTCTGGCACCTCGTTTTCCTCAGGCATAGATAGTTTAGGATACTCAGTTCCACTTCTCAATGAGATAGCATTTACCTGTGCATTCACCACATCTTTACCATTTGACTTAGATGATGATGGTGTTTCAGTTGTAGATGGGAGAGATCCATTCTGCCTTTGAGTAAGAGCTGAGGCTATCTGCCCAATTTGGTTCTCCAAAGTTTTGATTGAAAACTCATGGGTTCGCAAGGTTGACTTACAATCACTTATGAAAGTTTTCATCAAGGCTTCCAAATTGTTGTTGTTGTTATTCTGCACATACTGCCTTTGTTGTTGTTGAGGGGGAAATCCTGGGGGTATTGCAGGAGCAGTATTGCTAGCATTCAAAGCATTGTTGCTTCTCCAACCAAAGTTTGGGTGATTTCTCCAATTTGAGTTGTAAGAGTTGGAGTAAGGACTGTTACCTTTGTTATGGGATACAAACTTTACTGATGAGGGTTATAGGGACATTCTTCGTAAGTATGCCCTTCTTCACAATAGACACACACTACTCCCCCAGATGGTGTTGGTTCAACAGTTGCAGTAGTCTGTCTCTCATACGTTACAACGTTTGAGCTAGACATTGCCACGTTTGGAGTACTCATGTTTTTAATCATGTTGGTCAGGGAAGCAACCTGAGCAGAAAGAGCAGTTACTTCACTTATCTCATGGACACCAGCCTTCTTTCTAGGAGTGAATCTTTTAGAAGGCCAATGGGCATTATGGGTGGCTATGTCTTCAATAAGCTTGCATGCCTCAGAGAAGGACATGTTCAATATGACACCGCCTGATGAAGCATCAAGTATAAGTCTGGTAGGCTGATCTAGACCATTATAAAAAGTCTCCATTTGAATAACCACGGGAATGCCATGGTGTGGGCACATTCTCAGTAATTGCTTCCATCTTTCCCAAGCATCAAACAATGATTCCCCTTCCCTTTGTTTGAAGGAAGTGATATCATTTCTCAACTTGGCATTTTTGTTGGGAGGGAAGTATTTTCCAAGAAATTTTTCAGCTAGCTCATCCCAAGTGTGAATTGAATTTGGCTCCAAGGAGTTCAACCAATTTTTGGCCTTGTCCTTGAGAGAATATGGGAATAGCTTCAATCTGAAAGCATCTTCTGAGACTCCAGGGATGATAAAGTTGCTACACACATCCAAAAATTGCCTTAGATGTGCATAAGGATCTTCTTGAGGAAAACCCCTAAATTGCCCTGCAGTTTGCAGCATTTGGAACATCATTGGCTTGAATTCAAAGTGACCAGTATGAATGGGTGGTCTTTCAATGCCTGTTTGTAAATGGGCAGGATTGAGCACGACATAATCACGCATAGGCCTGTCTCTGTCATTGACCATGTCTTGTGGCCCTGCATTGATGAGTTGCGTTGTCTCTGCCAGTGTTCATCATCAGCATATATCTCTCGGTATGGGTCTGTGGTCCACGGCCACGTCCTCTACCTCCAGCATTAGAGTGCCTTCCTCCTCTCCTCTTAGAGTAGGTCCACCTCTAGAGCTTCTACAACCGGTACCATGTTCAGACATGATTGTCGGCTGATGTTGTTGTTCTTGTTGCTGCCTTCTTAACCTTTGTTGTCTCCTTAGTTGCCTGAAGGTTCTTTCAGGTTCTGGATAGAATTCAGGCGCAGATTCACTCCCTGGTTCTGTTGAACTAGCGCTTGAACTGGAACTAAACATACGCTGTAACGTCTACCTGTTCACACACAGAAACAACGAACAACGCAGTAAAATTCTTTCACCTAGTGTTTAATACTTTTGAACAATAAAAGTTAAATTCAATCACCGGCAACGGCGCCAAAAACTTGTTGCGTGAATTCAAGTCGCAATATCAGTGCAAGTATACATGTCGTACAAGGAATAAAAAGGATAAAAGTAAGAAATCGTTCCCACAAGGATTGGTTTTACTTTCAAAGTTCAAGTCTTCAAAACACAAGTGAAACAAGTAATAAATTGGCACTAAAAGTTGGTATTAAGACTAAGAACATAAATAAAACAAGTAAACAAGAAGTGGTCGTGAATATGGATGAGAATGAGTTGGATTGCTGCATGCAAGTAAATCTCCTCTAGTCGGATGTTATAACGTTTACACGTTATCACGTACAAATGCTATGCTGTATAGACATTATAACGTTTGAACACTATTGCAAAAGAACTGTGCTATTCAGTCACAAAACGTCAGAGCTTCAAGTACTAGAAATCCTATGTCTAGGTTCTAAGTAGGCCTACTCCTGTATTTTAAGTACCCACAGCAATGTCCTATGAACTATTATCCATTTTATGTCTAGACTTAGATAAAAATGCCTAAATGTCTTTAGTGCACCTTTTCATTCATATAAATCTTTGAGTTCTTTTCATAGACCATGTCCTGTACCTATGAATTACTTATTAGCATTAAACTAGAGATTCATGACATGCAAAACAACAACCCAACTACAAATGTTTAGCTCATGCTGAGCATCTTTACAGAAAGATAAGGAAGTGAAATCCAAATACCATACATAGAGAAAAGGAAACTAAACACAGAAGATACGCCTAAGTAGCCTTCCTTCCTGCATGCTGTAAAGACGTTGCAACGTCTGAGCTTCACAGTAGTGGTTGCGAATGAAAATGAAAAATGGAGTTTGAGAAGAGTTCAGATGAAGAAGTGTGTGTCCAGAACTTCTTTAAGAAAACTTTCTCTGAAATGGAGGAAGGTAGATGATGAATGGATGAAATTTGGTATGATGTGTGTGTCCCTAGAGAGAGAGATAAGTCTTGTATAAATAGCAAAAAAGGGGTCACATGCTTGCTGATGTCATTCCCCACCTTCCAAGCTTGCTTGTAAATAAAATATTTCTGAAATGACTTTGCAGATTTGCTAGCAAGGTCGTCGGTAGCGTCGTCATTTGAGGAGAGAGAAGATCTTACGCACTTCTAGATCTTTGACCATCATTTTTGTGCGCCACAAATGAGATATTTCTTTCTTGCTTTGCTGCCCTTCTTGAGACGTGATGAGAGACGCGTTGCCGCGTTGATTTCATTGCACAAACACAAGAAGCATCAAAACGCTCACAAAGGCACCAATTCTTTGCCAAAATGCATAGAACTTGTAATTTAGCCCCTTTCTAACTAAAAAGCAATTAACTAACGAAACTTAATAGAAACAACCTACTATTGCGGAGAACTTGCATGATTTATCTTTGAATAAGTATAAATAACTCATATAAATATGAGTTATCACCTACTCCCCAAAATCTCGAAGGGACAACCATTCTTGGCCTTCTTCGCCAGCACACACGGGCGATAAGTTATCGACCGAGCTTGGTCTGTTCTGTCTGCATTTTTTTTACCAATCCTTGATTGTTCTTTTCTTCACTTATCTAATCGTTTGGTATTTGCAGGTAAGACTCTAAAAATGTTGGGTGCCGACTGGGCAAATCTTGAGAAGCTCGCTCTCTCCAACGGGACAAAGAAAACCAATCTCCTGGAGACTAACCCAAAATCAGCTACCCCTCGACCCAACAAGAGTCCTGGAGGGGGACCCCAAGGGCGGCCAGATACTGACGGGCGCACCCCCGGCAAGCGACCGAGGATGGATGACGTACGTGCAGCGGGTTGAGTCTCCTATCTTCGAGTTGGAGGACTTAACTAAGGAGGACTATGAAGCTTTCCTTGACTTTTTGTGGTGATCTATGCAAGTCGGCCAGCAAGGTCATGAAGAAGCTGAGGATCAAGCAATCTCGTAAGTTTCATTTTGCTTTTTCGTACTAGGGTTTTGAGGCCGTTCGATGATGTTCATTTCCCGTCCTAGGTGCCGAGATTGAAAGAGACGTCGTCCAGCGCAGACTGAAGGAGCTGGAACTGGAAATAAACTCTTTGGGCGAGCTCAAGGCTAAGTTGGTAGCGGCCAAGAAAGACAAGCAATTGGTCGTGGATGACCGGACCAAGATTGCGAGCAGAAATAAAGAACTGGCTGAGCAGGTGAAGTCTTTGAATGCCAAGGTTGCCCACTTTGAGGAGGAAAAGAAGGCGCCATTTGATAAGGTCGCCGAGGTAGCCGGGCTGACAAGGGGAGCGGCCATCTATCAGTTCGACAATGTCGTCGCTCAAATGAGAGTGTTGAATGCTGCCCGCGGCGTCCAATTCGATAGCAAGGTGGTGAAGCCTGAGCACGTGGTCGAGGGCGAGGAGATCGTTCTGCCGCTGAAGAAGGATGATAAAGGGAATGTGATCCAGAAGTGGTCGCTCATCTTTGGTCGCACCAAGAAGTAGGTCGTCTTTTTCTTTTGCCCGCCTGCGAGCGGTGAATGCATTTTGTAATTGTACAATGATTTACTCTGCCTTCGAGCGGTTGAATATTTGGGGCCCTCGGCATCAGCGGGGCTCTCGTTTTGTAATGAATTACTTTTTTCGTTTAACTTGCTTAATTGTTCAACTTTATTTACATTATACGTTCGCACCTTTTAAAGGTATTCGTTCTAGGCCGATCGTCGGCCGCTGTTTGGGCCTTTCGAAGGCTCTCGTTTTAGGTCGATCGTCGGTCAGTATTTATACTTTTTCGAAAGTACTCGTTGTAGGCCGCTCGGAAGCCTACGCTCGTTTGTGAGTCGTTGCTTGACCCTTGGGTCATTAGATGACACTCGTTTTGGGCCAACTCGGTGGCTCTACGATCGCTCTGCTACGTGCATGGTGAGCGAACGGACATACAACATTGCATGAAATTAAATTACAAGTGAACTTTTAAAGAACGGGCCTCTGTAAAAAACCCAGTGGGGAAAGAGAGCGCCCGCCTGCCATTTATTTATTGATGTTCATCGGTTACAAATTGGGTGTACTAAACTTAGTACTGTCTGAGCTTGTCACTGTTCCATGTTCTGGGGATGGTCGCCCCATCTATGGTCTCTAGTTCGTACGCCCCTTTGCCGGTCTTGTTGACGACTCGGTACGGTCCTTCCCAATTAGGGGCGAGCTTTCCTTGACGAGCATTCTTGTTGCCAACATCTGCACGCCTGAGGACCAGCTGCCCGATAGAGAAGTCTATTTTCTGAACACGAGCGTGTTACCTAGCAGCGACCTTCTGTTTTATCAATGCTTCTCTAAGTGATGCTTGGGTGCGCAGCTCTTCAATCAGGTCCAACTCTTCTCGTATAGCCCGGTTGTTGTCGACCGCTGTTCGGGGGTTGGTCGTTCTTCAGTTCAGCTCGCTCATTTCTATGGGAATCACAGCGTCAGTTCCGTAGACAAGTCTGAAAGGCAACTCCCTCGGAATGAGGAACGGGGTCGCGTATCTTGCGAGAGGATGAACTGCAGTTCTTCGGCCCAATTTGCCTTTGCTTCGTCCAGCCTTCTCTTCAACCCACGCAGATGACTCGCGTTGGCGCTTGCTTGGTTGTTAAATGCGTGGATGTTCGGACCAAGTAAAACGCTGTTTTACTCCTAAACCGGCCAACATCTCCCTGAATCTCTTGTCCGCAAATTGGGTACAGTTATCTGTTATTAGTTGTTGAGGGATTCCAAACCGGGCCAGAACATTCCGGCCGAAGAACTTGCTTACCTTCGCTGCGGTTATGGTCGCTAGAGGCTCGGCCTCAATCCACTTTGTGAAATAATCAACTGCCACGATCAAGAACTTGAACTGGCCTGGAGCAGGTGGAAATGGACCTAGGAAATCTATCCCCCACCAGGTGAATGACCAAGGTGAGGTGAGTCTTTGTAACTCCGATGAGGGTGCGACATGAACATCTGCATGTACTTGGCACTTTTTGCATTTCTGTACCAACTTTTTGGCGTCTTCGTCCATGGTCGGCCAATAGTAGCCAGCTATAAGCGCTTTCTTTCCTATGGACCGACCGCCATGATGGCTTCCATACAAGCCCTCATGAATGTCCCTCAAGACATGGTCGGCTTCGACCGACGACAAACATCTTAGTAGTGGGGATGAAAAGCCTCTTTTGTATAACTTCCCTTCAATCACGGAGTATTTGGTAGACCGCAATCTTAGGGTCTTGTCCTGCTTTGGGTCGCTCGGCTCTTCGCCCGTCATAATGTAGGACAATATTGGCGCGATCCACTCTTCCTCCGCGTTGATAGAGAGGTCGACCAGTGATTGACTTGGCTTGGTCGACACACTCGGCCGAGTTAGGGTTTCTTGGATCAAGCTTCTATGATTGCCAGGGGTCTTCGTGCAGGCCAACTACGAAAGGATGTCAGCTCGGACGTTTTCGGTCCTCGGCACGTGCTTGACCTCTGCCCGGTCGAATTGCCAGAGTAGTTCCCTCACTTTGTATCATACAATTCTTGAATCTGGGATACGACATGCAGGGAGTCTGAATTCTTTAGCGAGTTGCAGCCCGGCTATGCATGCCTCGTACTCAGCTTGATTGTTGGAAGTGTGGAAAGCAAATGTCAAGGAAACTTCTACTGCAAGGCCTTCTGAATTCTCTAGGATTAGGCCCGCTCCACTGCCTTTGCTATTGGAAGATCCGTCCATATGCAACGTCCAGGTCGTTGCCGGTCGATTGTCTTGAGTTGGGGTCATTTCAGCGATGAAATTGGCCAACACTTGAGCTTTAGCGGCCGACCTGGATTCGAATTTGATGCCGAACTCGCTAAGTTCAACCGCCCATTTAATCATACGTCTCGCCAGGTCTGGTCGACGAAGGACTTGCCTTATTGGTTGGTCGGTTCTTACCACAACCTGGTGAGCCACGAAGTAAGGCCTCAATCTCCGAGCGGCCACCAGTAGTGCAAGGGCTAATTTCTCGATCTTCTGATACCTTAGCTCTGGTCCTTGCAGCACCTTACTGATGAAATAAACCGGGTTCTGCTTTTGGTCGTTCTCTCTGACCAAGACAGCGCTCAATACCTCTTCTGTTATTGCCAAGTATAGATATAGGGTTTCCCCCGGCAGCGGCTTGGTCATGATTGGCGGGTTGGTCAGAGCTTCTTTCAAGTCCTCCAATGCTCGCTGACAAAGGTCGGTCCATTCAAATTCTACGTCCTTCTTCACAACTAAAATAGGGGGAGCGACTTACATGCAGACTTGGGTATAAACCTCGACAGGGCAGCGACCATGCCGTTCAACCGCTGGATCTCCTTCTTAGTGGTGGGCGGCCTCATGTCGGCGACCGCCCTGCACTTATCTGGGTTAGCCTCTATCCCCCTTTCTATAAGATGGAACCCCAGAAACTTGCCGTCCCTCACTCCAAAGGTGCATTTCTCTAGGTTCAGCCTTAAGGAATTTCTCCTAGCTTCTTCGAAAACCTCTCTCAGGTCGTTCACATGATCTTGGTCGGTCTTGCTTTTGATTATCATGTCGTCTAGATATACTTCAGCCACCCGACCGATCTGCTTCTTGAAGATTTTGTTCATGATTCGCTGGTAGGTCGCCTCGGCATTCTTCAAGCCGAAGGGCATGACCTTGTATTGGAAGTTGCCCCGATCGGTCATAAACGCAGTCTTGTGGCGATTCGGAGGATACATTGTGATCTGGTTATACCCAGAATAAGCGTCTAGAAATGATAGCAATTTGTAGCCCGATGCACCATCGACCAGCTTGTCGATGCTGGGCACCGGGAAAGCATCCTTTGGGCATGCCCTGTTCAGATCGGTATAGTCAACGCACATGCGCCACTTACCGTTTTTCTTCTTCATCAACACGACGTTAGACAGCCAGGTCGTGTATTTGATCTCTTCAATGATGTTGGCCTTGATCAGATCGTCAACGGCCTGTGCTGCTGCTTGGGCTTTCTCATCGTTCTGAGTTCGCCTTCTCTGGGCAACCGACCTAGCTGCCTCATCCACCGAGAGTTGGTGACACGCAATTTCTATGGGAATTCCAGGCATGTCCGACGCCTACCATGCAAACAAGTCCGCATAATCCCTAAAACAAGCCATGAGATCCTCTTTGACCTGATCGGGTAGGTCGCTTCCCAGCTTGACCATTTTTGCTAGGTCGTCCCCCAGTTGGACGTCAATCAATTGCACGTGCGGCTCTGGCCTTTTCAACCTGTTTTTTAGCTCACGGGCTAAATCATCGTCACCATCTTCATGGTCACTGTCAGGATCATATCGGGCATCTAGGTCGACAACATTGACTTGGTGCCTTTCTTCAAGATTCTGTGGGTCGGAAGTTATTGCCTGCTCGTCACAGATGTCTTGATACAAGTAGTGACTTCTTTTTGCCGCCTCCATGTCGGCCTCCAGGGTTACGACCTGATCGTTCTTGTCGTAGAACTTAATCTTCAAATGGACTGTTGAGGCAACGGCCTCCAACTTGCCGAGAGTCGGTCGGCCTATGATGCATTGGTAGCAAGACTTGATAGGGAGGACTAAGAACATCGTCTTGACTGTCCTGTACGAAGTGCTTCCGGTTGCTCGTCCCCAAAAGTGACCAACAGTTCCAGCATTCCCAGCGGGTATGTGGTCGCCCCATTAAACCCGTTTAATGGAGTGGGATCGGCCTGCGGGATGATCTCACTGCGGTCGACATTCAGCTTGTCAACCAGCTCTTCAAACATTATGTCGGCCGAGCTTCCTTGGTCGACCAGTATCCTTCTAACCTTAGTGTTCCCCATTACGACGGTCACCACCAAAGGAACGTAGTAGTTGATCCTTCCATCAAGTAAATCTTCGTCTCCAAAAGAGATTGGCGGCCTATTTGAGGCTGGTCGTTCAGCTGAGGTTGTTCCGACCATGAGTATTTCGTTCCACTTCCTCTTCATGGCCTTCTTTGATTCTCTGCGGTCTAAAGGGTTCCCTCCATGGATTACCATGGCAACTCTGTGGCCTTTAGACTGCCGGACGTCTTCTTCGGACGTATCCTTGTCCTCGGCCGCTTCGATGGCTCCTGCGGTCACGACCTTGCCTTTTGGATGGGAGGGCTGTCCCCTGGCTCTTTCTTCAGGTCGTTCGGCGCCTTCAGATCTGACATACTGCCTTAACTTGCCTTTTTGGATGAGATCTTCTATATCATCTTTCAGAGCCATGCACTCATTAGTATCATGCCCTTTGCTTTTGTAGAACCGGCAATACTTCTTGGTCACTCGGTCACCCTTTCTGAGTACTAAGGGATCAGGCCGCTTTATGTAACACCCCCTTACTTTTAATACTACTTAGCAAATTAAATCAGAGTTTTCAAAACCACTCAAGGAGTGCTACATTTTTCTACATAAATTTAACCAAGCAAAACAATAAAACATTTGCGCAGCTAAAACAGTGGTAGTGTATTGTACATACAGCACCTCGGCCAAGAAGGAACCGAGCTCAACAAGTAATAGGTCATTAGTTACAATACAGCCAAAATAATACATGTTCCAAAAAGACATAGGTTTACAACTCAAAATAAACCTTCATACAGACTACTACGCTACTCGGACCCAGGGTTACACTACCAGAGCAAAATGACGCCAAACGACACAGAGTGAGGACTGACCTCTACTCGGGAATACCTGCAAGTTGCCAACATGAGAGCAACATAAAAGCAGTAGGGTGAGTCTCTAAAACACATATAATAAGGTTTATGACAAGCATTATGCTAAGCAAACACATATAAACACCTCGGCACAGCACACAAATAACAATTATTTAGTGCATGAGTTATATGCATGATGCTGGACCCAAACTCCAAGGGCATATGCATGATGGATCCATTAAGACCAGAAGTCTTCGCTATCACCTTAGGACCAGAAGTCCTCTACTTTCACCATAGGACCGAAGTCCTCTGCTTTTTCGACATTATGCTTATGATTTATGCGACACCATGAACAATGCATAACACACAACATATACATTATTCAATTAAATCATAACACAATTCCAATAACTCACCAATTAGATCATGACCTTTTATTCATAAATAGGACCTAAGTCCTCTGCTCACCTCTAGGGACCAAGTCCTCTGCATTCACCATTTTCATTTATTTTAATGCCCATCAGGGACTTCATCATTTATTACTCCACTACTCATAACCATAAGGCCAACAACACACATACGTCATTTCTGTGCTAAGGACGACGTCTCTACATCGGCCAACAGCTCTAAGGCTGTCGCCCTCAGCTCACCTAACACCTCGGCACCAAGTAGTGGACCAACAAGTCACCACGAGAACTAAAACGTCAATGAGGGACTAAAATGACTACACCATTTAACCCCTCACGTACTTGGCACTCCAAAACGACGCTCACAGTTGCGCCCAGCAACAACCTGTGCTACACTAGCGTTAAAACAACACCTCGGCACCTATAGCACCTCGACACACTCTGTACCTCGGCACGCTTGGCACCTCGGCATGCCTACCCTCTACTCCACTCATGGTCACTTCACTTCCTCTACAAGACCACTTGGGTTACTCTACGCTTGGACACACCGCACTTAAACGTAACATCTCGCCTCGGCAAGTACACCTAGGTATGATATACTCTACCTCTCGGTCACAACACCTCGGTTACTACACGCTATACATTATCAACGGCACTTCAGCAGTTAAGCCTAAGTACTTTACCTCGGCCTAAGCATCTCGGCCTGCTTACCCTATACCTCGGCAAGTACGCACCGATACCTATACCTAAACTCAGATATTCATACACTTAGTCACTGGTGCTCTATCACTCACCTCGGCCCCTATGACCTCGTTACTTACGTTCTTGACACTTACGATTTTTCACTTAAGTTCCAGCTTACGTATGGAAAGTAACTTCACCTCGGAAATCCTAAACCGACTACTCCATTTAACTCAACGCACGCTTGTCACTTTATGATGTACGTTTTCAGCTACTACTCTGTTATCCTAAGCATATTCCTTAAGAACCTCTCCAGATTATGTTGCTCACTCTCGCTCACTCTAGCTCACTGGGACTGAGAGTTTCCTCAGCTCCCATTTCACTCCTTAGTCTCTCATATGACCAACACTTCAACATCTCAACACAACCTCACTGAAACGAGCTAACACATAACAGTAAGCAAAAGCAAAACACACAAAACATGTAACACAGCTCAGAAACACAACCACAAACTACTCACACATAACACTCATCATACTACAGAATTATACGTGAGAAGAGAGCCCCCTAACCTTGATCAGTTGAGCAAACGACCCTCTCTTCACCTAAATCCTCCAGTTAACACTCGCAGCAACTCTTCTCCCTTGAGCTTGAGCTTCTTCCACGCCAAAATGCTCTCCCTTCTCTCTAGAAACTGATCTCACCTACCAACTTCTCTCTCTTACTTCTCTTTGACTTTTCTTAGATTCCTTCTTTGGTGAGACATGCTCCCTCCCCTTCGACACTCTCACTTAAAGCACACACTTGGGCTTCTAATGGCTCATGGGCCTCCAATGGCTCATGGGCCTCTACGCCCACCTTCTCCTTTTCACTTAAGCATCTCCTAAATGAAATAAACTTCTAATTAATACTCGGCTTAATTAAAAAGTTGTAAACCTTAAATAACTCAACTAAATAATTAATTGAACTATTTTGGGGTGTTACAACTCTCCCCCACTTGGAATATTTCGTCCTCGAAATCTTACCTGAAGCAAATAACTCTGGATAAGCTTCCTGCATCTTGCTCTCCAGCTCCCAAGTAGCATTCTCACCGGCAGCTCCAAACCAAATCACCTTCACTAGCTTGATCTCTTTTCCCCTTAAAGTCTTCACTTCGGCCTTCAATCTCGACGCAGATTGTCTCCACAATCAAATTCTCCCCTTACTTGCACGTCGTCCATCCGAATTACATGGGACGGGTCTGACATATATTTCCTCAGCTGAGACACATGGAACACATTATGCAAATTTGACAGGTTAGGTGGCAAAGCAACTCGGTAAGCCACCTTCCCAACTCTCTCTAGGATCTGATATGGACCAGTGAAACGAGGGGACAACTTCTTAGACTTCAATGCTCTACCGACTCAGATCCATCGGGTTGACTCTCAGAAACACATGCTCACCAACTTGAAACTCCAAATCCTTCCTTCTCTTGTCATGGTAGCTCTTCTGCCTACTCTGCGAAGCCTTCATTTTCTCTTGAATTTGCTTTACCTTCTCGGTGGTCTCTCGCACGACCTCGGGTTCGAGTACCACACCTTCTCCTTACTCACTCCAACACAATGGAGTCCTGCACCTCCTCCCATATAATGCCTCAAAGGGTGCCATCCCTATGCTAGAATGAAAACTATTGTTGTAAGTGAACTCAATCAGTGGTAGATACGAATCTCACGCTCCTCCTTGCTCAAGAACACACGCTCTCAGCAAGTCCTCCAACGACTGGATGGTCCTCTCGGACTGACCATCAGTCTGTGGGTGATATGCCGAGCTCAGGCGCAAATTCGTACCCAACGCGTCTTGCAAACTTTCCCAGAATTCTGAAGTAAACCTTGGGTCTCTGTCTGAAATAATACTTCGAGGAACCCCGTGAAGCTTTACGATCACTTGGATGTATATCTCTACCAACCTTGACATCGGATAGGTGAGGTTGATGGGAATGAAATGAGCAGACTTCGTCAACCTATCCACCACTACCCAAATGGTATCAAACCTCCTTACTGTACTCGGCAAACCAGTTACAAAATCCATCGCAATACTGTCCCACTTCCACTCCGGAATCTTCAATGGTTACAACAACCCTGCTGGCTTCTGATGTTCTACCTTGGACTTCTGACAAACCAGACAAGCGTACACAAACCGGGCTACATCTCTCTTCATACCTTGCCACCAAAACAACCCCTTCAAGTCTTGATACATCTTGGTCGCGCTGGTGAATACTCAACTTACTCCTATGACACTCTTCCAAGATTGCTCTCTTGATCTTCGTCATCGGGACACAAATCCGAAGTTCTATACCTTAGCAATCCTTGCGCATCCAACTCAAAATCTTCGTTCTCGGCTCGGCCAATACTGCCGCGCCGCGTCTACAAGCTTGACGTCCGACCTGCGCCTCTTTGATGTCACTCGAAATTCATTTGTGATTTTTTCGGCATTCCCAACTTAATGCTTTGAGGAGTTAGCTCACACACTAAACTTAGGTCTTTGAATTGCTCAATTAGCTCTAGCTCTTTTACCATCATTCTTTGATGCATGCAACGATTTCCTACTTAGCGCATCACCACCATATTTGCCTTCCGGGGTGATAGTTCAACCCAAAATCATAGTCCTTCGTAAGCTCCAACCATCTCCTCCGCCTCATGTTCACTCTCCTTACGATCAAGCAGATCATCGCAAACTCTTATGGTCACTAAACACTTGAACCTTGAGCCATATAGATAATGCCTCCATATCAATGCAAACAACACGGCGTGAAAAGCTCCAAATCATGTGTAGGGTAGTTCTTCTCATGAATTTTCAATTGCCTTGAAGCGTAAGCAACTACCTTACCTTCTTGCATCAAGACGCAGCCCAAACCCAACTTAGGCGCATCACAAGACACCACAAAAGGCTCATCCGGATTAGGCAACGTCGGGACGGGAGACATTGTCAATCTCTTCTTCAATTCTTGAAACTTTCTTCACATTTGTCGCCCCACACAAATGCCCTCCCTTACAGTCAATCGAGTTAGTTAGCTGGCAACGCCAACTTGGAAAACCCTCTATGAACCTTACGTAATACCCACCAAACCCAAAAAAACTTCTCACCTCGGTGCCGACTTGGGTTCTTCCCATTGCAACACGGCCGACTTTGGAAGGATCAATCGCTATACCTTCTTTGGAGATCACATGACCTAGAAAATTCAACGCCTCAACCGAATTCACACTTGGACAACTTGGCGTACATCTTCTTATCCTTCAATACCTCTAACACCAATCTCGGATGCTTGGCGTGCTCTTCCCTCGACTTGGAGTAGACTAAAATGTCATCAATGAATACAACAACAAAGCGGTCTAGGTACTCATGAAATATACGGTTCATATAATCCATGAACACTCCGGGAGCATTCGTCACACCAAATGGCATTGAGAATACTCATAGTGCCCATACCGAGTTCTAAATGTTGTCTTAGGAATGTCCTCGTCCTTCACCTTGATCGATGGTACCCGACCTCAGTCAATCTTCGAAAATACTTGCGCACCCACCAATTGGTCCATCAAATCATCAATTCTTGGGAGTGGGTACTTGTTCTTAATTGTTACCTTGTTCAACCTATCGTAATCCACGCATAATCTCATACCTCCATCCTTCTTTTTCACTAATAACACAGTGCGCCCAAGGCGACACACTTGGCCTTATGAACCTCTTCTCCAAAGAACTCTTCCAACTACTTCTTCAACTCTCGGCTAGCTCGGTTTGCAGACATCCTATAAGGTGCCATAGACACAGGCCTAGTTCCTGTACTAACTCAATGTTGAACTCGACCTCTCTTTTCGGTGGAACCTCGGGAATCTCGTGCGGGAATACTTACGCGAACTCTCGCACCACCGGTACTTCACCAATTTTAGCTCGGCTCTCTGCGGACATTGTCACACTCAAGCGCAAAACAACGTAGCCTCTTCCTTCATTACCCTGCGCACCGCTCGGCAGACATCGTAGCGCATTCTTCCACCTCGGAAGAAGGGAAACTTAACGACCTACTAGCGCAATTGATATGAACTCGGTTAGCCACTAACGATCCATACCCGAGGATAGCGTCCATCCCTTCCAAAGGTAGACAAATCAAATTAACTCACGAAGTCTCGCCAAAGGCTAACAGAGGACACTTCAAACAAACGAGAGAGAGGTAGTCGCGACCCGCTTTCTTTGGAGTGTCAATAACCATCATCTCCTCACCATAGTAGAGAACACTAAATCCAATCTTTTAGCACACAATGCAGAAATGAAAGAGTGTGTGGCACCAGTGTCCACGATTGCAATCAAAGGAATTCCATTAATGGAACACGTACCTTTTATCTCATTCACCACCTCGGATCCAAAGAAGAGCGAATACCTTTCCAACATTCTTTTCCTTCTTCGGCTTGGGGACACCTCGAACTAATATGCCCTACCTCCCCACGGTTGTAGCAAACTATATCCTTCTTCTCGCGATGCGGAGCCTTGTGGCCTTCCTTGCCACACTTAAAACACTTAACGATCGAGCGGTCAAAACTTTTGTGACGAGGTTTTCCACATTTGAAACATACTATACTCGAGGAGCGTCTCCCCACTCGGCGCCTTGCCCAACCCGACTTTCCACTTTCCTTTACCCTTCCCACGGAACCCTCGTAAGGCTTAGCACGATATTGAGAATTCTCGCTTCTCCCTTCCGACTTTATAGGTGGTAGTCGCGCCACCTTATCTTCCTCGAAGATTCTCTGACTATTCACCAACCGAGCAAACACCCCTTATCTGTTGATACCCAATGGCCTGCTTGATGTCGGGCCTTAAACCATTCTCAAACTTAATACACTTGGAGAACTCAGCAGTAGCTCCAGTGTAATGGGGGTAGAACTTCACCAACTCGGTAAACTTTGCCGCATACTCGGCTACTGATTTGTTCCCCTGCTTCAGCTCTAAAAACTCCATTTCTTTCTTCCCTTTAACATCTTCAGGATAATATTTCATCAGGAACTCTCTCTTAAAAATATCCCAGGTGATTTCTTCTTCAGCAGTCTCCAACCTTTGAAGATTTTCAAGCCACCAATCATCTGCCTCCTCGGCTAGCATGTGAGTACCAAACCTCACCTTTTGCGCAGTCGAACATTCCATTACTCGAAAAATCCTTTCTATTTCCTTTAACCAGGCCATAGCTCCGTCGGGATCATACCTCCCTTTGAAGGTAGGAGGATTCTCCCTCTGAAACGTAGCCAACCTCCTCGCTCCAGCATCCTCGGTACGCTCACGAGGTCGATTCTATATAGCAGCCGCCATCGCTTCCAAAGCAGCAGTCAAAGCAGCGTCATTCCTTCCAGCTCTTCCAGCCATTACACTAAACATATAAACAAATCTACTTAGAACGAGCCATAAGACTCAAAACTTTGGGAACTCAAGACTCAACACTTGGTCGGACAAGACCGGACTTTTGCTCTGATACCACTTTGTAACACCCCCTTACTTTTAATACTACTTAGCAAATTAAATCAGAGTTTTCAAAACCACTCAAGGAGTGCTACATTTTTCTACATAAATTTAACCAAGCAAAACAATAAAACATTTGCGCAAACTAAAGCGATGGTAGTGTCTCATCATACATACTGACACCTCGGCAAGAAGGAACCGAGCTCAACAAGTAATAGGTCATTAGTTACAATACTGACCAAAATAATACATGTTCCAAAAAGACATAGGTTTACAACTCAAAATAAACCTTCATACGGACTACTACGCTACTCGGCCCCTGTGGTTACACTACCACGAGCAAAATGGCGCTAAAGCGACACTGAGTGAGGTGACTCTACTCGGGAATACCTGCAAGTTGCCAACATGAGAGCAACATAAAAGCAGTAGGGTGAGTCTCTAAAACACATATAATAAGGTTTATGACAAGCATTATGCTAAGCAAACACATATAAACACCTCGGACTGACACACAAATAACAATTATTTAGTGCATGAGTTATATGCATGATGCAGACCCAAACTCCAAGGGCATATGCATGATGGATCCATTAAGACCGAAGTCTTCTGCTATCACCTTAGGACCGAAGTCCTCTACTTTCACCATAGGACCGAAGTCCTCTGCTTTCACCATTATGCTTATGATTTATGCGACACCATGAACAATGCATAACACACAACATATACATTATTCAATTAAATCATAACACAATTCCAGTAACTCACCAATTAGACCGCAGCCTTTTATTCATAAATAGGACCTAAGTCCTCTGCTCACCTCTAGGACCGAAGTCCTCTGCATTCACCATTTTCATTTATTTTAATGCCCATCAGGGACTTCATCATTTATTAATCCACTACTCATAGCCATAAGGCCAACAACACACATACGTCATTTATGTGCTAAGGACGACGTCTCTACATCGGCCAACAGCTCTAAGGCTGTCGCCCTCAGCTCACCTAACACCTCGGCACCAAGTAGTGGACCAACAAGTCACCACGAGAACTAAAACGTCAATGAGGGACTAAAATGACTACACCATTTAACCCCTCACGTACTTGGCTCTCCAAAACGACGCTCACAGTTGCGCCCAGCAACAACCTGTGCTACACTAGCGTTAAAACAACACCTCGGCACCTATAGCACCTCGACACACTCTGTACCTCGGCACGCTTGGCACCTCGGCATGCCTACCCTCTACTCCACTCATGGTCACTTCACTTCCTCTACAAGACCACTTGGGTTACTCTACGCTTGGACACACCGCACTTAAACGTAACATCTCTCGCCTCGGCAAGTACACCTAGGTATGATATACTCTACCTCTCGGTCCACAACACCTCGGGTTTACACGCTATACATTATCAACGACACTTCAAAGACTAAGCCTAAGTACTTTACCTCGGCCTAAGCATCTCGGCCTGCTTACCCTATACCTCGGCAAGTACGCACCGATACCTATACCTAGTCTCAGATATTCATACACTTAGTCACTGGTGCTCTATCACTCACCTCGGCCCCTATGACCTCGTTACTTACGTTCTTGACACTTACGATTATTCACTTAAGTTCCAGCTTACGTATGGAAAGTAACTTCACCTCGGAAATCCTAAACCGACTACTCCATTTAACTCAACGCACGCTCGTCACTTTATGATGTACGTTTTCAGCTACTACTCTGTTATCCTAAGCCTATTCCTTAAGAACCTCTCCAGATTATGTTGCTCACTCTCGCTCACTCTAGCTCACTGGGACTGAGAGTTTCCTCAGCTCCCATTTCACTCCTTTGTCTCTCATATGACCAACACTTCAACATCTCAACACAACCTCACTGAAACGAGCTAACACATAACAGTAAGCAAAAGCAAAACACACAAAACATGTAACACAGCTCAGAAACACAACCACAAACTACTCACACATAACACTCATCATACTACAGAATTATACGTGAGAAGAGAGCCCCCTAACCTTGATCAGTTGAGCAAACGACCCTCTCTTCACCGAAATCCTCCAGTTAACACTCGCAAGACAACTCTTCTCTCCTTGAGCTTGAGCTTCTTCCACGCCAAAATGCTCTCCCTTCTCTCTAGAAACTGATCTCACCTACCAACTTCTCTCTCTTACTTCTCTTTGACTTTTCTTAGATTCCTTCTTTGGTGAGACATGCTCCCTCCCCTTCGACACTCTCACTTAAAGCACACACTTGGGCTTCTAATGGCTCATGGGCCTCCAATGGCTCATGGGCCTCTACGCCCACCTTCTCCTTTTCACTTAAGCATCTCCTAAATGAAATAAACTTCTAATTAATACTCGGCTTAATTAAAAAGTTGTAAACCTTAAATAACTCAACTAAATAATTAATTGAACTATTTTGGGGTGTTACACTTTACACCAACGAACTCATTGTTCAGACATTCATAAAATATCTGAGCAATAGGTGTATTAAGCCTTGTCCAGTGCTCGTACTTCTTAGGCCGGAACTCCTGCTTGTTCTCACGATGGTTGTCTTGAGCCTCGAACGGCTTGCTTTACACGGGCGGCCTTCCTTGTAGCTAGGGTCTCTTCATAGGCCATGTGGTCGTTAGCTCTGCGAAGGAACGTGCTGAGATCAGTGTAGTGGTTTAAAGTGAACTCTTCTGCGAACCTGTTGTCCGGCCTGATGCCACGCTTAAGATACTTCAACTTATCTTTGTCCGTCAGGTCGCGAATAGTATCGGCCTCAGAATTGAACCGGAACGGTTCATTATCGTTTTGGATGATCGTATCCAAGTGTTCTTCATAGTGGTATTGGCATCGGTTGGCTGTGTAATTTGCTAGGAAAACCCTGATCAGGCCTTCACAGGATGAGATAGTGTTCGGTCGCAGCGATTCCCATCACTCAAGTGCCCGGTCGTCGAGCGACTGAGGAAAAAGTCGGCACTTCATCGTAGAACCTAGCTCTCTGTAGCTGCAGTAGTTGTTGAAGTATCTGATGTGCTTGTCAAGATCCCCACGACCGTCAAATTTGTTCAGGTTGGGCGGCTTCCTTAGATCCCTCGGAATACAGTAACGCTGGATTTCCCTTGTGAATGGTCCATGGCCAGTCGGGATGTCACTTGGCCCAAAAGGCTGCATAGTAAGGTATGCCTCGCTGGTCGGCATCCCGTAGAATCCGCCGCCGACCGGATGGCCGTACATCGGA
The DNA here is from genome assembly GCA_020916435.1 of Oxytropis ochrocephala. Classification (NCBI taxonomy): domain Eukaryota; kingdom Viridiplantae; phylum Streptophyta; class Magnoliopsida; order Fabales; family Fabaceae; genus Oxytropis; species Oxytropis ochrocephala. The sequence continues at coordinate 50,856,389 of CM037092.1, read as the reverse complement.
GGCACTTGGGGCGATCTCCCTCTGCTTCGGACGGAGTGGTGCCTCCTTGGTCGCCGGGAAACATCTCTGATTTCCCCATTACGATAATCGTTAAGCTCGTCGTAAGGGTCCCAGGAACGACTTCTAGATCTCCGGGAGTCAGAGGATTCGCACAAGGAATATCTCGTAGGCGATCGGTCCGACTCAGGATGGTAGATGGAGTCTGAATAATCATAATCATACGAGGGGAGCGGCGCGCGCGTTCCTCGGCGGCGAGGCGATCTGCGCGCCACGACCATGCGCAGCCGAGAGTGGCGAAGTGCTTCCTCGGTGACGAATGTTCCTTCGAGGAGGCGTTCTGGCGAATGTTCCTTCGAGCAAGATGCACGCCGGAGAGTGACGAGAAGTGCTTCCTCCGGGTCCGCTCGCTGGCGTGCTGGAATCGACCCTCGCTCGAAACGAGATATCAGCTCATCACGATCAGCGATGAGTTGGTTTTTGTTCTGAAGTAGTTGGAGGAGTGCCCGGATGACATGCTCTGGGAGAGGCTCGACAATCCCGGCATCCGTTAGCTCGGCCAGGAATTGCTGGAGTGGAGCCAGCTGCTGTACTTGTTCCAAGATCGGTCCTCGTCTGCCCTGCACCGAGGGCTCTTGGCGAGGATTCCCTTGTGATTCGTGAATGGTGTAATACCCTAATTTTGTCCGTCTTCTTTTTGTCACTTGCTTTACAAGTAGCTAGAATAGTGTCCTTTTTAATTTAAGCCAATTCCAATTATCCGTTTAATTAAACCGAAATATCGTTACTTAAGCTAGGTCTGCGCGTGAATGATCGATCTTTTCGCGCATTCTTCAGTTTAATCTCGATATTTGGGCCTAATCGAACCTAAGTGGGCTTATTTAAAGTCATCTTTCTCACTATTGGGCTTATCATTTTGGCTTGGGCCCACAGACGTGGTTCCAAGTTAATTTTTAGTGTTTATTGTTTAACGGACCTATTTTTTCTATTTGGGCCTCGTTCTAGCATGTTCATTTAGTTGGGCCCGATTCACGTTTGTATTTAGTCCAATTTCCTCTCTTATTATTATTCTTATTTAGTCCATTTAATTTATTTTGAGCAACATATGTAGTCCAAAAATGTCAAATAAAATCAGTTTAATTTTTATTACAACTTAGGAGAGTCTAATGGTGCAAAAGTCCAAAAATACAAAAATAATAATACTAAAAATACAAAAAAATAGAATCAGAAAATACAAAAATATAGCAAAACACAACAGAACAAATTAGGGTTCCCATTTCGCTCTCCTAAGGTCAGCTGAGCTGCTGGGCTTGGATCCAAACACGAAAAAGAGTCAAGGCCCGGTCAAAAAGCAATTAATCACGAAACCTAGTTTTTAGTATAAAAAGCGATCAACACACACAAAGTGGAACACACACAAGAAGGTCGGCGCAGACACGAAATTCGAGATCTAAAATCAACCATCGTGGCCAGAGCAAGTGAGCTCATGAGCAACGTGCCAACAACATACTGATTCATTTGCCATTAGAAGACCGGTCGGTTTTCTTTTCATTTTAGTCCGTAGGTTCTTGTTTGTTGCGGAGTGTATGCATAGATCAGAATGCATTGGTATTATTAGTGTTAGCGTTTTTTTTTAGATGTTGTAATGTGATTTATACGTGAACAACTAGTTTAAGCTTGAGATCTAAAATTTTCATGGTTATAAATGGACCAAAAAAAAATTAAGTTAGGAGTAGCTTTGTTTTAATAAGAACAAACCATTAAATAGAGGATTTGAGGTTATTCAAGTCAGACCATGAAAAAATAGTAGTAACAGAAGGTGGAAAATGAGAGTGGGAAGAGAAGAGAAATAAAAAACAAGGAGTAACTTGAAAAAATGGAGGCAGTAAGCTTGTGTTTTTTTTTTTCTTCTCTCTCCTGACCCTCTCTCAGCGGCGCATAAAGAAAGGAAGGGGGAGGATTGATTTAGGGATAGCATGAATGGTGGGGAAGCATCTATATCTCCCCACGTTTTCAGTGATCTGTTCCATTTTTTTAATTTATTTGTTTTTTTAATCTATGTCCTTTACCCATCAGGTTTTTTTTTCTATTATAACTAGTGCCCAAAAAAACGAAATTGGGGCTTAAATTTTCACACCCCCTGTTTTATATTATAAACCCTGTAATTATTTGCACCCCCCATTTGCAATTTTCACCTTTTTCTCGTTTTTAATTCTTTTAACTCAAATATTTTTTTTCATTAAATCAAAAACTTTGTTAGCGGTCTTGCGAAGCCTTTGCTTGCATGATCACTAACAATGAGGAACTAGTGGTGATCACTTGGAGCCTTTGCTCAATTGATCATCACGAATGCCTAATTTTTCTAAAAACTTTCAATAAATCAAAAAACTTTGTTAGTGGTTTTTGCGAAGCCTCCGCTTGCATAATCATTAACAATGAGGAACTAGTGGCGATCACTTGGAGCCTTTGATTAATTGATCATCATGCATGCCTAATTTTCCTAAAAAAAACTTTTCATTAAATCAAAAACTTTGTTATTGGTCCTGCGAAGCCTTTGCTTGCATGATCATTAACAATGGAGTGCTAATGGTGGTCACTTGGAGCCTTCGCTCAATTGATCATCATGAAAGCTCAGTTTTCACCACTAAACAAGTTAAAAATAAAAACTCAGAACTACGTAGCTTTGAATTCTCCATCGCACCGGGAGATACGTAGGAGCGGATCCCCTCCGTCAAGCACAACAAACCAAAAAAACATTTTCCCTTTCAAAAAACCAAAGCGGCTAACTCTCGTCAAGCGCCGCAAATAAAAAATTCCATTAAGTATTTTCAATTAAGAGGCAAATTTAAGTATTTTTCAAATCAACACTTAAAACCACACGTTTAATTAAAGGTTCCCTTTCAGTAGAAAGGAGGTGTGGGGTGCTAATACCTTCCACATGCCTAACCGAATTTCGAACACAAATCTTAGGTTTTCCAAAAGGCCACCCGCCTTCCAAAAAGGTTTTTCTTCAATATTTTCCTTATAAAAAATATTGGTGGCGGCTTCATTGTTTTAAAAGGTTGTAAACGAAGAAAAACCCCTCAGGGACTTTTTCGGGCGCAACAGCTGGCGACTTCACTGGGGAATAAAAGAATTTTTTTTTTAAAGAGGGTCGAGCCTAATTAATTAAATATGTGATTTGTGTGTTTTATTTGAATATCTTGTTTTGCCTCTATTTCTTTCTCATACAAGCGTTGTTGCATCCATATGCATTCACTTCTTCCTCTTCTATGATTGCTTCCCCGTTTATCTTATTTGCTTGTATGCTTAGTTCTTCATGCATATTCCCCAATTCTATCATGTTCCCTCTTCTTGGCTCCCTTTCTTGAGGTAAGTAATGCACTTAGTCGTTGTTGAAACTCTAGGATGGCTTATTTGATATTAAACCCTAGGGTAGACAACATGTTATTGTTTGCTTTTGTCTGGACTGTTCTGGGTTTTCATTTGCAGGTGGGGAAGGGTAGTTATTCTTAGGTGTTGTGCCCTCAACACACACTTCACACCCTATACTTGTGAGCATTGAGTGGGGCCTAAAACCCAAGGTCTGAACAAAAACCTAGGAGAGTGGGAACGACTAGTGACTGCCATTCGTAGACCTTTGTCTATATGGCTCTCATGAAAGTTCCGCCCAAGAGTGCGCTTTGTCATGGTGCCTCATACTCGGTAGCTTTCTATGATTGTGGGTGTCATCATGAGAAAGACTTTAGCTCCTGGTTGCCATTGTGAGAAAGTGATTAGAACCTACATGGGAGGATTACCCTTTTCGTCGACTTTAGACCCTAGGATTCCCACCCTTCGTAGGACACGGAGGCACGCCTTTGTTTGTTGCATTTAGCTTAAACATTCCTTTTTCTCAAACTTCATTTCAAAAGTTATAGAAAATAATTTTTTTTTCTTTTCCCCTCATAAACACCTACATGAGGTGACATGCAGCGTGTATCTTCGAAAATGTTCAAAGTACCACCAATAACCTCATTTTCTTACCATTTTTCCATCCACCTCATTTCGCATTCACATCATTTGCGCCATTGCATTTGCATCTAACAAAATTTTGAAAAAAAACTTTCGTCATTTGCATTCTTCATGCATTAGAGTTTGTTTGTCGGGGATCGCAACATAACACTGAACCTTGTCATAGGTGTGTAAGAAGCAACATGGGGCAAAAAGCAAAACTTTCAAAAAATCATCATAGTCCTTTCTTTTACCGGGCTATATGAGGTGATGTTCCCAAAATTTCAGTCACCAAACTCGAAAAAATGTTCTCATCTTATTTTTCACATGCATGTCAAGTCGCATTATCGCCGTCATTTTCATATAAAGATATCATTTGCATTGCATAAAACAAAAACTTGATAAAATTCATACATGCATTTTTCTCTATCTCATTAAGGTTTGTCAGGAGTGCATTCTCTGCACGTGTGCGTTTCCATTCACTAAGGCTTTTTCCCCTATTTTTCTCGAAAGATCCAAAAAATCGTGTCTTATTGGGGGCCCGTCTCATGCATTATTGTTTTCCTTTTTCACACATCATGAAAAATAATACATTGACCTCTCATTTTGCATGCAATTCCATTCAATAAAAAATCATGTCTTTCCATGCATTTAAAAAAAATCATTGTGAGTATCATGCATTTCATTGCACAAAAAAAAAATGAAAACAAGAAAGCATCTCATTCATCATCATGAGCAAAAATCATCATCAAACTTATTCAAAATGTAGCATTCATGCATCATTTCATTAACCTCATCACTTTAGTTCAAATACATCATTCCTCCATACGTGCATCTTTCAAAAAGGGAAGGGCATTGGCATTTCATACTTTGCCTTGCCTCTAAAAAATCATCATTTAGGAAAAAAGCATCATTCCTGCATCTCTTATCATTCAAAAGAAAAGGGGGAATCGGCATTTCATATCTTGTCTTGCCTCTATAAAAATCATTCTCAAAAGAAGCATCATTCTTGCATCATTCATCATCCAAAAATGCATTGGCATTTCATATTTAGTCTTGCATAAAAGAAAACATCAAAAAAAAAAAAACTTTTGGAATAATCACACTTCTCAAGTGAACATGCTTTCATGCATTTCATTTTCATCATGTATGCATCATAATGTTTTCATCCATGCATTGCATACAACAAAAATGTTGTGATGAGAGACGAGATGTTCTTACAAAGTAATCTTTCTTTTTGGAAAAGTTTACCCTCACTCATTTGCAAACTCAAGGTGTTCCAAGGCCCTCAGTTTTTCACATCAATATCTCATTTGTATTTCCTTCAAAAAAAAGCATTGCATCTCTTCCATTCCATGATAAAAATCAAAACTTGATTTATCAAAAGTTTTTATATCGTGTTTTAACCAATGTTAAATCTCGGTGAAGCGTTCTTCTAGTAAGTATGCATGCCACGTGCAGTTTCTCTTGTTTGAGTCAGTCAATTTCCTTCATTTATCGTCATTCCCCATCCAAGTCTAATCCTGCCCCGTCCACCCCTAAAGCGCATATTTTCTCCCATCAGTACATACTTGACTTTTTGGTTCATTCTCGCTAACACTTTAAGTCCTCCATGTTGGGGCAATTCTGTGATCACTAATTTCCTTGTCGATTATCATATTCCTTTAGTGCAAGTCTTTCTAAAAATATATAATAAATAAAAAAGATAAAATAAGCTCGCTAGGTTGAAAACCCGCAAAAGGCGGTCTAGGCAAAAAGAGCGCTGGTGGATTGAAAACTCGCAAAGAGCAATCCAGCAAAAGTTAGGGCACAAAAAAAAAAAAGAGCAAGCACATGAAGATAGATAAATTATTGTCCTAAAGTTAAGTCTTACAGAAATAAGCAATTGGGATTTGAAATGAAATTTGGTCATCTCTCCATACCCTCAAAAACCTAAAATCCCAAAAAGTCCATTTCCTACCCTTCTTAAGCCAAAGATTCAAAATTACAAAAATACCCTTTGTTACCCATCTTAAGCCGAGAAAAGCCCAAGATATCCCCATCACCCTAGACGAAGGTTAATCCCACATCAAAGATGGTATATCATTTTCACCCAACTTAAAAGGAAAGGAAATTCACGAAAGGAGGGGAATAACAAAGTCTCAAAAAGGAGAATCCCAAAAACAAAGAAAGAAAGACAAAGGGAGTATAAATTAAGAGTCAATACATTTTGCCATGAAGCATAAGAGCTCCCCTTCAAAAAGGCCCTCAAATTCAATGGGTTCAATCGTTTCCCCTTTCAAAAAGACCCTCAATTCATTGGGTTTAACCATCTTTTCTTTCATAAAACCTTCAAACACCTCATCAAACCTAATAACCATTTCCTTCATAAACCATTGACCATCGACCAACACCGAACAAGACCCATCCTCCCCATCAACCCCAAACACTTCATTAAGCTCAATCATCCCCTTCTCCACATCACAACCCTAAAAAGTCCATTCCGATCAATGACTAATTGCTTTCGTTTTCTCAAGTTTTAATCTTAGGACAAATAAGTTTATCTATCTACGACGTGTTTGCTCAAAAAGAAAAACAAACAAGCAGAAAAAAGAAAGCTGCTCAAAAAGAAAAAACAAACAATCAAAAAAGAAAGTTGGTAAAAAAAAAGGGAAAAAAAGGAGAAGGACTTGCACTCCAAGAGGCATTTCAATCTATTCATTAAAACAAGGTCTAGTGGAGCCTCTCATCATACTAAAAAGTCAAAACTTTCATTGCATTTGAGTTGTTCTTAAAGAGAACCAAAAGTGTGTACTAGGGGGCATTCCCTTCACCTCTCACTCCACTCAACTTTGGGGAGGTTTGTTCATTGCCCACCCCATTCATATATTACCCTCAGTTCATAACCATCACCATAACTCTGTCGCCTTTCACAACCTCACTCAAGGAAACCATTTGAAATGTCATTCGAAAGCGGGGCAAGTGCGTTCCCATTCCTTCACCTCATAACACCTTACCGGGGCAATCTCTCAACTCACTATCCTAAACAAGGTCTTGTCATTCTAATTGGGGCAGCTTTCTCCTTGTTATGACTGGGGCAACATCAAACTTTATGGGTTGAGACAAAATCTCTTTTGCTCCACCCTTCATTTCAAAAGTCGAAGCATTCCCAATTCATCATCTTCTACACCCCTAGTTGGTGTCACCACTAGACAGGGGCAAGCTATTCACTCATCAAAGACCTGAATTGGGGCAATCTTGTATCTCTTGATCCTCCATGACTTTGGCAATAACCATGTCTGTCATTCCTTCACTTGCCATAAATGTCCATGCCCTAAACCAATTCCAAATTAACTGACTCATTCATTCACATTTGCACTCCTATGCATGCTTACTAGAAAATGCTTCAAAGAAAGAGAAAACAAGTGAGGTTGTTTGTAAATAAAAACCTTGAGAACACCGGAGTTTGAATCAAATTCAATTTTTCAACAGAATGGTCAATAATCATCTCAATTATTTGCATCCAAAGTCTCGCATCTCATCATCACAAAAATGTTTACCTCATGCATCTAGACATTTCAATCTATTCATTATGGCATATGCATCAAAGCATTACATTTGCATCTTCACATTTTGTGCATTCATCACATAGCAAAAAGAAAAAACGTTCCACGTCAGTTGCATCATATTAATACATGCATTTCATAGAGGAAAACAGTAAAGAAGAAAAAGCAGAAATCTTTTCATTGCATTGGCATCATATTAATGTTAGAATTTCCATAAAAGAAAAAGAACAAAAATCATTGCATCAAACATCAGAGCATTGCATCATATTAATGTTTGCATTTCATAGAAGAAGCAAAAAAAAGAAACAAACTGAAGTTAGAATAGGAGCATTCCATTCATCAAAGCATCAATCACCGCATACACTTGCATTCAAACATCAAAGCATTATGTTGATATTTGCATTTCATAAACTACAAAGAAGAAGCAAATACAGAAGAACAAAAGCATTCCATAATATTCAAGACATCAATCATGGCATATGTTTGCATTACATGTGTCATTCATTGCATTGTTAAGAAAAATGCAGACGAACACAAGATGTTAATCCTCATGCCTAATTCCAAGAATCAGCACGCCAAGTGTTCATTTACCGTTTTCCCATCAGCACGCCAAATGCTCATTTACTATTTTCGCATCCGCACGCCAAGTGTTCATTTACTGCTTTCCAAAAGAACATTCGGTGTCGTCTACATCATAGTAATGTTTGCATTCCAAAAGAACCAAAAATTCATCATCCCATCAAACATCAAAGCAATACAGTTGCATCACATCAATACTTGCATCTCATAGAAGAAAAGAAAGCTAAAGCATCCAATGTCATTCATCATTTCATGTTATTCATCATTTTATTTCGCATAATAGCAATATTCACATGTCATAGAAAAAAGGCAAAGAAGAAAAAGTTTTTCATTGCATGTCATCTGCCATTTCATCAAAAACACAAGAGAATTACATATCATCAAACACCAAAATTTTGCATTCGCATACCTGCACTTCATAAAAAAAGCAAAACAGAAAAAGAAACTCATGCATTGCCTTCATCAGATATAGACAAAACAGAAAAAGCATCTCACCAAAATCAATCATTGCATTCATGTGCATCCAAATACCCAAGTGCATGCATTTCATGCACCATCCAAGAGAAAAGTTACCACGGACCAGAGAGTCCCAAAAATCTCATTTTTAGAAAATCACCATGACACCGAAGTTAGTAAACTCCTCAAGACCGAAGTTAGTAAACTCCTCAAAGACCAGGAGTTAGTAAACTCCCTCAACCTGAGTTAGTGAACTCCATCAACCCGAGTTAGTGAACTCCATCAACCCGAGTTAGTGAACTCCATCAACCCGAGTTAGTGAACTCCCACGAGTTAGTGAACTCCTTCCCACAGATCACAACATCGTATGCGAGCACGCGATGGATCCATCGACCGTTAAGTCCTTCGGATTAGTTGTGTCAGCCTAAGGCATAACGTAAATCCATGATCAAATCAGTTTCGGACCTGATGTTGATCGGCCGCTCGAAAAGGCCACCCCCAGAGCTCGGACTCGACAAGAGTCCGTTAGAAGGTTTTAGGCTACCTCTGAAATCCCAACCCATCGCTTTTTCCAATTTATTGCTTTCCGTTACGCGACAAGTGTTAACCCCCTCTCAAAAGGAAAATAACAAAAAAAGAAAATTTGAACTTTTCTGAAGCGGACAAAATTAGTATTATTTCTATATCTTTATTTCCATTTCACCAACAAATATGAAAAGGCCAATTCATATTTCTTGGCGAAATGTGAAATAAAGAGGGGCAGCTGTAATACCCTAATTTTGTCCGTTTTCTTTTTGTCACTTGCTTTACAAGTAGCTAGAATAGTGTCCTTTTTAATTTAAGCCAATTCCAATTATCCGTTTAATTAAACCGAAATACCGTTACTTAAGCTAGGTTTGGGCGTGAATGATCGATCATTTCGCGCATTCTTCAGTTTAATCTCGATATTTGGGCCTAATCGAACCTAAGTGGGCTTATTTAAAGTCATATTTCTCACTATTGGGCTTATCATTTTGGCTTGGGCCCACAGACGTGGTTTCAAGTTAATTTTTAGTGTTTATTGTTTAACGGATCTATTTTTTCTATTTGGGCCTCGTTCTAGCATGTTCATTTAGTTGGGCCCGATTCACTTTTGTATTTAGTCCAATTTCCTCTCTTATTATTATTCTTATTTAGTCCATTTAATTTATTTTGAGCAACATATGTAGTCCAAAAATGTCAAATAAAATCAGTTTAATTTTTATTACAACTTAGGAGAGTCTAATTGTGCAAAAGTCCAAAAATACAAAAAATAATAATACTAAAAATACAAAAAAAAATAGAATCCGAAAATACAAAAAATATAGCAAAACACAGCAGCAAATTAGGGTTCCCAACTGCTCTCCTAAGGCTGCTGGAGCTGCTGGGCTTGGATCCAAACCTGAAAAAGAGTCAAGGCCCAGTCAAAAAGCAATTAATGCAGAAACCTAGTTTTTAGTATAAAAAAGCGATCCAACACACACAGTGGAACACACACAAGAAGGTCGGCAGACACAAAATTCGAGATCTAAAATCAACCATCAGCAGCCAGGAACAGTAGCTCATGAGCAACGTACCAACATACAGATTCGTTTGCCATTAGAAGACCAGGTCGGTTTTCTTTTCATTTTAGTCCGTAGGTTCTTGTTTGTTGCGGAGTGTATGCATAGATCAGAATGCATTGGTATTATTAGTGTTAGCGTTTTTTTTAGATGTTGTAATGTGATTTATACGTGAACAACTAGTTTAAGCTTGAGATCTAAAATTTTCATGGTTATAAATGGACCAAAAAAAAATTAAGTTAGGAGTAGCTTTGTTTTAATAAGAACAAACCATTAAATAGAGGATTTGAGGTTGTTCAAGTCAGACCATGAAAAAATAGTAGTAACAAAAGGTGGAAAATGAGAGTGGGAAGAGGAGAAGAGAAATAAAAAAAAGGAATAACTTGAGGGTGAAAAAATGGAGGCAGCAAGCTTGTGTTTTTTTTTTTTCTTCTCTCTCCTGACCCTCTCTCAGCGGTGCATAAAGAAAGGAAGGGGGGGATTGATTTAGGGATAGCATGAATGGTGGGGAAGCATCTATATCTCCCCACGCCAAAGTGATATGTTCCATTTTTTTAATTTATTTGTTTTTTTTAATCTATGTCCTTTACCCATCAGGTTTTTTTTCTATTATAACTAGTGCCCAAAAAAACGAAATTGGTCCTTTAATTTTCACACCCCCTGTTTGATAGTATAGCGCCTGTAATTATTTGCACCCCCCATTTGCAATTTTCACCTTTTTCTCGTTTTTAATTCTTTTAACTCAAATATTTTTTTGATTAAATCAAAAACTTTGTTAGTGGTCTTGCGAAGCCTTTGCTTGCATGATCACTAACAATGAGGAACTAGTGGTGATCACTTGGAGCCTTTGCTCAATTGATCATCACGAATGCCTAATTTTTCTAAAAACTTTCAATAAATCAAAAAACTTTGTTAGTGGTTTTTGCGAAGCCTCCGCTTGCATAATCATTAACAATGAGGAACTAGTGGCGATCACTTGGAGTCTTTGCTCAATTGATCATCATGCATGCCTAATTTTCCTAAAAAAAAACTTTTCATTAAATCAAAAACTTTGTTATTGGTCCTACGAAGCCTTTGCTTGCATGATCATTAACAATGGAGTGCTAATGGTGGTCACTTGGAGCCTTCGCTCAATTGATCATCATGAAAGCTCAGTTTTCACCACTAAACAAGTTAAAAATAAAAACTCAGAACTACGTAGCTTTGAATTCTCCATCGCACCGGGAGATACGTAGGAGCGGATCCCCTCCGTCAAGCACAACAAACCAAAAAAACATTTTCCCTTTCAAAAAACCAAAGCGGCTAACTCTCGTCAAGCGCCGCAAATAAAAAATTCCATTAAGTATTTTCAATTAAGAGGCAAATTTAAGTATTTTTCAAATCAACACTTAAAACCACGCGTTTAATTAAAGGTTCCCTTTCAGTAGAAAGGAGGTGTGGGGTGCTAATACCTTCCCATGCCTAACCGACCCCCGAACCCAAATCTTCCGGTTTTCCAAAAGGCCACCCGCCTTCCAAAAAGGTTTTTCTTCAATACTTTCCTTATAAAAAATATTGGTGGCGGCTTCATTGTTTTAAAAGGTTGTAAACGAAGAAAAACCCCTCAGAGACTTTTTCGGGCGCAACAAATGGTTACAGGCACGCCCTCTGGGGTCTGCTGTGGATGAACGTCTTGTCCGGGAGGGTCTTGTTGCGTTGATGCCCGCGCACTAGGTCTCTTGGGGCCATATTTGAGGTAGGATAGCGCTCGGGCCTCCCATGTGGTCGCCAATTGGTCGTACCTTGACCAATGAAGTGTTGATGTCGCTTGTTGCTCCGCTGCCCGGTCGCTGTGGGTGAATTAGGACCGATCTTGAGAGCGCCTCAGGTGGTACCTGCAAAGACACTCTGACGCTCGAGTCAGAGGTGTGCTAACGGGCGGGGTATCACAAAGTAGGAATAACGCACTGCATCGTAGATGAAGGTGGTATTTGTACCCCGGGTATACGCCGTTGCGAGAAATTCGGTCGGTCCCCGAGAATTGCTCCCCAAGCAGCGTGCTTGGGTCGTTTCGCTGGATTGGGCCGCTGGCCCATTTCTGATGACACCTCCGGTATTCTTTGATACACCGGAGCAGAGTCATTCCGACTGATAGATGAGTGGGGCAAGAGATTGGCCGAGCAGAACATGAAGCTGAATTGCGGTGTAATGTTCGATGCTTTGAGAAAAGTAGACCTTGTATTTGCATTTTTATATTTTCTTGTTTTCGGTAGACCGAGCTGATACTGATGCCGAGCTCCATTTGCTTCTCTTATTTTGCAGATAAAATGGACGACCTAGATGCTCTTTTTGCTGAGACCGAGCTGGACACAAATGTTGAGATACCTGTGCCCATTCTGACGAGTACGTAGAAGAAGAAAGACGACGGGCAGGCCTCATCCACCCGCCAAGAACCGAAATCCAAACCCAACTCTTCTAATGCTCCCAAGGTAACCGAGCCGAGGAAGAAGAAAAGGAAGGACGCCGAGAAAAACACCTCCTAGGCTGGATCTCCCCCCGGCCCCTCGGGACCTGCCGAGGAGCCGGGACAAGACCTGACAAAAGGCTGAAGAGTGCAGCTGACGCGACTGAGGAAGTCATCGCTGCCGACTTTGCTGCAATGTCTAAGGTGGCCAGACTGGGCACCGAGGCCTTTGAGAAAATGAGGAAAGTGGTCCTGATGAACACACCGAAAAATTTGGCAGGTATGTATTCCGAGACTCAAGCATATAACCACCGTTTAGCTCGCAAACTCGCTTGGGTCCGCCTTGACCTAAAATATGCCCGCCGTGAATATGTAGAGATATTGAAGGAGAACCGGGAGATGCTGGCTGAATGTGAGAAAAACGCCGACCTAGTGAACCGGCTGATTGCTGCCGAGAAGCAAGCTGCAAAAAATAAGAAGAAGGTTGCTGATCTTGACAAAGTCTCTGAGATCTTCAGGTTGCTCGGGACGAATTGGCCCAAGCGCGGAAATATGCGGAGGCTACTGAGACCAAGGCGGAGGAGCCCGAGAAGAAATGCCAGGCCCTGAAGAAATCCAACGCCGAGATGGCCAAACTCGGGTATACCCGATGCCTTTCTCAGGTCTTGGTGCTTAATCCTGACTTCCCAGTGAACCGAGTGCATCTCACCCAACGGGTCGAGAACGGCAAGATTCTGGGAGAGACGGACAAGTAGTCTACGCCCCTCCTGAAATTGAAGAGAAAGCAGCTAAGGAAGACGAGAATGCAGCCGGCGGCGAGGAAGGCACTCTTGGAGCAAACCAAGAGACTTCGAAAGAGAATGTTGGAGAAAATTGAGTCCCCTTAGGCCTTTGTAATCTTTTTCTTTTAAGTCATTTGATTGGGTGGCCTCGGGCATGTCCGGGGCCATCTTGAAGATGTAAGCACAATCAGGCGCCATCCCATTTTTCTGGCTTCTAAATACCTGCACTTTGATTTGCATTTCATCTATTTTTAAGTATAAGCGTATGTTTAATTGTGTACCTGCGATTGTCAATAATAGTGAGGTTCGTTGTCGCTCGGGCATTAAGGTGAACCAGAGAATAAGGCAACTGTAGGAACTCAGCCGAGAGAGAAATCAAGAGGTCGAGATGACCGGTAGATGAGCGCCAAGGAGGCAGGCTCATTGCCCTCGTAAGATAGGATGACCGCTGTGGGTCCCCTTCTCCTTCTTCTTACCGATGCCAGCTGTGTTGCGATCGGCCTTGGTACCGGAGCTGTTGGGGGTGCCCGGCCTTCTTACCGGTGTTGCGTAAGACGACCGGCCTTTGGGGCGGAGACCGCGCAATGGGTCTCCTCCTTCGGCCTCTTGATGGAACTCGTCAGTTCAGGCATCAAGAGGGAAGGTTGAGCACGCATAAAGCGCACTTGGGAAACCGTTCGACCCCCGACGGGACTCATCAGCCCGCGCCGAGAGGAAGGGCAATCTCGACGGATTCTCGGTGAAGTGAAAACTTAACAAGCCAGAGAATTGTTGAAGCCTGATGAGGCTATCCAGGTTCAATGAGGTTGCGTTCCCAGATGACAGTGAAAACTTAACAATCAGAGAACCGTTGGAGCTTGAAGAGGCTACTCGGTGTAGAGCTCGAGCGAGTATTGAAGCCCTGAAGAGGTTATTCGTGCAGAGCTCGAAGCGAAGTGTTGAAGCCTCAAGAGGCTATTCAGTGTAGAGCTCGAAGCGGTTAGTTGTTGAAGCTCAAGAGGCTATTCGGTGTAGAGCTCGGAGCGAGCCGTTGAAGCTCAAGAGGCTATTCGGGTAGTGCTGGAGCGGCGGTTGAAACTGTCATACCCTAATTTTGTCCAGCTTGGGTCAAAACCCTAATTTTTCACAATAAATAAATAATTTGAGAAGTGTGGCATCCTTTTGAAGAGTGTGAGGAGCATTTTGCATGCATTTTTAAGGTTTTGAAGTCATCCTAGGGTTTTTTAGAATCATTGTTAGAGTGGAAATGCATTTTTTGGGGCAAGAAGCAAGTTTTTAGGTTAAAGGGTATTTTGGTCATTTTTCACAACTAGATGATTTATTCGTCAAAAATATGCATCCACAAAAGTACATTTTATTCTATCAAGGATAATTTTTGTACAATTTTTAGAAAGAAAATCCTAATCCAAAATAATTAAAAATGTATTTTTCCCCATTTTTATTGCATAAAAAACCTAAAAAAAACCATTAAATATTCCCCAATTATTAAATGACAATTTTTGTTGTCAAGAATAAATTGGAAAGATATCTTATGGTGCCCAAAAGCATGTAACACATTTTCAATGGTTGCATTCCCATTTTGCATGCCCAAAAATTCAAAATTCAAATAAAAAGTACAAAGTGTCTTCAATAAGACAAAAAACCAAAAAAGGAGGCAATTTGCCAACCCATTCTCACCCCATTTCAGCCGTGTGTCATCATTCCTTTTCCTCCTCCAATTTTTGATTTTTTCTTATCTCATTTAATTGTACAAGTATCTTATCTTTTAGGAATATTCTTGTACCTTTCTTAATCTTACCCCTTCAATACATATCCAATGATTGGCACTCACTTTCATATCTCACCAGACCCCTCTTGGTCATTTTGACACACCCCTTAGCCTACCCCTTCATTGCATTTCACATTCTTACTTCTTATAGAACATTACATTTCTATCCTACCCTTAACCCTAATTCTACACAAGACCATATATAAGCCTACTCTCCAAAAATAAGGGGAGGAGCCTCATTTGCACTTTTCCCTTCCTCTCTCTAGCCCTTTGGCCAAAACCACCTCTCCCTTCTCTCTACAATTTTCTTTCAATTTCATCACTAAATAACATCTCCAAACTCATTTCCTATACACAAGCCATTATTTCAACCATCAATCTTCAACAAATCCTAGCGAAGGAGCATCATCAAGTCTCATTTTCAAGGGTTCAAGTGTAGATTTCAAGGGTCTTGCTCTATTTCTTGGTTTCTCTTGCTTCTAATCAATTATTGGGAGCCTCACTCATTGTAAGTGCATCTAGACCTTATTCTTGCATAATCTCTCTTCACCTCATCTCAACTCCTTCATATTGTTGTTGTTGCTTTGAGGAGCCACTCCAAAATCTATTGACAAGCACCTAGGGAGGCTTGGGGATTTGAGGTGGCTCCTTGGCTTTGGAGGAGTTGTTCTTGTGTTTTCTTGCATAATCTCATCATTTTTTGCATATTTGTGAAGTTTCATTTGCAAAAATGTAGATCCTTACTTTGAGCATCATTTTTTTTCTTGTACATATTTTAATCCTATGAATCTTTGTTGTTATGCTTTGATTTTGAGGTTACATGCATGATTTTGGTGTTTTAGTTGAAATAAAATATTGTTTGCCTTGATCTTGGATTCGCATCCCATGATTAAAATAGTGTTTGATGATTTTTGCTTGTTTTGGTGGTTGAACCTTGTAAATAAATGCCTCTATGCTTTGAGTGTGTCATTTGCTTGCTTGATTTTGTTGATTTGTGGAAATAAATTGAAGATTGGTTGATTTGGTGGTTCTCACACTTCAAAAGAATTAGGGTTTGAGTTTGTTCCTAAATACTTGCTTTAATAAACTAATCTTTGTTGATGATTGGTAAGAGGATTCAACATATGCTTTCAAGCATAATTTTAAATGTTGAGGATTACTTTAAAATGATTCGACTCTTGTACACATTTTGGTGTTGAGTATTTGGTAAAATGACTAGACGCTTATGCACTTGTGCATTGTTAATAAGTGTCAAGGATTACCAAAATGAATTTAACTCTTGTGTTTTCGTTGATTCTTAAATTGATTCAATGAAATACCCTTTTGTAATTGATCAATGTCTCATTTTTGTGTGACCATTCTTATTGCAACTTGTAACTAGTTTTGATAATTACATGCTCATGCATAGTTGCCTAATCGTGCATTCATATCCACATGCTTACTCATTTAAACTAAGAATATCCTATGCTTATGATCAATTGCATTCTTTTGTTCATGATGCCATTTAAATGTCTTGATTTAATTGTGTGCCATCCTCCCCCATGCATGTACTTACTTGTTGTAGCATAGAGTCATAAATGCATCCCTTTGAGATTGTTGCCCGTCCCGTAGCAATTCTCACACACACGCACAATTGTTTTGAGACCTTTATCTTGCATCTTTGACAATTAAATCTCTTGATTGTATTGGCAAGTTTAATCTTGGTTGATGACCAACATGTTCATGATTGCTTGATTAGTTGAATATGTTTGAACTTCATTCATTCATTTTGCACCTGGATATGGATTTGGAGTTGATTGAAGTGTTCTACTCGTTTTCCAAAATCTTTTTCCAAATCAAACTCTTTTCTAAACTAGTTTTCAAATCAAAATCAAATGCTTTTCCAATGAAAACCCTAAGGCGTTTTCTTAAATAAATCATTAGTCATCACTCAAAGCCTTTGCTTGTTTGATCGCTAATGAGGAGTTATTAGTGGTAATCACTCGAAGCCTCTACTTGTTTGACTATTATGGAAGCTCCCACATCTTAATCAAACACAAACTAATTCAAATTTTAAAAACAACGTGAGCTATTAGTGATAATCATCACCGATGCCCGCCCTTTTTCAAAACAATTTCAAAAGAAAAAGGAAAATAAAACGTTGTTACTTGTAATCACTCGAAGCCTTTGCTCGACTGGTTACTGCTTTCAACTCTTTTCTTTAAAGTTAGTAATGAACGCCACTCGAAGCCCTTGCTTGTTTGGTATTCGTGAACATTTGAGTCTTATTATAAAAACTCCGAAAAATTAAATAAGATAAAACAAAAAAGCCGTTTTCAGACGCAAAAGACAAGAATTACGTAGCTTTGATCCCCCATTCCAGTGAGGGTACGTAGGACCGGGTTCATGTTCCGTCAAGCACCCTTTTGAAAAATCTTTGTTTTGTTCCGCTTTTCAAAGATACCAAAAATATTCTTTTTCCTCCGTTTTTAATAAAACAATTTTTCAAATGAAATAAAAAGAAAAGGAAAGAAAAGAAAAGAAAAGAAATAGAACAAAAATCATTTCAAATCAACTTTTCCTAAACCACACATCAAGTTAATGGTTCCCTTTCAGTAGAAAGGACGTGTGGGGTGCTAATACCTTCCCCATGCGTAACCGACCCCCGAACCTACATCTCTGAGTTTTCAAAAGACCATCCGCTTTTCCAAAAAAGGTTTTTTCAATGTTTTCCTAAATAAATATTGGTAGCGGCTCTACTATTTTTCACGTTGTCAAACGAGAAGTCCAAACCGGATTTTTCGGGGTGCAACAGCTGGCGACTCTGCCGGGGACATTTTTTAAAAAAGGACGAGGGTCAAGCCTAGTTAACTTGATGTGTGGTTTAAATTGTTTGACTTGAAAACTTTGTTCTATCACTTCTTTTTCTTCCTTTTCTTTTTCTTTTTCTTTTCTCTTCTTTCTTTGTCTATGATGCTTGATTGTTTCTCTTGCATTATCATGTTGTTGTGTTGCATTCATGTGCGTTTTGCTTCTTCTTCTTCTTCTTCTATGTGTGCTTCTTGTTTCCTCTACTCCTCTTCTCTTTGTTTACGTGCTATGTTCATGCATTCCCCTTTCCTCATCATGTTCCCCTCTTCTTTGCTCCCTTTCTTAAGGTTGGTTCATGCATTTTTCCCCAATTTTCTCATGTTCCCTTCTTCTTCGCTCCCTTTCTTGAGGTAAGCTCATATAGGCTCCCCCCCATTTCTGCTATGATCCCCCTTCTTAGCTCCCTTTCTTGAGGTAAGCAATGCGTGTAATTATTGCTGACTTCTTAAGATGGTTTGTATATTGAAATGATGTATGCATGTTGAACCCTAGGGTAGACGACCTTTTTTGTCTGGACTGTTTTGGTTTTCTTTGCAGGTGGGGTTTGGGTAGATTTTAGGAAGTATGTCCTCGATCACACACTTTCACACCTTATGATTTGTGTGCTATGAGTGGGCTCCTATACCCGGATCCCACAAACACTTAGGGGAGTGGAGGCGATTAGTGACTGTCATTCGAGACCTTTGTCTGTCTGATACTCATGAAAGTCTCAACCGGAGTACGCTTTCTCATGACGCCTCACACTTGGTAGCATTCTACATTTGTGGGTGTCGGCATTAGGATTCTATAGCTCCGGTAGCCATTGTGAGGGTGCGAATTAGAACTACATGGGAGGAACCTTTAAAGTTGCCCTAGAACTCAGGATTCCCACCTTTGTAGGACACGAGGGCATACGAATTGTGTGCTGCATGGTAATTTAGGACATGTCTTCCACAAAAGGAGCTTTTCAAAGTTTTTCCAAGAAAATACAAAAATATTTTCCTTCTTCAAATAAACCACTGCGTGAGGCGGCACGTAGTGTGTCTCCTAAATTTTTGAACTTTCGTCCATATGCATCGCCTTTATTTTTTCCACACGCATCATTCACATCATAATTGCATCATGCCACATTCATTAAAACCAAATGTTGTAAATATTTGCATTCATATTGCATCTCATTTGCATTTGCTTGTCGGGGATCACCGAATAATGTACCGTCTTGTCAAAGGTGCATCAGAATGGAATCGAATAATGGATCCCATCACCAAAATAAGCCTTGAGGGCACATCACCAATAATGCCGAAGCCTTCTGCTCACCAATAAATGCACATGGTTTATGTGACGCCATGAACAATGCACCATGCACACCATATTCACCACATTGAGCAAATAAGCATCATCACCAATAATTAATAGACTCACCATTGCTATTAATTAACTCACCATCACCAAAAAGAGGTCATAGACCCATCACCAAAATAAGCCTTGAGGGCACATCACCAATAAGGCCGAAGCCTTCTGCTCACCAAATTAATAATAATAAGGCCGAGGCCTACTCACCAATAATTAATTTCACCATTAAACACACCACCAATTATCACACCTCAAATTATAGTTCTAGGGCTAACAATTAACCTCCCAGTTACACCGACACAATTTAATAGAATATTTAAGTCACCGACACGGAAAGTCAAAATAGGCAAACTGCACTTAGAAAGACCTGCACATCCACGCAACACAGGCGCACGGGGCTTCCACATTTGACGCCCCTCCGCAACCCACACCCATACACACACGCACATAGGCGCACGGGGCTGCCACATTTGGCGCCCCTAGCCGTGCCACACTCACACACCATACACCACTTCACCAACACACATAAACAACACAATATTGGCACAATGCCTCAACTCCAATTTCAACACCAATTCACCAACACACATAAACAACACAATAGTGGCACAATGCCTCAACTCCAATTTCAACACCAAAAGTCATGGACTAAACTGTCACCACAAGGACCAAACCATCACACAAGGACTAAACCGTCACTACAAGGACTAAACTGTCACATAAGGACTAAACCGTCACATAAAATGGCGCCTGGTGGCAACACAGGCACCACCGGCAGCCACACAACACAAGTGTTGAATTCCTACAGCAGTGCACCTACTTCGGCGAATTAATTAAAATAGCAAAGCGACATCGGATTTCAACAAAAGACCACTCATTGGAAAGCTCTCTGAGTGTAGTTTCTACCTGTGATTTTAGTTTTTCAAAATAAGTATCCAGTTGGTACAGTTTTTCAAAACACTACACTGAGGTACCAAAATCGGACAGAACTCTTAACCCAACTTGTAACCAAATTTTCTTTCTCATTTCTTAATGAAATTTCGTGAAACCAGTGCCTATTTCGTAGAGAATTAAGTCTACTTTTCAATGAAATAAGAATCATTCAAAACGGAGTTCAATTGAGAACACAAAACCTGCAAAAACCGAACCTACTCCCAGTTTGATTCCAGAAATTTGACCTAACTTTGGAGACTCATAACTTGAGCTACACAACTCCAAATTGAACGAAACCAGTGCCAAAGACCGGCCTTAAGTCTATTTTCAAAAACAATCAGCCACACAATTTTTGAATCAACCAAACAGTACCAGTTTCATAAAGATCAAACAAGCATCCGTAAACGCACGAAATCATAAGCAAGTAAAACTCATGATCAACACCCAATATAATCAACATGGCATTTCATCAAACACCACATAAGCATAGTAAATTCACCTTCAAAACTCATAGAGTAATATCATCAAACACCATGTAGGCAACATATGTTCATAGTTCATTTCAACACCAAAACACCACAACTTCACCAAATTGAATCAAACACAACATCAATCAAGACAAATAACACATAAATCAATCAATTAACTATCCTAAAACCTAACCCACATAGAATACTCATCATATAACCTATTATGAATGAAAAGAGAGCCCCCTAACCTTAGGAATTGAAGAAACACAAGCACTCTCCCTTCCACAACTCCAATAACCACCAAATGCCCACTCAATCAAACCTTGAGCTTCAAACTCCTTCAATGATAAAACGAATTTGAGAAGGAATGAGAACTTGAAACTTATATAAATGGAAAGAGGAAGAAAAATGAGAGAGAATGGGACCAAAATCCCCTTACCAAGAGCCAAAATGAATAAAATCTTCTTCCTCCCCTTCCCTATGGTTGCCATCGGTTCTCCTCCTTTCCTCCCTCTCTTCTTTTCTTTTCTTTTCTTAAAAAAATGAAGGAGACCTTAACCCTAAGCTTATTTCATTGGATATGGGCCTACTAATGGGTCATGGGCCATTATTTGCACCTCCTCCAATACTTAAACACCACCTAAATAAAATAAAACTCTAAATTAATTATTTAACTTACTAAAATGTTGTAAGCCTCAAATAACTTAATTAAACGAATAATTAAATTATTTTGGGGCGTTACATTTCTTCTTCAAGAACTTTCAGCTATCACCTACATTAGAGGAATATGAGCGACTTTTGGGGTTCTCGGATCTCGTGCTAGGCCCTACCAATATCAAGGACGAGACTACTACATTGATGAGAAAGTCGCAATGTTGCTTAGGATTGGTGTGGACAAATTGAGGTTGCAAAAGCTAGAAAGAAATGGTGTAGTTGGGTATCTGCAAGAGTACTTTGAGGGCCGATGCAATCCTATGCTTTGGCTAAGAAATGGGGTTCATTCAAGTTAGTGCTTGCTCTCACCATATTTGAGGTTGTTCTCTTTCCTCAAATAGAAAGGTATGTTGATGAATATGCAATTGAAGCATTCTTGGCCTTCAAGGACACCAAGAACCCTATCAATCCTGTGCCTGTTATTCTTAACACATACCATGCTCTCACTCGCTACAGTCAGTTCCATAAAAAGAAGATGTGCCTTTCTTCTCATGTCCTCTATGACTGGCTCATCACCCATGTAATCCATAACCGAAAAGATGTCAGGGAGCTAATTTCTTATGCTCTAAGTTGTGATGTGAAGGTCAGAACTTCTCTAAAGTGGGTTGAGTTTTTGAAAAACCTCAATGATCTCCAAATCCGATGGTTTACAGTTGCTTGTTGGAATGATAGACCTGTGGTGGTGTTCAGATGTGGAAGCTTCCAAAACGTGCCTCTCATGGGGACTCAAGGGTGTATCAATTACAACCCTTCATTGACCCTAAGGCAACTCGGTTACCCGATGAGGAACTCACCCTCCGAAAGCATGTTGTCCCGTGTTTACCTCTATAAAGGGATGCCTAAATGTGGTGATTTGCTTCGAAGAGTTCAATAATCATGGGAATCCGTAGTGCGAAAGGGAAGTGAAGAGCTGTCAAAAAGAACCAGTGACACCACCTTCAATCAATGGCTCAAGGAGAAGCTTCAAAGGACAAAATCACCGAGTCAAGGGACACTTCCCCTTGAGGAGGAAATACCAGAGCCCTATGTCCATACCTATGAGGAGCTGAACGAAGTCAAATCCGCTTTAGCCAAGGTGGAAGAGGAAAAGAAAGCATTGCAGGCTAAGTTAGAGGAGATGGCTTTAGAGAAGGAAAAGCTAGAGGGAGAAAACACGGTCAAAATAATCGCTGTGGAAGAAAGTGTTAAGCTATTCAAGGAAGAAGAGCAAGGCAAGATAGAAGCCCAGAGATATCTGAAGGGAGCCAGAGAGGAGCTCCAAAGGTATAAACAGAAAAAAAGGAAGGAACTTGAAGAAGCTCAAGAATGGAAGACAATAGCCATTGAGTCAGGACAAGAATCATATCTGGTGGTAGAGTTGAGGGTCACCGAGAAACCTCGAGCGAGAAAGAGGTGCCATTGATGAGATTCTCAAAGAATATCAGCAAGCCCTGAGATTTGAAAGAGGAATATCTGATGAATTGAAGAGGAACCTTCGTTGTCTAGAAGAGGCCTACAGACAGGTCCGAGTTGAGAGCCAATATTGGGAAAAGCGCTTCCTAGATTTGATTGGGAAGATTGAAGATCAAGAGATCATTAAGGAGCTCAGGGATGAGTGTAACACCCCCTTCTAATTACTACCATTTATAATTTTAAAATCAGAGTTTTCGAAAATCACCACAAAAGGGTGCTACATTTCATTCATGAAAACCAACAAACATCAATTATGGTGCAATACAACAACAACAGTATGATATATAGCGCTACAGTTAACGGGACGAAGTCCCAACAACCTCGGTTCAAGGACATAACAGCCCACAAAATTAACACGCAGCAGAATACAACATATTCAAAATACATCTCCAAAGTTTACAATTTAACAACTTAAATTAAAATCAACTACTAGGCTACTCGTCCCCCCAGTGCTACATATCAGAGCAGGACGCCAAAACAAGACTGAGCAAGGAAGAACCTTCACTCGGGATTACCTGCACGTTGCCGATGTAACACCCCGAAAAAAATAAAATAAAATAAAATAATTTAATTAGTTTAATTAATTTGATTAGTTGAATTATTAATTTTAGTTGAAGCGTGAGTTAATTAAATTAAGAGGGAAATATCATGTTTTGTGTAGGAGTGGGATCGAGTAGTAGTGGGGGTGTAGCTGTAAGCCTAATGCGTTGAAGGCCCACAGCTTAAACCCCAAGGGTATGCGAAACCCTCACTCTCAATTCATTAGAGAGAAATCGAAATTGAGAGAGAGTGAGAAGGGAGAAGAGGCGCGGCGCAAGAGAGGAAGAAAAGGGAGGGTTTTCGCGAATTGGAGGGAGAAATTCCAAGGCTTTGCTCGTTGTGTTGCTGTAGTTACTCGTTGGTGCTTCCAATCGTCTTCTACGGAGCCTACGTTTAAGAGGTAAGGGTGAGCGTTTCGATTTAACATAATTGAGTATGTGATGGGTTTTGTGGGGTTTTGATGTTGTTTGATGAATTGTTGATGTTATCACGTGATTATATATATGAGATGATGAGTTGAATTTCGAATGGGGTGAGTTGATGGGGTTAGAATCGATTTCATGGTTATGGTGATATATGGGCTGTTTTTTTCTTTTATAAATTATGTGATGTTTCTTGTTTTTAGTTGATATATGGGCTCTTTGCTTTTTCTTTCATAAATTACGATTGCTATTGTTTGTTAAAATAAAAGTCTTTGTTGTTTGTAAAATAAAAATAATTTTGTTTTCTGTATAAATTGTTCTTTGTTTTCATGAATATATATTGTTGTTTTGTTAATAAATGGTCGTTGTTTTCCAAAAAATATAAGTTCTTGTTTTTGGTATTAAATTGTTCTTGTTTTTCACAAATTAATGTTCTTTGAAAATAGAAAAGGCTCTGCTTTTTCAAGAAATATAAGTTCTTTGTTTTTGTATTAAATTGTTGATGTTTGTCACAAATTAATGTTCTTTATTTATAAAATGAAAGAGGCAAACTGTTTTTCATAAAATAGGTTGTTGTTCTTTGTTTTAGATTGATGCAGAGGGTCTTGAAATTTTCTTTATAAATGTGTTGCTTTGTTTTTCACAAATTAATGTTGTTGTTTCTTTGTGTATAAAATAAAAGGGCATTGTTTTTCATAAAATAGGTTCTTTATTTTAAATTGATGTAAGGGCTCTTTGTATTTTTTTATATAAAGGTGTTGTTACTCAAAATTTAAATGTGATGTTAAGATGATGTTGTGATATAATTGTGATGGTTATGAATGTGATGTTTATGATGATGTAGTGATATAATTGTGATGGTTATGAATGTGATGTTTATGATGATGTTGTGGTATAATTGTGATGGTTATGAAGAGTACACTCCATGAGTGTTTTATGACGACGATGACGAGTACTCCAGGTGAGTGATTTGGTGTTTGCACATGTGTCCATAGTGTCTCATAGCATGTGCATATTATGACGAATAGGCTTCGGCCTATATTGATGTAAAACAGTGACGAGGTGCCCATAGTGGCTTATTTATGACGAGAATGGTACCATCATGCATATACCCAGGCGTGGGTTGCATTTCCATGCATATTCATGACTATGACTTGTGGTTAAAACTGTAAATTGATGTTAGTGTTCAGTGATGATGATGTTGGTAGTGATGACGATGTTGTATGTTGTTTTGTTCACGTTACTCTATTATGTGCTTAATTATGTTTTGTTGAAATTCTCACCCCTTCTGCTTGGAATGTTGCTCTATTGTGGCAACGCTGCAGTAACCCCCAGTGAAGGTCATGGCTGTTTTCCTTATTAGCTGTTGGGATGTCTGTCGAGTCGCTCTCTGATACTGTGGCACCTAGGGGGCGTGGTTGGATTTTGTTAATTACTTAGTTAATTGTTTAATGATTATATCTATGATGTGAGACGTGTTTGAGTCGTATTAGTGAGTATTGTTTTATTTCGCTGTGACGTATTTTTGGAGTTTAATTTTCATGACGGACGTTTGTTGCACAAACTTAATGAGTGCAGTTTGACGAGTTTTGTTAATGACGATGTGGCATTTCTTTTCTATCAGTTAAATTAATATTTGCGAAAAAGAATTACTCTGATAAATGACGTGTAAATTATGGGGTAGAAAAGGGGTGTCACATTAGTGGTATCAGAGCAGTTCGGTCTGTCCGGCCGGTGGTCGAGTCGTCAGGTTGAGTAGCATTTGAGTTTTATTCCTCGTTTCTGAATTCTGTTTTCTGTTGTAGTGCTAGAATGGCGGGGGCGGAACGATCTTTGCACTTTCTGCCGCTGCTGAGCTATAGCTGGGTTGTGGGCAACTTGTCAGGTCTTTGGTGATCTTTGGACGCCGCAGCTTGGCTACACGTTCGGCGTGAGAACCCTCCTACTTTTGAAGGCGGGTACAACCACGATGGTGCCCTTGAGTGGCTGGGAGAGATGGAGCGGATCTTCCGCGTTATGGATTTGTACCGATGCTCGAGAAGGTTCGTTATGGTACGCACATGTTGAAGAAAGAGGCGATGGTAGTGGATGACGGCTCGGCAGAGGTTGATGGTTGCCAATGAGGAGATTACTTGGGCTGTGTTCCAGAGAGAGTTCAGGAGGAAATACTACCCGGAAGATGTCCGCGGAGATTATTTGAAATGCGTCCTCCCAGATACGCAGCGCTTTTTAAAAAAGCTGAATATTTGCAATCGTCCTCAGATCTGCAGCGCTTTTTAAAAGCGAATATAGCCCCATTGCCTTCCCAGATACGCAGCGTTTGTAAAAAAAGCGCTGAATATTTCCCTTATACTGCTGGCGCTTCACTAAAAGCTGAATATTGTTTAATTTTTTTTTTTTTTTTTGGTTTTGTGTATTTTCCTTTTTAGGGATCGCATTAATTTTGCTTAATTTGGTTTTAGGGATCGCATTTGCAATTTAGGGTTCATAGGTTAGAAATTGGGATTTGCGATCAATTCAACAATCCGTGTTGAATTGATTCTTAATTCTTTGTGCGTTTCACTCCTTGAGTGTTATAGAATCGATCTTGATCAAAATTCATAATCAGTAACTTGAATTTCACGTATTTGTACATAAACTTTGCATAACATGTGCATACTTTTACCTAAAAATTGACTAATTAGTAAAACTTGTTTCTTAAATGTGAAAAACAAACACCTTGTCATCTTACACATCTCAATTCATTAGCTAAAGCATAGTGCAAAATTGATCACTTGGTAGTTTTGTTTCGAACTCATTCACAACTTCAATTTTTGTTTCGCAAGTTCCTTATTATTTAGGAGGCAAACTGCATATGAAAAGAACACAACATCAATCCAAAGCAAGTAATAACAAAAATGAAAAAGTAAAGCACTTCCATCGGATATGTTAGGCAACAAGACCATAGGAAAGCTATTCTATCCTCTCTGCTTAAATCATAATGTAAATTTTCTATTCTACTATCTCTACTTAAATAATATTATTAGAATAGTTGTTTCCTCTACATAGCTGTTTCTGTTGAGAATTTGAGCAGCAGAAGACCAAACACAAAGAATGTAATGATGGATGGTTTATACCGAAGAAACGAGAAATGTTCCAAGATTGTGAAATTCATGTATCTTAGTAATGTATACATTTCTCCTATTGACAAACTTCTATTAGCATGGAAACTAAGAAATTGAGAAAATATTTCTAAGTTTGTAGTATTAGTATATAAATTTCAGATTATTCTGAAGAGGCTAAATACTATTAAACTAATAGAGAGAGTTGTGATTTCATCAAGAATTTTCAGCCTCTTTGATCATGTTGCAACGAACAACAATCTTTCGGAAATCATCAAGGCTTAGCTGCAACAGAGTCCCATTATACTGTGGTTAATAATGATTGTAATTAAAATGGTAGAAAAAAATTAGGGATCAAAATGAGCCAACAATTTAATTAAAATAACAAGGATAAAAATGATGCACTATATGGTATAAGCCCAAATACTAATTCAAGTAGCATCTGAAAAAACGGTACAATCTAGTAATTATCAAATAGCGACTACAAGTTTATTCGCTATAAGCTAGCAATTTAACATAACCAAACACAACCAAAGAGAAAGAAGTGAACAAACTTAATATTTTACCTTTCCATCTCGATCACTATCAAAGAAGCGAATCATATCAACCAACTCTTTGTCCTGTCCACACAAAATCATGAGCTAGAGCTGCCCTTTCTAAGTCCCTTTTAGTTACACTTCCTTTTCACCGCTACGCAATGCATGTGAAAAAAAAACTCCCCTTGTCATTAATCGTAAATTCATCTCAACATGAAATAAGAAGCGCAAAAAGTAGCGTGAAAGAAGTAATGAAATTACCATCAAGCTGGAAGAAGTGAACAATAAATTCATCCTCAATCATTTGAAGCCGACTAGTAAACTGTTGACAAAATCAAAAATATTAAAAGAATTTACAAAGTAGGAAACATCATTCAGTGTGAACAGAAAACTTAGATTAGATACAAACCGATTTCTTGTTCTTCTTTCTTCCCTTATTATCTTCTTGAATGTCAATGTTTCCCTTTTTCTCAGCCTTGCTGGTGTTCCCTACATTCTTGTCACAGCAATATGAAGCTTCTGCAGTGTCTTGTAGGGAAAGAGCAATTTCCTATCCATATAACTTCCAACAACAATATTTACAGGAAGCACAGTAAGACCAAGGCATGCTAGGAAAATGGCTACTTTGCTGGTTGACCAAATAAAATAGTATTCTGTGACGAGGCTCGATTCAGCAAGAACGATCTCCATTGCATACTTGAGCATAAAATACACAAATAATTGAACCTAACAAAATTATTCATATATAGTTAGTGCAAAATATTGAATCAGACATCATACTATTCGTAGTTGATTACCACCCAACCGAACTCCGGATTAGTCAGGATCCCTTTTCCCTGAACGCCAGAGTAGGGTCTAGAGTAGGTTGCAACTTGCAAGAAATAATATCAAAATGGGTTTCTTACCTTAACTGATGGAGTAAGCAACTTAAAATGTTAGAGAATTAGCAAAAGGAATACATATAATCTTGCTATAACATACTAGTTTCTGCTTGATAAGGCACAAGATTTCCTTCATTTTGAAAATTGGTTCCTTAAAACAAATCCACAACCAAAGTAGATAGAAAAGCCATGCAAAAGCCATTAACCACCCGGGTAGAGTGTCTTGGTTTGCTTTTGTCCCAAAAATTTTCACATAAAATTGAAAATATGTGTCTGATACACTAAAAATTAATTTCCCATCTTTAACTCAAAAAGTAAGAAGAAAATAAAATTAATCACCAAATTTCATAACTCACCATAATCAGTCAAAAATTAAACATAAATCATACAAAATATTGATAAAGAATTTATGTAAAAATAAATCATAAATCATATACAAAATTTTGATAAAGAAGCAAAGTAATAAATTAAACAAAAAATTTACCTCATAAGATATAGAAGAAGCAAGATCTAATCATCACATCACTTCTCGCTCTTTTGCTACCATGACCATGCTCATGACCATGTTCATGTTTCTTCTTCTTTATTCCTAGAAAACAACAATAAATAAGAGTTAAATTAACATAGAAGAAAGCCTGACATCTAATGTAATGAAAATGGAAAGAGAATAACAAAGTAGGAAGCTTAACCTAGTAAAATGTTTTTTTTCTGTGAGAAGCTTGATCGGTGGAGGCGGCGGCTAAACAGTGGTTGGGCGTGAGGGTTTCTCAAATTGGGGTGGAGAAAAAGTAGATCTAAGAGATAAGGGTTGTGTGAGTGTTAAAAGAAGACGAAGAGAGGAGAGAGGGGAAGTGGAGAAGTTGACGGCGGAGGGGAAGGCGAAGAGTGGGGAAGAGAGGAGAGGGGGAAGAGCAGAGTAACAGGGGGAAGATGAAGAGTGGGGAAGAGAGGGAGAGGGAAGAGCTGAATAACAGGGGAAGATGAAGAGGAGAGGAGAGGGGAAGATGAAGAGTGGGGAAGAGAGGAGAGAGAGGCAAGGCGGGTAATGGGGAAGAAGATGAAAGTGCGTGAGAGAGAAAAAGAAACTCAGAGTTTTTTAAAAAACGCTGGGTATTGGGAGAACGCGTGACCCAATACCCAGCGTTTTTTAAAAAGCGTTGGGTATTGGGAGAACGCGTGAAGCCATACCCAGCGTTTTTTTAAAAAACGCTGGGTATGACTAGTGCGTTTAAAGGCGATGGGCAGCATTTTTTTAAAAGCATTTGGGTATGGTTATTGTTTTGGCCACCCGTGGCGTTTTTACTTAAAGCGCTGCTTATAGGGGCGCTCTTTTTTGACAAATCTGGCGTAGTGAGATGGTTATAGATACTCCAGCTAAGGGGTCAGTGGCTACCTCCGCTGTTTGTGCCAAATGTCCTGTATCTATATATGGTAAAGAATTTTTAGTTGATTTGATCTGTTTTTGCCGAGTGGAATGGATGTCATTGCAGGTATGGGTGGTTAGTTGATAATCATGTTCATATCAACCGCCGCGAGAGGTCAGTGAGTTTCGCCGCCGAGAGAAGTGCAGTTTGCTATCTGCGGTCGGTGCATAGGGTGATTAGAGAAGAGGTTCATTTGTTTTTTCTCTGTTAGCGTCGTTGTCTCTGCCGAGAGCCAGCGAAGATTGATGAGTTACTGGTGGTGCGTGAGTTTTCCGAGGTGTTTCGATGAGATTAGGACATACCACCGAGAGAGAGGTGGAGTTTACTATTGATCTAGTTCACGGCATTAATCACGTGTCTATGGCACCCTATAGAATGTCTGCGTCTGAGTTGGTAGAATTGAAGAAGCAACTTGAGGATTTGTTGGAAAAGAAGTTTGTAAGACCGAGTGTGTCGCCGTGGGGAGCTCCAGTGTTACTGGTGAAAAAGAAAGATGGTAGTATGAGGTTGTGTGTAGACTATCGTCAATTGAATAAAGTTACAATCAAGAACAAGTATCCGTTACCGAGGATTGATGACTTGATGGATCAGTTGGTGGGTGCTAAAGTATTCAGCAAGATTGACTTAAGGTCTGGTTATCATCAGATCAAGGTAAAAGATGAAGACATCCAGAAGACGGCGTTTAGGACAAGATATGGGCACTATGAGTATTCCGTAATGCCTTTCGGTGTGACTAATGCGCCGGGGGTATTCATGGGGTACATGAACCAAATCTTTCGTGAGTATCTGGACAAGTTTGTGGTGGTTTTCATTGATGATATTCTAATTTATTCTAAGTCGGAAGAGGAGCATGCGGAACATCTGAGGTTGGTGTTGGAAATTCTGAGGGACCGAAAGTTATATGCGAAGTTGTCAAGTGTGAGTTTTGGTTGAAAGAAGTCGATTTTTCTCGGTCATGTGATTTCTAGTGAGGGGATTGCGGTGGATCCTTCTAAAGTTGATGCAGTGTTGCAGTGGGAGTACCCGAAGTCAGTTACTGAGATAAGGAGTTTTCTGGGATTAGATGGTTATTATAGAAGATTCATTGAGGGGTTCTCGAAGTTGGCTCTGCCGTTGACCCAATTGACTTGCAAGGGTAAGGCTTTTGTTTGGGACGACCGATGTGAAGAGAGTTTCAATGAGTTGAAAAGGAGGTTGACTACATCCCCAGTGTTGACCCTACCTAATCCGGTTGAGCCGTTTGTGGTTTATTGTGATGCTTCCAAGATGGGTTTGGGTGGTGTGGTTATGCATGTTGCGCCCCGAAAAATCCGGTTTGGGACTTTTCAGTTTGACAACGTTGAAAATAGTAGAGCCGCCACCAATATTTATTTTTAGGAAAACATTGAAAAAACCTTTTTGGAAAGCGGGTGGTCTTTGAAAACTTCGAGAGATGTAGGTTAGGAATTCGGTGGTTGCATGGGAAGGTATTAGCACTTCACGCGCCTTTCTACCGAAAGGGAACCATTAATTTGATGTGATTTTGAAGTGTTTGATTTGAAATATATTGTTCTATTTGTTTTCTTTTCTTTTTGAGAAATCACTTTATTGAAAACGGGAAAAAGGAATGTTTTGATATCTTTGAAAATCGGAACAAAACAAAGATATTTTTTTGAAAAGCGTGCTTGACGGGACAGGAACCCGGTCCTACGTACCCTCACTGGCTGAGGGATCAAAGCAACGTAGTTCTTGTTTTTTATGGGTTTTTTGAAAGGTGTGCTTGACGGGACAGGAACCCGGTCCTACGTACCCTCACAGGTTGAGGGATCAAAGCAACGTAGTTCTCAGTTTTTATGTGTGAAAACGGCTTTTGAGTTTGACTTTTGGAGTTTTTGAAATAAGACTCGAGTGTTCGCGAACACCAAACAAGCAAAGGCTTGAGTGGCATTGGTATTAACTCGAAAAAAGAGGGTTGGAGCGATGAATCAAACAAAGCGGCCGGTGATTACAAGCGACAACGTTGCATTATTTTTGTTTTGAAAATATTTTGAAAAAAGGTGGTGAGCCTCAGTGATGATTATCACTAATAGCTCGCGTTATTTTGGAAATTTGAATTGGTTTTTGTTGTTTAATTAAGGTGTGGAGCTTTCATGATAGCCAAACAAGCAAAGGCTTGAGTGACTACCACTAATAACTCCTCATTAACGATCAAACAAGCAGCGGCAGTGATGGTTAATGATTTTATTTAGGAAAATGCCTTAGGTTTTCTTATTTGGGAACAAATGGTTTCAAGTTTGAAAAAGAAATAGAACATTTCAAATCTTTTCAAATCCAAACCAAAATAATAATGAAAGCATAAGCAAAGCAACATGAAAAGTATTTACAAGTTGCCATGAACAATTGCATACATGATTAATTGAACACATGATTGAACAAGTATATTAATGCATGAGCATGTGATCATGATGTGCTAGATTAGGTAAGCATGAATGCATGTGAGTGCATGAACATTTGAGAATGAATGCAAGAATGAGCATATACAAGGATACATGAGTATACAAGAATGCATGAGCATTAGAAACATGTGAGGATGCATGGTTATTTAATTATGAATGAACATGTGAGAATGCAAAGAGTATAAACAAATAAGGATGCATGAGATATTTGACAAATAAGAGTGCAAATGAATATGCAAAAGATATGAATATATGGAAAGGTATGAAGATGAAAACAAGATAGTATGCAAGAGATACAAGCAAATGAGGATGCAAGAGAGTGAATGAGGTTTTATTTAGGTGCAAGTGTGTGAGAGTGTGTCATGAAAAGTGGTAACAATTTAGTTACCTTATTCTTGGGGCATGGTGAAATGTTTTGGTGTTTTTAGAGTCTTAGGAAAAAGTGGTAAAAAGTATTTTTGGGTTGATTTTATAAAGTTGAAAAGTTATGAATGTAAACTAGAAAATGTTTTGGGTCTTTTTGTAATTTAAGAAAGGTAAAAAGTAAAGGTAAATTATTAATGAAATGGTAACTTATTTAAGTGAAGGAAGTGAATTATTTAAGTGAAGGTAAATGTTTTTTTTACTATTTAGTAACACTTAAGTGAATGGTAAAAACTAAAAGGTAAAAAGTGAAAAACACAATTCACAACAATTAATTTACCAAATAAGATCAAACAACAAATTTGAGTAAGTAAATTGGTCACAAAAATGGCTTTATGGCCGAACCTACATATACACAATAATGCTCAACTTCAACAAATTTCTTGCAACCAAATCACATCATTAGACATACACACATAAACCCTAAGATCTACACATGTATGTCACACTCAAACAAGTATCATTTCATTATTTATTCAACCCACAAAATCAAATAAAAGATGATGAAACCCTAATTTAGGGACCTAAAACCGAAAACTATACATACTCAAGATCAAGCCATTTTTCAACACCAACCCATGAAATAATCAAGAACACATATGAACCCTATTTTTTACCCTAGAGGCCGAAACCACAACCATGAAGAGATGATCTTATTTGACTCAAAAATCATGCAATCAAAATAGTATATGCAAGGAAAACATGATAGAATGAGTGTGAAATGCAAACAACAAAGTGAAAACACAAGAAAACCCCTCTCTAGGCCAAGGACTCATTGCCAACACCCAAGGCTCCCAATGTCCTTGTCATAGTGTTGGAAACAAGTCCTCTAAGCCTTTGAGAGGGAAAAGAGGAGTAGAAGAAGAATCTACATGGTGATAGTTGAAGAAATGCAAGAGATTAAAAATTTACCTCTAGAACTAGTTAGCAAAAGAAGAAAGATGCAAGATGAAGCAAAATAACTTGATGAACAGCCCCTATCTCCACGCCAAACACCTTTTCTTAGAAGGATCTTGATGGAACTTGAAAGATTATGGAAGTTTGAAAGGGGGTTTAGTGTTAGGATCAAGAGTATTGAAGGTTTGGTGATGAAAAAATGAAGAAAATGGAAGAGAGAATGGAGAGGAGGGCTACGGTTTTGGGGCTGGTTAGAGGAGGGGGTTTGGTTGCTAGGTTTTGAGAAATGAGAGTGGAGAGGTCAAAAACTTGTGAGGTGGGGAAATGAGGATCTATTTATAGGGGTT
This sequence comes from Oxytropis ochrocephala, assembly GCA_020916435.1. NCBI lineage: Eukaryota > Viridiplantae > Streptophyta > Magnoliopsida > Fabales > Fabaceae > Oxytropis > Oxytropis ochrocephala. The sequence goes on along the minus strand of CM037092.1, from coordinate 50,822,489 downwards.
TTTAGGTTTAAGGGTATTTTAGTCTTCTCATCTTTGATGGGCTCTAGGATTTGATTTTATTTTTGAATGGATGGCTAGGATTATTAGTCACATGGATTAAGGGTATTTAAAAAACACAAGTGTGTGAGGAGGTGAGGTGAAGGTGGCGCATGTATGAACAAAAAAGGAGGGGAAATTTGTGAACAAAAATCTAATTTTGGAATGGTGACTCTTGTGAGAAGGATCTAGAATAGGGTTCGGGGTAATTTGGTGAGGGAATGTTATCAAAAGGGAAAGAATGCATCTTTGGGTGAAGAGGTTAGTGTAAGTGAGTGAGGTAATTTACCAAAGAGGGCAAAGTTAAGGATATGATCAAATTAAAACTTGGTGAGTAAGAAATGGAGTGTGTAGAAGCTTCTTGAGAGAGAAAGAGAGAGGGAGGGCTGCGCATGAGCAGCTGAATGTGGGGGAAAAAAAATAAAAAAAAGCTTATTTTTGGTCTTTTGTCTTATTGAGGACACCTTCTCCTTTTATTTTTGAATTTTGAATCTTTTGGGCATGTAAAAATGAAAATGCACCTATTGAAACATGTTACATATTTTTGGACACCATGAAATAGTCTCCCTAATTGTTCTAGACAATCAAAATTGTCACTTAATTAATTGGGAAATATTAAATGGTCTTTTAATATTTTTTATGCACTAAAAATGGGAAAAATGCATGTTTAATTATTTTGAACTAGGAATTTCTCTCCAAAAATTGCACAAAAATTATTTTGAGTGGAATAAAATGTATTTTTTGTGGATGCATATTTTTAACGAGAAAAATCATCCTGTTGTGAAAAATGACCAAAATGCCCCTTACCCTAAAGTCCTAATTTGCCCAAAAAGTGCATTTCAACTTTAAAAAGGAATTTGGACACTTTGAAATTACTTTTAGGACCCTAAATGCAATGCATGATGCTTTTCTTTTATTTATTTATTTTTTGGGGAAAATTAGGGTTTTGACCTAAGCCGGACAAAATTGGGGTATGATAGCTGCCCCTCTTTATCTAAATTTTGACAAGGAATATGAATTGGCCGAAACATATTCCGAGGCAAAATAGAGATAAAGAATTCAGAAATTATGCCGATTTTGTCTACTTAGGGAAAAACCGAAACTTCCTCTTTTTCTATTTGGGTGAATGGATGCAGTGCTAAACCTCAGCAAGCTAACAAAACAGGAAACAAATTGGTGCCGACCCTCGGGTAGCGTAAACAGCAAGAAATAAAGCGATAAATAAAACAGTAAAGAAGGTACCGTCCTCGATAAGTTTAAGACCTTGTTTGTGAAGAAAGTGACAAAAAACGGTAATGAAGGGCGCTCGTCGCTGCGGAAGGAACACAGGTTCGAAGGAGCATCCGCGACTGAAGGAGTACTTGGGCTCTGAAGGAACACTTGGGCTCTGAAGGTGGCCTATTCGAGCGGCCTGAGGTTCTGTATCAAGCAGTAGAATTGATACACTTCACCTTGATGGACTTACGCTATGCTTTACACCGGCACAGCTAGTCTGAAGGACGCGAAGTCTGGGGGGCCGATCTGTCATGCTCCGTGATGACTTGGCGAGATGAAGGACACGAGGTCTGAGGGGCCGATCCGTCATGCTCCGTGATGACTTGGCGAGATGAAGGTCGAGTTCAAAGTCGTTGTTTGGACTGTTGATTTGAACTAAACTGAAGGACTCCGGGGCCTGATGATTCGTCGGTGCTCGATAACGACGGGATCTGAAGGGACGTATTGGTCCTGAAGGGATGCACGGGTCCTGAAGGGATTCGCAAATCCTGTTGATTGACTGATTGAGATGGCCAACGGTTGGCGCATTGACCCGAGGTACCTGCATGTGTCAGTTGATGCAAAGGATGATGCATGATGCATGGGTGCATGTTATGCAAAGGCATGTTATGCAGGAGTATGTTATGCGAGTGCATGCAATGCTATGATTTTGATGTGATGATGCATGTGGTGGACTGTTTTCCTTTGTTTTTGATTCTTTTCTGATTGTTTTCTGACCAGCTTTCTTTTTTCTGGTGATTTGCTTTTTCTGTTTTTTTTTTTTTTTGCCTGATCAGCTTTCTCTTTTCTGATCATTTGTTTTTTTCTTTTTGACAAGGCTTATTCTTTTACTGGTTCAACCGACTTCCGATACTCCTAGTATGAGACTGAAAGGCCGAGGGAAACTGCAAAGCTTATGAACCGAACACGCGTTTGCTCTCTGGTTCGCCATCTGGAACAGTTTGTGAATGCAACCCCTTTTTTTTTGTAAGGTCAATTATCTTTTAGGAATTTGCTTATTTCCCATGACTTTTAAAGATTTCGCAATGATTTGCAATGCTCTATGATGTATGCACATGTTTTACAGTTCAGTATCACCATCATCATAAAACGCTTATTTTGAGCAGAAAAAGCAGAAATAACAAAAAACAAGACATGAGAAAAGCTGAACTTTATTGATGTGGAAGCCGACCGTACAGAACGTTACGACGACTGTTGAGTACATTTGAAAGTTTTAAACTACAAAAAGACACGAAAAAAGAGAGAAGCTAATTTCTGACTGTCCGTCTCTGTGGGACAGTGCCGACATTTGTGTCCTTGATCTTGATCACTCCCTCATTCAAGCCTTTGGGGAAGTTGTATGCCTTTCTTTACTTTTCATGCTCAAGTTTTCTGACCCTAATTTTTGCCTGGATCGCCCTTTGCGGGTTTTCAATCCACCGGGTCGCTCTGATTTTGCCTAAGCCGCCCTTTCGGGTTTTCAACCTAGCGAGCTAATTCTTACTTGGCTTGTCTTTCTCTTTTTTCGTTTATTTCTTTCAGGCATAATACTTCTTTACTGAGTCTGAATTGACTGGGTTCTTGAGGTCTTCACCGTCCATGTTGGTGAGTATCAGCGCTCCTCCAGAAAAGGCTTTCTTGACTACATACGGGCCGTCGTAAGTGGGTGCCCACTTCCCTCGGGAGTCACTCACGAATAAGCGATATCTTTTTGAGTACTAAATCTCCTCATTGAACTCGCGCCGGACTTTCTGCCGAAAGCGTTCTCATTCTCTGTTAGTACAGTGCCCATGGCACAAAGTCGCAACCCTTTTTCTTCAATGAGGTTTAGTTGATCCAGACGGGCTGTACCCACTCGCTTCCTCCCGCTTTAGTTTCCATCAGGACCCGCAGGAGGGTATCTCAACCTCAATGGGAAGTACCGCTTCGATCCATATACCAAAGAGAAAAGGGTTGCCCGGTTGATGTGCGTGACCGGCACGGTAGCCATGCGAGCAAAAGGAAGCATCTCATGCCAATCCTTGTAGGTTACCACCATTTTCTGTATTATTTTCTTGATATTCTTGTTGGCTGCTTCAACTGCCCCATTCATCTTTGGGCGATAGGGAGAGGAATTATGGTGCTGAATTTTGAATTCCTTGCACAAGTCCTTCATCATTTTGCTGTTCAAGTTGCTGCCATTATCGGTGATGATCTTGTCAGGTAGACCATATCGGCAAATCAGATCTTTCTTCACAAATTTAGCAACCACTGAACTGGTTATACTGGAGTATGAAGCAGCTTCAACCCACTTGGTAAAGTAGTCAATTGCCACCAAAATGAATCGATGCCCGTTTGACGCTTTGGGCTCAATTGGACCTATGACGTCCATGCCCCACATTGAAAACGGCCAAGATGCAGTCAGAACACTTAGTTTGGCAGGCGGCACATGGATATGATCAGCATAGATCTGGCATTTGTGGCACTTTCTTACAAAGCTATAACAGTCTGATTCCATCTGGAGCCAGTAATAACCTGCCCTTAAGATTTTTCTAGCCATGGTGTGCCCACTGGAATGGGTTCCGAATGAGCCCTCATGCACATCTCTCATGATTTTCTCAGCTTCTTCCTTAGCAACACACCTTAGGAGAACCATATCGTAGTTTCTTTTGTAGAGAACTTCACCACTCAAGAAGAAATTCCTTGACAACCTTCTGAGAGTTCTTTTGTCATTTTTTGATGCCCCGGTGGGTATTCCGATTAGTAATGTCTCCGCTTGATGTCATGATACCAAGGCTTCTCGTCAGGCTCTTCATCTATTGCCATGCAGTAGTGATGCGCAGGCAGGCTCCGATGCTGAATTCTGATTTTAGTCAAGTTCTTGTCGCAGCTAACATTGAACATAGAAGATAATGTTGCTAATGCATCGGCCAGTTGATTTTCACCTCGAGGGATATGCTGGAAAGTGATCTCATCAAAGGACTTCATCAACCCTTGCAGGTAATCACAATAAGGAATCAGTTTAGGATCTCTGGTCTCCCATTCGCCTCTTACTTGATGAATAACCAGGGCTGAATCCCCATAAACATCTAGCCTTTTAACTTTCCACTCTAAGGCTGCTTGAATACCTAGAATGCACGCTTCATATTCCGCTATGTTATTTGTGACATAGAAGCTTAGTCTTGCAGTGACAGGAATGAAGCGATTATCAGGAGATATCAGCACAGCGCCTGCCCCGTGCCCCCATACATTTGACGCACCATCGAATATCATTCTCCATCTTTCACTTTCGTGGGACTTCCCCTCGTCGAACAGTGCCATGATGTCTTCATCGGGAAAATCATGCCGCATTGGCTGGTAGTCTGGAATCGGCTGACACGCCAAATATTCAGCGAGTGTACTACCTTTAACTGCCTTTTGTGTGACATACAGGATATCATATTCTGATAATTGCATCTGCCACCGGGCAATTCGTCCTGTGAGGGCTGGCTTCTCAAATATGTACTTGATTGGATCCATTTTTGACACCAACCAAGTTGTATGACTCAGCATGTACTGCCTTAAACGGTGAGCAGCCCAAACCAAAGCACAACAGGTCTTTTCCAGCATAGAATACCTTGTCTCACAGTCAGTGAACTTTTTGCTTAGATAGTATATTGCATGCTCCCTTTTTCCGGATTCATCATGCTGCCCAAACACACAGCCCATTGAATTGTCTAAAACTGTAAGGTATAGGATGAGAGGTCTGCCTGACACAGGTGGCATTAGGACTGGTGGATTCTGCAAGTACACCTTGATTTTTTCGAAAGCTGCTTGACACTGATCATTCCACTTCGACTCTTGACTTTTGCACAGCAGTTTGAAGATTGGCTCACAAGTAGCAGTCAGCTGAAAAATGAATCGGGAGATATAATTCAACCTTCTGAGGAAGCCACAGATTTCTTTCTCTGTTTCAGGCACTGGCATTTCAAGGATGGCTTTTACTTTGTCTGGATCCACCTCAATTCCTTTTTGGCTGACAATGAAGCCTAACAACTTCCCTGATCTCACCTCGAACGTGCACTTGGCTGGGTTTTATTTGAGCTTATATTTCCTTAACCGTTCAAAAAGCTTCTGCAGATTGACAATGTGCTCCTTGTCGGTTTTAGATTTTGCGATCATGTCATCAACATAAACCTCGATCTCTTTATGCATCATATCATGGAATAAGGTAACCATGGCCCTCTGATAGGTTGCGCCAGCATTCTTCAATCCGAATGGCATGACCTTATAATGAATGTTCCCAAAGTGTTATGAAAGTTGTCTTTTCCATGTCCTCAGGGTCCATTTTGATCTGATTATATCCCGAGTATCCATCCATGAAGGAGAATAACGAGTGTTGAGCTGTACTGTCTACTAAAACATCAATGTGAGGTAGAGGGAAGTCGTCCTTAGGGCTAGCACGATTCAGATCCCGGTAATCGACACACATTCTGACCTTCCCATCCTTTTTGGGAACTGGGACAATGTTGGCAACCCACTGCGGGTATTTGGCCACTGCCAGGAACCCTGCATCAAACTGCTTCTTCACTTCGTCTCTGATTTTGAGGGACATCTCTGGTTTCATCCTTCTCAATTTCTGTTTGACAGGTGAGCATTCGGGCTTGACTGGTAACTTGTGTACCACAATGTCGGTGTCCAACCCAGGCATATCTTGATATGACCATGCAAACACATCCACGTAATCACGCAACAACTGAACTAACTTTATGCGATCTTCGTCATTCATGGTGGTGCCTACTTTGACCTCTTTCTTATTCTCAGCTGTACCCAAGTTGATTACTTCGGTAGATTCTTCGTGCGGCTGAATTACCCTTTCTTCTTGTTTCATTAACCTCAAAAGTTCTGGAAGAGTTTCCCAGTCTTCTTCAACATCCCCCTCAGCCTGATTGATGGGGTGATCAAAGTCAAAAGGTAGACTGTCGACACTGTCATTTTCAGAGACCATTGCTGTGGATCTGCATTTTGCCGAAGCGAAAGAGCAGAATGAAAAGCGAAACAAGAAAACAAACAGACAAATAAAGCAGAAAAAGACTCATGCAACGAAAAGAAATGATCTTTATTGATTGGGGAATTCAAAACAAGCGTTTTTATTGATGATGATGATTTTTGAAAATAAAAACACGTGTGCCCCTAACAACTTGTCCTATGGCCTTGGGCAGAGCCACAGGGTTGCATTACAAATGATTACTTTAAATTAAGAGTCACAGGAGGATCAGCAGTCTTCCAATTCTTTAATTCTTCACCGATACCGCAACGACGAACCAGACTCGCCTCGCCTTCTTCAGACTCAGAACCATCCCTGATGACAGCAACTTGATTGGGATCCCACAGGCCGGCACTCACAAAACTCTGACTAATGTCGCAAATTGGGATCCTCTGGGGCCATGGATCTTCGCCTCTGGACTTGGCCAACCACCGGCGCTTTCGTTCGTCCGCCCTTATCCGCCTTTCCTCCTCACTTGGGGTGTACCCTAGCCCGCAACGGTCTTTGTTTTCCTTCAGTTGGATAGGAGCTAGAATCCCTTGACCAGACTTTCCCAGGCCAGAACCAGCTTTGTACCCTTGGGCTATCATGATTTTGGCAACCATTTCCTCCTCCTTGGTTTTTCCAAACACTGCATTGGCAACTTCCAAGGATTGAAAGGCTGTTTCCAAAGATTCTTCAGCAGCTTCCACGTATTTGAACTCCGATGGCTTATTAACCAGAGTCTTTTCCTCACCAAATACTACTACCACCTTGTCATCAACCATGAATTTGACCCGTTGGTGCAGAGAAGAAGGGATCGCCCCAGCCATGTGGATCCAGGGTCTTCCTAGCAGACAGCTATATGAGGAGGTGATGTCCATGATTTGGAAATTGATACAGAAAACTTCAGGACCAATCTGGGTAGGAAATTCCATCTCTCCCAGCACTTCCTTTTTGGACCCATCAAATGCTCGTACTAACGTCGAACTTGGCTTCATGTAGGAGCAATCAACATCTAACTTGTCCATGGTTGACTTTGGCATTACGTTCAGTGAAGACCCGTTGTCGATCAAGACTCGCCAAAGACATAGTCCCCACACTTTACCGAGATATCGCAGAGCTTGATTGTGTTCTTTTCCGCTCAAGGTAACTCATCATCGCCAAAAGTTAGGTGATTTGCAGCCACCACACTCCCGACAATTCCATCAAACCGATTCACCGAGATATCCTCTCGCAACGTGAGCCTCACCGAGCACTTTCATCGGTGCTTTACGTGTGCTTGTAAGCGAGCAACGATGATAGCATGGATATCTTTGAGGGCGTCTGTTTCAACTGATCAACCACTCGATAATCGCTTTGCCGGACAAACTTCAGGAATTCGTTGGCTTCTTTTTCTGTTACCTTTTCTGGAGCAGCCTCTGGCTCTTTTCCTTTATCTTTGCGGCCTCTCTGTTCAGCCTCCCTAGATGCTTCCGTCCGGAGGGTTTCTGGAGCATACACCCTCCCACTTCTTGTGATCCCACTTGATCCTGCTATGTTGGTCACAGTGGTAGCATTTGGAGAGCATTCTGTCGTATACTTCCAGGGAACTGCTTTATTTGACTCATAATGAAATGGAGTTGGTACCTCAATCACTATTGGCTGAGCATTCGCTCGCACCAGCCTAGGATTGAAATCGTAAGGAATCTCAATGGGCTTTCTGATTCCTCTATCATTGTCAGGGTATAGTGTCCACACTTCATCTTCCATACCGTAGGTTCCTATCTGGACCACATACCGATCCATCAAGTCTTGCAGGATCAACTTGAAAGTTTCACAACCTCCCCCACACAGAGAGTCAGCACACCCTTCTTCGTGGCAACACCCTTTTTAACAACCTCGCCCAAGCATAACTCAAAGATAAATGACCCTTAGAGGGTCTTGATCTCTTGTACTTTATTCAAAGAACTTGCCAACGATACTTTCTATAGCATTGGTAGTTTGTGTCCACGATGACTGGTAATGGATTGATTGTTGTATTTGGACGATTCTGTTTAAACGATATCCACCAAAGATCTATCAAATCTTGCACCACATGCTTAAAGGCTTTACAATCTTCCACGGCATGACCGAGCCCGCTGCTCGTGGAAGCCGCAGTGGCATTAGCATTGTATCCTCCGGGAAATGGTGGGTGAACTACTTTCATGGGTCGAGTGTTGATCGATTATTAGAGGTCAAGTGATTAAACAAATTTCAATTATATGTCATCGGGATTGGATCAAAGCTGGTCCGCTTCTTGAACTGATAACCTTGAGTCTTGGGACCGCCAATGCCTTCTTTGAGGTGGGAGCGAGCAGAGAATGGAATAGTTTGGGGTGGAGGAGTACCAAAAGATGAATTTCCCCCGAGATGACATTAGTTTCTCCTCTTTCTTTTTAGGAAATGGGGTGGTACTTCTATACGGTTGTTGGACCCACCGAGCTCCTGCATTACCGAGGTGATTCAAATCTTCCCACTTCAAGGCCATGTTCAAGTCTTTCCCGAAGACTATCATGTCGAGAAACCGGTTGAGACACTTGTGATCGATCTGTCATAATAGATTGGCCGGCGAGTTTCCGGGAACATGTACACCATCTCTTTTCGATCAAAGGAGGTTGAACTCTGGCGGTCAGTGCTTCGCCATTTTGAGCATACTCCTTGAAAGTCTCTTTTTCACCCTTACTCATGTCTTTGCAATGCGACCTATCCGGAGCCATGTCCATGTTGTATTTATCTTTGTTTCATGAAAGCTTCGGACAAATCCTTCCAACAATGGATTTCAGAGGATTGCAACTTCATATACCAATCCAGAGGAGCTCCCGCCAAACTGTTCTGGAAGCAGTAAATCAGTAATTTGTCATCATTGGCATAGGGACCCATTTTTCGGACGAACATTGTGATATGGCTCTCTGGACAGCCGATCCCTCTGTACTTGTCCACCTCTGGAGCTTTGAATTTTGGCGGTAAAACCAAATCTGGGACTAGGCATAACTCACGGGCTTCTTTGGCTTTAACACCAGTACCCTCCATAGCCCTCACTCTTTCTTCAAGTGCTCGGATCAAATCATTTGGCTGAGCTCCCTCAAACGCGTGCCCTTGGGGGTGACTCCCCATGCTATAGTAATACCCTCCTCCTGGCTGAGGAACACTTGTGCATGGCATGAGGGATAGGAGCATGATTCTGGGATCCTCCGGCAATCCCCCCAGGCATGGTGACAGTGATTTGATTAGGCGTAGCTATATCAATGGGAGCAGGTCTAACCGGTTGTGGCAGGTACCCAGCAGGCATACCCCAAGGTATCTCTCATGCAAAGGTAATCTTGGTTTGACACATTCATTTCTGGAGCTAACACGGGATGACCGATCCCGGATCACGGAGGAAGGCGTGGTTGCAGCGATTCATCGACCTTTGGAGGAGGGACGAAAGAAGTGACCCCATCTGGACCCACTACGGCGACGGCTTCTGCACTTGTCCCACTCTTCAAACCTTGCAGCATTACCATCATTTCATGGACCTGGGCCTCCATAGTACCCATCTTATCCTTCAGAGCCTGGTTTTCCTGAGCCAGCTGCTCAGGATTCAGAATTTGTACACCCATGTCTTCCTGTTCTGGGTTACTCTCAATTTCAACCTCCGGATGTTCTGGTAGCTGAGCCATTAGCTTGGCTTGCAGTCGAGTGAAGTATCGGTGACGGAGAACCAGCGTGCCTTTTCTGTTTATTTAGACATTTATTGCATAAGAATCAAGATGAATTCATGAATGAATGTATGAATGCATGCACAATGTTTGCTTGATGCCAGGAACCACGGGATGCCTCATCTTGTCATAAGCGCATAAACTTTTTCTTTGATTCAGGAAGTGAGATAAACGAGGAATCGAAATAGCAAATCGACATACTTCCTTCTTCATAATTGGGAAGCGAGAAGTAAGTGAAGCCTTGCTATTTGATTCCATTTTGATACACCTATGACAGGATGGTGCATTATTCGGTGGTCCCCGGCAAGCAAATGCAAATGAGATGCAATATGAATGCCAATGTTTACAACATGATGCGATTATGATATGAATGATGCATGTAGAGAAAACGATGCATATGGACGGAGGTTCAAAAAATTCAGGAGCGGTTTATTTGAAAGAATGAAAATATTTTTGTATTTTCTTGGAAAGTTTTTTTTTGAAAAAGCTCCTTTTTGAGGATGACATGCCCTAAATTACCATGCAGCACACAATTCGTATGCCCTCGTGTCCTACAAAGGTGGGAATCTTAAGTTCTAGGGCAACTTCAAAGGTTCCTCCCATGTAGTTCTAATTCACACCCTCACAATGGCTACCGGAGCTATAGAATCCTCATGCCGACACCCACAAATGTAGAATGCTACCAAGTGTGAGCGTCATGAGAAAGCGCACTCGGTTGAGACTTTCGTGAGTATCAGACAGACAAAGGTCTTGAATGACAGTCACTAATCGCCTCCACTCTCCTAAGTGTTTTGTTGGATCCGGGTATAGGAGCCCACTCATAGAACATAAATCATAAGGTGTGGACATACTTCCTAAAATCTACCCACCCCACCTGCAAGGAAAAAGCCAGACCAGTCCAGACAGAAGCAAACAGTAATATGTCGTCTACCCTAAGGTTTAGCATCACAAAACAAATGAACTAACCTAAGGTGTCATCAACAACCATATATAGCTTACCTCAAGAAAGGGAGCAGAGAAGGAGGGGACATAATAGAATGGGGGAATGCATGTTTTACCTCAAGAAAAGGAGCGAAGAAGAAGGATCATGGGATTTGAGGAATGCATGCATAAACATAACCATAGGCATACAAAAGAAGAGAAAAGAAAAAGAAAAGGAAGAGATAGAACATAGTTTTTCAAATCAAACAGTTTAAACCACATCAAATTAATTAGGCTTGACCCTCGTCTCTTTTTTTTTAAAAAAAAAATATCCCCAGTGAAGTCGCCAGCTGTTGCGCCCCGAAAAATCCGGTTTGGGACTTTTCAGTTTGACAACGTTGAAAATAGTAGAGCCGCCACCAATATTTATTTTTTAGGAAAACATTGAAAAAACCTTTTTGGAAAACGGGTGGTCTTTCGAAAACTCAGAGATGTAGGTTCGGGGGTCGGTTGCGCATGGGGAAGGTATTAGCACCCCACGCGCCCTTTCTACCGAAAGGGAACCATTAATTTGATGTGATTTTGAAGTGTTTGATTTGAAATATATTGTTCTATTTGTTTTCTTTTCTTTTTGAGAAATCACTTTATTGAAAACGGGAAAAAGGAATGTTTTGATATCTTTGAAAATCGGAACAAAACAAAGATATTTTTTTGAAAAGCGTGCTTGACGGGACAGAACCCGGTCCCACGCACCCTCACCGGTGAGGATCAAAGCAACGTAGTTCTTGTTTTTTATGGGTTTTTTGAAAGGTGTGCTTGACGGGACAGGAACCCGGTCCTACGTACCCTCACAGGTTGAGGGATCAAAGCAACGTAGTTCTCAGTTTTTATGTGTGAAAACGGCTTTTGAGTTTGAGTTTTGGAGTTTTTGAAATAAGACTCGAGTGTTCGCGAACACCAAACAAGTAAAGGCTTCGAGTGGCATTCGGTATTAACTCGAAAAAAAGAGGGTTGGAGCCAGTAATCAAACAAGCAGCGGCTTCGAGTGATTACAAGCGACAACGTTGCATTATTTTTGTTTTGAAAATATTTTGAAAAAAGGTGGTGAGCCTCAGTGATGATTATCACTAATAGCTCGCGTTATTTTGGAAATTTGAATTGGTTTTTGTTGTTTAATTAAGGTGTGGGAGCTTTCATGATAGCCAAACAAGCAAAGGCTTCGAGTGACTACCACTAATAACTCCTCATTAACGATCAAACAAGCAACGGCTTCGAGTGATGGTTAATGATTTTATTTAGGAAAATGCCTTAGGTTTTCTTATTTGGGAACAAATGGTTTCAAGTTTGAAAAAGAAATAGAACATTTCAAATCTTTTCAAATCCAAACCAAAATAATAATGAAAGCATAAGCAAAGCAACATGAAAAGTATTTACAAGTTGCCATGAACAATTGCATACATGATTAATTGAACACATGATTGAACAAGTATATTAATGCATGAGCATGTGATCATGATGTGCTAGATTAGGTAAGCATGAATGCATGTGAGTGCATGAACATTTGAGAATGAATGCAAGAATGAGCATATACAAGGATACATGAGTATACAAGAATGCATGAGCATTAGAAACATGTGAGGATGCATGGTTATTTAATTATGAATGAACATGTGAGAATGCAAAGAGTATAAACAAATAAGGATGCATGAGGTATTTGACAAATAAGAGTGCAAATGAATATGCAAAAGATATGAATATATGGAAAGGTATGAAGATGAAAACAAGATAGTATGCAAGAGATACAAGCAAATGAGGATGCAAGAGAGTGAATGAGGTTTTATTTAGGTGCAAGTGTGTGAGAGTGTGTCATGAAAAGTGGTAACAATTTAGTTACCTTATTCTTGGGGCATGGTGAAATGTTTTGGTGTTTTTAGAGTCTTAGGAAAAAGTGGTAAAAAGTATTTTTGGGTTGATTTTATAAAGTTGAAAAGTTATGAATGTAAACTAGAAAATGTTTTGGGTCTTTTTGTAATTTAAGAAAGGTAAAAAGTAAAGGTAAATTATTAATGAAATGGTAACTTATTTAAGTGAAGGAAGTGAATTATTTAAGTGAAGGTAAATGTTTTTTTTACTATTTAGTAACACTTAAGTGAATGGTAAAAACTAAAAGGTAAAAAGTGAAAAACACAATTCACAACAATTAATTTACCAAATAAGATCAAACAACAAATTTGAGTAAGTAAATTGGTCACAAAAATGATACTTTATGGCCGAACCTACATATACACAATAATGCTCAACTTCAACAAATTTCTTGCAACCAAATCACATCATTAGACATACACACATAAACCCTAAGATCTACACATGTATGTCACACTCAAACAAGTATCATTTCATTATTTATTCAACCCACAAAATCAAATAAAAGATGATGAAACCCTAATTTAGGGACCTAAAACCGAAAACTATACATACTCAAGATCAAGCCATTTTTCAACACCAACCCATGAAATAATCAAGAACACATATGAACCCTATTTTTTACCCTAGAGGCCGAAACCACAACCATGAAGAGATGATCTTATTTGACTCAAAAATCATGCAATCAAAATAGTATATGCAAGGAAAACATGATAGAATGAGTGTGAAATGCAAACAACAAAGTGAAAACACAAGAAAACCCCTCTCTAGGCCAAGGACTCATTGCCAACACCCAAGGCTCCCAATGTCCTTGTCATAGTGTTGGAAACAAGTCCTCTAAGCCTTTGAGAGGGAAAAGAGGAGTAGAAGAAGAATCTACATGGTGATAGTTGAAGAAATGCAAGAGATTAAAAATTTACCTCTAGAACTAGTTAGCAAAAGAAGAAAGATGCAAGATGAAGCAAAATAACTTGATGAACAGCCCCTATCTCCACGCCAAACACCTTTTCTTAGAAGGATCTTGATGGAACTTGAAAGATTATGGAAGTTTGAAAGGGGGTTTAGTGTTAGGATCAAGAGTATTGAAGGTTTGGTGATGAAAAAATGAAGAAAATGGAAGAGAGAATGGAGAGGAGGGCTACGGTTTTGGGGCTGGTTAGAGGAGGGGGTTTGGTTGCTAGGTTTTGAGAAATGAGAGTGGAGAGGTCAAAAACTTGTGAGGTGGGGAAATGAGGATCTATTTATAGGGGTTTTTAGGTTTAAGGGTATTTTAGTCTTCTCATCTTTGATGGGCTCTAGGATTTGATTTTATTTTTGAATGGATGGCTAGGATTATTAGTCACATGGATTAAGGGTATTTAAAAAACACAAGTGTGTGAGGAGGTGAGGTGAAGGTGGCGCATGTATGAACAAAAAAGGAGGGGAAATTTGTGAACAAAAATCTAATTTTGGAATGGTGACTCTTGTGAGAAGGATCTAGAATAGGGTTAGGGGTAATTTGGTGAGGGAATGTTATCAAAAGGGAAAGAATGCATCTTTGGGTGAAGAGGTTAGTGTAAGTGAGTGAGGTAATTTACCAAAGAGGGCAAAGTTAAGGATATGATCAAATTAAAACTTGGTGAGTAAGAAATGGAGTGTGTAGAAGCTTCTTGAGAGAGAAAGAGAGAGGGAGGGCTGCGCATGAGCAGCTGAATGTGGGGAAAAAAAAATAAAAAAAAAGCTTATTTTTGGTCTTTTGTCTTATTGAGGACACCTTCTCCTTTTATTTTTGAATTTTGAATCTTTTGGGCATGTAAAAATGAAAATGCACCTATTGAAACATGTTACATATTTTTGGACACCATGAAATAGTCTCTCTAATTGTTCTAGACAATCAAAATTGTCACTTAATTAATTGAGAAATATTAAATGGTCTTTTAATATTTTTTATGCACTAAAAATGGGAAAAATGCATGTTTAATTATTTTGAACTAGGAATTTCTCTCCAAAAATTGCACAAAAATTATTTTGAGTGGAATAAAATGTATTTTTTGTGGATGCATATTTTTAACGAGAAAAATCATCCTGTTGTGAAAAATGACCAAAATGCCCCTTACCCTAAAGTCCTAATTTGCCCAAAAAGTGCATTTCAACTTTAAAAAGGAATTTGGACACTTTGAAATTACTTTTAGGACCCTAAATGCAATGCATGATGCTTTTCTTTTATTTATTTATTTTTTGGGGAAAATTAGGGTTTTGACCTAAGCCGGACAAAATTGGGGTATGACAATGCAGAATGGGAAAGTGATCGCTTATTCGTCGAGACAGTTGAGAACACATGAAAAGAATTACCCTACTCATGACTTAGAACTTGCTGCTGTGGTATTCGCATTGAAAATCTGGAGGCATTACTTGTATGGATCGAGATTTGAGGTGTTCAGTGATCACAAGGGCCTTCAGTATCTGTTCGACCAGAAAGAGTTGAATATGAGGCAGCGCCGGTGGTTAGAACTATTGAAAGATTATGATTTTGAATTGAGTTATTGTAACACCCCCTTATATTTAAAGCTACTTAAACTAATAAAATCAGAGTTTTAAAAAAAAACTTTCCACGCACCTCAAAGAGGGTGGTACATTTAATGAAAACAACGTCAAACATATTTAAAAATCCAAACTCACCAAATGCATAAAATGCATATCATAGTCACATGGATTAAAACCATCAAAAAAAACAACCTGTTTAGTGTTTACAGTAATCCATCAAATAGTCTACAGCACAGCGGAAAATAAACTGATTTCCAGCCCAACTCGAAAATACCACCTTGCTTGGGTAACAATAGGGATTCAAGAAAATGGAAATGAGTATATGGAACTCATGGAAATGAAATAAGGAAAGGAAATGAGGGTGTTTAGGACCAAAGTCTTCACTTACCAACACAAAAACTTGAGAAAGTTTCCTCCTTTCCCTTACTCCAAGCTGAAAACGTGAGCTTCTCCTCCTTGGGTAGCCATGGAAAATTTCAAAAGGAAAGGAATAAGCTTTGGGACTTAAGGAAATGGAATGGGAAGAAGAAATGATGAAGAATGAGAACATCTCACTTACCAACCAAGAATCAAAGCCAAGCTTCCACCTTCTCCTCCCTTTCCTCTTCACGCCGTCGGCCTTCCTCCTCTCCCTCTCTACTTCTAATTTTTCTTTCTTTCAAAATAAGGGTAATGAGACCCTAGATTGGAAACCCCTAAGTTTTAAGACTACAATTGGGTCCAATAATGGCCCTTGGGCCTTATTCCCACCTCCACACTTAATTTGTTCCACCTCCTGAAATAAAGATAACTCCAACTTAGTATCCTATTTTGAAATAGATTAGACCCCTTTTAGATGAAATACTTTGACTATTTAATTTAACTTAATTAAATGTTGCAAGTTCCAAATAACTTAATTAATTAAATAATTAAATTATTTTGGGCGTTACAACTCTCCCCCACTTAAAGAATTTCGTCCTCGAAATTACCTGAATCGAACAACTCTGGATACTCCTCCTTCATCTTGCTTTCCAACTCCCAAGTCATGCTCTCGCCCACAGCTCCTAACCAAACCACTTTCACCAGATTGATCTCTTTGCCTCTTAAGACCTTCACCTCACGATCCTCAATTCTAACTGGCATTGTCTCCACCGTAAGGTTCTCTCTCACCTCCACATCGTCCATCTGCACTACATGAGATGGGTCCGCACATACTTCGCAAGAATCGAGATACATGGAACACATCATGCAGATTAGCAAGATTAGGTGGCAAGGCCACCCGATAAGCAACTTTCCCAACTCTCTCTAAAATCTGATATGGTCCAATAAAATGCGGAGTTAACTTCTTAGACTTCAACGCACGGCCTACACCTGTCGTTGGAGTAACTCTCAGAAATACATGATCACCAGCCTGAAACTCTAGATCCTTCCTTCTCTTATCATGGTAACTCTTCTGTCTACTCTGTGAGGCCTTCATCTTCTCTCTAATCATCTTCACTTTCTCTGTAGTCTCACGCACCAACTCAGGACCTAGCACTACACTTTCTCCAGTCTCGTACCAACACAATGGAGTCCTACACCTCCTCCCGTACAATGCCTCAAAAGGCGCCATCCCGATACTCGAATGAAAACTGTTATTGTAAGTGAATTCAATCAACGGCAAATGAGAATCCCATGAACCTCCCTGCTAAAGAACACATGCTCTCAACAAATCCTCAAGTGATTGAATTGTCCTCTCTGTCTGCCCATCTGTCTGAGGATGATATGCTGAACTCAATCTCAATTTGGAACCCAAAGCCTCTTGCAAACTTTTCCAAAACTCGGAAGTGAACCTAGGGTCCCTATCAGATACAATACTCAGAGGTACACCATGCAGCTTCACAATTGTCTTCACATAGATGTCTGCCAACTTCGGAACTGGATCAGTAATGTTAATCGGCAAGAAATGAGCAGATTTCGTCAACCTATCAACAACCACCCATATAGTATCAAATCCTCTCGGTGTAGTCGGCAAACCAGTCACAAAATCCATGGAGATACTATCCCACTTCCATTCAGGAACATCCAAGGGTTGCATCAACCCCGCTGGCTTTTGATGCTCTATCTTCGATTTCTGACATGTCAGGCAAGCATACACAAACTGAGCCACATCACGCTTCATACCAGGCCACCAAAACAGCTTTTTCAAGTCTTGATACATTTTCGTCGCTCCCGGGTGAATACTCAACTTACTACGATGACCCTCTTCTAGGATTGCTTTCTTGATCTCATCATCACTAGGAACACAAATCCTCCCACGGTACCTTAGCACATCCTGAGTATCTATCACATAGTCTTCACTCTGGGAATGGTCAATCCCAACTGCAATCTCAACTAGCTTAATGTCCTTCTTTTGAGTTTCTCGAATAACATTCAAAAAGTCATTGTGAATCTTCAACACACCTAATCTCACACTCTTAGGTGTCACTTCGCAGACTAGACTCAAATCTCGAAACTGTTCAATTAATTCCAGTTCTTTCACCATCATTGCGGATACATGTAAGGACTTTCTACTCAAAGCATCAGCCACCACATTAGCTTTCCCCGGATGATAGTTCAAACTAAAATCATAATCTTTCAACAATTCCAACCATCTCCTTTGCCTCATATTCAATTCTTTCTGGTCAAATAGATACTGCAATCCCTTATGATCACTGAACACCTCAAACTTAGAGCCATATAAATAGTGCCTCCAAATCTTCAAGGCAAAAACAATCGCTGCAAGCTCCAAATCGTGTGTAGGATAATTCTTTTCATGAATTCTCAGTTGTCTGCCATTCTGCATTAAAACTCCTCCTAGCCCCATTTTAGATGCATCACAATATACTACAAAAGGTTCCCCAGACTTAGGCAATGTCAACACGGGTGAAGTTGTCAACCTCCTCTTCAATTCTTGGAAACTCTCTTCACATTTAGAATCCCACACAAAAGCTTTTCCCTTACAAGTTAACTGAGTTAGCGGGAGTGCCAACTTAGAAAACCCTTCAATAAACCTTCTATAATATCCAGCTAATCCGAGAAAACTTCTAATCTCCGTAACTGACTTAGGAGCCTCCCACTGCATCACTGCCTCAACTTTAGATGGGTCTACTGCAATCCCATCACCAGAAATAATATGACCTAGAAAGCTCACCTCCTTCAACCAAAAATCACACTTTGACAATTTGGCATACAACTTCTTTTCTCTCAGCACCTCTAGCACCAATCTCAAGTGCTCCGCATGATCCTCCTCGGACTTAGAGTACACCAGAATATCATCTATAAAGACCACCACAAACCGATCCAAGTAACTGTGGAAAATACGGTTCATGTACTCCATGAACACCCCTGGTGCATTAGTGACACCAAACGGCATTACAGAGTACTCATAATGCCCATATCTCGTCCTGAACGCTGTCTTCGGAATATCTTCATCTTTCACTTTAATCTGATGATAGCCCGATCTCAAGTCAATTTTACTAAATACACAAGCCCCCACCAACTGATCCATCAAGTCATCAATTCTAGGAAGTGGATATTTGTTCTTAATGGTCACTTTGTTCAACTGTCTGTAATCCACACAAAGTCTCATACTTCCATCTTTCTTCTTCACCAAAAGCACTGGCGCTCCCCAAGGTGACACACTAGGCCTTATGAACTTCTTCTCAAGCAAATCTTCTAGTTGACTCTTCAACTCAGACAATTCAGATGCGGACATTCTGTAAGGTGCCATAGACACGGGTCTGGTACCAGGCACTAGATCGATACTAAACTCAACTTCTCTTTCAGGTGGCACATCAAGGATTTCATCCGGAAACACTTCGGAAAATTCACGAACAATAGGCAATTCTTCAATTTTGGTTCGGCTCTCAACAGACAAAGACGCCATCAATGTAAACAACTTAGCTTCTCCCTTCATGGCCTTATGCAACTGACCAGAGCGCAATATAACAGATTCTTCCTCCTTTGAAACAGGAAAGCTCACGGATCTACTAGCACAATTGATATGCACATGGTTATCAACTAACCAGTCCATACCAAGAATGATGTCCAAACCTCCTAATGGCAAACAAATGAGATCAACAAGAAACTCTCTGCCGAAAGCCGACAGAGGACATCTAGCACACATTAGGGATGTAGTTACTGAACCCTTAGCTGGAGTGTCAATAACCATGTCCCTTCTCATAGTAGACAAAACAAGACCCAGTTTTTCAGCACACAAAGCAGAAATGAAAGAATGAGTAGCACCAGTATCTACTATAGCAATCAAAGGAGTACCATTTATGAAACATGTACCTCTAATCTCGTTGTCCCCCTCGGATCCCGCTAAAGCAAATACTTTACCCTTAACCGCTTCCTTCTTGGACTTGGGACATTTTGCACTAACATGCCCCACTTCACGACAGATGAAACAAACAACTTCTTTCTTCTCACAGGCATTAGACTTGTGACCTCTCTGTCCACACTTGTAACAACGAACTTCTGGGCACTCACTGCTCCTATGGCCGGGCTTCTTGCAAGAAAAGCATACAATACCTGCAGCTCCCACTCCCCCACTTGAACTCTTACCCTCACCTGCCTTCCATTTCCCTTTGCCTCCACTCACATCATATGGTTTCCCTCGGAATTGGGCATTCTTCTTCTCTCTCACCATCTTGTATGCAGCAGCACTGTCCTCTTCAAAAATTCTACACTTATCCACTAGCTTGGCAAAGTCTCGAATTTCCTGGTATCCAATAGCCTTCTTAATGTCGGGGTGCAGCCCATTTTCAAACTTCACACACTTGGAGAACTCAGAATTGCAGTCATTTTCATAGTAGGGACAAAACTTGACTAGCTCTTCAAATTTGGCTGCATACTCAGCCACTGATTTGTTGCCTTGCTTCAATTCAAGAAATTCCACCTCCTTTTTAGCCCTCACATCCTCCGGATAATACTTTCTAGTGAACTCTTCCTTGAAGACTTCCCAAGTGATTTCCTCCTCAGCAGCTTCTAGTCTCTGTTTCTTCCTCAACCACCAATCGTCTGCTTCTTCCTTCAGCATGTGGGTCCCAAATCTCACCTTCTGCGCCGGGGTGCATGCCATCACACGGAAAATACGCTCAATCTCTCTTAGCCAGGTCAAAGCTCCGTCCGGGTCATACCTACCCCTTTATGCATGGTGTATGTTTGATAGAATGGCCATATGAGAATGAGTATGTGATTATGATGAATTGGCAAAAATAATTTAATGGTTATGTTGGTGTGGTTATGTGAGAAATGATTTGTTGGGGAGAAATTAAGTTTTGAGGGTGTTGGGTGAAGTCTTGGAAGGGGGGCGCCAAATGCCTAGGCAAATGGCGCCGGGCTGTGTGTTTTCCCACGTGCGTGTGTGTGTTGTGCAGGGAGGGGCGCCACTTGCTGGGCAACTTGGCGCCTGGTGACTGAAAAACGTGCGTGTGTGTGTTGTGCAGGGAGGGGCGCCAGTTGCTGGGCAACTTGGCGCCTGGTGACTGAAAAACGTGCGTGTGTGGGTTGTGCAGGGGGGGCGCCATTTGCTAGGCAAATTGGCGCCCAGTGTTCAGTTTGCTAGCATTTTGGCGCCCTGTGCTAGTGTGTGAGTGTGGGCTGAAGCTGTTTGGTTATGGGGCGCCATTTTGGCTGCCCTTTGGCGCCTAGGTACCCAAATGTGTCTAAGTGACGATTTAGTCCCTAAGAATTAATTTAATCCTTGGCGTGACAATTTAGTCCCTAAGAATTAAATTAATCCTTGGCGTGGCAAAATAGTCCCTTAGTGTCTAACTAGTCCCAATATGTCAAATATTTTCCTAAGTCCCTAAATTAATTTTGGTGTGTCAAAAATGGTCCTTAAGTGAAGAAAAGGTCCTTATGAGGTGGTTTGGCCCTTAGGTGGGATTTAAGCTAATAAGTGTTAAGATGATGATTAATAATTGATGAGGTGATGATTAATAAATGATGAGGTGATGATTAATAATTGATGAGGTGATGACTAATAAAACGATGAGGTGATGATTAATAATTGAGGTGAATGGTGATGTGGTTTCGGCCAAAAATGGTGAGCTAAATAATTGTGGTGATGAATTGTGATGTTGTTAATGCATTGTCATGGTGTCACATATTTCATATGCATTACGTGACGAATGATGAATGATGATGTGGCTTCGGCCAAAATGAGGTGAATGATGATGATTATGGATCCACATGCATATTGCACACATGCATATACTCATACCTTCATAAGATATTGTTGATGGCTGATTCATCTATTATTGTGTATTGTGGTTGCCTAGATGCTTTCTAATTATAATGCTTATCTTACTTGTTATAATTTATGTAAAGAGACTCACCCTAGCATTTCTTGTTGCCTGCTCTCGTGGCGACAAACAGGTGATTCCGAGTGATGGTGCCATGCCTCTTGGGTTTTATTGAGTCAGCTCTGATAGTAACACCGGGGTTGGGATCTTAGTATCACTTCATTAGGGTTATGTATTGAACTTATTTTGAACCTATGTATTGAGTATGTGAACTCAGTTTATTTTCCGCTGTGCTGTAGACTATTTGATGGATTACTATAAACACTAAACAGGTTGTTTTTTTTTATGGTTTTAATCCATGTGACTATGATATGCATTTTATGCATTTGGTGAGTTTGGATTTTTAAATATGTTTGACGTTGTTTTCATTAAATGTACCACCCTCTTTGAGGTGCGTGGAAAGTTTTTTTTAAAACTCTGATTTTATTAGTTTAAGTAGCTTTAAATATAAGGGGGTGTTACAGTTATCACCCGGGTAAAGCTAATGTGGTTGCAGATGCTTTGAGTCGGAAGACCTTGCATATGTCGGCATTGATGGTTAGAGAGCTTGAGTTAATTGAGCAATTCAGGGACATGAGTTTAGTTTGTGAAGTCACACCTCAGAGTGTCAGGTTGGGTATGTTGAAAATTGGCAACGATTTTATGGCTAGTATCCGAGAAGCGCAGAAGTTAGACGTGAAATTGGTTGATCTGATGGGTGGGATTGGTCAGTCTGAGAATAAGGACTTCGAGATCGATGCGCAGAAGGTATTGAGATATTGTGGAAGAATTTGTGTTCCCGAAGATGAGGAAATGAGAAAGGCAATTCTTGAGGAAGGTCACAGAGGTAAGTTGAGTATACATCCTAGAGCGACAAAGATGTATCAAGATCTGAAAAAGATGTTCTGGTGGCCTGGGTTGAAGCGAGATGTGGTGCAGTTCGTGTATTCGTGTTTGACCTGTCAGAAATCGAAGGTCGAGCATCAGAAGCCTGCGGGGATGATGCAACCGTTGAATGTTCCGAAGTGGAAGTGGGATAGTATTTCCATGGATTTTGTGACTGGGTTACCCAATACGGTGAGAGGGCATGATTCGATTTGGGTGGTTGTGGATAGATTGACGAAGTCTGCTCATTTCATTCCTATCGGCATTAAGTATCCGGTGTCGAGATTGGCAGAGATCTATATTCAGGTGATTGTGAAGCTGCATGGCATTTCTTTGTGCATTGTGTCGGATAGAGACCCAAGGTTCACTTCGGACTTTTGGAGTAGTTTGCAGAAGGAATTGGGTTCAAAATTGAGGTTGAGTTCAGCTTACCATCCTCAAACCGATGGGCAGACAGAGAGGACGATTCAATCATTGGAAGATCTGTTGAGGTCATTGAAGTGGCATATAGAGTCACAAGAAGGGGGGTTGAATTGTGACCCTTTGAAAATTTATATCCTGCAACTTAGACAATGTCCTCTCAAGTTGATACTTGGAGATAAGGTAGTTAGCTTAAAACAATTTCACAAGACATATTCTTCTAGAGTAGGTTCCATGCATTGAACCTTCTCTAGTTATGTAAGTTCAATTCATAATAAGTCTTGTGTTGTATTTATGCATAGAAACATTTTGTACATCATATGAATTTTATCCTTTTGATGAACATGGTAATTCAGTGTTTGATAACTTGAGGAACATATTACCAAGACATATATATGTGAAGGATAAACTCTTTAATGTAGAGAAGCTTATGAAGATGAAATCATTTCAGATTGAAGCTTCTATAAATGTTTTAAAACAAGATATGATTTATGCATAAAATACATGAGTAGGTTAGTAACAATAGATGATCAATATAAAACACTAACTACTCAATGAAGAAGGTTAGTAATAATAGATAATCAATATAAGATACTAACTTCTTAATGATGAGGATAGTCATGAATAATAGCTTGTGAGAGATATGTTGGTTTTAACTTTGAGATTAAATCATAGATTATAAGTTCTTAGTTAAAAATCGTTTTGAGAAAGGTTGAATAAATCAACCTTCTCATAGTTTGGACAATGGTGAATATGTTATAGCATGTTAGAAGATAGTAAGGAAAGCTAGTAAATAACACAAGTAGAGTTATAGAGGTTCACCCAAACACAGCTACTCCTCTCCCCACGTCCACGTGAGTATTTCCACTATTTTCCAAATAGCTATTACACTTGCTTTAGCTTCACTTGCTAAAGACTTTCACCTCCACTCTCTTTTGATCACACACAAAAGACAAGTTCTAACTTTCATAGTAGAATCACCAACAACCCTCACTTTTCACTAGGTAGCTTGTTGAGAAACTTTCGAACTGAGTCACCAACAACCCTCACCTTTCACTAGGTAGTTTGTTGTGAAACCTTCAAACCGAATCTCCAACAACACTCACCTCTTACTAGGTAGTTTGTTGAGAAACCTACAACTTAAACTCACCAACAACACTCACCTTTCACTAGGTAGTTTGTTGAGAGAATTACAACTTAGAATCACCAACACCACTCACCTTTAACTAGGTAGTCTGTTGAGAAACAAGCACAATATTCCTTACAATAAGGGGTTTGGGGTTTTGGGATGTTTAAGAGCTTGAGAATAAATTACACAAAGTGTATACAATGATGCTCATCAAGCTAACACACACTCACTAAAAGAATCCCAGAATTTTACATTAGAAGCTTGGAGTGTGGGATGAGAAGGTTGGTTGTTACTTTGAGAAGCTTGAATGATGAGAGGTTCCAACCCAAACTCATGCTTTGAACTTTCGAATTCCAGCCTTTAAATAGCCATGGAGACTGAATATAGCTGTTAGAAATTTGAATGGAGCTCTTTGGAGTATCCTTTGGTCCATAGGAGTGACTTTAAGTAAGGTACAAAAGTTGACAGCTTTTGAACCTTCTGAAGTCTGTCTTTATGCTTTAACTGACACATTCAACCTTCTTTTTCTGACATTGTACTCCTCTAGTAGTCTACTCTACAACAATGCTTCAGATATATCCGTTGGACAGCCTGGAATTAATTTGAATCAACCTTCTGAAGCTTCCTAGCATGAATAAACACCTTAAATGTGCCATATGAATAATCATTCATTACCTCCTTTTATATTTCACACTTTCAGCACATTTTATGACTTGGAATCTTCATTTAATTCACCTTAAGATCATTCAAGAAGAGTTAATGTGTTTGGGATAATTTTGATATGGTTTCCAGCAACCTTCTGAACATTGTTTCTTGCTTCACTTTAACCTTCTTAACATTGAACTTATACTTCCAAGGTGTTTTGTTAGTCAAACTTCTTTTGACTTCAGTCAAACTTTCTGTTGACTTTTGGTCAACCTTCGTTGACTTTCGGTCAACCTTCCGTTTGACTTTTCACCAACCTTCTATAGAAAGTTACTTTTTCTTTTAAGCTTCTTCAATCAACCTTCGTGCCTCTTTATGGAATAGGTCAACCTTCCGTTGACTTCAATCAAACTTTTCGTTGACTATTGGTCAACCTTGTGTTGACTTTTAGTCAACCTTCGCTTGACTTTCGGTCAAACCTCTGTAGAAAGGTCAAACCTTCGTTGACTTTATTTTTAAGCTTCTCATGAGTTAACCTTCTCAAGGCTTTTCTACCTTTATAATATACCAATATTGTAGACCATGGTAGAGCCTTAGTTTGCTAAGTCTTGGCTTGGTTAAACCTTCTCAAATGATTATTCCTCAAATAAATGAACTTTGATGCTCTTAGGAAGAATCATTTATTACCTTCTCTTTTCTAATACCTTCTCTTGACTTTGTCAAACCTTCTGTTGACTTAGTCAAACTTTCTCAAATGATTATTCCTCAACCCAATAAACTTTGATGCTTTTAGGACAAATCATTGAGTACCTCTTCTTCAGTTCATCAATGAGAGTGATTGTTCTTTAGTTGTTGAAGTTTCCTAGAGTAGGTTGCTTATTTGAACCTTCTTATCTTTGAACCTTCTCCAACTATTTTAACCTTCTTTAACTATTGAACCTTCTCATATGTGAACCTTCTTATGTTTATTTCTACCCTTGACTTTTTGCATGTTTTAGTCTTGCTCTTTGATATGCTTCTTGATAAGCTTTTGAACATTTGAGTAAGAGAGCATTGGTAGAATATAACCTGATTAATGACTATGAGAATCTCCTTTGTAGAGACTTATAGAAACCTTTGATCAATCTAGTCATTAGGTTATTAGGACTCTCTTGATAGGAATTCACTTTGATGATTTGCATTTACTTTGCCTAATGTCTTCTCTTTTCTCTTTGTGAATTTCCTAGTCCCACACATTGTAATAGTAAAGATAATATGTCTTCATGAAGCTTGCATTACTATTCTTGTAACTTTGTTGGTGCTACTCTGATTCTTCAATTTGTTGAGAATGGCATGCAATGGATTGATCTAATTTGCTTCTAGCATGTCCACTTGAAAGAAACCTGTTCTTTTCAACAAACTCAAGACACCCATTAGTAGAGCACCATTCAGAATACTTAAGCTTTAGTTCATAAGGTTTGTTATCATTAAAACCATATATCAAAAAGGATTTTATCTCAACAGTCATGTGTTCTAGAGCAGGGAGGTGCGTGGGATACTCATCTTCCATTGATCGAGTTTACCTACAACAACAATTATCATTCCAGTATCGGGATGGCGCCGTTTGAGGCGTTGTATGGTCGGAGGTGCAGGACTCCAGTATGTTGGTATGAGACTAGGGAAAGCTTAGTACTTGGACCTGAGCTAGTCAGAGAAACGACTGAAAAAGTGAAGGTGATCCGGAGAAAATGAAAGCGTCGCAGAGTAGACAGAAAAGCTACCATGATAAGAGAAGGAAAGACTTAGAATTTGAAGCGGGTGACCACGTGTTCTCGAGGTCACACCTATGATCGTGTTCGGGCGTCATTTGAAATCGAAGAAGTTGACTCGTTTCATTGGGCCGTATCGACACGGAAAGAGTGGAAGTGTTGCATATCGGGTGGCCTTGCCACCTAATCTTTCGAACTTGCACGACGTGTTTCACGTGTCGCAGCTTCGGAAGTATATTGCGGATCCGTCTCATGTGATCCAAGTAGATGATGTGGAGGTGCGGGATAATCTCACTGTGGAGACTATGCCTGTACGAATTGAGCATCGTGAGGTGAAGACCTTACGAGGTAAGGAGATCAATCTGGTGAAGGTTGTTTGGGTTGGAGCAGCTGGTGAAAGCCTGACATGGGAGCTGGAGAATAGGATGCGAGAGTCGTATCCGGAACTGTTTGAAACAGGTATGTTTTTCGAGGACGAAAAATTCTAAGTGGGGGAGAGTTGTAACACCCCGAAAAAAATAAAATAAAATAATTTACTTAGTTTAATTAATTTGATTAGTTGAATTATTAATTTTAGTTGAAGCGTGAGTTAATTAAATTAAGAGGAAAATATCATGTTTTGTGTAGGAGTGGGATCGAGTAGTAGTGGGGGTGTAGCTGTAAGCCCAATGCGTGAAAGGCCCACAGCTTAAACCCCAAGGGTATGCGAAACCCTCACTCTCAATTCATTAGAGAGAAATCGAAATTGAGAGAGAGTGAGAAGGGAGAAGAGGCGCGGCGCAAGAGAGGAAGAAAAGGGAGGGTTTTCGCGAATTGGAGGGAGAAATTCCAAGGCTTTGCTCGTTGTGTTGCTGTAGTTACTCGTTGGTGCTTCCAATCGTCTTCTACGGAGCCTACGTTTAAGAGGTAAGGGTGAGCGTTTCGATTTAACATAATTGAGTATGTGATGGGTTTTGTGGGGTTTTGATGTTGTTTGATGAATTGTTGATGTTATCACGTGATTAAATATATGAGATGATGAGTTGAATTTCGAATGGGGTGAGTTGATGGGGTTAGAATCGATTTCTTGGTTATGGTGATATATGGGCTGATGTTTTTCTTTTATAAATTATGTGTTGTTTACTGTTTTTAATTGATATATGGGCTGCTGTTTTTCTTTCATAAATTACGTACTGTTGGCTGTTTGTTAAAATAAAAGTGTTGTTGTTTGTAAAATAAAAATACTGCTGTTTTCCAGTATAAATTGTTGTTGTTTTCATGAATATATATTGTTGTTTTGTTAATAAATGGCTGTTGTTTTCCAAAACATATAAGTTGTTGTTTTTGGTATTAAATTGTTGCTGTTTTTCACAAATTAATGTTGTTGTTTGCTGTTTATAAAATAGAAAAGGCTGTTGTTTTTCAAGAAATATAAGTTGCTGTTTTTGGTATTAAATTGTTGCTGTTTTTCACAAATTAATGTTGCTGTTTGCTGTTTATAAAATGAAAGGGCAGCTGTTTTTCATAAAATAGGTTGTTGTTTGCTGTTTTAGATTGATGTAAGGGCTGCTGAATTTTTATTTATAAATGTGTTGCTGTTTTTCACAAATTAATGTTGCGTTGTTTGCTGTGTATAAAATAAAAGGGCCGCTGTTTTTCATAAAATAGGTTGCTGTTTTAAATTGATGTAAGGGCTGCTGTATTTTTTTTATATAAAGGTGTTGTTACTCAAAATTTAAATGTGATGTTAAGATGATGTTGTGATATAATTGTGATGGTTATGAATGTGATGTTTATGATGATGTAGTGATATAATTGTGATGGTTATGAATGTGATGTTTATGATGATGTTGTGGTATAATTGTGATGGTTATGAAGAGTACACTCCATGAGTGTTTTATGACGACGATGACGAGTACTCCAGGTGAGTGATTTGGTGTTTGCACATGTGTCCATAGTGTCTCATAGCATGTGCATATTATGACGAATAGGCTTCGGCCTCCTATTGATGTAAAACAGTGACGAGGTGCCCATAGTGGCTTATTTATGACGAGAATGGTATCATCATGCATATACCCAGACGTGGGTTGCATTTCCATGCATATTCATGACTATGACTTGTGGTTAAAATTGTAAATTGATGTTAGTGTTCAGTGATGATGATGTTGGTAGTGATGACGATGTTGTATGACTGTTTTGTTCACGTTACTCTATTATGTGCTTAATTATGTTTTGTTGAAATTCTCACCCCTTCTGCTTGGAATGTTGCTCTATTGTGGCAACGCTGCAGGTAACCCCGAGTGAAGGTCATGCTGTTTTCCTTATTAGCTGTTGGGATGTCTGTCGAGTCGCTCTCTGATACTGTGGCACCTAGGGGGCGTGGTTGGATTTTGTTAATTACTTAGTTAATTGTTTAATGATTATATCTATGATGTGAGACGTTTTTGAGTGGTATTAGTGAGTATTGTTTTATTCCGCTGTGACGTATTTTTGGAGTTTAATTTTCATGGCGGACGTTTGTTGCACAAAATTAATGAGTGCAGTTTGACGAGTTTTGTTAATGACGATGTGGCATTTCTTTTCTATCAGTTAAATTAATATTTGCGAAAAAGAATTACTCTGATAAATGACGTATAAATTATGGGGTAGAAAAGGGGTCTCACAGCCGACATAATAAGCAACATAAAAGCAGAAGGGTGAGTCTCGAACACATATAATAGGGTGTATGATAAACAACATGCTAGAGAAGACAACTAGAAACACCTCGGCTTAATAAACAAACACACCACATCGCATGAGTATAATCATGAATGCAACCCAACACCAAGGGTATAATGCATGTGGATCCATCACCAAAAATAAGCCTTGAGGCCGAAGCCTAATTCCGTCCCTTGGATGCATATGAGGCATGAGACTTCATGAACAATGCATCAACCACAACCATCATACCATGTATGAACTCACACCGGCACTGGATTTATCACGTCATTAAATCCATCGTCACTACACCGTCATTACCCGTCATTTAATTTACCATGACGTCCTCAATAACTCTATGGCTAACGTCCAACTCACCGGACTCACCGGACACCTCGACACCACAAATAGTGGACTAACAGTCACTATTAGGACCACCACGTCACATAAGGACTAAAACGTCACCTAAGTACTAAACCGGCTTCACCATTCAGTAACTTAGACGTACTCGGCACTAAACAGCACCCAAAATTGCGCCTAACAGACTCCTACGCTACATCGGCGTCAAAATATCACCTCAAGACACTCACATTGCACCTCAAGACACACACACGGCACCTCGGTATACTACACTACACCTCGGTTCACTACACTTCGACTCACCACGCTTTGATACACCTACCATTTAACATACCTACACCTCGACAACACCGGCTTCGACATACATAAACTACATCTCAAGATGCGCCTACACTTCTGCAGACACGTACACCTCGGTAGATATACTCTATACCTTGACAACTACACATCAGCAACTATACTTAGGCATATATACTCTATACTTCGGCATCTACACTTCGGTATACATGCGCTACACCTCGACAGCTACGAGTCGACACCTACACTTAGACTCATACACACTTACACTTCGTCAACAATACTTCATCACCTACGCTCAACACTTACGCTTCGTCGCACTTATACGTTGACTCCCATATACTTCGACACACTACAGCTAGGCAACCACACCTCAGCTCCTATGTCGCCCTAGGCGCCTAACCTTCATCTTACCTCGTTTCTTTGATTTTCATACTATAATCAACTTAAGCTACAACTACTACACCTATTCACTTGAAATTTGTTCAACACACATCAAAGCACTCAACGAAGGTGCCAACACCAACCATAACACCCTGAGACTGAGAGTTCCTCAACTCCCATTTCTCTCCTAGGTTTCTCATATGACCAACCCTCAACAACACAACACAACTTCACCAAAGTGAAGCAAACACAACAACAATCACACATCAAGCAACACAAAAAGCTCAAAAAATCCTCCTAGAGTCTAACTCACACATAATACTCATCATATACACTATTATAGATGGAAGAGAGCCCCCTTGCCTCAATAGGTTGAAGAATAAGTACTCTCTCCACCAAGACTTCACGATCTACCAACCATCAGCTCCTCCTCCTTGATTTTGAGATCTCCACGCCAAGATTTCTCTTCTTCTCTCTAAAAGCTATCGCACCTCTCTCTCTCTCACTTTACTCTTTGACTTTTCTTGGATTTTTGTTGCAAATGACTCTCTCCTTCGACACCTTCCTTATATCATGGGCATGGGCCTCTTAATGGATCATGGGCCGCTAATCACACTCCCTTCATTACTCAAACACCTCCTAATTAAAATAAAACTCCAAATTAATTATTTCACTTAATTAAAATGTTGTAAGCCTTAAATAACCCAATAAATAAATAATTGAACTATTTTTGGGGCGTTACAACTCTCCCCCACTTAGAATATTTCGTCCTCGAAATTTTACCAGAATCAAACAACTCTGGATATGATTCTTGCATCTTACTCTCCAACTCCCAAGTCACATTCTCACCGGCAGCTCCCAACCAAACTACCTTTACCAAATTGATCTCCTTCCCTCTTAAAGTCTTCACTTCCCGGTCCTCAATTATAATCGGCATTGTCTCAATAGTGAGGTTATCTCTCACTTGAACATCACCCATCTGAATTACATGAGACGGGTCCGGAACATACTTCCTCAGCTGCGACACATGAAACACATCATGTAAATTTGACAGATTAGGTGGCAAGCCCACCCGGTAAGCAACCTTCCCAACTCTCTCCAAAATCTGGTATGGCCCAATAAAACGAGGAGACAACTTCCTAGACTTCAAAGCTCGACTCAACACGATCCTGGGGTGACCTCGTAAAACACACGATCACCGGCTTGAAATTCCAAATCTTTCCTCCTCTTATCATGAAAACTCTATTGCCTACTTTGTGAGGCCTTCATCTTCTCTCGAATCAGCTTCACCTTCTTAGTGGTCTCTCGAATGATCTCGGGTCCGAGCACCACACTCTCCCCAGACTCATACCAACACAACGGAGTCCTACACCTCCGGCCATACAACGCCTCAAAGGGTGCCATCCCCACACTAGAATGATAACTATTATTATAGGTGAACTCAACTAATGGAAGATAAGAATCCCACGCACCACCATGCTCAAGAACACAAGCTCTCAATAAATCCTCTAACGACTGAATGGTCCTCTCTGACTGACCATCAGTCTGTGGATGATACACCGAGCTCAAACGCAACTTAGAACCCAACGCCTCTTGCAAACTCTTCCAAAATTCTGACGTAAATCTAGGATCCCTATCTGAAATAATACTCGAAGGAACTCCATGAAGCTTCACAATCTCTCGAATATAAATCTCTGCCAACCTCGGCACCAGATACGTGATGTTAATAGGAACAAAGTGAGACGACTTCGTCAACCTATCAACAATCACCCAAATTGCATCGTACCCCTTCACCGTACTAGGTAAACCAGTCACAAAGTCCATAGAAATGCTATCCCACTTCCACTCCGGAATTTCCACGGTTGCATCATCACCGCGGAAACTCGATGCTCCACCTTTGACTTCTGACAAGTCAAACAGGCATAAACGAACCGAGCTACATCCCTCTTCATCCCCGGCCACCAAAATAACCTCTTCAAATCTTGATACGTTTTTGTATCTCCAGGATGGATACTCAATCTACTCCTATGACATTCTTCAAGAATTGCTTTCTTAATCTCCTCTTCATCAGGAATACAAATCTGATTGCGATATCTTAACAAACCTTGAGCATCCAACTCGAAATCCTTGTTCTCAGCTCGGCCAATTCCCACTACCAAATCAACTAGCTTAGCATCTAGCTTCTGCGCCTCCCTAATGCTAACCAAGAATTCATTAGTAATTTTCAACATCCCCAACCTAACACTCTGAGGTGTCACTTCACAAACTAAACTCAAATCTCTGAATTGCTCGGTCGATTCGAGCTCCTTAACCATCATTGCCACACATGCAAGGACTTACGACTCAAAGCATCGGCTACAACATTAGCCTTTCTCGGATGATAGTTGGGCATCAAGTCATATTCCTTCAACAACTCCAACCACCTCCTCTCGCCTCATGTTTAACTCCTTTTGATCAAACAGATATTGCAAACCTTTATGGTCACTAAACACTTCAAATCTAGAGCCATAAAGATAATGCCTCCAAATCTTCAAATAAGAAACACCATCTGCGGCCCGGCTCCAAATCATGCGTAGGGTAGTTCTTCTCATGAGTCCTCAACTGCCTCGAAGCATAAGCAACTACCTTACCATTCTGCATGAGTACACAGCCTAAACCCATCTTAGACGCATCACAATGCACTACAAAAGGCTCACTCGGATTAGGCAACGTCAAGATAGGAGACATCGTCAATCTCTTCTTCACTCATTGAAACTTTCTCACAACGATCATCCCAAACAAACGCCTTCCCTTGCAAGTCAGCTGAGTCAACGGAAGTGCCAACTTGGAAAAGCCTTCAATGAATCTTCTATAATAACCGGCCAACCCCAGAAAACTCCTTATCTCAGTGACCGACTTGGGCGCCTCCCACTGCAACACAACCTCAACCTTAGAAGGATCCACTGCAATACCATTACCGGTAATTACATGACCAAGGAAACTCACTTCTCTTAACCAGAATTCACACTTAGATAGCTTCGCATACAGCTTCCTATCCCACAACAACACATGCTACTTGAGAAGATTCCCTATTCAAGATTCTTTGATTACAAGGGTTTTTGGGATTACTTAGAGCTTGGTTGATATATATGGGATA
Source organism: Oxytropis ochrocephala (assembly GCA_020916435.1). Taxonomy (NCBI): domain Eukaryota; kingdom Viridiplantae; phylum Streptophyta; class Magnoliopsida; order Fabales; family Fabaceae; genus Oxytropis; species Oxytropis ochrocephala. The sequence goes on along the minus strand of CM037092.1, from coordinate 50,789,159 downwards.
TACATGAATGTATTACAACACAAGAATTAGTACATACTCAGAGATAGATGAATTCTTTCTGGTTTAATAGCAGCTGAGTATGGAAGAGAGAAAACTAGAATGCGTGAGAAGGTTGATAGCTCAGAATTTAATTCATTCTCTTGAAGATCAATGAAGACCAGAGCTATTGTTATATAGAGTTGTTGTAGTCCTTTAACTCCTGGTCCAAGAAATATAGTTGTTGCATCAGAAACTAGCCGTTTGGAGCCGTTGGAAGACGCTCCTGTTGTTGTTTTCTGCTTTCTGCAGAAACAAGTTGTTCACAACTGTCATCACCCTTCTCACAGTGACCCTTTGTGTGACTTGTAAAGTTTGAAGATGATGCTTCTCAAGATGAATCTTCTCATGTTGATGCAATTTCTAAGGATGATGACTCTTCTTGTCATGACCCTTCTCAGGCCCATGACTCTTCTTAACATGACTCTTCTTAGCCTTATATTGCATTCCATCTTCTTCAATTTTCTTTGTCATTACTCTTCTCATGCTTGATCTTCTTAGATGTTCTTCTCATATTGCCATTTCACATGATGAATCTTCTCAAGCAGAATTCTTCCAAGATTTCCAAGTGGTTCTTGACTTTAATCCATTATGCTTAAGAAGCTTCCTTTCTTAGAACAATGTAGGCAATGTTTCTTTTCTGTTTTCTCTTAGAATTGATGCTTCTCATAAGCAAGTATCTTGTTGAGAACAATTTGAAGTCATGTTCTTTATGAAACACTCAACAAGAGCATTAGTAATACATATGATCAGAAACCTTAAGTTTCTCATCCTTGAGGTTTGTTGAACATCAAAACTTTATTAAGGATTTTGCCTCAACATCCGCCGAAATTTGGATTGGTGCGAAGTGTTCGTGTTCTGGGGTCGTGATTGGGCCCGAGTGGAGGGGCGCCCTCGGGGCGGTATGCTTCGCTTCAGAGTCGTGAGAAGAAAAGATGGAACCGAGTGAGAATACGTTGAAGTGCTCCCACTGTGGGCGCCAATGTTTGGTCCTGAACTGAGAAGTTACCTCGTCCGAGGAGCTTGTAGGGTTCTGCTTCTCGGGACTCGTCAGCTGTCTTCGGAATATGGAAATCCTTCTCGGTAGGTCCGAGTCGCAATCCTTCCCACGTCGGGTGGGGGTGTACCTCCAGACACTCCAATGCCTAAGTCAGTAGAAGAATAGGCAGAATGTGCAAGAATGAGAGCGTACCTGGAATTGGAGGCCGGGTGCTCTATTTATAGACGAGGAAGCTCGGTGCTGCCCGTCGGATCTGTCTGGTAGATCTGGACCGTCGGTCCTTTGAGTGTGGTGTTGTGATGCGTTTGTCGCTAGGGTGCTTAATGGACCGAGCTTTCTGGGAAATATTGGGCCAGACCCAATATTCAACGGGGCCTCTAGCCCAGGTTGAAACAAATGGCTAAAACTCACGAGATTCCACCACTTAAGAAATGCGACACACTAATTTTATAAGAATCACATAAATTTTAACGAATCCTAAAAGATGGAAATTGATACTCTACACCACTACACCCCTACAGTAGAAATTTAAAGGGTGAAAGGAGAGAAAATAAATAAATAAAGAATAGAGAGATAATCAAGAAATGATTAGAGAATTAAGAGAGAGAGAGAGATAGACTGTTGGAGAGAGAGCTGCAGAGAAGGCAGCAATTGAAGAGAGAATGACAAAGTGCAGCTAGCACTTCTAGAGGCACTTCTCTCCGTCCCAATATAGAGACAAATACCATTTTTTAATATATAAACAAATACCAAATAATTTCACTCTACGTATTTTTTTTAAAAATTAGTGGTCTATCAAAACTAGAAACTGAAATTAGTGATTTGTCAAAACTAGAAACTGAAATGAAATCCAAGCAAGAACTATTATTGCCTTATACCTTTATCTTGTGGTTGAGTAGATAGGATTGATTAACTGGTTTCTTTCTTGTTTATCAACCAAGTTTGTCTTATTCAAAGTCATCAAGTAACATCCACATTTAAAGAGGAAAAAAAAAACTACCCTGCTAATTTATTGCACCCTATCTATAATTTTGCTAAAAAAAAGTAAAGAACCACAATTTATGTTGAGCAGAAAGTGAAACTTAACTGATTTTACTGTAAAGAAATCAGGGAAAAGACAATATGGCATAATATTATAACAAGTTGTTATTGCATCTTCACTTGTCTTCTGTTTTCCAAAATGAAAGAAAAATCATACAACTTCTAGCTCAACATTCAAATTCAATATATCTTACTCACCATTAGTTACCAGTAAAACCACCAATAGAAAACTGGGAAATTACATAGTCATAGTCTCTCACCTTGTTCACACACCAATAATGCAAAAACACACTTAACAAAAATACATAAAGCTATATGTAACATAGATTAAAGCACAAACAAACAAACACAATGGCTATGTTAAACTCTAAGCAAGTAAATGCTGAGTTCAGGACCCCCATTACAATCAGGATTGATCATGTAGAAAGCTTCAGAGTCTTTAGACCCAACAACCCTCTCATACTTGGCTCTCATATACATGAGTTCACCTTCGGACCCAGCTCCATTCCCATTACTATTACTACTATTACTACTAAATGGCATTGGCAACACACCAGCACCCATTGAAATAGGTTCCACTGTTTTCAATATCTTCCATTCCTCTTCCCCACATTCAAGTCTTTTTGCATACCCACATTTCCTTCCATTGCAATAAGTCCTCCAAACAAGTTCTTCAAGCAACTTAACACTACTACCCTTTTTGTTGTTGTTGTTCTTTGTTTTCTTGTTCTCACACTCTAAAGCAATTCTCACCAACCCAGAAGCCATTTCCCTAACCAAAACACTTGTTGGTGTTGCTAGTTCAATCAAGAATGCTGGACTTAATTTGGGGTCCTCTTGAAATGCAAAATGAACATGCCCACGTCTGTACCCAAAAAGGGTACCCACCACACGTGTTCCTAAGGAACCAGAGTTGTGAAAAGAACGAGTCTTTGTGAACACTGTTAATGCTGACTTCAACTTTGACTTTGAATGCTTCTTCTTTTCCAATGGCATAAGAGCTAGTTCTGCTTGCATTTGGACTCTAAGGTGGTGATGATCCTTTTCTTTCTCCTCATCCTCATCATCATCATCTTCATGAGGGAAATGTGAAGATGAACTTATGTTGAGGATTTCTTCTTCATCATCATCCAAAGCCTTCTTTTTCCAATGGAAATATCTCCTTGAGAAGGAGAATGAAGAGTCATGAGGTGATTTGGCTGCCATTATTGTCTTCATTTTGGACATAGAAACAAAACAACATGGAAAAGTGAGTGAAGAGAAGCTTCTCAAAACTCAAAACTCACATGAGCATTTACACAAACAGCAAATGGGTGAAGGTAACATTGGAAAAGATATGTGATATGTGAATCTTGTGATTTCTACAATGTGAAGTAGTGTGTTTAAATGGGTGAATTATTGTTGATTGTAAGAGCTTTATTGTCAGAGATTGTGATACCAAAGGACAGGCAAGAGAGAATACTAGTATGAGAAAAAGTTAAGGAAGGTGAGCAGCCACCACCTACTTTTTTGGAATAAGGAATTGGAGAGATTCTGAGGGGATTATTATTATTGTTAGTATTACTAGTATTTTATTTATCAGATGAGAAAGCCAACAAGAAATGAAAGTTGATTTTGATGTGTGTGTTAGTGAAATCACAAATTGAAAAGGGTGGGGGGCATAGTATAGCATAGCATAGCATAGGGGGGATTGACTGATTGCTCACTCTAGCTTGCATGCATTGGAAACAGTTAAGGGCAGGTGAAGCCACACCTACATACTACCCACCGTGGACCCTCCCTCACAGACACTAGTAGTAGTAGTACTTTTTCCCAAATTCATTATAAGTGACAAAAATATTAGTAAAATATTAGATATAAAATATAAATAAAGTTTAATAAATTGTCACTTTGTAAGAAAAATAGTAGTAGTCCCTAAATAAGTGTTACTCGTATTTTCTATTTTCATTGTAATACTTACTATTAATAATAAGAGTAAATTACATTTCTCTCTCTTAAGAGAAGTTTGAATTACACTTCTCTGTCCTCTTATGTTAAAATATACATTCACATCCCTTGAGAAATAAAAATTTAGGGTAAATTATAACCCCTCCCCTAAGAGATGCTTGAATTACAATAATCTCCCTTAATAATTAAATATGTACTACATTTTAATCCTTTTTACCATAAATAAATATTTTTATGATGGCTACTAACTTTAAGCCACCATTTAAGAAAAACTAATCTGTTTCTTTATAATTTCAATATCAATGATAATTTAATTTTAATTTTTGATGATTAATTTAATGATTTAGAATATAAAATTCAATTTTTAAATAGCCACTTTTTTTGGGCTTTAGTAAATTTTCAAGATTTTAATGCTATTTTGCCGCGTTTTCATATTTTATTGTAGGATTTAAAATTATATCATAATGATATTGTGAATCAAAAATAGAGAAAAATATGCATACAATTTTTAATGTTTTAAAATAGACTTGCAATACTCTTTTTTTGCAATTAGTTCGTTAAAGTTTTAAATTTAGAATTTAATTGTTAGATTATTAGAAATTTAAAAAATAATTAAGGGTGGAAAGTGTAAATTTTCACATAAGAGGAGAGGGAATGAAAGTCAAGCTTCTCTCAACGAAGGAAAATATAATTTTTTTCTAACATGTTTTGCATAAGAGGGAGGAGAGTGTATATTTTAATATAAGAGGGAAGGAAAATGTAATTCAAGGTTCTCTTAAGGGAGGGGAGTGTAATTTACTCTAATGATAATGGATGATACTTAATGGTTGATATGGATAATTTTGTAATTTTATTATTCATTTAACACTTTTTTTAATTTTTAATATTTATAAAAAACCTAACATGATAATTCCCTGCATTCTTTCTATGTTGACAGTCGAATTTTTTCATTTTACATAAATTAAAAAAGTAATAGTAGTATTTGAGTAATTATTTATATTTCTGATTTTATTACTGTAAATATATATGACAGTTATTTATGGGGTGGGGGAGTGACCGGACAGGAGGAGTAAGAAAGGCATTAACATTAACAAGTCCTTTCAAGGATTGATGCTCCCGCTACAGCCTCCAAGCCGCTCTGCAGCAATGACTTTAGCCACCATTGTGTTCCGCGTCTTTGTCCTTTCACATACAAAACCGGCTCAATATTAGGAGAATCATCCTCTTAAGTCACACAGCTTGTGTTAACTCAAAAGGACACTCTGGTTCTAGCAAACAATTAATGGATTCTGTGCATATGCCCATTTTGTATGCCTCTAGCTGTAAAGTGTAAAAAAGTGTTGCTCATAAGTCTCCACTTCTTGGAAATCTCATTCACTGTGCTATTGCTTTTCACACTAAAAATCCACGAATAAAATTAATGAGCAGTTAAAGAAAATGTAAGAAATTTTTTTAAGTTGTTATTCGTAGTCTCGTTCGGTTTGAGCCTAAAAACCATATGAGAAATTACATCTAGTTGGATTAGTTTGATTGCCTTTTTTTAAAAAATACTATAGAAGTTTGGTTTGGTCTAGCAAGTAAGTAAGAATTGGGTTGTAATTTGAAGCCCCAAAAATGAGGCAATCAAGGAAGTTTGTAATTCATAGATTTACTTGCGATTCAGTTTCGTTTGGTTTGGTTGGGGAACAAAAATCACAGGCCAAACCGAACCACGCAGTTTACCTAAAAAAACGAATAGATCCAATAAAAATTGGCTTCTAACAATTTTTCATTTAGTTTGGTTCGATTTGCGGTTCTCTATTGGTTTGGTTTTGAACACCCGTAGCAATATATACTAGCTTTGGCTAGGGGTGGCAGTTTCTGTTAATTCATCAAAAGCTCCATTGATGCTTCACACAACATCAACAAGATGAAACCAAGAACAGAGAGAGAGAGAGAAAGAATATTCAGTTGTGGGAAAAACGGAATTGTATTGAAGGGAAGTAACTGTACAACTGTTTCTATCAATTTAGGGATTTAATACCCTTTACAAGCAAATTACTGAAGTACCCCTATTTACAATGTAAAAGGACTACAATACCCTTGCTCCTTATTGTATTATATCTAGCTTGTGAAATTAGCTATATTACAACATCCTCCCCTAAACTGAGAAATTGCTTGGGAATGGAGATGTTTGAAGTAGACTCGATGTATTATTTAGTTAGAATATCTGCAGTTTGTAGCTGTGTGTTGCAATAGCAGACTTCCAATATATTCCTTTCAACTTGATCACGCAAAAAATGAAATTTGGTCTCAATATGCTTGTTTCTCCCATGTGAAACTGGGTTCTTAGCAAGCATTATTGCAGACTTATTATCAATGAACATCTTTACTGGTTTGTCATCTGCAACATTTAACTCAGACATAACAGATTTCAGCCATACTGCCTGGCAAGCTGCAATGGCACCAGCAACATATTCGGCTTCCCATGATGAGAGGGCAACCACTGGTTGCTTCTTTGAACACCAAGATATAGGTTCTCCATAGCACATAAAGACATACCCTGTTGTGCTTCCACTACAAGAAAATCGCTGATTTGCCACGGACATTTCCGTCGCAAATGCACAAATTTCCGTGGCAAAACAACATTTGCCACGGACAAAAATTGGTGGCAAAAACGCTCGTCGCAAATCGTTTGCCACGGAATTTTCGTGGCAAATTTTTCCGTCGCAAATCCGTGGCAAATTTTTCCGTCGCAAAGCCGTGGCAAATTTTCGTCGCAAATCCGTGGCAAACCCGTCGCAAATTTTTTTAAAAAAAAAATTTAAAAAAAAATGGAGCAGTAGTTTCCTACTACTCCAACTTCTTCACAAATTGGGTTATCTTTTAATCTGCAGGTAAAAATGCAGTTATCAAGTAATCGAAACTATGATAGATTTTAACTTTTATAAGAAATCGAAACTATGATAGATTTTCAATTCAGACTAGTTATATACTTCACCCCCACTTTTCCCTTCCCTTAAAAACCCTCCACCCAATCATACCCGGGAGTGCATATAATAAGTAGAATACATAATACATAGATACATATACACACGACACACAAACTCTAATTCTGTAACTAAATCTAAAGATCACAAAACCTCAGCCTCCAGAAAGTCTATTCCAACAAGAGAAGTAGAGTACTGAATAGACACACAACCTCACAATATAAGATTAACTTCCCATCATTCTTCTTACTTTCAATTTCAAAAAACTTACAATAAACCATTTTTTCTTCTTTTGAAAACAAAAATACATACAATACACAATTTAAAGAAGGAACAAAAATTACCCTTTCTTTGCGCTCAGCTTTCTTTTGTTCCAATTCCTCAATAGCACGTGCTCTTCTAGCTTCAAGAGCTTTAAGCTCTTGTTCCTTAAAGGGCCAATCATTGGGAATACCTGGATCCTTCTCAACCTTCTTCTTACCATTCAAAGTTAGCTTTTTCGCCTCTTTAGCTTTCTTCTTCTTATGTTCTTTCACCTTTCTTATGATCTTATATTTCTTTTTCAATGGAACCCTCTTACTCTTACTCTCTATAAACCAAAACAACAATCCATCAAATAATGAACAACAACAAAAACAACAGTAATAATAATACAGTTAATTTTGAATTGAATCGAAGTGAGGTTAAGGAACAAATTGAGTTTACTTACTCTTGCTTTTCTTCACCATCTTCGGTTGGCTATGTCAGAGAGATTGGAAAAAAACGAAGGAATAGTAGTAAAGGAAAATCCTGAAGCATAGAAGGGTTGTAGATGAGGCGGTGACAAAACCCAGAGCAGCTAGAGGTTTCATAGGGTTTAGTATTTTTGTTTTGTAGTTAAACAATAAACAATAAATTGGGTTGGGGTTTGGGGAAATCGGAGGTTAGGGTTTGGGGAAATCTGAGGTTAGGGTTTCGCGAAAATTGGGGAGAAAGTGATGGCGAGAGGAGAGGGAGAGTGGAAGGCGTCGGAGGAGGGTGGAGGGTGGAGAAGGAGGAGATCGGAGGTGGAGGTCAAAGGAAGAGAGATAGACAGTAGAGAGCGTTTGTTTAACAAAGAGAGAAGCGTCGTTCTCATTTTTAGTAGGATCGTGGGTGTTTTATTCTGATAACTGGGTTGCCACGGACTTGCCACGGCATCTCCGTCGCAAATTTCTGTCTTTTCACATGTCCGTGGCAAATCTGTGGCAAACACCAGCGGGAAATTTTGCGCTCTTACTTTTTACACATGCCGTCGCAAACTGCGGCAAATTATCGTGGAATAAGCCGCGTGGCAATTCTTTGGTGGCTAAAACAAGCTTTTCTTGTAGTGTTCTACGATCCACTTTGTCCCCGCACCAGTCACTGTCTGAATATCCCACCAAACCACTGTGCTTGAGTTCTGGTTTTGTTGGAAACAAAATGCCATATCTGAGGGTACCCTTTACATACTTGAGTATCCTAATTGCTGCTTGATAGTGTGATATTTTAGGCTTCTCCATAAACCTACTAACCATTCCCACTGCCCAGCATATATCTGGTCTTGTATTGCACAAGTATCTTAAGGATCCAACTAATTGTTTATACAACGTAGGATCCACACATTCTCCATCAGCATCAATCTCTAACTTCTGGTTCACCTCAGCAGGTGTCAGGAACAAGTTTACAATCCATCATGTTGTATCTCTTTAATATCTCAGTGGCATATTTCTTTTGGTGCAGTATAATTCCTCTAACAGTATACAGAAATTCCATACCTAGGAAATACACAACTTTTCCCAGATCACTCATTTCAAAATCTGACATTAATTTCTTCTCCACAGCATCTACCTCATCTCTGCAGTCACCAGTCAATAGGATATCGTCTACATAAAGGCAAACTAAAGTCATTTTACCTTTATTAGACATCTTCACATAAATCCCATACTCAACACTACGTTTCTTAAACCCATAGTTGGATAAGAAGGCATCAATTTTCTTATTCCAAGCTCTTGGAGCTTGCTTAAGGCCATATAAGGCCTTGTTCAGCTTATACACCATGTGCTCCTTGCCCTTTACTTCAAAGCAAGGAGGTTGTTTCACATAAACTTCTTCCTCCAAAACACCATTCAAAAAGGCTGATTTAACATCTAAATGTAATAAAGTCCATCCTCTATTACAAGCTAGTGCTATCACCAGCCTTATTGTTTCGTGTCTGGCTATAGGGGCAAACACCTCTGAGTAGTCCACACCTTCCTTTTGCAAGAACCCACGGGCAACCAGTCTTGCCTTATGCCTTGCTATTGATCCATCAGGTCTCAATTTCACTATGAAGACCCATGTAACAGTTATAGCTCTCTTATTGGGAGGTAGCACAGTCAAATCCCAAGTGTTATTCTTCTCAATTGCATTCAACTTTTCCTTCATTGCAGCCTTCCACACTTTATTCTTTACTGCCTCTGTGTGGCTCAATGGTTCAATATCAGCTGACAATGCAAGTTGTAACAAGTCACCATCACTGTTGATTAAGTTGTCAGTAACCAACTCATAATCAGTTAGTCTACTTGGCAAGTTTCTTTGCCTTTGTGGTCTATTCTGCACTTGAATTTCACTATCAGATGCCGAATCAGTATCATTATCATGTTCTTGTTCCTCATTTTCAACTGGTGCAGTTACCTCTTTTGGTACTAGTGTAGTTTCAGTTTCTTCTTCAAGTCTCACTGTATTAATTCCGGTATTTCCAACACTGTCAGAGTTCCAGTTCCACATTTCTGCTTCTTTTACTAATACATCTCTACTCACCTCTATTTTATTTGTAGTAGGACTGTATAGTTTGTAACCACCAGTGGAATGATACCCTACAAGTATCATTGGACAGCTCTTGTCTTCTAGTTTTCTTCTTCTTGCATCTGGTATGTGCTTGTAGCACAAAGCACCAAACACCTTCAAATGTGCAACATCAGGTTTCTTACCACTCCACACCTCTAATGGTACCTTATCCTTTAATCTTCTAGTGGGACATCTGTTCAAAATGTATACTGCAGTAGAAACGGCCTCACCCCATAGTGTATTTGGTAATTGCATTTGTTTGAGCATGCATCTTACCATTTCAACTATCATTCTATTCCTCCTTTCAGCAACACCGTTGTGCTGGGGTGTGTAGGGTGGAGTAACCTCATGCTCAATACCCTGCTCCTCACAGAATTCCTTGAATTGGGTGGAGGTGTACTCTCCACCACCATCACTTCTCAATATCTTTACCTTGCAGCCACTTTGTCTCTCTACGTAGACCTTGAACTTCTTAAACTGTTCAAACACTTCACCCTTTTGCTTGATTAAGTAGACCCAAATCATCCTTGTAAACTCATCAATGAATGTTACAAAGTACTTGTTCCCACCTAGAGAGGGTACCTCAAATGGTCCACAAACATCAGAATGTATCACATGTAGAGCCTGAGTTGCCCTGTTTGGTAATTCTGCTACAAATGGTAATCTTCCCTGTTTGCTCTTCATACACACCTCACATGACTTGTCATTTACAGTCACCTTGGGCATTCCAACTACCAGCTCTTTGGACTTCAATTGACCTAAACTCCTATAGTTTAGGTGTCCATATCTTTTGTGCCACAATTCACCATCTATCTCACTGTCAGTAGCACTCAAGCACTTAGTATCACTAGCTTCAATTTTTATCTTGAAAATTCTATTCTTCTCAAGTGGAGATTTGAAGAGCAGCCTTTTCCTTTGATCATATAAGATCATTTCACCATCTTCCATGGTCACTAAATATCCCTTTTCTAGGAATTGCCCCACACTCATCAAATTTCCCTTCATTGTTGGAACATACCAAACCTCCTCAATTAGCTCTGTCCTGCCATCACCTAGTTTAACTAAAACGTTCCCCATACCTTCTGCACTTAGGTACCTACCATCTGCTAACCTTATTCTAGTCTTCTTAGAGGTGTCAAAGTTAATCAACCACTGTTTATTCCATGTCATGTGGTTTGACCACCCTGTATCCATATACCATATCTCAATAATGGTGCCATCATCAGTTGTAGTTACCATCAAAAGGACTGGCTCATCATCACTATCCCCTTTGGCAATGTTTGCCTCTTCTTTCTTGTTTTCCTTATTGGACCAACACTCATCGGCAAAGTGTCCAAACTTGTCACAGTTGAAACATTGAACCCTCTTCTTATCAAAACCCCCTTTCTTCTTATTGAAATTCTTGTTGTTCTTGCTACTAGTGTTAGATGATTCAGCCTTGTTCTCACTGTTACTATCACCTTTCTTGTTATTTTTCTCTAACCACGCTTGCTTCTTGGCCTTCCAGTTTGAATTATTATTACAATTCCCTTTCTTGACAACTTGAACCCTAAGTGCTTCTTCTGTCTCCTTTTCAACAGTTCTACTATCCACTAATATTTCATGAGCTTCTAAACTACCTTGTAGTGTGTCAATTTTCATTGTGCTAGTGTCCTTAGATTGCTCTATAGCTACTCTAAGATGATCAAATTTAGCGGTTAGAGAACGGAGTACCTTTTCGACTATCATTTGTTCTGAAACTGATTCACCGCAGGTCTTCATTTGGTTCGTGATTTCCATTACCTTTACAACGTAGTCTGCCACCTTTTCTCCTTCTTTCATGTTCGATTCTCATACTTCTTCCTTTTTCATACCGTAGCTTCACTTTCTTGATCGAATCATCACCACCGTAGCATCGTTCTAAAATATCCCACGCAGCCTTTGCAGTTTTAGCCTCTGCAATCTTTTCAAACACCTTTACATCCACGCATTGATGGATGTAAAATAACGCCTTTTGGTCCCATTTTATTGTCTCACGTTGCGCGTTCCGTTGAGCCTCTGTAGCACCTTCCCCCACCGGAGTATAGCCATCATACACTAGCTCCACCACGTCTTGCGCACCGAAGAGAACTCTCATTTGGATCGACCATCGGTTCCAATTTGTTCCATCGAACACCGGTAATTTGGTATTCAAGCCACCGCTACCTCCGTTCATCTCCGATCTCTGTGATTTCACTCAAATCGCACTCTTTCACTCGTGTTTCCCAACCCTAAAAATCAAGATTCTTGATTCTTTTCGATTTCGTATTCAATTCGATGTGAATCAAAGCCGAAATCGTACATGCACACACCTCACAAATCTCTCGTGTTTCCCTAAGATCGACTCGCTCTAGATGCTTCACACAACATCAACAAGATGAAACCAAGATCAATGGAGCTTTTGATGAATTAACAGTTTCTACCTGTAAGTAGGGATCCCCGCGGGGACTGCTCCCAATGGGGCCCCGTGGGCAGATAATTTTTCCCAGTGAGAATGGGGACGGGGGAGAAAATCCCCCGATCAAAGTGGAGATGGAGATTTGGATCATACCCCTGCCCTGCGGGGACCCCGCCTCGACTATATTATATAAATATTCTTATTATATATATATATATATATATATATATATATATATTATATAAGTAACTAATTTTTTAGAATTTTAATAAGTGTTTTTAATTTAAAATATTAATAAAATATTAAATTGTTCTAATTTTTATACTTTCTAAATATAAAATCATAAAAGTAAGACTAACTTTCATATTTTTCATATTAAAAAATTAAACTTTTGAATATTAGTCTTACTTTTTATATATTTTTTGTAATTTTATTATATTTTAATTTATATTTTTGCTAATTTTAATAAATTTATGGGATCTCTGTAGGGACCATTGGAATCTGTGGGGATGAGGATGGGAGAGAAAAAGTCCCTGAGGTAGGGAACGGGGATGGGGGCAGAGGACAATTTAGGAGGCGGGGAGCGGGACAATACTCTTCGCCCCATTGTCATCCCTAGCTTTTGGCAGAGACCAATTTATATCCGAAATTTACTTGCTAGATGTAAATGGCTTGGCCAATTTGTGTGTTTCACCTTTCACAAATATTTTTCGTCACACTTAAAATTTGAATCCAATTACTACTCGAACAACTCTCTTTAATTAATTAAGGAAAATGCAAATGGAAATCTTTGTAACTTTTTTAAAAAGGTTGGAAAATCTCAAGGACTAGTAGTAAATGCTTTTGATAAGTGCTTCCATTAAATAAACGCTTTTTCCTCGACTTAATAAAATTATACTCTCTCCATCCCATATTATATGTCGTTTAAGGTTGTGACACAGGAATTAAGAAAAGTAATTAATTTTGTATGGGAAAGAGAGATTATGAGTTAGTTTACCAAATTGTCCTTCAGTACAAATTGAAAAGTGTGGGGGGCATAGTATAGCATAGTATGGGTGAAAAGGGGCATTATATTTTGGGACGGAGAGAATATTAAATAATGAAGAGTATGACTGAAAAAGAAAATTAAAGTTGCTTTGGTATTCTAAAAAGTCATGTACTGTGGGACAAATTTTTTTGCCTAAAAAGTCATATAATATGGTACGGAGGGAGTAATTTTAACTACATTGACTTATTTTTAATATTTTATTTTTCATAAAATAACACGAACTTTTTAATAATATACTATAATTTTTGTGCGTGGTCATCTTGTATTAATTGGCTGTAAAATATTTCATCAATTTTAAAACTTTGTAATTAGATAAACATACTAATATTTAATTTAATTTAAATTATAACAAAACCATGCTAAAGTTATAATATGATGGACAAAATTAATTATTAGTCAAAATGTTAAACGTATGGTGAATGGTTTACAGCTCAATCCCAAAGCAAAGTGTCAGAAAAATTAGATTAATACAGTATATTATTTTTGATTATCGGTTATGTTATTTAGACATAACATTTTTAACAAAAATCGATAAAAGCCAACTTACAACGTCAATTAACTAAGTTTTTTAGAGTATTAATCAAGTGATCAATTAACCAAGTTTTTAAACAACACCTCGAAAATTGTGAAAAAGCAGGTTGGCTAAATAGTCTAAAAAACTTGATTAATTGGTGTTATAAATTGGCTTTTGTCTCTTTTTGTCAAAAATGTTATGTCTAAATAACATTTTTGATTATTATGTGGAAGCATTGAGCCAATAAATTACAACCTACTACTACGAGAAATGGGGGAGATAGGGGGAGAGTAGGGTGGCTTGGGTGATTATTATTGTTAGTGTGAAATATTTTTGTTCATCCAATCCAATCCAATGTATATAAAATTCAAAATTTAATGTTGAAAAAGAGACAACCAATGGAAATTTGTCTCATGCCAATATGCCATATGTTTGTCACATATTAACCTGAGTATTATAGCGGACTAAAAAGTCAAAACACCTTTGACAATGTTGAATATAAGGTATCAATCATCATAGGATAGAACTAGGGATTAATGTGTGTAGTCGTTTTATATTTGGTGTGAGAGACCGACAATTTCACGGATCACCTAACGTTGATGCAGACCAACCCACACTATTATTTCCCATTTCCCATTAATAAAAAAAGACCAACTCATATGATTGGTCTCAAATAATTTGGAGATTTTGTTTAAATCTTGAAAATTATGTCTTTAATTATATTTTTATCAAATGAATGTCTAAAAATTCAATTTTTTTAACCATATAAGGCCAACTATATCAACTTTTTTTGGGAGCTATGGAAAAAATGGTGCAATTTGTAGCACAACTTACACACACTAATAGTCAGCCCTGAACTCACTAATTGTGTCGCGTTGTTCATCACAATCAATCCACACTAGTTTATCTATTTTAATGTAAGTTGTTTTTAGTACCTGCAAATAAAGAGATTTTTTTAATTTAGTCCTTGCAAAATCTCATAAATTAAATCAACTTTATGTTTATTATGTGTCTTATATATTTTTTGGTATAAATTGGGCATTATCAGCAGACAACTGTAGAGACTAATCTTGAGTCTGGTAGAACCGCAATGGCGGCAAAACTCTCCCTCAAGAAATTTAACACTGCTGTATATCGAATGTTAGATTCGAACCCAGAACCTTGATTAAGTTGGAAAATACCTCTACCATTTTATCCGAGTGTAATTGGCTCTATGTGTCTTATATATTGAAAATAGATGAGTAAAATTGACATTAAAGAGAACTAAATCTACCATGGGAATTCGGTAAAAAAAATGGTGTATATATGTGCACATCACATGTTAGTCACATTAGTTCTTTTACTAAGAAGAATGTGAAAAAGGTTTAGTTGGTAGGTTGAGAAATAAATTGTGAATTATAAATAAGGGTTAATAGTGTGTGTTTGTTTAACTTTTTTCTTAGCATGAGTGCTCGGTTCTAAAAAGATTAACAATCAGAGATACAAGAAGTAGATATTTACGAGGTTTTTAGCCCTACGAATGAGTTCTCTGTTAATAAAGGCTTTATACAAAAAGATCCTTTGTCCCCTTTCCTTTTTCTTATCCTCGTTGAAGGTTTATTGGGGCTGGTTCAAAAAGCCATTTAGATGGGTAGCTTTGAGGGTCTTGGGGTGAATGAAAACCTTAATATTTCTTTGTTACAATTTGTAGATGATACAATTTTGTTAGGTAAAGGTTCTTGGGAAAATTTATGAAGTATCAAAGCTATCTTTAGAAGTTTTGAACTTGTTTTTGGTCTGCGTGTAATACTTGATAGGAGCAATTTGATAGGTATCAACTTAAAGGACGATTTTCTAGAGTTGACATCTTTTTCCTTGTATGCACAACACATTGTCACTCCCTTTCAAGTTTTTAGGCATTCCAATTGGTGCAAACCCTAGAAGGAGGTATACTTGGAAGTCGTTCTTGGATTCTATGCGTTCAAAACTTTCTTCTTGGTGGGGTTGTCATCTTTCCATGGGGGGTAAAGTTATGCTCATCAATTCGGTTCTTTCAAGTATCCCTCTCCATTTTTTCTCTTTTTACAAAGCCCAAAAATAAGTTATTAAGGAAATCATTAAGATTTAAAGGGGCATTCTATGGGGATCTACCGAGGAAGGTAGGAAGATTTGTTGGGTGGCTTGGGATGTCATTTGTAGGCCCCAAAAGGAGGGTGATTTAAGGGTAAAAAATCTAGAAGTGTTCAATATTTCACTCCTTGCGAAGTGGAAATGGCGTTGCATTAATGATACTAGTGCCATATGGTGGGACTTACTATCATATAGATATGGGGTTGTTCTTTCTAAGCAGACAAGTAGAGATGAAAGAAGTTGGGGGTCAAAAGGAGTCATTGTGGTAGAGGGATTTAATCCTCTCGGGGGATGATTTGGACTTGGACCAACATTCCTTTCAACAAACTCTTACTTGTTCTTAAGGGAATAGGGCTTCCATTCGGTTTTGGTATCATAAGTGGTTAGGAAATGCTCCTTTTATAGATGTGTTTCTGAATCTTTTCCTCTTCTCCTTACAACCTAAAGCAATAGTGGCCAATATGAGCTATTAGGAGGAGGACCAATGGCAGTGGTGTTTTTCTTGGTCCAGACAGCTTTCTCCGACAGAAGAAGTTTATCTGCATTTATTGACAGCTATTCTCCATGAGGTGAGGCTGATGGTAGATGCCCATGATAAATGGGTATGGAGCATCATTAATTTATACTAAAACTTTTTAGTAAGCTCTTGCTATACTTTTATAATCTCTTTTTTTCCTGGTACACATATATCAGGCGAGACCCTGGTAGATTTGGATGCGATTTGGAAATCTGATGTGCTATCAATAGTGGTTTTTTTCTGTTGGCATTTGTTTTTAGGCTGGTTGCCAAAAACGAATAATCTTGTTAAGAGGTTGGTAGTGGTTGACAATGTGATTTGCCTGTTTTGTAATATTAATGATGAATTATTCACCATACTTTCTATCAGTGTGATTTCTCCAAAGTTATTTGTCAGCATCTTATTAATTGGTTGGGGCTGGATCAGGTTGAAACATTGGAAGGGTCAAATCATTTTAGGTTCTTTGGCAGTTTTGTCAAAGGCAACAATAGTGACAAGTATGCTTATTTGATTTGGATGAGGGCTATGTGGATTATTTGGAGAGAAATAAATAATGTAGTTTTTGGCGGGGATTTGGCTGACACACTACTTATAGTAAATAGAATCAAACATATTTCTTGGGGGTGGCTTAATGGAAAAACAAGTGGCTCTCCAAGTTCCTCAGTCTCCGATTGGTAGAGCTCATTGTAGCTTTGTTTTTAGTTCTCTTTTTTTTTGTCAGGAGTGTTTTCTAATGGTGTGCTATGGTGTTTTTTTTGTCTTTATTGGTGTGTTGTTTGGGCGTCATAAGATTGTTGGTATGCTATGATGTTGTTGGGTGTATTGGTCTTTGCAAGTGAGCTATTTTGGTGTGTTTGGTCTTTCCAGGGGTGTTGTCTTGGAGTTGTCATGTTGTGTTTGTTGTACGAAACTTGAGTCTTTTCCAGAAGAGGGTATTTTAGATTTGTGTTTGCATGTTTGATATGGATTATGGGGTTCACATCTTTGTGGGAGCAACATCTTTCTTCCCTTTGGAACAAAATTGTCACAGCGGGGGTTGGTCTTCATAACCATTTTGGGCTGAGAGTGCTGATTCTATTTTATTGCAGTTTTCAACTTTCAACTTCTTTCTATTGTTGGCATTATGGTTTAAGTGATTGGTCTTAAACCAAATTGTATCTTTTAGGATTAAATTATGTTGCTTTACCTCCCTTTCTAAATGGGAGCTCGTAAGCTTGTACTTCAAGACTGACGGTGTATTTGTTTCAGTCAAGTTGTTCTAGCACATGATTGTTTTGTGCCCTTTGCAACCCTTTGTAGCGACTGGAAAATCCGGGAAATGATTCTTCAAAGTTCGAAAGATGAAGTCGCTACCAAATTTTAGTTTAAGGGAAAATTTGGAAAATCCCTTTAAATTCGGATAAGGGCTAGGTTTAGGTTCGGGAGTCGTTTATGTGCGGGAAAGGTATTAGCACCCCGCAACATCCTTCAAAGAAGGCTGCATATTAATTAATTATGTAAGAAAAGTTAATTTAAAATATATTGAATTTTACCCTTTTTACAAATTAAGACTAAATAAAGGACTATGATAAATATATTGAACATTTGTTTAAAACAGAATAATAATAGTAAACTCAAGACCAACCTTCGCTCCAGCGTCTGAACTTCTTTTAAACACTCAGTTTGTTGCTAATATTGCTACTTTGCCTGACTGCCTTGTCTATGTTTTGATCTGCTGCTACTGATATACTGTTGATTGAGCTCCAACCCTACCACTCCAGCTTCTGATAATGACTCCTAGATTGCTTGATTGTGCTTGCTGCTGTATCTACTTTGTTGAACTGCTAATGCTTCTTTACTCAAACTTTTCAGCTCTCAGATCTTGAGAAAAACGTATTTAGGTGATTAAGGTTTCAATGTGAAGCCCTAATCCTTATTTCTTAGTGATTTTTGCAGTTGTCTCTATCTGTGATTGTGTTAGACTGCTTATTTATATTAGAAGATTAGGTTTAGTAATTAATTCTTGATTTGCCCTGATTTGGTTTTATTTTCAGATATGGATTTGAGTCTTGGGGACCAAGACTAGGGTTTGGGAGAGCATGAAGATCCAAGCCCAACTGCTACTTGGGCTAAACTACTTTTTTTGTATTTTTTATATTTATTTTCGGATTTCGGTATTTTTGTGTATTTTGGTATTACTTTTTTTTTGTTTGTATTTTTGGACTTTTAGACACTTACATTGTGATAAAACTAAATTTGATTTTTTGGACATTTTTGGATACTATCTTGCTTAAATAAATTAAATAAACAAAATAAGAATAATAATAAGAAAAAGAAGACGGACTAAATTGGGGTATAACACCCTTCATAAAAGGTGGGTAGAGTCTGCACTGATGATGCTGGAACTAGATTCATCTCAAAAAATTCTTTTTCTTATCAAAAAAAATATTTACGAGGTTTTTATTTTATTTTAAAAAGACTTAAATATATGTTTGACCCCTGTAAATATGCCCATAATCTAGTTTTCCCCTGTAAAAGAAAACTTTTAAAACAAACCTTGCAAATATTAAGTGTTTCTTTTTTTTAGATAAGCATTAATATCATTGAAAGGAGCACAAGGGGTGCCCAATGTAACGCCCCAAAATTAATTCAATTATTTATTTAATTGGGTTATTTAAGGCTTACAACATTTTATTAAGTCAAATAATTCATTTGGAGGTTTCATTTTATTTAGGAGGTGTTTGTTTAAATGAGGAGTGGTGGTTAGTAAAAAGTGAGTGGTAATCTAATTAAAAGAGGGAGTAGTGCAAGTAATGGAGGAGGTGTAAATAGAGGCCCATGAGAGTTAGGCCCAGGATCCATTAAGAAGCCCATTATGCATGCCTTAAGTGATGTTGTCGAAGGGGAGACATTCATTTTCAACAAAATATCAAAGAGTAAAGTAAGAGAGAGAGAGAGAGAGAGAGAGAGAGAAAGGTGCGAAGTTTAGAGAGAAGAAGAGGAATATTGGCGTGGAAGAGCTCAAATTCAAGGAGGAGGAGCTGATTGTTGTTAGATCGTGAAGTCTTGGTGGAGAGAGTACTACTTCTTCAATCTATTGAGGTAAAGGGGCTCTCTTTCACCTATAATATTGTATATATGATGAGTGTTATGTGTGAGTTAGACCCTAGAAATGATGTTTGAGCTATTTGTGTGCTTGATGTGTGTTTGTTGTTGTGTTTGTCTCACTTTGGTGAATTTGTGTTGTGTTGTTGAGGAGTTGGTCGTGTGAGAGACCTAGAAGAGAAATGGGAGCTGAGGAACCCTCAGTCCCAGGGCGACACTGTGGGTGTTGGCCTTTGTAGAGTACTTTGATGTGTGTTGAATAAATTTAGAATGAATATGTGCGTAGTGTTTGTGTTTAAGTTTGATCTTAGTATGAGAACCAAAGAGAAGAGGGAAGATGAGGGTCAGGCATCTAGTGCGCCATTCGAAGTGAAGTGGTGCGCCTGTGTGGAAGAGAAGTGTTGCGCCATGCGTAGTGAAATACTACTGTGTTCCGAGAAGGTGTGTGCCGAGAAGCATAAGTGTGTCAGTGTAAGGATGTGTGTCGTAGTATATGTGCGTCGAAGTAGGTGTGTGCCGAGAAGAGTGGGTGTGTTGAAGTGTAGTATTGTGTGCATCGTAGCGTGTGTGCGTCAAGTATGTAAGTGCCGAAGTAGTATAACCGAGGTGATTGATGGTGAAGTGAAGGAGTGTAACTGAATGTAGTGTAACCGAGGTAGTGTCGTACTGAGGTGAGTAATGGTTAAGTGAGGAAGTGTGGCAAGGTGAGTAATGGTCAAGTGAAGTAGTGTAACTGAGGTGAGTGATGGTAAATTGAGTAAGTATAACCGAGGTATGGATGAATTGAAGTGTAGTGAATGTAGGCTAAAATGTAGTTGTCAAAGGTATAGTGTATATATATACCGAGGTGGGGTTGCCGAGGTGGAGATGTATTGAATTGAAGTGTATGGATGTCGAATCTGGTGTCGTCGAAGTATAGGTGTATTGAATGGGAAATGTATCGAGGTGTAGTGTGTCTAAGTCGAAATGTAGTTGCCGAGGTATAGTGTATATATACCGAGGTGTATGGATTGAGGTGTAGATGTATTGTGAGTGTAAGTGTCGTTGTTTAGACATGACGAAGCCTAAGTGTTGAACGTAAGTGATGAAGGGTGTGATGAAGTATAGGTGACGAAGTGTTAAGGTGTGTGAGTTGAAGCATAGGTGTCGACTTGTAGTTGCCGAGGTGTAGCTTAGGTAAACCGAAGTGTGGTTGCCGAAGTGTAGCGCATATATATATATATACATGAGTGTAGTTGCTGAAGTGTACGCAGGATGCTACCAGGCACAGTTTTGGGTGTTGTTTGGGTGCCGAGTACGTCTAAGTTGTTGAATTGTGAAGCACGTTTAGTCCTTAGGTGACTTTTGGTCCTTATGTGATGGTTAGGTCCTTGTAGTGACAGTTTAGTCTACTAATCTTGGTGTCGAAGTGCAGTGGGAGTGTGGTGAAGACCAGGGCGCAGTGTTGCGCCAGGTTGTCTCAGGGAGCCAAGTTGTGCTGTTGTGGCGCTGTGTTGTGCCAGGTTGCCCAGGGCGTCGAGTTGGGTTGTTCTGGCGCCAAATGTGTGCTGCCAGTGTGGTGATGAGGTTGTTGTTGTTGAGGACAATGGGTCTAGTGACCAAAGGCCGATGTGTCTGGTGAGTTGGGCGTCAGCCATAGGGTTGTTGGCCGATGTAGAGATGTCAACCTTAGTACTATTGATGATGTCTAGGTGATGCTAGCCTTAGAGCTATAATTGGAGGTGTGTTAATTGGTGAGGTCCCTAATGGGAAACTAAGTATTGGTGAGCAGAAGACTTCGGTCTTATTGGTGATGGTGAGATAATTAATAGCAATGGTGAGTCTATTAGTTATTGTTGAGTATGCATTATTTCTTATTATGGTGTATATGATGTGTTATGGTGCATTGTTCATGGTGTCACATAAACCATGTGCATTTATTGGTGAGCAGAAGACTTCGGTCTTATTGGTGAGCAGAAGACTTCGGTCTTATTAGTAATGGATCCATTCATGCATATGCCCGTGGAGTTGGGTTGCATTCATGCATATGTTCATGCGTTTGGTGATGTGTTTTGTTGACTATGAGTGGAGGTGTTATAAATTGAGGTTGTGTGTCTGTTTGTTGAAGTCGTGGTGTTCTAGTTGTTTTCCTTAGCATAATGTTTATCATACATTTTATTATATGTGTTAGAGACTCACCCTTCTGCTTTCTATGTTGCTTCTTATGTCGAAGAGCGCGTGGTGATCTGAGTGAAGGTACTTCCTTCCTCGATCCGGTTGTGGCGTCTTGCTCTGTGACGTAGCATTGGGGGCCGAGTAGTCTATTAGTTGTTTTAAGTTAAGTTGTTGAACTGTAACTTAGGGATGTAAGAATTATTTAAAGAACTAATGTTTTGAGGGTTCGCCCCATTAAGTCATGCTATGTATCACGCAATTATATTTGTTAATGAAAAGTATTGTTGACTAAATTAAAGTCATGTTTTGGTGTACGTAGCATTCCCTTGAGGATGTATCTTTTTAAAAGAAAAACAATTTTTGAACTATGATTTTAAACTAAATTATAAAGTGGAAAAATGGGGTGTTACACCCAACCCTTACAATGGAAAGCATGAAAGGGGGATGACCTCCTCAAAACTTCTCTGAGCTAAAACCCATTGAGAAAAAGACTCAGGCAGGAAAAAGAGTACCTCGCACAAACTGCACTATAGTGAGGATAATCAACCTAACCCACTGTTTCTCCCCCATCTAGAGTACATATTGTGTAGGCATTGGAGTGGGTTAGACCACCACATTGAAATAGAAATAGAGGAATTACAATTCAGTTTATAAATACACCAACTCCAAATATAGCTTTTGACACGAGTCACAACCGCATCGACACTTGGTTCCTCGTTCTTGAAAATAGCTCTGTTCCTTGCGATCCATATGCTTCAACAAGTCGTCACCCATATAAGACGTTTCTTTCTCTTGGACAATTTTCCTTTGCACTGATTGGCGCACCTATGAAATAGATCCATTATGTTCTCGTGATGAGTCGAAGACCAAACCAAGCAAAGCAATCACACGAGACCAAATCGAACTCATGAATCAGTAACACCCGTTTCTAAGGTAAATTTATAATAAAATATCGAGTTTTAAAAATCATTTTTCACGACACCCTCGAGGATGCTACATTTACTTCAATAAACATCAAGAGTCGGTAATCAATTTGCTCATCAATCAAAACATAATGCGTAACACATCATAAATGGGACGAACCTCAAAACACTGTTTAGTTTACATAATGGTAATCTCTATCACCACACAATGGAATAAAAGCAATCATAATCATAATCAATAAAACAGTTCAACAATCAATAGCAAAATCAACTAATAACTAGTGTTCGTTCCTCTCCCCGAGTGCTATGTATCGAGGAGCGACCGACTCAAAAGATGAAGGAAGACAAGCCTTCACATATGGTTACCGCACGTTACAAAGATAGGGTAACATTCAAACAGAAGGGTGAGTCTCTAACAATATAATAGCATAAATGATAGAGAATATACTAGAGTACGACAGTACATCAACTACTACACAACCACATCAATACATATATAACTACCACATCCATATATATAACTACCAAGGAAATATCACAATGATATGAATATATGTATGAAATGCAACCCACATCGAGCATATGCATGTGGTACCATCATCAAATAAATTTGCCAATCGGGCATATCTTCGCTTTTGAGCATCATCATCTATAGCTCGAAGGCCGAAGCCTTATTTCACTCGAATAATGCACATGTAATGCATGCGACACCATGGACAATCAACATTCATAGCCATCTAAGTGACACAACAACATCAACACTAACATCAATAAAAGGTCATAGACCCATCATCATCATCATCATCATCATTTGGTCATTAGATCTATCATCATCAACAACATCACAATAAAATGGTCAAAGACCCAAACTGGTGCCCAGTGGCAACACAGTTTCAGACACAAAACGCAACATAGTTTCAGACACAAAACACAACACAGCTTCAGACACAAGACGCAACACAGGCGCCACAGGCAGCAACACAGCACAAGTGCTGAATTCCTACATCAGTGCACCTACTTCGGCGAATTAATTAAAATAGCAAACGACATCGGATTTCAACAAAAGACCACTCATTGGAAATCTCTCTTAGTGTAGTTTCTACCTATGATTTTCGTTTTTCAAAATAAGTAACCAGTTGGTACAGTTTTTCAAAACACTACACTGAGGTACCAAAATCGGACAGGACTCTTTACCCAACTTGCAACCAAATTTTCTTTCTCATTTCTCAATGAACTTTCGTGAAATCAGTGCCTATTTCGTAGAGAATTAAGTCTACTTTTCAATGAAACAAGAATCATTCAAAACAGAGTTCAATTGAGAACACAAAACCTGCAAAAACCGAACCTACTCACAGCTTGATTCCAGAAATTTGACCTAACTTTGGAGACTCATAACTTGAGCTACACAACTCCAAACTGAACGAGACTAGTGCCAAAACGATCGGCCTTAAGTCTATTTTTAAAAACAATCAGCCACATAATTTTTGGATCAACCAAATAGTACCAGTTTCAGAAAGACCGAAACAGTGTCGAGAAACGCACAGAAACCATAAGCAAGTAAAACTCATCATGATCAATCACCAAAACCAATTATAATCATCACAAATACAATCAAAATCATCAAATAGCACATCAAACATCATCAAATCACAACCTAGGACCTAACTCCCACATAAACCCCATCATAAACCCTATTATAGAGCAAGAACCCACCCTTACCTTAGATTTTCGCCGAATTACGAGATTCTCTCATGAAACTCCAAGAACCACCGCAACACGATCTCCCTTCCCCCTTTCTCCTCTTGCTTGCGCCTCCCTCTCCCTCTCTTCTCCTCTCCTTGCGCCGCTCCCTCTTTCTTCTCCTTCCTTTCTTTTTCTTTTTGCTCTCTAAATGAGCAATTGGCTCTAACCCTAGTGTTTATATCATGGGCCATTGGGTCATGGGCCTCTTTCTACCACTTACTTAATTACTAAACACCACCCGTAATTTAAATGAAGCACCCTATTATTATTTTTCTATGACTACACCAATACAATACCTAAATAATTTAATTAGATAAATAAGTAAATTATTTGGGGCGTTAGACGAACGAACAGGAGGAAAACAAATGGTGCCTGATTTATAATATTCATTTGCACATGGGACATAAAGCGTCCCCGGTGAAAGTCGCGAGAATATTTCTGTGCAATAATTCGTCGTGCATCGGCAAAGAATTCAACAACAACCGCTAACCGAACAACAATACCTTCGAAGGAGCTGTTGTTTTCCAAAAGGACGTCCAAAAATTTGGATGATCTGAATCATTGGAGGTGTAATCGTCTCAGACTAGCTGGAAATAATGACTTAACCGAAAATAGCTTAGACGGGTCTTGAGGCCAAAACCACTCATCCTTCTTACCTCTAATGGGAGACGCCTACTGTAAGATGCTACTAAGAATATCACCCTCTTCCATAATAAGCGGGTCCGTTGAGTTCTGCCACGGAACCAGCCACACCCAAGAATCATTGTGCCAATGTCCCATACTAGACACCAAAATGTGTTGTTTCTCGCACCCAACAGATAGCAAAGGAAACACCTTGAACAAAGGCTCAATACCTAACCATTGTTCCTTCCAAAAATCAATATCATTCCCGTCACCGAGTGGGAGTTTGATACACCACACAAATCAACCAAGTCTCTCCACCAAATAGATCCCACACTCCGGCACTAAGTACAGACCACCGAGTCATGAACAAAACAAGATGCAAGATTACCGTATCTGTGAGATAACAACTTGCTCCACATTGCACTAGGATCCACCAGTGCCCTCCGTTTCCACTTGGAGCGGAGTGCTATATTGAACAGTTCGAGATTTTTGATTCCAAGGCCCATTTCTTTTTTTGATTTACATATTCTATCCCAAACCACCCAATACATACCATGGTCTCCCTCTTTAATTCCCCAAAGAAAGTCCCTTTGGATTTTGATCAATTTCTTTACAACAACCTTCGGCGCTTTATAAAAAGAAAATATATATATAGAGGGATACTATTCAAGACGGAGTTAATGAGTGTTACCCGACCACCAATTGAGAGAAAACGACCTTTCCATAGAGCCAATCGGATTCCGGGTCGAACTCAACAATATGCCTCAGTTTCAAGAAACAAATGAAAATAAACAGTTACACTTCCTTGGGATAAACGACCCTAGACACTTCATCGGATTCCGGGTCGAACTCAACAATATGCCCATCATGAACCCCGTATTCCGGGTTAAAAATATCACGATTAGCAACAAAGTCGGGATTGACTACGGCAACTTGGTCAAGTGCATTATTAAAAGCCTCCACTATGCCCTCTTGACCCATTTGAATTGCTTTCATCCGATCTTCAAGAGCTTTAGCATTCAGAGCAGTAAGTTTCTTAATCTGCTCCTGAAGCTCGGGAAAATTTTGGGCCGAGTTTGTAGCCTCCATCTCGGAAATTTTATCATCTTTCTCTTTAATTTCAACAGCAGCTTTTTCCAGTTTATCATTTGACAGCTTCAGATCGGCCTCCATTTGCTTCAGTTTGACCTCAAGTTGCAGGCGCTTAGCTTCCGAATCTTCGGCCATCTTTTTGTGAAGTTCCACATCTTTCTTGGATTTCTCAAGATCAGCCCGAAGTGGACTAACAGCTTTCCGAGCAGACTCATACTTAGCCTCGAGATCTACACAAATAAATGAAAAGATAAATTGTAAAAGTGTAGAAGATCAGATGGACGAACTTAGAAAACCAGAAACCATACCTTTAATTTGAAGAGTGGCAGCTGTTTTATCCTCTCTCACTAGATCGGCCATCCTCGACAGCACCGAAATGGAAACTCCGAAAGGGTCAGTTTGGAACTCCTCGGTTTTTAGGGTCATATATGCCTTTGGATCAAAAGGAGCAGCAGGCTTATGTTTTTTGCTTTTCTTTGACTGGTCACTCAGATTAATCACGGTTTTTTCCCGATCTTGAGGTTTTGATCTAGGAGGGAGTTGACCAGATGGTTGTTTTCTCTTTCTCTGGAATGGCCGTTCCTCCTCTTCGCCCTCAACTTCGGGACTAACCACAGTAATAGGCTCGGCAGGAGTAACAATTGCTGCCGAGGTCCCTTCAGCTGCGACCACGCTACTAGTTCCGACATTGGGTACCACCGATGTAATTTGTTCAAGTGCCAGAGCTTTCAAACCCGCCATACTTCTTCTTGGTGCCATACTATCTGCAAAAGAAACCCAAAATTCAGTTAGGAAAATTATGCAAGAAAGATCGGCGGATACAGCAAAAATAAACTAAGAAAAACGATCTAGAACCGACCTAAAGCTTTCTCGACCTGTGCAAACTTAACGGATGCTACCAATAGCTTAGTATCGAAACCCCATTGGTTCGCCCTATGTTCGTTATTGGTGACAATCCGATCTGCAATAAACGTCAGCATCTTCAGGGTTTTCCGATCTTCCACATTTAAATGTTCCTTCTCGACAGGATGTCTTTTGTTTTCATCTCGACGGGTCCAGCCAAGAGGAAATTTGGTGGTGAGAACAATGTCATTCTCAGCATTAAATGTCCCAACTCGCTCTACAGCTACTGGCAACACCGGCTCTTCCCAGAAAAACTTGTTCTTCCACTCATATTTCAAACTCTCTGAATACGGCCGAAACACCTTGATGCCTGGCCTAGATCGGAGGGTATAATGCTCTAAACGAGCAGGTCGACCACTATTCTTCTCGGTCCGTTTGTTTATTTGGAACATATGTAAGAAAAGTTGTAAGGAAAGGGGCCGACCTAGATGAATGCATACGAGCTCAAAAGCTCGTACGAAAGCCCAAGCATTGGGGTGGAGTTGAGATGGGGCTACCTCTAACCTGGCCAATACCGACTGTTGGAAAGCCGTGAATGGAGGACGGATGCGCATGTGAGCTAAAGTCGTCCAATAAACAATAAACTTAAGAGAATCAGGGTAAGTAGCCACATGCTCCCCCTTTTCCATTCCGAAAACACGCCAGCGCGCGGGATCTTTGGCATAAAGCCTATTCGAATAATTGCTAATATCGACCTCCGGAGTCAGTAGCGAGTCTATATCACGGAGTTTTTCGGACACCCAGGAATAATCGCGGGGCGAGCCCAAAGGAGGAACTACGGGGAGGTCGACGTTGTTAACCCCGGAATCTTCATACCCGTATAATAACTCAAAACTTCCGGTATCTTCTGGTTCTTTGCCTCTTCTCTCCCCACCGATGTTTCCTTCCTCTGGGTCGACGGACGGATCGTCACCTTTTCGTCCATCAGATTCTGTCTCGGATTCCGAACTTATCTCAAGCTCGGAGTCATCTGAAGAGCTTGGATCTAGGTCAACTCCTACTGGAACCCCAGAGTTCGGATTATTAGGCGCCGAAGGAGTGGACGATTCTTCATCAGAAGCTTTTCTACTTTCACTTCCTCTCGGCCCAGAAGACATTTCTTCCTGTATCTCAGGAGCAGCCACTCTTTCCCTGTCTAAAAGATTAGAATCAGTCCGTGATGCCATTAGCTTTCCAATGTCAGGGCCTCTGGATTTACGAGCTTGCTCGGCTTGATCTATAAGACGGAGCGTTTCGGCGCGAGTTGTTTGTTTTGTTTTCGCCAGTTTTTTCCTACAGGAATGGGGGCAAGCTATCAGGATAAATCAAAAATATATTGGGTTCACGAACAAGATCGGAACCCGACCTGAAAACCCCCATCCTAACAAAAAAGATTGCAGGTTGAGGGCTAGATCTCAGCCTGGCAGATTTGGAAAATGAAACGCAACGAAAAAGTAATTTCTACAAAAGACACGGGAAAAAGTAAATTCAAATGGAAGTACTAACCTCAGAAGAATGTCTTGATAAAAAACAGAAAGATTGAATACCCCAATTTGAAGGAGCGAGCTCGGAGAACGTAGATTTACGAAGTCGGTAGCTCTGAATATGGCAAGGAACTAAAAAAGATGAATGAATTACCCTCGCTTGTATTTATAGGGTTTTACGGGAGAAGACCGTTACTGTTCATTTGAAACGACGCACTCAATCAAATCAAAGCAACACGAAAACCGAGGAGTCATCATTAAAAAGACGCCTCGAGTTCTGCGTACGGTCACATCGATCAACACGAGCATTAAATGCTCTATCGAAAAAGAAATAAATAAAAAAACGAAACGTCACCAACACGCTACATCTTCAAGATCGGTAAGACAGTTCAGCTTCAACCATCTTCAAGATCGGTAAGACAGTTCAACTTCAAGCCATCTTCAAAGATCGGTAAGACAATCTCAGTTAACGATCTTCAAGATAGGTAAGACAGTTCAACTTCAAGCCATCTTCAAAGATCGGTAAGACAGTTTCACTTCAACCATCTTCAAGATCGGTAAGACAGTTCAACTTCAACCATCTTCAAGATCGGTAAGACAGTTCAACTTCAAGCCATCTTCAAAGATCGGTAAGACAATCTCAGTTAACGATCTTCAAGATCGGTAAGACAGTTCAACTTCAAGCCATCTTCAAAGATCGGTAAGACAGATTCACTTCAACCATCTTCAAGATCGGTAAGACAGTTTCACTTCAACCATCTTCAAGATCGGTAAGTTCAAGATCGGTAAGACAGTTTCACTTCAACCATCTTCAAGATCGGTAAGACAGTTCAACTTCAACCATCTTCAAAGATCGGCTATACAGTTTCAACTTCAACCATCTTCAAAGATCGGCTATACAGTTCAAACTTCAACCATCTTCAAGATCGGTAATACAGTTCAAACTTCAACCATCTTCAAAGATCGGTAAGACAGTTCAACTTCAAGCCATCTTCAAGATCGATAACACAGTTTCACATCAACCATAGGTAAGAGAGTCCGAACACGGCCCATTGTATATATCTCTTTTGGGACATATATACGATGTGCATTTTTAACGCATCGTATATATGTTCATTGTGCGTATATACGATTGCCTTAAAACGCATCAATCGTATATACGCACAATGGACATATATACGATGCATTAAAAATGCACATCGTATATATGTCCCAAAAGAGATATATACGATTCGGTAAATTTGTAAAAAAAAAACAGGTTTTTTGAAGGGCATTTTGGGAATACACTAATCGGTGGAGGTATATGGGGAAAGGGTGGGGGTACAAAAAAAAACCCAAATTCAGTTAGGGGCCCAATTATTAAGATTCGAACAGGGCCTACAAATTGCTCGGGACGACCTTGTTAGATTTGCAAAAGCTATTGTTAGTGTTGAATTAATTGTGAAGAAAATAGAGATTGAATGCGTGTTTGTTTGAAAACGTCAAATTCGTAGAAAGAAACACTATGATGAAAATCCATCTGAATGTCTGCAATTAAACTCTGAGTTTGCAGAGGAATATTTTAGGATTCATTATTTTTCATACATTGTAGATTAAGCAATTGGCTTAGTCAAAAGAAGATTTGAGCAATATAGCACATAGGAGAAGAAATTTGGATATTTGTTTAGTATTGAAAGACTTAGTCATTCTTTGGTGAGAACTTGAAATTATCTTGCATAAGTGTTGAAACTTATTTGAAACATGGTAATTCTTTTGATATTGGTGGTGAGGTTTTATTTGAAAAACTAAGTCATCAGAGATATTTTAACAATTGAGTCAAAATAAAGTTTTATGATATTGAGTTCTCTTAAGAGATTTTGTTGTTTTCCTAATGCATGATGTATGGCTTATGACATAATATTAATCATCGATGTTACCGTTGCTTATGCTGAGGGAAGTTTTTCAAAATTAAAATTGTTGAAATTTTATTTGCATTCTACATTGCAAAATTGATTAAATTGTCTTGCCTTAATTTCAATTGAAAATAATTTTTTAAAGAATATTGATTATGAACGAATTATCAATGATTTTGCAGCAACAGAAGCAAGGAAAATGATATTCAAATATTAATAGATGGACGTTGCTGACTTGCTGCTGTTAGTGTGGAATGTCACTACTACATGTTTGACTGATAAATACATGTATAACTGTTTTTGCTATAATTAAATGCATTAAAATTTTGATTTGTATTTTTCAATATTGATATAAACTTTAACATTTATTCCATAATATTTTATGTTACTTGGTATTGTATTAAAACAATTAATTACAATTTCATACAACACACCCAAAATTTCAAGCGCGGTATGATTGAGGTACAAAATAACAATTTTTATTTAATAATAATTCTTTCTAAACAATGGGAAAACTATTATTATATGAAGATATTTAGAACGACGGGGTCAACGAAATAGATTACAAACAAACAAAGAACAGTCGCAATTGGATTGAAGGGTCAAGAAGACATACCACTGTAGTTAACAAAATCATCCTATTAATCCAACAAAACAAAAAAGCAGAGAGAATCACAGAGCAAATGGATCAAAGCCTTCTTTGACCATCTTCTCCAGTGGCCAAAACAAAGGGTGTGGAAGATTCTCCCACTCAAACCAATCCCAACCTTCACACTTTTCAGGCTCTAAATTCTGCACCACTTGTTTTACTTCTGCATCCAACACTGCTCTCATGAAGATTGTCACATAGTGGCACTTTTTTGGTTGCTCCAAAAACACGTTGTTCGTTACAGTCAAATACTCCATTTTCTCTATCTCCAATCCAGTTTCCTCTTTCACTTCTCTCACTGCGCATTCCTCAAAGCTTTCCCCTGAAAACCCCCAATAAAATAGAACAGTTTTAATATTTATATGTTTTCTCATGAAATAAAATGCGAAGTTGACAGAGAAAATAAAGAGACCGAATTCGAGATGGCCGCCGGGAAGAGCGAAGGTTGAGTCTCCAACGGAGGAGCGGCGGCGACCGAGAAGGACCGATCTGCCCTTTAATAGAAACACGACCACCGCTACTCTGGGTACCGGCAGCGACGTTTGTGGAAGTCCGTTTTTGCTCTCCATTTTTCTGTGTTTCTACTGCACCAATGGATTTTGGTTTTATTGCTTTTTCTTTTGGGTCTTTTTCTCGGAACCTAAAATGCGCTTTTTCTTTTTGAATATAATAATAAGGAACATGAATGTGCTTCGCCCCCAAGAAACTAAATTATTTTTTTAATGCAAAGTAAAAAAAGATGTTTTCATTTTGGAATTGACTTCATAATAAACAATTTTTTTATAAGAAAAAAATTGTATTAATGGGAGTACAATGGGCACTCCAAATCATAAAGATACAATGGTCCTCATTAAATTCTCACTGGACCAAAACCTCATGGAAAAAATGAAACATTGTCCCTTTGAAGCAAAGTACACTGCATAGCTACCATCCAGACTACAAACGTATACCTGCATGATTTATTAGAAACCAACCCCAGCATGTGAGCCCCAAAAATGGTCAACCCCAACAAGCTTGTCAGACACAGGAATACCCATCCACCTCTATATATCAACCCAAACACGCTAAAATGTATTACAAAGAAAAACAAGTGGTTAATGGATTCATCATGATCATAACACAACTTGAAACAGACACTATGACGATCTGTGATATTCCTCCTAGCCACCAAAACATCACGAGTCGAAAGTTACCCGATCAACAATTTCCACCCAAAAACCTCCACCCGAGTAGGAATAAAAAGCTGCCACATATCATCTAGTGCGCGTTGAATCTCAAAACTCAGCCAAGGTTGCTGCAATAAACTAAGAAAATGCACATAACAAGAGTCGGATTTGTCACAGATAACCTGCATAGGGTGCAAAATAGGCATGAGCATCAACAAATATGAATATTCCTCTGCTCGTGCCGAATGAGACAATTCCAAATTCCATTGCCAGTTTCCATTTTGCCACAAACAGTGCTCCTCAACACTACCATCCTTAGCCTTGGCCATATAAAAGAGATTGGGAAACAAAACTCTCAGAGCCGAATTACTTAGCCAACAATGATGCCAAAAAGAAATGCTCCGACCCTCCCCCAAAACAGGCCTCATAGTTGTGCAAA
Organism: Oxytropis ochrocephala; assembly: GCA_020916435.1. Taxonomy (NCBI): domain Eukaryota; kingdom Viridiplantae; phylum Streptophyta; class Magnoliopsida; order Fabales; family Fabaceae; genus Oxytropis; species Oxytropis ochrocephala. The sequence goes on along the minus strand of CM037092.1, from coordinate 50,756,604 downwards.
AGAGTTCTGATACCCAACAAATTACCTTCAATTCGGTACCTAGACCTCAGAAATGAGTTGGACCCGGGATACTGGTTGATGTGCTTCCAGAGATTGAAGATAGACGTCGGATGGTTGAAGAATTACGTCGGACAGTCTGAGGTTTCTTGCTTGAACACGTTGGGGGGCGATACCTGGAAACACTCCGATGCTTAACTCAGTAAGGGAAACAAAGAGGTATGTAAAGAACGAGAACGTACTTGGAAATGGAGGGATGCACCTCTATTTATAGACAGAAGTGTCGTACCTGAGGCGTCGGATACTGGCACTTATATCTGGGCTGTTGAATGTGAACGCTTGGTAATGGAGTGTGTATTGGATTGTTTCAAGAGCGAAATTGAACCAGGCTCAAGTCTTGTGGGGTTTTGGCCCAGTCCGGAACAGTGGCCTCCCAAGTCGAGGTCGGATAGTTAGAGACGAGTTCGGCTTGAATAGCCATCTGAAGTTGTTGCCTTATTTGACGTCCCAGACTTGGAGGAGCGAATATCACCCCAGATTTTCAAGGCACTTAGTTACCTATGGGACTTTGTAGTGTTTCATTTGAAGCTGACTCTGGGACTGTCGTGATTCTTTACCCTACAAAGGCTCAATTGAGCATTTATGCTCAGAGTCAAGTAAATCTTGACTGATCATTTAAGCTCAGAGTCAATTAAGTCTCGACTGAGCATTTAAGCTCAGAGTCAAGAAGGGTCGAAGCCGCCGTGGACTTCTTCCTCAGTGTCAAACTGAGCATTGAAGCTTGGAGTTTGGGAGGAGGCATCCGCTTGAAGGAGCAGGTGTCGAAGTCGCTAGGGACTTCTTCCTCTGGTCTTTGTCTCAACATTTAAGTCAAGCCAAAGAGGAGGCTAGCTAGCGTGAAGCGATAGTCTTGAAGTCGCTGTAGACTTATTCTGCGTTCTGTGACTAAGCATTTAAGCTCAGAGTCAGGAAGGGTACTTGCGTCGTTATTTGAGGGCCTCGCCTCATACAGTCATCCACCGAGTGGCCAACTCGGTGTCGGACTCGGGTGAGAGGGGTGTTGTAATAAGTTGGAAGCTGATGTCGCCATGTGTCTTGTATGTTAAGGAAACATAAATATTTGAAATAGTAATTTTATTCAAGGACATGAATAGACCAACTTTGTTACATTTAGTGGATGAGTGTCTTTCGTGATCAACTGTAATATATTATGAGTTTAGCCGCATTCCATGTTCCGGGAATTGGTCATAGGCCGCAAGTGCACGGTTCTATCGCGTAATAAAAAGTATCGATCCCACATAGACTTTTGTGATTACCAATTTTTTTTTCAGTGGTGATTAGCTAAAAGGAATGATTTTAGTAGAAGAAGTGATTGTTTGATCTAAAATTCAAAAATTAAAATAATCTCGGGTTATAGTTTCATCACAACAATGAGGAACCAAAAATAATTCTTTAGACCATTCACCAAATTATATAGTAATGTATTTCAAAGACAAGGCAGCTAATATAACTAATGTCTCCTTTCAGAGTACAAGAGCGTGTTTTGAACTAACAATCAAGCCTATTCTCATGGTTGATTGTTACCAAAACCCATTAAGCATAACACCTTTATAATGTCTCAAGAGTTTCAAAACTATTCTCATGTTTTGATTCCCTTGTCTAATTTCATAGTTCCAACATCAAACTTCACCTCTCGGTACCTCGTTTGATGTTTAAAATAGTAATTGAAGGACAATGAAATTAGATTGAAATATAAAACAATTTGGAGTGGAGAATAGTCTTGGGAATTACTAGGGACCTATCATTGGATTACTCCCAATAACCCAAGACCAAGTTTCTACTCACTCATAATTGAAAAGTAAATTGCAAGAATAATAATTGACATAATGTAAATGACAAGAATGTAAATGACTGAAGATAAAGTGCAGAAAATAAGAACAGAAAACTAAAGTGCAGAAAAATTAAAGAACAAGAAATAAAATATGAAGAGAAAATTGCATAAACTTAGATTAAACTTTAGAGAAATTTTGCAAGTGATCAGGTCCTTTTTTACAAGTGAAGATAAAGCCTTTATATAGCCTAGGATCAGTAGACAATCACATAAATTCACAATCATGGCCATAAGAACCCACTAAGAAGAAGAAGGGATCAGCTTTGTAACTGAATTGTGAGTAGCAGGAAGGTTGCACGGGTCGTGCTCAACAGACGCACGTGTAACGCCCCAAAAATAATTCAAGTATTGATTTAATTAAGTGGTATATTGGTTGGTTATATTAGAATAATGATAGGGTATTTGATTTAAATGAGGAGTGGTGGTTAGTAAAAAGGAGGGGTAATTTAATTAAAAGAGGGAGTAGTGCAAGTAATGGAGGAGGTGTAAATAGAGGCCCATGATTAATTAGGCCCAAATCCATGATATAAGCTTGGGGTCGATGGTGAGAGCTCATTCTCATCCAAAACAGAGAAATAGAAAGAGTAAAGTAAGAGAGAGAGAGGGAGAGGTGCGAAAGTTTTAGAGAGAAGAAGAGGAGATCTTGGGGTGGAGAGCTCAAGTTCAAGGAGAAGGAGCTTGCTTGTTGGTGGATCGTGAAGTCTTGGTGGAGAGAGGACTTAGTCTTCAATCTATTGAGGTAAGAGGGCTCTCTTTCATCTATAATAGAGTATATGATGAGTGTTATGTGTGAGTTAGACTCTAGGTTGATTTTTGAGTCGTTTGTGTTGCTTGTTGTGTGATTGATGTTGTGTTTTGCTTCACTTTGGTGAAGATGTGATGTGTTGTTGATGAGTTGGTCATATGAGAGACCTAGGAGAGAAATGGGAGTTGAGGAACCCTCAGTCCCAGGGAGTTATTGTTAGTGTTGGTACCTTCGTTGAGTACTTTGATATGTGTTGAACAAAGTTCAACGTGAATAGGTGTTGTAGAAGTTGTAGTTTAAGCTTGATCATAGTGTGAGAACCAACGAAAAGAAGGAAGAGGAAGGTTAGGCGCATAGGGCGACATATGAGCCGAGGTGTAGTTGCCTAACCATAGGTGCGTCGAAGGATAGTGAGTTGAAGTAAGGGTGTGCCGAGAAGCATAAGTGTGTCAGCGTAAGGGCGTGCGTCGTAGTATAAGTGCGTCAAAGTATGTGTGTGCCGAGAAGAGTAGGTATGTCGAAGTGAGTATGTGTGCGTTGTAGTATATGGATGTCAAAGCTATTGTAACCGAAGTAGTGTAACCGAGGTGAGTGATGGTTAAAGTGAAGGAGTGTAATTGAAGTAGTGTAACCGAGGTAGTGTAGTACCGAGGTGAGTAAGGGTGAAGTGAGGTAGTGTAACCAAGGTGATGGATGGTCAATTGAAGTAGAGTAACCGAGGTAGTGTAGTACCGAGGTGAGTAATGGTTAAGTGAGGAAATGTAACTGAAGTAGTGTAACCGAGGTAGTGTAGTACCGAGGTGAGCAATGGCTAAGTGAGGAAATGTAACTGAGGTAGTGTAACCGAGGTGAGTGATGGTTAAAGTGAAAGAGTGTAACTGAAGTAGTGTAACCGAGGTAGTGTAGTACCGAGGTGAGTAAGGGTTAAGTGAGGTAGTGTAACCAAGGTGATGGATGGTCAATTGAAGTAGAGTAACCGAGGTAGTGTAGTACCGAGGTGAGTAATGGTTAACTGAGGAAATGTAACTGAAGTAGTGTAACCGAGGTAGTGTAGTACCGAGGTGAGCAATGGCTAAGTGAGGAAATGTAACTGAAGTAGTGTAACCGAGGTGAGTGATGGTGAATTGAGGAAGTGTAACCGAGGTATGGATGCACTGAAGTGTAGTGAATGTAGGTTGAAGTGTAGTTGTCAAGGTATAATATATATACCGAGAGGTGGTGTTGTCGAAGTATAGGTGTGTTGAATTGGAGATGTATCGAGGTGTAGTGTCTCTAAGTCAAAGTAAAGCTGTCAAGGTGTAGTGTATCTAAGTCGAAATGAAGTTGTCGAGGTATAGTGTATATATTCCGAGGTGTATGTGTTGAGGTGTAGATGTATTGGAGTGTAAGTGTCGTTGTTTAGACTTGATGAAGTGTAAGTGTAGATGTGATGAAGTGCAAGTGTAGATGTGATGGAGCGTAAGTGTGGATGTGATGAAGTGTAGCGCATGTATATAAGCCGAAGTGTAGCGTATGTATATAAGCCGAAGTGCAGAGCATGTATATAAGCCGAAGTGTAGCGTATGTATATAAGCCGAGGTGTAGCGCATGTATCTAAGTCGAAGTGAAGCTGTCGAAGTATAGTGTATAACTACCGAGGTGTGAATATGCTGAGGTGCAGTGTAGATGTGCCGAGGTGCAGTGTGGTGCGCCAAAGTGCAGTGTGGTGTGCCGAGGTGCAGTGTGAGTGTGCCGAGGTGCAGTGTGAGTGTGCCGAGGTGCTGTTTTGATGCCAGTGTAGCGCAGGTTGCTACCAGGCGCAACTATGAGTGTTGTTTGGTGCCGAGTACGTCTAAGTTGCTGAATGGTGAAGCCGGTTTAGTCCTTAGGTGACGTATAGTCCTTAGGTGACGTTTGGTCCTTATGTGACGTTTGGTCCTTAGGTGACGTTTGGTCCCTGTGTGACGGTGAGGTTGATGATAGCCATAGAGCTATTGATTGAGGTATGGACATTAGCCATAGAGCTATTTAATTTGGTGTCGATGTGTCCGGTGAGGTTGAAGTTAGCCATAGAGCTGTTGACCGATGTGTTGATGTAGCCATAGAGCTAGTAGTCGATGAGTTTGACGTAAGCCATAGAGCTAGTGACGATGTGTTGATGTTAGCCATAGAGCTATGACCGAGGTGTTGATGTTAGCCATAGAGCCATGACCGAGGTGTTGATGTTAGCCATAGAGCTATTGACTGGTGTAGTGATGGTAGCCATAGCGCTATTGACGTTGTCTAGGTGAAATAGACGACGGTGTGATGATGTTGTCTAGGTGAAATAGACGACAGTGTAATGATGATGTCTAGGTGAAATAGACGACGGTGTAAACGACTGTGTAACGATGGTGTCAATTCATATGTGATATGATTTGTTTGTGGTTGATGCATTGTCATGGAGTCTCATGCTTCATATGCATTAACGACAGTGATAGGCTTCGGCCTCGATAGTGTTGACTTCGGTCTTCATATCATTAACGACGGTGGTGCCTTCAAGGCAAAAATAACGACGGTGGTGGTACCACATGCATTATACCCTTGGTGTTGGGTTGCATTCATGCATACATTCATGTGATTGGTGAGGTTTCTGGTTGTTTATGAGTTGAGGTGTTTTAACTTGACGTGGTGTGTTTGTTTATTGAGCCGAGGTGTTTCTAGTTGTCTTTCCATAGTATAATGTTTATCATACATTTTATTATATGTGTTAGAGACTCACCCTACTGCTTTTATGTTGCTTCTCATGTCGGCAACTTGCAGGTGATCCCGAGAGAAGGTTCTTCCTTCCTCATGTCGGCTTAGCACATGAACTAGAAATGATTTGGCAGTATCCAACAACATTTTTCTTCTCAGCTTAAGAAACTTTTATGTTGAGCTTTATGTGCAGAGAAGATCAGTTTTGTGGTACTAGAACAACAAGTTAGATATCAACAGTCAAAGGTCTTTTTTCCCAGTAGTCAATCGGTCTCAAAAGGGTACTCAAAGTATTTCCCTAGTAACTTATGAAGCCTCAAAAGGGTACTCAAAGTATTTCCCTAGTAACTTATGACATCAAAGGGATGTTGAGCTGAACTGCTTAAATTCTTTTCTATTATTTTTCTTTTTTCATTTGTTTTTTCCTTTTTCAACTTCTTTCCATTTTCTTTCTCTTTTTAAGCAGCCCAACACAGACATTTCTCCAGTAACCAAAATGCAGTAAGTGTCACCAAGAGAACTAATTGGCTTTTTTTTCAATCTTTCTTAGACATCCTAGTACCAGAAACTATCTTAGCAGTGTGTGTGTGAACCCGACATTAAGTATCAAGAAGCATATCTAACAGTTGAACACCAGCCAGAACATTCAAATTGCTAAAAATAAAAAAATTTATCACAAAAATGCCATAAAAAAATACTTCAAAGTTTCACAAAGACTTATCACATAGGAGGAGAAGATGACTCAACTACCAAATAAAGAATAATAAAAGACTAAAGTCACCTACCAAATAAATAATAATAAAAGACTAAAGTCACCCCCCATGCTTGGACTAGACATTGTCCTCAATGTATAAAAATGAAAAGCACATGAGAAGGGTAAAGAAAGCTCATATTGACTAGCATTTGCAGCTTTCCTTGTTATTCCAACAATGCAAAACAAAGGTAAACCTGTGGGTTGCCTCCTACGCAACACTCTTTTATGGTCATTAGCTTGACCTTTTGCCCTTTATAGACTTATTCCTGGGTCCCATTGCTTGAAGCATAAAGACCAAGTGACACATGAAGAATGAAAACATATTCCAGGATCCCATGGCTTGTAAAAAGGAAGTTGTGTAAGCAACAAGATCCTATTTTCAATTCCTCCTAGATCAAATGTTATTTCACAAAGGAAGGTGAAAAATAAGATAAAGGGCACAAGATTTTGACATCCACACATTCATTTAAACCCATATATTTATCCAAGAAAGAAATTTCAGTTTCCTTTATGTTCTCCATCTCATGGTATATCTCTTGTGAATCATCAACTACCTCAACTACAATATTTTTCTCAAATTGTGTTTCATGTAGTTTTTTGAATAACCCTCTTAAGCAAGGTGGTGGTGGTGGCAAAGATGACTCAAAATATTCCCATTCCTCCTTGGTGAATGTAAATACTTTTTGTGAAACCCTTTATAGCAACGTGGTGGTGGTGGCAAAGATTCCTCAAAATATTCCCAATCCTACTTGGAGAATGTAAATACATGCGTATTCATATTAACAAGAAAAAGAAAACATTTAGTCTAACCGATACCAAAAAAATCAATCAATATCACAAAAGTCCCCGGCAACGGCGCCAAAAACTTGATAGGCCGCAAGTGCACAGGCTGCAAGTGCACGGTTCTATCGCGTATTAAAAAGTATCGATCCCACAGAGACTTTTGTGATTACCAATTTCTTTTTCAGTGGTGATTAGCTAAAAGGAATGATTTTAGTAGAAGGAGTGACTGTTTGATTTAAAATTCAGAAATAAAAATAATCTCGGGTTATAGTTTCATCCCAACAATGAGGAACCAAAAATAATTCTTTAGACCATTCACCAAATTATATAGTAATGTATTTCAAAGACAAGGCAGAGAATATAACTAATGGCTCCTTTCAGAGTTCAAGAGCGTGTTTTGAACTAACAATAAAGCCTATTCTGATGGTTGATTGTCACCAAAACCCATTAAGCATAACACATTTATAATGTCTCAAGAGTTTATAAACTATTCTCATGTTTTGATTCCCTTGTCTAATTTCATAGTTCCAATAACAATACTTCACCTTTCGGTTCTTCGTTTGATGTTTAAAATAATATTTGAAGGACAATGAAATTAGATTGAAATATAAAACAATTTGGAGTGGAGAATAGTCTTGGGAATGACTAGGGACCTATCATTGTATTACTCCCAACAACCCAAGACCAAGTTTCTACTCACTAATAATTGAAAAGTAAATTGCAAGAATAATAATTGACATAATGTAAATGACAAGAATGTAAATGACTGAAGATAAAAGTGCAGAAAATAAGAACAAAAAATTAAAGTGCAGAAAAATTAAAGAACAAGAAATAAAAGATGAAGAGAAAATTGCATAAACTTAGATTAAACTTTAGAGTAATTGTGCAAGTGACAAGGTTTAGATTACAAGTGAAGAGAGAGCCTTTATATAGCCTAGGATCAGTAGACAATCACATAAATTCAACTTTGTAACTGAATTTTGAGTAGCAGGAAGGTCGCACGGGTCGTGCTCAACAGGCGCACGAGTCGTGCTCAGTGTTCGCAAAAGCTATTTTCCTATTTTGAAGGCGCACGGGTCGTGCTATCTTGTGCACGGGTCGTGCTTGGTTTCTGACTTTTTTATTTTCTTTTTTTACTTGTTCCTTCTTTCATGCTCTTTTGATTCAAAATAGCTCCAAAGTAGAACTAAAATTCCACCAATTTTATTTAATTCAAATACTAAAAACACTCTAAATTATGACTTATCAATTGGCTCTTTGGACAGAATTTCTAGTTGGTAAGCTTCAAATACCAATTTCATGCTCTGTCTCTTATTATTTTGACAAGTTTACTTGGTACGTTTTTTACTGTCTCCTTTGCTTTAGACTTCAAATGATGATGTTTATGTCTTATGGTTCATGGTTTTTTGTCCAGGTTTTTATCCAAGAGGTTGATCTTCCCTATAGTTGATATGGCTATGTATGTCTTCATTAGTATCTTTTAATTTTTTTTGCTAATTAATTTTGCCAGTGATATGAGAAACTTTAGCTGCTAAAATTACATGATGTCATTATCTTTTTCTAAATTCTCCTTCAAAATATTCCCTTTTTAATAATCCTTCCACCCGCTTTAATCTAAATGATCAGATTACGAATCATATATTTCTGACCTTAAACCCTAAAATATTTAGAACATTTTGCCTAAAAGTTTTAGTGGTTCCTTTTAACATGTTAGGTTTGTTAATTAACATCTGTGTACAATTTTTTTGTATAGATCTTTTGGGGGATAAAGCGAAGTTTCACAATGAGACTTCGAAAGTTTTGCATTACATGAGATAGAAGATAAAAAAACTTTGTTGTTTAATTGTTGTGGTACTTGAAATGTTATCCTCTGTTTTAGGGTTGAGTATCTCTTATACTCAACTAATTACTTTTGTATAATTGTACCGAGGATGTCCAGACGGCCGATCAGAGGGACTCAAAGACCGGAAAATTGGCCCTAGGACCAAAGAACTCGAGGAGCGCAATGGAAAACCCAAGGAGCACAACCATCACCAGTCTATCACTACAGGGGACATTTGTACTGCCTGTGCCGCCGTAAAAAGTCATGTACAATCCAAGACGTATCCGCCTTGTCGACAAAAGAGGGGAACATGGCGAAAAGTCATTGACTTATGGTGGGAACTCGATGTTTGAATCAAATGTCAGATAGTGAACTGTAGGAACCAAAGAGATGCGCCATATGCAAGATGTTATGCAGGTGTTGGAACAACAGAACGAAGACCAACAACACATAAACAAAGAGCATCTCCTCTGTACATAGGCCTTGGAGGCTCGCTAGCTTTGGGAGCAGCCACGGGTTTTTCGGTATCACCCTCAGGCCCAGTAGGTACATAGGAAACCTCGAGGGCTTTCCAGCCAACCATTGGAGCTACGACGACTCCTATGATCCCAAAAATCATGTTGCCGCTTTCTAAACATAAATTTTTATAAGCGAAGGCAACCACGTGATTAGTTGCAACATGTTCTTTGGGACCCTCAAAGAAGTTGTGTTTCATTGGTTCATGGGTATCCCAATAGCAAGGTCGATGACTAATTCGAAAGATCTGTCAAGGAGATTTCTTTCCCAGTTCTCGGCTAACCAAGCAAATTAGATAGTCCTAGCCAATTTTTCAACCTCCGCCAAGGCCAAAACGAGTACCCGAAGAGCGTCTTATCTCAATTCAATAGAACAACGATCCTATTTTAGTTTATAGAAACAAATAGAAGACTGATCCAATGGGGCACCTAAAAAAATATGTGGCAAAGGGAGGCAGCACAAGAGGTCGTGTCCCGTAAAGCCAAGACGACAAACCTCCCCCAAAAGGAAATGAAGTTGATCCCAAGAAAGTGCAAACCTTGAAATCAACCAGCAAGGAGCTAAAATGTCGACGCACAACATGAACATCTCAGCAAAGGAAGATTAAATACTATCTCAGATGGACACATGGGGGTTTAGGGCTCTTTGGACGACCCCTAAGTTATATGCCAGATCGATACCAATAAGGCGACACCCAGTCATCACCTTCTCACGGAAAGGCGCAAGAGAGGTCTCACCTCATACCGATGACCCGATGGTGATCTCATCCAAGTGGTCGGGAATCTGGTCGGTCACATTTTAATTGATGGCAGCATATCGGTCAACGTGATTTCCTTATAGTGCTTCAACGCTCTAAATATACCGATTAACCTATTGCAAAAATTACAAGACACCCTAGTCAGGTTCTCCAGGGAACGTGTTAATGTGCACATATTGTTAGACCTACAAATAACCTTTGTAGAGACCTCCACACCAAGACCACTCCTCTGAGATGTATAGTAGTAGACTTGATGTGTCCTTACAATATCATCATTGGTCAACCAGCAATCAACGCAATTGAGGCCATCATATCTGACGCTCACCTCTGCATGAAGTATCCTGTAAATGGAATGGTCGGAGTAGTCAGAGGGGATCAACAGGCAGGAAGGAGGTGTTACAAAGCGATCCTCAAAAGAGAGAGGAATATTGACCTTGACCGGACCGCTAATAGTTGTAATTTCTTGTACCTTGACCCACATGATTTCAACATGAAACAAAACGAAAAATGTCTCTAGCCAGCGGAGGAGGTAAAAGAAGCAATAATCGACAATCATAGGTTATTTCTCCATAAATGAAACAGTAAATGTTATTCTGGCTTAGGAAATATCAGTTCTAAAACCTCATCACTAGCTCAAATCTCTATATCATGGGCAATCATAGGCTTGAACTCATAGAATTTAAGTTTTCAAAAACATCTTCGTTAAGAGAATTTTTGCCTTGATCTGAAACTCATTTCTCTACTACAAGGAAATGTCTCTCAGAAAAATTCATCTCCATCCTTACCTATTCCATCTCTTCCGGAATCTCCTAATAGTAACAAAATGGGAGTTAGCCCCTTTAAAAACACATCAAAAACTGCTGATAATGAAGATCTTTTCAAAAATATCAAGTTTAACAAAGAAAACGCAGAAGCACAAAGTAACCTTCTGATACGATATCCTTTAAGAAGCACAAGGGAGAAACAACAACTCAAGAAAAGTTCATCCATCCTAGTTTTCTTCAAAACACTCTAATTTCAGTCATTCTAATCTCCTCTCATCCTCCACCAGAAGCCTCTGAAAAAACAACACCTGCAATTGGATCGACGAGTGCATGGAGGCTTTCAAGAAACTCAAAGAATACCATAACACCCTGCCGGTCTTGATGTCCTCAAATCATGGGAAATCTTTAATCCTTTATGTAGCAATTTCAAAAAAAACACTCGCAACTCGGTCCTAGTGCAGGAAAGAGAGGGGGAATGTCCTATCTACTTCGGTAGGCGAGCCCTAAAGGACGCCAAAATTTGATATCAGAAAATTGAGAAGACCGCATTCGCTGTGGTAACCAAAATGTTTCATTCCTATTTCGAGGGCTACTGTGTGATCGTTAAGATTGACCTACCCATAAGGAAGATCCTCCAAAACCCGACCTTGTAGGACGAATGATTGGCTGGTCCATCCAGTTATCAGAGTTAGACATTTCCTTCCAACCCCTAGGACCAATAAAGTCTCAAGTCTTAGAAAATTTCGTGGTGATACTACCCTCTGCCGATCTAGTTTCCCCGAGGCAAAAACAACCACTGTCATACCCCAATTTTGTCCGGCTTAGGTCAAAACCCTAACTTTCCACAAAAAATAAATAAATTGAAGAGTGAAGAGCATTATGCACTGCATTTTGGGTCCTGAAGTCATTCCAAGGTTTTTGAAATCATTTTTAGGGTTGGAATGCACTTTTTGGGCAAATTAGGGTTTTAGGGTCAAAAAGGGTATTTTGGTCATTTCACAGCAAAAACGGTTTTCCATCACAAATCACTGGACAATTGTCAAGGGAATTATTTGAGGAAAAATGTGCTTAATTATAATTTTTTATGCGCATGAATGTTAATTATTTGCATAAAAATTCAAATTTAAAGGAAAGGGTAAGATGGGAATTTCCTTCAAGGTGAGGTATCAAATCAATTTTGGGAATGGTGATATCATGGAATTTTGGGCCCAATGATTGATTCCTAAGATGAAGCCCAAAATGGAATGATTTTTATGAAATAATCAAGAAAAAAAGAATAATCAAAAAAGGAAGAGATACTGTTGTGCACATGGGGAACAAATAGTACAATTGCCAACTTGCAAAAGTTGGCAAATTCTCCCCCTTTTTCCATTTGTAAACCGTCAGCCCTCTCCCCCATTCCCTCTCCATTTTGTGTTTTCTCTCCACCCTCAATCCATGTGATAAGTGATCTCAACCCTTCATTCAAAATCAAAATGCAATCCTAAGGCACCTTGTAATACCCCAATTTTGTCCGTCATTTTTAACTTAAGCCAATTTCAGTTATCCAGCTCAACTAAATCGAAATACCGTTGTTTAAATTAGGCAGGCACGCGAATGATCGATCTTTTTGTCTGTTCTTCAATTTAATCTTCGTATTTGGGTTTAGTCGTACATATGTAGGTCTACCAAAAGTCATTTTTTCTAGAAATTTGGCTTGTCTTTTCGATCCAGTCTTAAGAATGCCATTCTGAGTTAATTTTAGTGTTTTTAGTTAACAATCCCATTTCTTCTATTTGGGTCTCGTTTTAGCGTATTTGTCTGGTCTGGCCCGTTCTCGGCTTTGTGTTCGGCCCGACTCCTTTTCTTATTATTATTTTTATTGTTGTGCAGTTAATTTATTTTGAGCATATATAATCCAAAAATGTCAAAAAAAAATCTATTTAATTTTTAGGCTTAAATATCATTTACCCCCCTGCAAATATCACCATAATCCATTTACCCCCCTGTAAAAATAAAAGTTTTCAAATGCCCCTTACAAATATAAACCGTTTACGGTTACCCCCCTGCTGTTAGATTATGTTGACAGCGTTAAGTGTATAATGGGTATAAACCGTTTACGGTTACCCCCCTGCAAAATATAAATCGTTTACGGTGACCCCCCTTTAGGGGGGTAACTAGAAACATTTATTATTTGCAAGGGGCTTTTTAAATTTTTTGTTTTTACAGGGGGGTAAATGGATTATGCTAATATTTGCAGGGGGGTAAATGATATTTAAACTTAGGAGAGTCCAAATGTCCAAATGTCCAAAAAATACAAAAAATAATAACACAAAATATACAAAAATAAGTAAATCCGAAAAATGCAAAAATAATAAATAGCAAAAAGCAAGAGCAAATGCTGGGGTTCAGCAATTTGCTCTCCAAGTATTTGGGCACAGTCCGCTCCACTCCAAACCTAAAAAAAACAGTCAAAGCCCGTTCAAACGTAATTAAATGTCTGACCTATTTTTTTAATATAAAAACAGTTTCAAGGGTCAGTCAAAGAGAGGGATTTCGAAGTAAAAATCACTGAAAAAAAAGATTAGGGTTTAACACTAAAACCCTAATCACCTAAAAATCATTTTCTGAGATCAGGGAAGGAAAGATCAAGGGGAGCCGCAGGCAGCAGCCAAACAACAGCAAAAGCATTGGACCACAGGCAGTTCACAACAACAGATTCGTTTTTTTTTAATCTTCAGGAGATCAGGCTAGTAACTAAGTTACTGTTAAATCGTTTTTTTACAACTTTACCACTGTTTGCAATTTTAAATTCCATTGGTATGTCGGAATGAATAACCAGTCACAGATGTAGATCAATATGAAATAAAAAGGTTCAGATCTAGATCAAAAATTACAAAACTAAATTAGGATAAAAAAGGGGGCTTTCTTTCTTCATAGATCTGAGGTATAGAGTTTCTGGTTCTAAAAAATACAACGAAAGTGTAAGGTGGAATCATACTAAGTTTGGTTTCAAAAATGAGTAGAGAATCAAGATAGGAGTAGCAACGAAAACCAGATCAAGCCAGAAATAATAGAAGAAGAGTAGAAGAATAGGAGAAAACAAAAAAGCGTGAAGAGACGAACCTGGAAGCGTGGGTGTCGCCGGCGAAACCCTCCCCCCACCGCAGGCTTCATCTTCTCCGGCGCTTCTTCACCGTGAAACCGCCGCGAAAAATCCTCCCCATCGTCGCAGCTCCCTCCGGCGAAACCCGACACCCCTCCAGCTTCTTCCCCTCACTTCGCTCATTCCTTCTCTCTCTTCCACTCACTAACTTCGCTCTCTCTCTCACCGAAATGGAAGGCGAAATTTTCGCCATGTTTGTAGGGAAAGGAAAGCAGCGGTTGCTGCTGTGAAGAGAGGGAAGGGAATTAGGGTTTAGACTTTCTAATTTGAACTTTATATATGTCCCTTTAATTCTTTATTTTTTTTTATTTTTTTTAACATTCAGATTCATATTCACACCACATTGATTAATGCGCGCACCCCCCACCTCACTTAAGCCCAGTTTCGCATACTGGGCCCTCCTATGCGAACTGGGCTTACGTTTTACACCCCCTGTTTAGTTATACCACTCCCCGTAACTAGTAACACCCCCATTTTGCACCTTTTTCTCGTTTTTTTAAATTTTTTCTAACTCAAATACTTTTCATTAAATCAAAAACTTGGTTAGTGGTCATGCGAAGCCTTTGCTTGCATGATCATTAACAATGAGGACCTAGTGATGATCACTTGGAGCCTTTTGCTCGATTGATCATCATGAACGCCTAATTTTTCTAAAGACTTTCAATAAATCAAACTTTGTTAGTGGTCTTGCGAAGCCTTTGCTTGCATGATTATTAACAATGAGGAACTAGTGGTGATCACTTGGAGCCTTTGCTCAATTGATCATCACGAATGCCTAATTTGTCTAAGAAAACTTTCAATAAATCAAAAAAAACTTTGTTAGTAGTCCTGCGAAGTCTTTGCTTGCATGATTATTAACAATAGAGTGCTAATGGTGGTCACTTGGAGCCTTCGCTCAATTGATCATCACAAAAGCTCAGTTTTCACAATTAAACAAAATAAAAACCTACCCAGAACTACGTAGCTTTGAATTCTCCATCGCACTTGGGAGAGACGTGGGAGCGGATCCTCCGTCAAGCACAATGAACCAAAACATTTTCCCTTTCAAAAAAAAAACAAAGCGGCTAACCCTCGTCAAGCACCGCAAATAAAAAATTTCATTAAGTCTTTTCAATCAAGAGGCAAATTTAAGTATTTTCCAAATCAACACTTAAAACCACACGTTTAGTTAAAGGTTCCCTTTCAGTAGAAAGGAGATGTGGGGTGCTAATACCTTCCCCATGCCTAAGGCCCAGAACCCAAATCTTAGGTTTTCCAAAACGCCATCCGCTTTCAAAAAGGTTTTTCTTCAATATTTTCCTTATAAAAAATATTGGTGGCGACTTCATTGTTTTAAAAGGTTGTAAACGAAGAAAAACCCTTCGGGGACTTTTTCGGGCGCAACAGCTGGCAACTCCACTGGGGACTAAAAGAATTTTTTTTTTCAAAAGAGGGTCGAGCCTAATTAATTAAATATGTAATTTGTGTGTTTGATTTGAATATTTTGTTTTGCCTCTATTCTTCTTCATTCTCATACAAGCATTGTTGCATCCATATGCATTCGCTTCTTCCTCTTCTATGATTGTTTCCCCGCTTATCTTCTTTGCTTGTATGCCTAGTTCCTCCATGCATTTCCCCCACTCTTATCATGTTCCCCTCTTCTCAGCTCCCTTTCTTGAGGTAAGCAAAACACTTGGTTGTTGTTGAAACCCTAGGCTGGCTTATTTGATATTAAACTCTAGGATAGACAACATTTTATTGTTTGCTTTTGTCTGGACTGTTCTGGGTTTTCATTTGCAGGTGGGGAAGGGTAGTTATTTTTAGGTATTGTGCCCTCAACACACACTTCACACCCTATACTTGTGAGCGTTGAGTGGGGCCTAAAACCCAGTGCGAACAAAAACCTAGGAGAGTGGGAGCGATTAGTGATCGCCATTCGTAGACCTTTGTCTGTATGGCTCTCATGAAAGTTCCGCCCAAGAGTGCGCTTTGTGTAACGCCCCAAAAATAGTTCAATTATTTATTCAATTGGGTTATTTAAAAGCTTGCAACATTTTATTAGGTCATAAGATTAATGTGGGATTCTTATGGTATTTGGAGGTATTTTGGTTGGTCATATTAAAAGGATAATAGGGCAATTGACTTAAATGAGGAGGTGTGATTAGAGGCCATGATTATTGGAGGCCCATGGTTCATTAAGAAGCCCATGCTCTTGTGATAAAAGAAGGTAACCATAGGAAGAAACTCATTTTTGCATCAAGAACGAAAGAAAAGTCAAAGGGATGTAAGAGAGAGAAGTTGGTAGGTGGAATAGTGATTAGAAAGAAGAAGAAGAAGAGAATCTGGGCGTGGAGAGTTCAAGCTAGGAGAGGAGAGGAGAGCTTGTTGCTGTGGTTATTGGAGAGTGAAGGGTTCTCATCTTTCTCAAGTTATTAAGGTATTTTTATGTGACCCGGGTCCACATGGTGGCCACCCAGTGCTATTACCTCGAGATCTTTTCTACCCCCCCTTGTAGAATTTTTGCCTTAGTGGGAATCAGAACCTTGTACATGGGGCTCAAATACAAGTTCAATCTACTTCCCACTACCCGATTGATAGTAGCTCGATTGGTAGTGGGAAGTGAATTGAACATATTTGAACCCCATGTACAAATTCATTCCAGCAAAAAAAGTCAAAAAAAAGATCTTGAGTAATAATCTTGAGAGTGGCATTTCTTGATGAACTAACTTATTATAAGCGCCTTTAGCACATGTAGCGGCCCGAGGTCCTGCATGGCCACCCGGCACTTATTACCTCGCGATCTTTTCTACCCCCTTGTAGAATTTTTGCCTTAGTGGGAATCGAACCTTGTACATGGGGCTCGAATACAAGTTCAATCTACTTCCCACTACCAATTGATCTAGCTCGATTGGTAGTGGGAAATGAGTGAACTGCTGTTGAGCCCCATGTCAGGTCATTCATGGCTCTAAAGTGAAAAAAATCGTGAGTGAATAATAATCTTGAGGTGGTGGCGTATGATGAACTAAGCTATTACTGATTAGTAGTGTTTTTATGCTGCCCGGAGTCCTGCGCGGCCACCCGACCTTATTACCTCACGATCTTTTCTACCCCCTTGCGTAGAATTTTTGCCTTAGTGGGAATCGGAACCTTGTACATGGGGCTCAAATACAAGTTCAATCTACTTCCCACTACCCGATTGATAGTAGCTCGATTGGTAGTGGGAAAATAGATGAGCTGCTTGTATTGACCCCGTGTACAGGTTCATTCCCAAAAGTAAGTCTACAAAGAAGAAAAAAAGATCTTGAGTAATAGTCTTGGGGTGGCACTATGATGAACTGGCTTGTTATTAAAAAGCGCCTTTATGTAACGGCCGAGTCCACCGCGGCGGCCACCCGGCACTATTACCTCACGATCTTTTCTACCCCCTTGTAGAATTTTTGCCTTAGTGGGAATCGAACCTTGTACATGGGGCTCGAATACAAGTTCAATCTACTTCCCACTTACCGATTGATCTAGCTCGATTGGTGGTGGGAAATAGGTGAACATGTTGAAACCCATGTCTGAGATTCATTCCAGCTAAAGCTAAAAGCAAAAAAAGTAGATCGTGAATAATAATCTTGGGGGTGGCAGCTGCTGATGAACTGGCTATTACTCAATTAGTAGTGTTTTTATGTAACGGCCCGAGGTCCACTTGCGGCCACCCGGCACTATTACCTCGCGATCTTTCTACCCCCCTTGTAGAATTTTTGCCTTAGTGGGAATCAAACCTTGTACATGGGGCTCAAATACAAGTTCAATCTACTTCCCACTACCAATTGAGCTAGATCAATTGGTAGTGGGAAATAGATTGAACTTGTATTTGAGCCCCATGTACAAGGTTGGATTCATTCCTAAGGCAAAAATTCTACAAAGAAGTAGAAAAGATCGTGGAGGTAATAAAGTGTCGAGTGGCCATGATGAACTGAAGCTATTATATGGCATCATGACAAAGTGTAACACCCCCTTCTACACTACTAATTAATTAATTGAAATCAGAGTTTTATAAAATTGCTCACAAGGAAGCATTACATTTTCCATTTTAAAACCAACTCAAACAACTCTGGTGCAAAAACAACATAATACATTCATATACGGGCACCTCGGCCAAAGGAACAAAGCCCACTGAAGTACACAAATCTCAGTTTACAACGCAGCGGAAACTAAACATAGTTTAGGACATCAATATGTTACAACTCAAAAACTAAGTCAAAAGACTACTACTCTACTCAGCCCCCCCCCCAGTGTTACACTACCAGAGCAATTGACGCCACAACTCGGCAGATAAAGGAAAGACCTTCGCTTGGAAAATATGTAACAGCCTGGGTCCACCACCCAGTATTTATTACTCAAAGAACTTCTCTGCCCAGTAGAATTTTTGCCTTCAGAATCGAACCTCGTACCTCTTGTACATTTTCCTCGCATTTCCCACTCACCAATTGAGCTACTAGCTCAATTGGTGAGTGAGAATGCGAGGAAATGTACAAGAATGCAGGTTCCATTCCCACGAAGGCAAAATCTGCTACTGGGCAGAAGTTTTGAGTAATAGCGCTTTGGTGGTGACCCAGCTGTTACAATAAAAAGCGCTTTTTTTTTATGTAACAGCCCGAGTCCACGCGGCCACCCCGACCTTATTACCTCACGATCTTTTCTACCCCCTTGTAGAATTTTTGCCTTAGTGGGAATCGAACCTTGTACATGGGGCTCGAATACAAGTTCAATCTACTTCCCCCACTACCAATTGATCTAGCTCAATTGGTAGTGGGAAATAGATTGAACTTACATATTTGAGCCCCATGTACAAGGTTCATTCATGAAAATTCTACAAGGGGGTAGAAAAGATGAAAAAAAGATCGTGAGGTAATGTCTTGGTAACATGTGCATGGAACTGGTCTATTATGAGGCATCATGACAAAGTGTAACACCCCCTTCTACACTACTAATTAATTAATTGAAATCGAGTTTTATAAAATTGCTCACAAGGAAGCATTACATTTTCCATTTTAAAACCAACTCAAACAACTCGTGCAAAAACAACATAATACATTCATATCACGGGCACCTCGGCCAAAGGAACAAAGCCCTTTGAAGTACACAAATCTCGGTTTACAACGCAATGAAACTAAACATAGTTTAGGACATCAATATGTTACAACTCAAAAACTAAGTCAAAGACTACTACTCTACTCGCCCCCAGGTGTTACACTACCAGAGCAATTGACGCCACAACTCGGCAGATAAAGGAAAGACCTTCGCTTGGAAAATATATAATGACACTGGGTCCACCACCCAGTATTATTACTCGAAGAACTTCTCTACCCAGTAGAATTTTTGCCTTAGTGGGAATCGAACCTCGTACCTCTTGTACATTTCCCTCGCATTCCCACTACCAATTGAGCTACTAGCTCAATTGGTAGTGGAATGCGAGGAAATGTACAAGAAAATGAGGTTCGATTCCCACTGAAGGCAAAAATTCTCTGGGAGAGAAGTTCTTTGAGTAATAGCGCTTGGTGGGTGGTGGACCAGTGTTACAATAAAAAAGCGCTTTTTATGTAACAGCCGAGTCCACATGGCGGCCACCTCAACATTATTACCTCACGATCTTTTCTACCCCCTTGTAGAATTTTTGCCTTAGTGGGAATCGAACCTTGTACATGGGGCTCAAATACAAGTTCAATCTCTTCCCACTACCAATTGATCTAGCTCAATTGGTGGTGGGAAATAGATTGAACTTGTATTTGAGCCCCATGTACAAGGTTCGATTCCCTGGAAGGCAAAAATTCTACAAAGGGGGAAAAGAAAGATCGTGAGGTAATAGTGCCGGGTGGCCATGCAGGACTGGTCTGTCACCTCACACTCGGTAGCTTTCTACGATTGTGGGTGTCATCATGAGAGAGACTTTAGCTCTTGATTGCCATTGTGAGGAAGTGATTAGAACCTACATGGGAGGATTACCCTTTTCGTCGACTATAGAGCCTAGGATTCCCACCCTTCGTAAGACACGGGGGCACGCCTTTGTCTGTTGCATTTAGCTTAAGCATTCCTTTTTCTCAAACTATACTTCAAAAGTTGTAGAAAGTGATTTTTCTTTCCCCCTCATAAACACCTACATGAGGTGGCATCTTTGAAAATATTCAAATAACCTCATTTTCTTACCATTTTTCCATGCAAATAACACATCATTTCGCATCCACATCATTTCGCATTCACATCATTTTGCACCATTGCATTTGCATCTAACAAAATTTTTTAAAAAAAACTTTCCTCATTTGCATTCTTCATGCATTAAAGGTATAATCATACATGTCGCATTCATTTATTCATTCTTGTGTTCATAAGCGTGTTTCGTCATCAGAAAATCAAGCAAGCTGGTTAGACATCGCTATTTGATGCGTCTACAAGCAAGGAACATGGACAACAATCAAGGCGACGCCGATCAGGGCCATCCACCGCCGCACCAGAATGACGGAATTCCAGAAGATCTGAATCCTAATGGTCAGGGTCAGCATGGTCAGAATCAAGGGAATCAAGTCCTTCAAGTTGAGATGGAAATCATAAAAGCTCAAATGGCAGAGGTCATAAGAGTGCTGAGTGCCTTAAGAAATGTTGGTACGGCCGAAGCTACTGCTGCTGGGGTGGACAATCCTCCTCCCCCTCCTGGGTCGGGGATCCCTCAAGCCCTTCAAATAGTGCAATGGCCTCCCTATGGTCTCCCACTAGGCTATACGCCTCCTGCTGCTGACATAAATCCTGGAGGAGATCCTCCAAGAACCGCAGGGCAAGCTCACTGACGTAGTTGTGAATGAAGTTGGGCAGGGGCGCCTCAAGCCCAGATCCAGATCCCAATCCCTGCTACTGCTCCAGGAACTCCGGCGGGTTTCAATTGGCCAATAACGGTCCATCCCCAAGTTCAGGGACCAATTTCTGGGAATACAATTCACTCACGTGACCCACACGTGAACCCAGCCGTAGTGTCGATGAGTAATCCTCATTTCGGTGTGAATGGTTTCCCTCAGAATTACCCTACTGAAACTAGAAGTCAGTATCAGATGCTAGAAGAGAGATTAAGAGCTGTTGAAGGAGTAGGTTCACGGGCCAGAAATGCCCACGAGTTGTGTTTGGTCCCCAATCTAGTCTTGCCTCCCAAATTCAAAGCACCAACTTTTGACAAGTACAGAGGGACGACTTGCCCAGTTAGTCATGTGACAATGTACTGCCGGAAAATGACTGCCCATGCTCGTGATGATAACCTGATGATGCATTGCTTTCAGGAAAGTTTAGCTAGAGCTCCCCTTGACTGGTACATGCAGTTAGAGCCAACCAATATCCGCTGCTGGAAGGACATGGCGGATGATTTTATGCGTCAATACCAGTACAACAATGATTTGGCTCCGGATAGGACTCAGCTACAGTGCATGTCTAAAAAGGATAATGAGTCGTTCAAGGAGTACGCTCAGAGGTGGAGAAACCTCGCTGCCCAAGTAAAACCTCCTCTACTAGACAAAGAAATTGTCCACATGTTTATGGAAACCCTTCCTGCGGTGTATTATGATAGGTTGGTTGGCAGCGTAGCCTCGAATTTCTCTGAAATGGTCGTCACAGGAGAAAGAGTAGAGAACGGCATGCGCAGTGGAAGAATATCTCATGGCCCAACACATCCTTCCAGTCAGAAAAAGCCTTTTTCTGGGCCCCACAAGAAGACAGAGGGTGAAACCAATGCAATTATCGGAGCCAGTGGTCCATCACACAGCAATCCTCTACAAGCTATTCCATTTCAAGCACCACCGCACTGGTAGTTCCGGTAAAACCACCGATTGCGAACTATGGTGAAAGGCTTTGCATTGTCTTTGATCCCATTCCCATGTCCTACACGGACTTGTTTAATTATCTCATCACCAACAAAATAATCAATACTCGTCAAATGAAGCCATATCAGCCTCCCTATCCCAGAGGGTACAACGCAAATGCTACCTGCGCATTTCATTGCAGGCGATGGGTCATGTGGTGGAGGATTGTAAAGCATTCAAGTACGTGGTGCAAGAATTACTTGATACGAAGAGCATATCATTTCAACAACCCAATGTAGCCACCAATCCGTTGCCAGGGCATGGAGGATCTGCGGTTAATGTCGTTGACCATCAGGGGGGTCAGTGTTTGGTTAGAAAAGTTGATTGCATTCAGATGCCTTTGAATTTTATCCATGCTGAATTATGCCGTTTTGGTGTCATCAAAGAATGGTGTGCTAGGAAAGACGCCTGTGATAATCCTCGCTGCATCGGGGCATGTGAAGGCTTTAAACCAATTCTCCAAGATCTCTTAGACAGACACCTGGTCCAAGTGGGAACTCAGGAAAAGGAAGAAAGTGTATCTGCCTTGCAACCAGGTAACAGAGGCTTCAAGAGGGAGAAATGGCTGGCCAAACTCAGAGGAAGAGCACCCAATCAGGGGAGGATGGTCATCGCTAACCTCAAGAACAACTTCCGAGAGTGCCGGCATTTGAACTCGACCGAGTTAATGTGGTTGAAGAAGGATCAAGCTCGAGTGGGTGTTGTTGTCGCCTAGTCTTATTTCTTTGTCTTTGTCGGAGAGAAAGGCGCAAAACTGGGAGACCATGGATTTCCCCGTATTTTTCAATTTAACGTAATTATCCTTGTAATGTAGCTTCCTCGGCTCTCTCCAAGGCCTTGGAACATTTCATTCGGTCACACATGTTTTTGTCAAGACTCATCAATCAATAAAGTGTTATTTTGAATTTTCAATAAAATTTCTGTCTTCGTCTCTCGTTTGTGTGTCTTTTCTTTGTCTTTATTCGCCGCTCCATTTTAATGTAGATAAAAAATAGTCTCTGAAAATAATAATGCCCATAACTCATACTGTGACTTTGATTACCCGGTTAATCAAGCCGAGGAAGATGTTGAGGACGAGTGGGATACTCCTCCGGAAATCATAAGAATGGTAGAACAAGAAGAAAAGGTCATTGAGCCCATGGGAGTCCACGTGAAATGGTCAATTTGGGTACTAAGGAAGACAGAAAAGAGGTCAAGGTTGGTACTGCAATGGGGGATAGAGAGCGCAAAAAGTTGATTCAGCTCCTGCTTGACTACGCTGACGTATTCACATGGACTTATCAGGACATGCCAGGGTTGAGCACAGATATTGTTGAGCCTGCATCGCCAAGAAAATCGAGAATGTCCCCAGAAAGCGAAGTTAAAGGCGAATGAAGCCTGAAATGTCTTTGAAAATCAGGGATGAGGTCAAGAAACAGTTTGATGCAGGATTCTTAGCTGTGGCAAAATACCCTGAGTGGGTAGCAAACATCGTTCGGTCCCTAAGAAAGATGGAAAGGTTTGAATGTGTGTCGACTACCGTGATTTGAACAAAGCAAGCCCTAAAGATGATTTCCTACCCCCGTATTGACGTCTTGGTGGATAGTCTTGCTCAAAGATTCGATGTTCTCCTTCATGGATGGATATTCGGGC
Organism: Oxytropis ochrocephala; assembly: GCA_020916435.1. Classification (NCBI taxonomy): domain Eukaryota; kingdom Viridiplantae; phylum Streptophyta; class Magnoliopsida; order Fabales; family Fabaceae; genus Oxytropis; species Oxytropis ochrocephala. Next base: position 50,733,221 of record CM037092.1, on the reverse strand, counting down.
TATAACCAGATCAAATGGCTCCAGAGGATATGGAGAAAACCACCTTCATAACCGCTGCGGGACTTTTCATTTACAAGGTCATGCCTTTCGGGTTGAAGAATGCCGGGGCAACTTATCAAAGAGCGATGGTAACCCTATTCCATGACATGATGCATAAGGAGATTGAAGTCTATGTGGATGACATGATCGCCAAGTCAAAGACCGATGAAGAGCATGTGGTTAACCTGCAGAAGTTGTTCGAGCGTCTCAGAAAATACAAACTCAGGTTGAACCCCGCTAAGTGCACCTTCGGGGTTAGGTCGTCGAGAAGTTGTTGGGTTTCATTGTTTAATGTAAGGAATTGAGGTGGACCCGGACAAAGTACGAGCAATTCTAGAGATGCCAGCGCTTAAAACAGAGAAAGAAGTTCATGGTTTCCTGGGAAGATTGAATTACATCTCTCGAATCATCTTTCAGTTGACTGCAAGTTGCGAACCAATTTTCAAACTATTGTGCAAAAACCAAGAGATGAAGTGGAATGATAAATGTTGTCGTGACCGGGATCTCGACGCGGATGGCTCAAATATAGATATTCGAGGAGTCGCCACCCAATTTATTTTAAATAGGGAAATTGAGAAAAACCTAAACCTATATCGGTCTGCGTAACTAGGTTGGATTCGGGAGTCGGTTATGCGAAGGGAAGGGGTGAAAACTAGTTTCACTGCACCCCTAACACATCTGTCCTAAGACAGTTACCCTAAATTTGATTTGTGCAATAATTACTAAGTCGTTTAATTATTTGTTTACCCAAAAATAAGACTGACTAAAATTTGATATGAAAATAATTAGTTATTTACAAATAATTAGAATAATGACTAATTTGGAATATTTTAATTTTGACTTTGACAGGTAGACCCCGCACCTACGTACTCTCTGGTGCTATGAGAGACTCAAAAGTCACGTAGTTCTTCCCGAAAATTTGTTTGTTGGTTGATTTTAATTTTGAAGGGGTTTAAGATCTAAGTTGTACAACTCGAGTCTCTTAAACCGGGATCGACAAGATGTATGTAACACCCCCTTATCTAATCAATTCGATCTACTAAATTAAAATCAGAGTTTCAAAATTCCACTCAAAGGAGGGCTACATTTGATGATTTAAAAAGGAAAACAGAAATTCAATTAAGTTCAAATAGTTGCACAGCATTATACTAAGCATGCAATCATGCGCATCACATCGGCACAAAGGGTCTAAGCCCATAACATAAGGCACCTCGGCCAGTAAACATCAAGTCATAATACATAGCACAAAGTTACAACAAAATGTGATAGTTTTCAGTTCAAAAGACTACATATCAGAAAATACACAAGATCGGCATAAAAGCACTAAAAGCTACTCGGCTGACCCGGTGTTACACACCGAGAGCGAACACAACCGACTTGAACTAGGCACAGCTATCACACTCATGTGTACCTGCAAGTTGCCGACATGAGAAGCAACATAAAGCAGCTAGGGTTAGTCTCTTAACACAAGTAATATAATGTGAAGAAAGCTTAAGGTTAGAGATAGCACTAAAGCACCTCGGTTCAGCTAAAACAACATTCACCGATAGTTCAAACAATCACAACAATTATCAATCAGCTCATAACACATTAAATTATGAAATGTATGCATGAATGCAACCCAACCACAGGGCATTATGCAATGAGGTACCTCCACCGTCGTTATTTAGCCTATCGGCTCTCCGTCGTTACTCCGTCGTTATTTTGATATGGAGACCGAAGTCCTACCACATCCGAGGTCGAAACCTCCTCCGTCGTTATATGCACATGATCATGTGGCTTCATGACAAATGCAATCACACACCAAATCAAACATAGCGCATGTGAATGCTTACACCGTCGTTACTCTGTCGTTCTACTCCGTCGCTCACACTGACGTCCACACCATCTAGACATCATCACAGTGCTAAGGTCGACCCTACTACACCGGTAGAATCACCCTAGGACCTACAACCGACTTCTCGATCACCTCGGCACTCAACAACCGACCTCTCAATCACCTCGGCACTCCATGGTGGACTAATTGTCACACCGAGGACCGCAACGACACTTAGGGACCAAAATGTCACCTAAGGACCAAAATGGACTTAATCGCTCCCTTACTTATGCACATTGGTGCTAAAATAGCACTCACAGTGGCGTCCCACAATGTGCTAGGCAACATTGGCGCCTAACATCACCTCGGCACACTATGTGTCACCTCGGCTAACTACTCAACATCACCTCGGCACACTATGTGTGTACCTCGGCTAACTACACTCAAACCCTCAATTCGGTAGCGCGCTCACAGTTACGCACTCCCTTACACTAAAATCATCTAAGTCATGGGAATTCACTTCTCAGTATCCCCTGGTTCAGTTCACCTACACTTAGGCACTTGGGCGTTTCACCTTGGTGACGCTACCTCGGCCTGAGGACCTCGGTTCACTACCTCTACACCTCGGTAACCTTAAGGCGAAACACCTATACTTCGTTTTAAGCGTCCTTACCCCTCGCTAATGGTGTTTAGACACATACTCACCCTCAAATTCACCAACAGACCCTCAACACTAAGACACTCTAAGCGTTGACTTCCCTCAACTCGGTTTCTCTCACTCTAAGCTTAAGGGCACTCGGTTTGCTCTGTTTCTTGACTTAAACCCAACATGCAACCCATATCCAGCTCACCACACTCATGCACTCTCGGATACTCACTCCATTGGCTCCGATCCTCTCCCTAACTCTACATGCAAGCTCATTTTCTTCACACTACACCGATTCACACTCTAATGCCTCACCATGCAATGCTCACTTCATACCTCACAGAACAGAGAGAGTGTTGCACTCCTCTCTCTTTCCCAACCGATCTACCATCGTATATTCACCATAAATCACAGCAAGAGCAAAACACAGCAAAAACATGTTATGAACAACACATAAAACACACATGCAAGGTGATCAGAACCACTCACACCAAAACACTATCAAACACAAGACATTACAAGGATTAAAAGAGCCCCCTAACCTGATTATAACCGTAGACACACTCTCTTCACTAGCACTTCTAAGAATCCTTCAAGATTTAGCTCACTTCTCCCTTCAGTTCTCTTATTCTCTCCTTGGTTCTCTTCCTTCTCTCTAAGTCTCACTTCTCTCTCTACTTTCTCAATTTGGAAACTTAACTATTTTTGGAGCAAATGAATTGGTCTCCTACGAAGTCACCAATTAATATGTCCTAAGGGACTTAAATGAGGCCTTGGCCCTATTAGGCCGTGGGCTTCCTCTATCCACACCCTTTCCTAACTTAAACATTTTCCTAAAAATGCCACACAAGCTTAACCTTCACTTAATGAATTATTGACTTAAAAGTAAAATGTTGCAAACCCTTAATAACCCAACTAAGTTAATTAATTGAATTATTTTGGGGTGTTACAATGTACATCTCGGTCAAACCCATATTTATTTGGTATTTTGAAAAATAGGTGTTTAAAGGAAAAGAAACTGTTTGGAGATTTTTAGAAAATGTTGATTTATTGATTTGATTTTAATTTTTGAAGGGTTTAGGACCAAATTTGTATAACTCGAGTCTCTTAAACTGGTATGGCGGATTTGATAAGATGTACATCTCGATCAAATCCTAATTGTGTTATTATAACTAAAATAGAATCGATTCATTTAATAGCTACTTATTTATTCATTAATTTGATTTATTTGGTTTGATTGCATTTGACTTCTCTCCTAATATTTTGATTCAATTTTTATTTGTATTAATTTCTTTTTTAATTTAAATTAAATTACAATTAAAGCTAATTAATAAATGACAATTAAAGCTAATTAATTCCTGATTCTTGAATTCTTTTTACATTTTTGTAAAATTTTTTTGAACTTAATTTTTGGTCATTACTAATCACTAATAGAAACAAAACTAGAAAAACAACACTATTTGATCTTCACATTTTTAGATTTTGAGATAAGCAAAAAACAAAAAATGTGACTAAGAAAATAAGTTAGCCAACCTTCCCTTTTGACTTTTTGGATCGATCCTTATGATTTGTCGTTGTTGCTATGTGTCACTCCTTTACATCGATTTAGGTTGTTGTTTTGATTGTTGAAAACCAAACCCAGATCTAGCTCTTCCCACCAACGAACTCAGTCCTCACGATTAGGGTTTCAATGTGAACTCCTAATCATTTTGTTAGTGATCTCGAAATTTAAATCTTGGGGAGAGAGAAAGTGAATGTGTGATTTCAAGGAGAGAGAAAGAGAGAGAGAGAGAGAGTGGTGGAGATGGTTGCGAAGTGAGGGAGAGAGTGGTGTGAGTGGTGGTTGGAGAGATGAGTGGGGTGAGTGGTGATTAGAGAGAAGAATGGTGCTCTTCCCCCTTTTCCTCTACTGTCATCTCCTCTCCCTATCTTGTTTTTTTCCTTTCTTTTTTTCTCCTTTTTCCTTCTTTGACCATGATTTGATTTGTTTTTATAGGTAAAAGTTAGGGTTTTAGACATTAATGTTGTTTGACTGGGCCTTTGACTTTTCAGATCCAAAGCAGACCCAAATGCAACTTGGAGCAGTTTGGAGCATCCTAATTTCTATTAGTTTGTTATTTTCAGTTTTTGTAAATTATTTATTTTTGGATTGTTGTAAAAATAAACATTGTAACACAATTAATTAAATATACTTTTTTTTTGTAATTTTCTGAATGATATTTTTTTTTTGTTTAACTGAAAATAGTAAAAACAACATAAAAGTGACAAACGCAAGCAAAACAACAAATTTAACACTAAAAATTCGAAAATACACCAAAAAACAATTTTTTTTGTGATTTTTCGGAAAAAAGTGAAAAACACCGGAAAAAATTGAGTGTACACAGTTGCCCCTCTGTGCTCATTTTCTTACGATATAATACAAAAAGCGTACGTTTCATTGTGTTATTAAAGTAAGAAATGAGTACAGATATGAACCTCAAGATTATATTACAATGGAGACGGTGCCAGGGCGAGACCGTCTGCGGGAAAAATAAAGACAATGCTAGGGCAGAACCGATAGCAGTAAAGTAAAGACAATGCCAGGGCGAGACCGATAGCATGAAAATTAAAGACAATGCCAGGGTAGAACCGATAGCATGAAAATTAAAGACAATGCCAGGGCGAAACCGATAGCAAGAAAATTAAAGACAATGCCAGGGCGGGACCGATAGCAAGAAAATTAAAGACAATGCCAGGGCGGGATCGATAGCATGAAAATTAAAGGCAATGCTAGGGCGGAACCGATAGCATGAAAATTAAAGACATTGCCAGGGCTGAACCGTTAGCGCAAAATTTACAAGACAAATGTCAGGGCTGAACCGTTAGCACAAAATTTAAAAGACAAATGCCAAGGCTCAACCGTTAGCATGAAAAGTAAAGCAGTGCCAGGGCTGAACCGTTAGCACGAAATATAAAAGACAATGCCAGGGCTGAACCGTTAGCATGAAAAGTAAAGTAGTGCCAGGGCTGAACCGTTAGCACGAAATATAAAAGACAATGTCAGGGCTGAACCGTTAGCATGAAAGTAAAAAGCAGTGTCAGGGCTGAACAGTTAACACAAAATTTAAAAGACCATGCCAGGGTTGAACCGTTAGCATAGAATTTAAAGAGACAAATGTCAGGGCTGAACCGTTAGCATGAAAAGTAAAGCAGTGCCAGGGCTGAACCATTAGCATGAAATATAAAAGACAATGCCAGGGCTGAACCGTTAGCATGAAAGTAAAAAGCAGTGCCAGGGCTGAACCGTTAGCACGAAATTTAAAAGACAATGCCAGGGCTGAACCGTTAGCATGAAAAGTAAAGCAGTGTCAGGGCTGAACCGTTAGCACGAAATATAAAAGACAATGCCAGGGATGAACCGTTAGCATGAAAGTAAGCGATGCGTTGTGGTGAACCGTTAGCACGAAATTTAAAAGACCATGCCAGGGCTGAACCGTTAGCATAGAATTTAAAAAGACAAATGCCAAAGCTGAACCGTTAGCATGAAATTTAAAAAGACAAATGCCAGGGCTGAACCGTTAGCATGAAAAGTAAAGCAGTGCCAGGGCTGAACCGTTAGCACGAAATATAAAAGACAATGCCAGGGCAGAACCGTTAGCATGAAAGTAAAAAGCAGTGCCAGGGCTGAACCGTTAGCACGAAATTTAAAGGACAATGCCAGGGCTGAACCGTTAGCATGAAAAATTAAAAGACAGTGCCAGGGCTGAACCGTTAGCACGGATTTTAAAAAAACAAATGCCAGGGCTGAACCGGTAGCATGAAAGAAGGTGCCAGGGCTGAGCCGATAGCACAGAGTTTAGAGCATGCAATGCAAGCCTTGCTTTGGACAGTCTTTATTACTTTATTTACAAAGTACTGAACACAGATGTATGATTCTAGTCATGAAGTAGAATGCATGGATGGACATGGAATGTATGCAAACTATGACATGAAATGCATCTATTATGCATGAGTCTTGAGTGCGTGTGTATTGAAAGTTAAATTCACTGAAAGAATTTTCCTCTTTTTCTCTTCTTTGTGCATGCTTGAGTTGAAACCAATCAAACTTGTCCTTAAATGAGAATTTATCATTGCCCTTTCAAGCTTTCTATTTTCTTTTATGATTATCCCCAACCTTTCACAACAAAACACCCTCAAAATGGACCTTCTCCCTTTTTTTCTGATTGTCATTAGCTCTCTAAATCACGTCACTGATTCCAAGTTGACCATTATTGAAGCATTGCTTAATGAACATGCATGGACTCACGGGTGTTTGAGGGCTAAGATTTAGCGTTTTCTGGATTTTTGGTTTGAAAGTGGAGGGTATTTTTTAGAGGGAAAACATAGGGAGGACAAAGACGACACAAGATGATAGGGAAAATGTATTATGGCAACCATTGAGTTATTGGGCATTCCATTTACTTGAGGTACCTGACTTGTTGGAAATTGGCTGAGAATTGGGTTTTATCACAGAAGAAAGACTACCAGGCATAGCAAGCGAAATCTGACTCATCAGGGGTCGAGCAAACATTTTTGCCCCTGTGTTGGTAAGAGGTATTGCCCCAAGAGAAGGCTACACGGGTGTACCAAACAAAGTTTGACTCTTGAAGGGCCTTGTAAAGATTTTGCTTCTGTGTGGCAACAAGAATTTTTGAAGAGAAAACAACCCAGGTGTGGAAAGAGGATTTTGACTTGTGAAAGGTCTTGCACCAGTTTTGCCCCAGTATTGGTAAAAGTTGTTGCTCACAAGAGTACTGGTGTGACAAACAAAGTTTGACAGATGTAGGGTATGGTAAGAATTTTGCCTCATTCTGGTGAAAGACATTTCCCGGAGAGAGTACTACATGGTGTAGCAAGAAACCTTTAACTCCTAAAGGGTCTTTACGAAACCTTGCCCAGTGTGGGTTTTTACCTCCAATAAATTGCCCCAATGTACACTTTTGTTTGGCCCAAGTGGAAAAAAAAATTCCCAGTGAACTACATATATTTCTCACTGTAAGTCTCATTCCCCTTTTGTGCCCTAATTTTTGCCTAGACTGCCTTTGCAGGTTTTCAATCTAGCAGGCTTTATTTTACTTTTATTCTCCCTAATTTTTGCCTAGACCGCCCTTTCGGGTTTTCAATCTAGCGGGATTCTCTTTTTTTTTCACTTCATTTTTTTATTAGAGCAAAGAATAATTTAAAAGGAGCAAATGATTTATCCCAAAAAATTAACATTAAGAAAATGAAATCAATCATCCATCAATCAGAGTGGACTTTTAGAGGTTTGCAATGTGGCTATTGGTTATGGGTTATGAAAGAAAAATGATTAGAAGGCTCCCAGAAATGCTTTACGGGTAGGGGTTATGGTCTATGGAAGAAAGGTGATTAGAAGGTTCAAAGAAATGCTTTATGGGTTGGGTTATGGTTTATAGAAGGAAAATGAATGGAGGGCTAAATGAAATGTTTTATGGATATGGGCTATGAGTTATGGAAGAAAAATGGCTAGAAGGCTTAAAGAAATGTTTTTTGGATATGGGTAATGGGTTATGGGAATGGATCATGAATCTTTAGTGCATTCAGCTTCCTCTTGTGTTCCCCAATCCTCAAATCATTCACATTTTTTTAAATTATTTTTTTCACTTCTATGCTTTTTCATTACTTTTTCTTTTGTGCCCTAACTTTTGCCAAGACTGACAATACTTGCTTTCAGTCTTGCGGGCTTTATTCATTTTTCTCTTTTTTCTTTTTTGAACTTTTTCCACTATCTCTTTGATTTCATAACTTTGGATAGCTGAATGCACTAAATTCTATTGTAGTGTTGATCCTTGTCCAGGGTTTAGTGAATGGAAGTTGCAGGCTCAAAGGTGACAATGAGGGTTCTTTTTATGGGATAGAGGAAAAAAAATGGCCACTCTTCATTTGAAATCATGATTCCGCATTTTCAAAAATTTAATTTCGAAATAACATTCACTCTTTTACACATCATTTGCTCTTTATATTTTTTTTTGTCTATTTTTTTTTTGTTTTTTTTCCTGGGGAAATGTACCTTTGAGATCTGATATTTGCTCACTGGTTCATCCTTGAATGATGCGACCAAAAGGGCTTTAAGAGTTATCATGAGACAAGAACTCAAGAGGGGTTGGTGTTTTAAGGGGACACGGGGAAAAATGAGATTCATGCAAATCCATTAGTGTAAAGCTTCAACAAAGTTAACTTAGTTTCAAGCTTACATGACTAAACAAGTGCTAATGACAATCCTCTCTTTTTTGGGCTTTGAACTCTTTATTCAAGAACTGATTGTCACAACCTTATGTCTCCCTATTTTCCACTCATCTTTTCCAATATGCCCCAGTATAGTTCCCCATGATATTTGTCCTCTCACCCTACTTCTCTAATCCTTCAATGACTAATCTTACCAACAACTTTCAAGAGAATGATCAAATTGCATGAGTCTAAGCTTGATTGGTATCCATTTTCACGCAAAACTCTTTTTTTTATTGATTTTCTTTAAACAGAAAAAAAAATGCTACATGAGAATGGATCAAAGAAACCAATATGTTATGAAATGTGTGATATGAATGCAAGCACTCACCCTAAGATGCAACATGCATTTGTTTTGTAATATTTTTTCATTGTTTTATGAAAAAAATAAAAAAGTAATGCAAATTTTTTTGCCCCTTGAAGGGAATATGCTATGTGCTTTGCTTATTTACTCACGAAGATATGCATTTTTTTTTTTGCATACATACAAAGAGAAACAATGGATAAATTTTATGATGAATGACAAAGAAATGAAAATGTACACTACATGCAATTTTTTTTAAGGACTTATGCAATACGAATGAATGATACGCGGTAAATCCTAATTTTTTTTAGATGAAATGAACTTCTAAATGCAACATGATTTTTTATGCTTTTTATGCATGAAATGCAATATGATTTTTTTTATGCATGGAATGCAATATGAATATATTTTTTTTATGTATGAAATGCAATAAGGTTTTTTTTTTATGCATGGAATGCAATATGATTATTTTTTTTTATGCATGAAATGCAATATGATTTTCTTATGCATGAAATGCAACATACTCTTTTTTGATGTTTTTTTTATGCATGATTTTTGATGCATGTTTTTTTTATGCATGCAATGCAATATATTTTTTTGATGCATGATTTTTGTGGGTAGACTCATGAGTGATAACGAGGAAAATATATACAACAAAAAAACAAAGATAAGAGGAAAAGTAGCTCTCTTTGTGGTCTAATTTGGTTAGCCTATGCTTTTGGGCCTTGGGACCTATAGGGCTAATGTCTTTATTGTGAGTACTCACAGGGTGGTAGCTACATCCTATGGAGATTCAAGGTCTCTAGAGCCAAGTACCCTTTTAGAGAGTTAAACACAACAGGATGTACATCCCGGAAGTGAGTACCGGCATAGAAGGATCGTGCTCTAGATGAGGAGTTCATGGAAGTCACATAGGATGTACATCCAGAATGAGTCTCACTTACCCTCGTTCTAACTTAGGTGTTTTTGTGGCTCAGGTATGAGCTCAACTCTCAGTGTGTGCTCACAGTGTAGGTGTAGTGTGTGAAGGGAGCTTACAAACCTCAAAACTTAAAAATAAAATAAAATTATAAAATATTTCAATAAATACAACCAAACAACAAATAATACATGTCATCTAGCCTAGGGTTTATAAGGAACAATATAAATATAAAAATAAGATATATACAAAGAAAAACAATAAATAAGAAACTAAGAGGGGTAAACAAAGTGTACCTTATAATCATTTTGCACAACCAAACATACTGGGCTTGACTCTCACTATCCCCAGTGGAGTCGCCATCTGTCGTGACCGGGATCTCGACGCGGACGGCTCAAATATAGATATTCGAGGAGTCGCCACCCAATTTATTTTAAATAGGGAAATTGAGAAAAACCTAAACCTAAGGTTATCGGTCTGCGTAACTAGGTTGGACTCGGGAGTCGGTTATGCGAAGGGAAGGGGTGAAAACTAGTTTCACTGCACCCCTAACACATCTGTCCTAAGACAGTTACCCTAAATTTGATTTGTGCAATAATTACTAAGTCGTTTAATTATTTGTTTACCCAAAAATAAGACTGACTAAAATTTGATATGAAAATAATTAGTTATTTACAAATAATTAGAATAATGACTAATTTGGAAAATTTTAATTTTGACTTTGACAGGGAGACCCTGCGCCTACGTACTCTCTGGTGCTATGAGAGACTCAAAAGTCACGTAGTTCTTCTCGAAAATTTGTTTGTTGGTTGATTTTAATTTTGAAGGGGTTTAAGATCTAAGTTGTACAACTCGAGTCTCTTAAACCGGGATCGACAAGATGTACATCTCGGTCAAACCCATATTTTTTTGGTATTTTGAAAAATAGGTGTTTAAAGGAAAAGAAACTGTTTGGAGATTTTTAGAAAATGTTGATTTATTGATTTGATTTTAATTTTTGAAGGGTTTAGGACCAATTTGCATACAACTCGGGTCTCTTAAAGCCAGATGTATGGATTTGATAAGATGTACATCTCGATCAAATCCTAATTGTGTTATTATAACTAAAATAGAATCGATTCATTTAATAGCTACTTATTTATTCATTAATTTGATTTATTTGGTTTGATTGCATTTGACTTCTCTCCTAATATTTTGATTCAATTTTTATTTGTATTAATTTCTTTTTTAATTCAAATTAAATTACAATTAAAGCTAATTAATAAATGACAATTAAAGCTAATTAATTTCTGATTCTTGAATTCTTTTTACATTTTTGTAAAAAAATTTTGAACTTAATTTTTGGTCATTACTAATCACTAATAGAAACAAAACTAGAAAAACAACACTATTGGATCTTCACATTTTTAGATTTTGAGATAAGCAAAAAACAAAAAATGTGACTAAGAAAATAAGTTAGCCAACCTTCCCTTTTGACTTTTTGGATCGATCCTTATGATTTGTCGTTGTTGCTATGTGTCACTCCTTTCTGACTGTTGCTGTTGTTTCAGATTGTTGAAAACCAAACCCAGATCTAGCTCTTCCCACCAACGAACTCAGTCCTCACGATTAGGGTTTCAATGTGAACTCCTAATCATTTTGTTAGTGATCTCGAAATTTAAATCTTGGGGAGAGAGAAAGTGATTGTGTGATTTCAAGGAGAGAGAAAGAGAGAGAGAGAGTGGTGGAGATGGTTGCGAAGTGAGGGAGAGAGTGGTGTGAGTGGTGGTTGGAGAGATGAGTGGGGTGAGTGGTGATTAGAGAGAAGAATGGTGCTCTTCCCCCTTTTCCTCTATTGTCATCTCCTCTCCCTATCTTGTTTTTTTCCTTTCTTTTTTTCTCCTTTTTCCTTCTTTGACCATGATTTGATTTGTTTTTATAGGTAAAAGTTAGGGTTTTAGACATTAATGTTGTTTGATTGGGCCTTTGACTTTTCAGATTCAAAGCAGGCCCAAATGCAACTTGGAGCAGTTTGGAGCATCCTTATTTCTATTTTTTTTGTTATTTTCAGTTTTTGTAAATTATTTATTTTTGGATTGTTGTAAAAATAAACATTGTAACACAATTAATTAAATATACTTTTTTTTGTAATTTTCTGAATGATATTTGTTTTTGTTTAACTGAAAATAGTAAAAACAACATAAAAGTGACAAACGCGAGCAAAACGACAAATTTAATACTAAAAATTCGAAAATACACCAAAAAACAATTATTTTTGTGATTTTTCGGAAAAAAGTGAAAAACACCGGAAAAAATTGAGTGTTCACAAATGTCAAGAAGCATTTGAGAAAATCAAGGTGTACCTCCAAAATCCACCAGTCCTAATGCCACTTGTGTCTGGCAGGCCTCTTATCCAATACCTCACTGTGCTAGACAATTCTATGGGTTGTGTGCTGGGGCAGCATGATGATTCAGGAAAGAAAGAACACGTGATCTACTACCTGAGCAAGAAGTTCACAGACTGTGAGGCAAGGTATTCACCATTGGAGAAGACTTGTTGTGCTCTTCCCCTCACTTCGCTCATTCCTTCTCTCTCTTCCACTCACTAACTTCGCTCTCTCTCTCACCGAAATGGAAGGCGAAATTTTTGCCATGTTTGTAGGGAAAGGAAAGCAGCGGCTGCTGCTGTGAAGAGAGGGAAGGGAATTAGGGTTTAGACTTTCTAATTTGAACTTTATATATGTCCCTTTAATTCTTTATTTTGTTTTTAGCATTCAGATTCATATTCACACCACATTGATTAATGTGCGCACCCCCCACCTCACTTAAGCCCGGCCAGACATCTTGGGCCCTCCTATCTTGGCCCGGGCTTATGTTTTACACCCCCTGTTTAGTTATACCACTCCCCGTAACTAGTAACACCCCCATTTTGCACCTTTTTCTCGTTTTTTTTAATTCTTCCTAACTCAAATACTTTTCATTAAATCAAAAACTTTGTTAGTGGTCATGCGAAGCCTTTGCTTGCATGATCATTAACAATGAGGACCTAGTGATGATCACTTGGAGCCTTTTGCTCGATTGATCATCATGAACGCCTAATTTTTCTAAAGACTTTCAATAAATCAAAATTTGTTAGTGGTCTTGCGAAGCTTTTGCTTGCATGATTATTAACAATGAGGAACTAGTGGTGATCACTTGGAGCCTTTGCTCAATTGATCATCACGAATGCCTAATTTGTCTAAAAAAACTTTCAATAAATCAAAAAAAACTTTGTTAGTAGTCCTGCGAAGCCTTTGCTTGCATGATTATTAACAATAGAGTGCTAATGGTGGTCACTTGGAGCCTTCGCTCAATTGATCATCACGAAAGCTCAGTTTTCACAATTAAACAAAATAAAAACCTACCCAGAACTACGTAGCTTTGAATTCTCCATCGCACCGGGAGATACGTAGGAGCGGATCCCCTCCGTCAAGCACAACAAACCAAAACATTTTCCCTTTCAAAAAAAAACAAAGCGGCTAACCCTCGTCAAGCACCGCAAATAAAAAATTTCATTAAGTCTTTTCAATCAAGAGGCAAATTTAAGTATTTTCCAAATCAACACTTAAAACCACACGTTTAGTTAAAGGTTCCCTTTCAGTAGAAAGGAGATGTGGGGTGCTAATACCTTCCCCATGCCTAACCGACCCCCGAACCCAAATCTTCCGGTTTTCCAAAAGGCCATCCGCTTTCCAAAAAGGTTTTTCTTCAATATTTTACTTATAAAAAATATTGGTGGCGACTTCATTGTTTTAAAAGGTTGTAAACGAAGAAAAACCCTTCGGGGACTTTTTCGGGCGCAACACACCTCCCAAGAACAATGACCAAAATAACCCTTTTGCTTAGTGCCCAAGTTCAATTATTTATTTCATTTTATTTTCAGCTGAATATTAATTCCCTTTTATTGCTTGATTACCATTTTAACCCTAGCCCTTCACCAATTCTATAAGTACCCTCTCATTTTCACACATCACACCTTTTGATCTCAAAGTTCATTTCTAATCCTTACATCTCCATCCTCTCCTACTCTAGTTCATATTTGCATCATCAAAAGCTTGTGGTTTAAAGATTTGCATAGGGTTCTTGTGGTGTCCCATTGAAAATCATTGTTGATTTGAGTTCTTTCTCTTCACTTTTCTTCATAATCTAGCTTGGTCTAAGGTATACTCTAAAAACCATAGCATTATCTCCAACATTTTTGCATCAAAAAACACACTTTTTCTTTCCTTCATTTCGCATACTCTCATAAAAATGTGATTTGCTAGTTGTTGTTGGTGAGAGGAGCCTTAAACACTATGGACAAGCACTTAGGGAGGCTTGGGTGTTTAAGGTGCCTCTCACCCTTGAATAAATTTATTCATGTTGTTTTGTGTTGATTTTATATCTTGTTGAGAAATAAAATTGTTGTTTCATGTGTTATTTAGTTCGCATATCATGTTAGAATTGGCTTTAATGAGATTTTGTTGTTCTTTATTTGATGATGTTTAATCTTGTTGTTAGTATTTCATTTTAGTGTTAAATGTTATTTTAGTTGTTGATGATAGGCAAGTTGATTCTCACTAGTGCCTAGTGCACTTTTCTCAAAGTGAGAGGATTGCTCTATGTGATTCAACCTAGTTTTTGTGTTTATTCAAATCTTGTTTTAGTTTGCTTATTTTTAGTTGTTGATGATAGGCAAGTTGATTCTCACTAGTGCCTAGTGCTCTTTTCTCAAAGTGAGAGGATTGCTCTATGTGATTCAACCTAGTTTTTGTGTTTATTCAAATCTTGTTTTAGTTTGCTTATTGTTAGTTGTTGATGATAGGCAAGTTGATCTCACTAGTGCCTAGTGCACTTTTCTCAAAGTGAGAGGATTGCTCTATGTGATTCAACCTAGTTTTTGTGTTTATTCAAATCTTGTTTAGTTTCCTTATTGTTAGTTGTTTATGACAGGCAAGTTGATTCTCACTTGTGCCTAGGGCACTTTGATTTAAGTGAGAAGATTGCTCTATGTGGTTCAACTTGGTTTTAATGTTTACTTACTTGCTCTTGTATTCTAGTTTTATTATTGTCCATTGTTGATGATATATCATATGATTCCTACTTATGCCTAGTGCATCATGTTTTAAGTGGTGAAGATGATTTTAGATGATTCAACCTTCCCCTTTTAATTTCTTAGTGAATAACAAATGAGATTGTATGTTTAGGGGTTAGAGTTCATGAGATATTGCAAAGGATAGGCTTACCTTAGCCTTGATGCAATTCCTCTTTGTTTATGTTATTAAGAAATCGTTGCTCACATGTCATTAGTTTAATTAAGATCATTCTATGCCTATGATCAATTGTTTACTTGTTTTTGATGCTACTTAAATTGTCTTGATTTAATTGTGTGCCATTCCCTCCATGTGTATGACCTCCTAATGAAGACGTAAGCCTACTTGCTTGTTGTAGCATAGAGTCATTAGGGTAAATGCACTCCTCCTCACACACACACATTTGTTTTGAGAAATTCACCTTGCATCCTTGACAATTAAATCTTTGATTGTATCGGCATGTTTAGTCTTAGTTGATGTTTGACATATGCATGATTACTTGATTATTGAATGTGTTTGAATTTTGTAACCAATCATTGATGATAACTTCACCCTTTTCCCAAAAATCTTTCAAACTCTTTTCTAATTAATGCAAATTATTAGTGACTATCACCCAAAGCCTTGGCTTGTTTGATTGTCATGAACGCTATCAAGAGTTATTAGTAATGATCACTCAAAGCCTTTGCTTGCTTGGTCATTATGAAAGCTCTTCCCCTTCCCAAAACCCTTTCAAAAACATTTTCATCTTCAAATTAGAACTACGTTGCTTTGATTCCCATTTGGGATACGTAGGAGCGAGCCACGTTCTCGTCAAGCGCAACAAATAAAAATCCTTTTCGCAACCATAAACATTAGCATTTTCCATAACAAAAAAGAATCATTTTTAAACCCATTGTTGCTAGTGGCTAATCAGAACCTTTGTTCGTCTAGCCATTGGTGGCAATGTCTTTTTCCAAAGAATAATAAGCGATAGTCACCCATAACTTTGGTTAGTTTGATCATTCGTGCCAATTAATCTCTTTCGAAAACCATTTTCAAAAGATCAAATAAAAAACGGGTCGCTACTAACGGTCAATCAGAACCTTTGTTCATCTGACTAGTGGCAGTGGCTCCCATTTTTCAAGAGTACTTGCGGTGACTACCCATAACCTTTGTTAGTTTAATCATTCGCTGAATACTCGTCCTATTTCGAAAACTCACTAAAAAGATAAAAAAACAAAACCCTTTTCATGACAACCAAGAACTACGTAGCTTTGAATTCTCCATCGCACCAGGAGATACGTAGGAGCGAGAGGCCAACTCTCGTCAAGCGCCAAAAATAAAAATTTTCATTAAGTTTTCCCATTCATCTTCAAACAAGAAATAAATAGGCAAATCTAGGTATTTTTCAAATCAAACGTTAAAACCACACATTTAGTTAGAGGTTCCCTTTCGGTAGAAAGGATGTGTGCGGTGCTAGTACCTTCCTCACACGTAATCGACCCTCGAACCTATATCTCTAGTTTCCAAAAGACCATTCGCCTTGTTCAAAAGACCTTTTTTCAATGTTTTGGTCTTAAAATTAAAATATTGGTGGCGGCTTCAAAAATTTTCCACGTTGTACACTGAGAAACCCAAACCGGATTTTTCGGGGTGCAACAACCACCAATCAGTTTTGGACGCTCTCTATATTCACCATGGCCAAAAGGTTGGACCCCTATTTCCAGAGCTACTCTGTGATCGTCAAGACCTACCTACCCATAAGGAAGATCCTCCAAAAGCCCGACCTTGCTGGACGAATGATTGGTTGGTCCATCGAAATATCTGAGTTTGAAATTTCCTTCCAACCCCTAGTATCAATAAAGTCTCAAGTATTGGAAGACTTCATGTTGGAACTACCCTCAGCCGATCAAGTCTCCTCTGAGAAAGAAACATCCACCAATCAGGTTTGGACGCTCTTTATCGATGTGTCGTCGAACAAAAGAGAAAGCAATGATGGAATAACACTTGAAGATGGGATCCTTCTAGAACTCTCCTTCAGGTTCACCTTCAAAGCAAGCAATTACCAGGAAGAATATGAGGCCCTCATCAAGATTTACCTCATAAAAACGTAAAAGGATGTTCTCAATTACACAAGAATTACCTCTTGCTAACAGGAGTGGAATTCAAAGTCCCGCCTTTTGTGGTAATTTTCCTAATAGATATATTTGTAATTGTAGATTGCAATTGGATATTGGTGTAAATTGATTCTTATATACCCCTAGTGTAATTTTGTGTATCACACAACTTACACATACTATTTTACAATGTCACGAATTAAATATATCTATGAGATATGGAATATTAATGCAAAGTGAACTAAGGACATTATTATTCTTGTAGATGGAAACAATGAGAGGCAACATGAAAGCAGTGCATTAAAAAGGAAGCATGACCCTGACAACACAGATACATAAGACTTTAACAACTGATTTTGCTAAAATAACTTGATTCAATAGGTGGTTCAAAGTAGTTGAACCATATTTCAATCTGATAAAACTTGGTTTTGGACGATTCGACCTGACGGCAATCCAATTAAGGTTGACCCAACAACAGGACAAGAAAGTTCCTAGTTGAACTGATCAGTCCATGCTTGTTCTCAAAACAATAGGTAAATCTAGATACAATACAATTGAATAGTACAAATGTAGTAAATGTGAATATGGTGTTGGCATCATTTAGAAGTAATTTATTTAAGAGTTGTTTATAACTATTATGCATGTGGGTATATATGAGAATATTTTTGTTGTTTTTTCTTCTTTTTTTCACAAAGAAGTCTTGCAAATGAAGTTGTGGACTATTAGAAGAAAGCTAGGAAATATTTTACTTTTGCAAAGGGTTATGACGCGGTTGATTGGGGGTTCTTAGACTATATGTTATGGAATCAAGATTTTGTGGTAAATGGAGGTCGTGGATTCGGCCCCGGTTCTTTACTAGGAGTGTCTTGATTCTTGTCAAACCGGTGACCCAAAACCGGTTTACAGGGTTAATTAGGATGGGGAACCCGACAATCAAGATTTCACATGTACAATTTGCATATGACACCCTCCTGATTGAAGAGGAAAATGAGGAAAACTTTAGGACGTTAAAGGCAATGTTGAAGGGTTTTTAATTTGTATTATCATCTAAGGTCTTAAGGTAAATTTCTGGAAAAGTTGCCTTATTGGTGTGAATGCTCAAGACTGCTTCGCAGAAATTGCAGCAAGGTTGCTTCACTGTCAAAATTGGTGTACTACCATTTAAATTCATGGGTTTACCTATGGGGCTAATCTAAGGAGACTAACTAATTTGCAGCCAATGAAATACTATAAAAGCAGCCTTCATGGATGGGAAAATAGGTATGTCAATTTGGGGGGATTGTTTATATAAACATTATCTTGAATGGTATTCATATTTTCTACTTATACCTCATTTAGATGGCGATCAAAGGCGTGGAAGGAGATTGTGAAGATCCAAAGCATATTTCTATGGGTGGTATTAGGTCTAAGAAAATAATCCATGGTTTAAGTGGTTGGAAAGTCTACAAGCCTAAGAGCGAAGAGATAAACAGATTAAAGATCTTGGTCTCTTGAATCTTAGCTTGATGGGGAATTAGAGGTGGAGGTTACTTCAGGAGGATAGTTCTCTGTGGAAACAAATACTTATCCAATCCTGTGAGGAGATTAATCACTGCGCTCGGCGGTGGATATTCTAATCTCCACAAAAAATATTAGTTGTCCAAACTCGAAAGTTCACCCAAAAACTATAGTATAGTTGTCCGAGGTTTAGGACACTATCATAATCATATCATAAGTAATCATAAGTAATATAATTCACGAATGTTGCCACATAAGCTACCAAGGGTCGACCAATCAAAGAATTACACGCAGATCTTATGAAAAATACGTGGAATGCCACGTCTGCATCTCCACTCACCACTGCATCACAACGGACGGTCCTGATTTAACAAATGTAAACTGAAAAAAAATCTAAACGGTCCGGATCTGATGAAGGTTTTAGCGCTCCTATAAGTCTTTCCAACTCTCTTTAATTGCAGCATCAATTAAGCACCTATTTAGCATAACATTCATCACTCATTATTGACGCTTAATTTGAAAATTAAATCACACATTTGAATTAAACTAGTATGTACACCCGTGCCAGCACGGGAATACATTTTATGTGAACATAGCGTCATTGAGTGGTTAATTGTGTCGTTAACAAATTTTTGGTTGCCGTCTTTATTCGTTTTATGTGATGCACACGCGTTTTTCGAAAAAATGGCGTCTTTACTCCCACTTTAGAATATAATAGGGTAATGAAATTCGTGTGGTTTAAAAAGTCGCTAATTGTATATACATTCAGAATTATTATAGACAACTTAGAACATACAAATGACAATCTGCGTTGTCCAAAGGTCAAATTTTATACTTTGTCAACAAATATAAAGGGGACAATATTGAAATAAAACTGAAATATAGTTTACTTATATCTAAGTCATTAGAAAATTAGGAGGTCCAATATTGGACAAAAACACAGACAGGGATCAAATCTCTATGTGAAATACTGGGAAATAGGTTATATAGTAGACTATTGTATTTTCACGACGAAGATGATATAAATAATTCATGTAAATAATATGTCATTTTATTTATGTTAATCGAAGGTTGGACCGAAATATTGAATTGAGATTGAGTTTATGTAATTCAAAATTAGTTACGTTTAATGGGTTCCAGAAATATTGGATTGAGATTTAAAACAAACATATTGGATTGAGTTTGTGTGATTCAAATTTACAATGAGAACCACTGCATTATTGCTCATTAAAGCGAAACGGAAATTATAAACGGGTATACATTTTATCTGAACAGAGCATCATTGATTGGTTAATCTGAATTTAGAATAGTTTAAAAAGTTGCTACTTTTAGATACATACTGAGAATTACTATAGACAAATTTAAGCGTACAAATGACCATCTATATTGTCTAAATGTCCAATTTTCTACTTTGTCAACAAACATAAAAGAGACAATGTTGAAATAAAACTCAAAATATAGTTTATTTATATCTAAGTTTTTTGAAAAATATGGGAGCCAATATTGGACAACAACACATATAGGGATCATTTACAACACAAAGATCTTCATTCATGTGATTTTGGTAGACTTGGAGAAAAAGACATTGCAAAAACAAACATTTTGAGTTAGACGGATTACGTAGATATATTCTATAGGCTATCATGAGGAGAGACGACTTCAAAAAAGTTGTTCAATGTGAAAACTATTTGGCGTTTGTTTTTCCCACACCCCCTCCTACTATTTCACACCCCTTAACTCCAAATATTCCAAAAATACCCTTAAGTAGAGTGTGTGTTTTCACCGATTCGGGGATGGGCAACCGAATATATTCGGTTGAGGTCAACCGAACAGGCACTACAAGAAAATCGCTGATTTGCCACGGACATTTCCGTCGCAAATGCACAAATTTCCGTGACAAAACAACATTTGCCACGGACAAAAATTGGTGGCAAAAACGCTCGTCGCAAATCGTTTGCCACGGAATTTCCGTGGCAAATTTTTCCGTCGCAAATCCGTGGCAAATTTTTCCGTCGCAAAGCCGTGGCAAATTTCATCGCAAATCCGTGGCAAACCCATCGCAAATTTTTAAAAAAAAATTAAAAAAAATGGAGCAGTAGTTTCCTACTACTCCAACTTCTTCACAAATTGGGTTATCTTTCAATCTGCAGGTAAAAATGCAGTTATCAAGTGTTAACTCATACAATTAAATGGTATAAACTACATATTCATCAAGATTTTAAACTTTAGTAAATAAGTACAATTTTCATATCCAATTTGGTATCAACAGTAGATAGTAAACAATAATTGCAAAATACTAGTAAATAATTTGACATTGTTATAAACTAATAATAATAAATTAACTCTCAACTATTCTACATTGTTGCGTCAAAAGTGTCTGATACATCCTACAACCATGCAAAATAACCAAATAAATAACCATAACTATGAGGGAAAGGGAAATAACTATTGAAAGGGCATTATTCAAATCTCCCGCATTCGCACAAGCACTTAGAAGAAAATCAAGACACTGCCTTGAAGGAACACCGCCTAGCTCGTCCTTAACAAAACAAGAAGATAATCCTCAGCATACCCTATCTGCAAATAAGCTTTCCTTCTTATTTGTCTTGAACAATGCCAACTGAAATTCTTCCTGTCAGGCAAAATAAAGAAACCATCATTAAAAAAAAGATTTAAGAACTACATACAATGAAAGAACAAAAATGCAATAGATGATATGTGTAACTGTGAGTTGTGAGTTATAGTGAAGAGTATGTAGTGAAACAACAAACAAGGGTGTACCTTCCAAAAGAAAAATAAAAACATACCTTGAAAGAAACATAAAACTTCAAATCTTCTAGTCTTGATTCATTTGTAAGAATAAATTTCTCATTTGCATATAATTTTAGAAGGGCCTCCACCTGTCTCATCATGACATTAACTATACAATTACCAAATGTAGAGGAAAAAATTAAGAGTTTCTTGATTTTCTCATAATCAATAATAACAATAATAATCCTATACCGTGAAATGAGAACGCTCCACGCCATCCATCTTCTCGAAGGACACGCCAAAAACTATTTTAGGCTTCATGAACTGCGACCAAGTTAATATATTCTCTTCTCTGTTGCAATCCAAGCAGACTGAAATAATCCATTTGACATATTGGAATTTACGTGAAGGGTAACAACTCATAAGAAAACAAGCGAGTTCATCGAATGTAACCTGGAACAATGGAATGTAAAACATGTGATTTTACCAGTATGCGAGCACGCTTAAGATTTATCTACAAAATAGTAGTTACCCAAAAATGGTAAATAAAAAGACAAATAAATCATTGATGGTGGATTTAGTTCTGTTGGAAGTTCGACGTCGCTCGTGCACTACATGCTTACCGTGTTAAACTTGAGGACTGAAAGTGATTCATAGCGTAACCAAAGATGAAGAAGTCGCATAATCAACCAAGTTAATGAAAGTACACTATATGATTTTACAAGGCTAGGTGTATCCTGCAGTCAAAAGCTAAAAGAATGTAACATGCCAACCAACAGTATCTTGGTGTTGCTGCAATAAGAAATAAAGCTATCTTAAAAATTATGTAGTTTACCAGTATCAATATACCCAAAGCAAGACCCACCAATTGTGCCATCACTTCCCAAACTTCTTCCTGAGATATTTTTGTGAAACAATTATATGAGAAAAACCCTTTAATAGAAAGAGTTTCTCTTGATAAAGATGTATTCATAGATAGCAGAGAGTTGCTTTTGATGTTTAAAGAATTGAAATAGCGAATATTAATGCCGATTTCATAAGAAAAAATATTACAGTAAATTAATGTAGTTTTACTTGTAACATAAGATTGTACCTTTCTTTGCTACCTCACCTAGATTTCTAAAGCGCAAAGTGGTTTTGAATCACACGAGAAGAAGGATCTTTTAGTCCTCTTGCTACAGCCTGTTTTAATGTCAAACCCAAAAATGATATTTTAGCCATTCATCTATATACTTGACATGCACAACCAAAACTGCTTTTGAATTTTATCAAAGAAGCCACGATTTTTCAGGATCATGTTCAAAAAGAATATACATTATAAGCGTGCTTGTTTTCAGTATAGGAAATGTATTGAATGTGAAAATTGTATTCAATGCTTTAGTTTATCAGTTGTTTTTTACAAGAATTTGATATCTTGGAAACATTAATAAATAAAAAATCTCCATAGGCAGTATTATTTAACAAAAATAGTGGTCCTTTAGACAAAGTAACACTACATAGTGAATTACCTTAGTAAGATTTCCAAGAGACGCTAAAGGAAGGAAATATGCAGGATATAATTGAGTTGTGAGATCAAAAATGCTGCATTAGATACCAGCAGAGTAAAGGTTCCTTTAGAGCCATATTTCATTTGCATATTTCGATAGTAAAACAACGGGGCGTATTAATACCTTCCAAAGATCGCCAATGAAATCTGCATACATCCTCCATTGCTTTGGATCATCATCAAAAGATTTCCAAACCGCCCCACGGAATAAGTAATAGCACTCGGTTTAAAATAAAATTCTAGCATAGAACCTTTTGCTTCCTTTAGTTTTCTTCATAAATTCCCAGACCAATGAATAAGCGCCCAACAGCTCCAATGCCATCCTTTGAAACCCATCTAAAATATGAAAGCGTAAAAGATTCAATCCACAACATTAAAGTCAAACTCACAAATAATGGCTGCATAAACCCTTTAACATATTACTATGTCCACATAAATGTATTCGTATACAAAAGTGGAAGATTTAAAAGTTATAATTCACACGATGGCAAAAAAGAGAGCGGTATTGTTGTGGTTCCAGAGAAAGATCCAACACCAACATCAAACAAATCTCTAAATTTAAGCTCGTGAAAACGAAATCCAACACCAACACCAACATCCAACACCAACACCAACATCCCACACCAACAGAAACGGAATCCCTAAATTTAAGCTCGTGAAAACGAAATCCAAAACCCTAACATCAAACAAATCATAAACAAATCTTAAATCCTATACGAAATCGTATTTACCTTTGAAGGATGAGGAAAGAAGAAGGGAAATTTGAAGGAAAAGAAGCGATGGGATCTGGGTTTTTTGGGAGCGATGGGTTCTGGATTTGGGTTGGTCACGCGAATGAAGTGGAAGTGAGGAGGAGAAGCAGTGGTTCTGGCCGGCGACGCAGAGGTGAGAGTGGTGGTTGTGGCAGAGAGTGAGGAGGAGACGTGAGAGTGGTGGTTGTGGCAGAGAGTGAGGAGGAGACGTGAGAGTGGTGACCGAGAAGTGAGAAGTAGAGTGAAAGTGAGGATGTGAAAATTGATTTTTAGGGATCGTGGGTCTTTTATTTTGGTCATTCGGTTGTTGCGGATTTGCCACGGCATCTCGTCGCAAAATTTTGGCCTTTCACATGTCCGTGGCAAACCTGTGGCAAACACCGGTGAAATTTCGCATACTTGCTTTTTACACATTCCGTCGCAAATCCGTGGCAAATTACTGACGGAATAAGCTGCGTGGCAAATGCTTGTGGCTAAAACAAGCTTTTCTTGTAGTGAGGTAAATTAGGGTATATCTGCTCAAATGGTGGTCCACAATTTGACAGAGACTATATCTGCTCAACTTAAAAGTGCTCAACATGTATTTGAATTTTTATATAAAATTTCTAATGACTATCAATAAGTTGATTTGATGATATACTGGAATTTTTAATGGAAATTTCGATTTGAATTGTTGTATGTGGTGAACATCCATTATAAACTAAGAAGGACTGTAGAGTTCGCCGTCTCAGTTTATTCGATTTCTTCAAACGACACAACTGAACAAAGAAGAACTGCTAGGTGTATTAAAACTCAGTTTTAACTGATTTTGAATTTGCATTTATAAATCCAATTTACATGCCTTACTTCAATCTACCACAACCTATTTATATCTCTAAACAATATAAGCAAATCTAATCTCATTCCTATTCTAATCTCAATCCAGCTAAACATTGACTTTATTGCCCAAATCCAATGTTTTGTAAACCAGCATAAAGAACAGAAGATTATCATTACACTGACAGGATATCTAAATCTTACCAGACATTATAGTTATAATAGCCATGTCTAATACCTCATCTTCAGATAATTCTTAAGATTTTGATCAAAAACATTATAATTCTTCAGATAAATCAATTGAAGTACTTTCCTTCCTCATTTTTTTTCACCTTTTATTACTTTTGTGCACATAACAGCACGGGTCATAAATTGAAACATTTGAACTAAAAATATAAATCAGAGAGTAAATTATTAAAGAGGAAGGTGTCATGTTCTATATGTTCATAGTTGGTCTAAACCAAAGGCTTTCATGTTGCTTGACATGGCATACACAGTGACTGGGTTTATAAATAAAGAATGATACTTACTATACCATAGTTAGGAAAAACATGTGAGCACCCACAACACATTACTGAAATTTACCAAACATTGAAATTTGTGAACTTTGACGACTTGCTACTATATCAAAAGATGCATAACAATATATTGCAGAGTCAATAATGCTAGACAAAATACTTAAGAGAGAATCTATATCAAAAGATGCATAACAATATATAGCATAGTCAATATTGAACAAAATACTTAAGAGAGAATCTTTTTGTCTAGCATTGACCTTTTTTTTTCCAATTAAGACAAATCATCGACATGCATAAGAAGTGTCAATCTACCCGTAAGGGCTAAAACCTGTAAATTTGGGAAGACAAACAAAAAGACTAAAATTGGCCAAACCTTGGTGCATAAAAAATAATAAAACTATTGAAAGGTTCCTTGGTCAAAACAAAAAGTTCCCTCGAAATGCCATCCAGTTTTCTCTTAAATTCTTTGAGATCCAAACTTCTTCTCTTGAGTGGGGAAGGGATTTTCGGAAACCATTTCTTCCTTGGTCCACTCCTGGGCTAAACATCTCTTTCGAAGTTGCTTGGTTAGTAACGACGACATCAATCTACAATACAAAGGAACACCAACCATTGTAATCCCAAACTACTCTAATCAACAACAAATTGATGACATCAAAATGTTACACATGATCACTTATAAAACCATCCATGAACACTTGTATGAAGCAGATGTATATTTTAATAAAAACGTTCAGAAAGATAAAATTATATGGAACTGACGATAGTGTTATAGGACAAATAATTTAATATTCCCTAATTCATGAGTTTAAATATTCTTGTGCATGGAAATTGTGTAAATCATTGATAAATTTAGGTGGAACTGATCATAGAATGTGGTTTGCTAAAATATGGGTTCATCTTTAATTTCAAGAGCTTCAATTAAAGGCTCCAGGTTTGCTGAAATGTCAAAACAAACACATCAAAAAAGGAATATCAGAAAATCTCACTAATTTGATAAAAAATGAAGAATCGACGTATAGTCCAAACGGCGTGTTTTGTTCTTGGACCATTGAGATCCTTCATGATTCATCTAATCTCTTGTCAAATTTGTATGTGAGTTGTTTCTTACCATGTGCATGCATTCTATTTCCTTGAAACTTACTTAAAGAAATGTACAAAATAAATTCTATTAAAATGATTGAAATGTGATAGTGTCCAAAAAAAATTGAGAATCAAACCTCCATATCCATTAGAACCATTAGAACCAACTCAACAGTGAAGGACTTTTTGTTTGGAATGTTGTTGTGATTCTGCATTCATCAACAACATGGTGTTAAATAGAGTTACAAAACGCACATGGACCTTTAAAAGATATATGATTATGGATATAAAAATAAAAATTTGAATTCAAACTAATATGTTATTTCAGGAAAATATGTTATTGCAGGAAAATTGAGAGAGAATCAAGAAAAAAAATTAAGTGAGCCAATCATCTTCCGAAATAAAGATAGAGGAATAATCTCATTTATTATGAAATAATATTTCCATGTACATGTTGACAACTGTTTTATTGCTAATTAGTTTTTATATTATAATGCTATTTAATATGTATTTAATTTTTGGTACTCACATTTTTAACTTCCAAAACGGGTAGGATGTTTTCCATTAGGTTTTTTATGTGCATTTTCATTAGTCCTCATTCTCAAATTTGAATTGTAGCAATGACTGCAAGATTAAAAGGCATTGATTTGAATAGAATTTTTAAATAGGAGAATGATGCTAATGGGATTTATAGGTAAATGAATAGGGTGATATCACCGTATTTTCTAAACTCGAATAAATGCCATTAGCATTTCAACGATTAAACCGGACAAATTAATAATTTCCCTATAAACTCGAATCAATACCATTATTTTGGTTAAATCAAGAATTTCCTACACATTATATGCCGTGGATTATAGCATTGATTTGCATGGATAAATTAAGAATTTCCTACAGAAAACTAGGGGATCACGATTTTAGTCAAGAAATTTACAATTATTAACTACAAAAGACTGACTACAATAAAAGCGAAATGGATCCAACCCTTTTCTAATTCAGCCGTGACAAAACCTTTATAATACCAAATTATCCCATAATGATTTTACTAAGGGCTTGTGTGGTGCCATTCTTAAAACTAATAAATCAAATCCTTTAAATTTGTTTTTAAAAACAGCTTTCCAACACAACTTTATAAAACAATTTTTAAAAACTAAAAAAAAAAAACAGATCAAACAAAGTTCCCTTTGTGTGAAAGAGTCACTTGATAAAGATGTAGTATATGATAAACGGACACACAAATAGATAAAGTATACAATAAGGCATAAGCTAACATGAAGTCAAGAATCTAATCAACCAACAAAAAACATCATCATAAGATTCATAACAACAAATTTTAGGAATGGCAATGATATACCTGAATCTATCTGAGAACCTCAACACGCTTCCTTACAATAGGGGATAGATTCTCTAGAACATCAGAGTCCAGCCCAGCAAGGAAATATCAATCTTGGTGCATCCATTTCAAGGAAATATCAATGGTGCTTCAAGTATTTTTATATATATAAAGAAAATATATGAAATCAAATAAATATATTCTCGTCTTATTTTTAGAACGATGTTTGTGAAAAGGATTTTCTATATATAAGGTTTGTCACATTGTTAGATAGGTGAAGATAGGTGAAGAAAATATATGAAATCAAATAAATTTAATCTCATCTTATTTTTAGAACGATGTTCGCTAAAAGGATTTTCAATATATAAGGTTGGTCACATTACCTCGGGCATGTAACTGGTTTTCAAATACGCGATGTTGACACAATGAGATTGTTGGAAAAAGTCATCAAAATATGAACGGGGGACAGCCATAACTAAGCCCTGCGAAAACTTCAACAATGAAAACAATTAGAGGAAGAAGTGTGTAGCGTTAGGAAAAAGAAGACCAAAAAAATGCGATAAGATTGGTTTGAAAACATTTGGAAGGAAACTCAACCTCGGTGCTATCCTATGCCTCTCAAAGAGAGCGTGTACGAACGTGAAGCTTTCAGTAGTATTCTTCATCCTTAACAGGCGTTTGGTGGGGTATTTGGACCCGACAAAATTTAAAATCATTAATGAGTAAATAAAAGACCATTAAGACAGGAATAATATGATAATGCAAACGTTGAAAAAAAAGACCATTAAGACATGAATAAAAGACCATTAAGACAGCAAGTAACAATGCCAAACCGTTGAAAATACTGTGCGTTTGGAATAACACGGGTAATGCAAACGGGTTTCACACAATTAAGTGCAATAACTATTGGTGTCTTATTGTCGGGTAGGCATTAAAGAGCTTCTGCACCGAAATCTAAATGGCTTACAGCCGTCGATGAAGCTAGCTGCGTGTCCACATATTTAACAGACCGATTGCGTGGCTTTTTTAACTGATGATGTGGCTTTTTGAAAAACTCTTATTTAAATATAGTTCCCCTTTGTGTGAAAGAGTCACTTGATAAAGATGTAGTATATGATAAACAGACACACAAATAGATAAAGTATACAATAAGGCATAAGCTAACATGAAGTCAAGAATCTAATCAACCAACAAAAACATCATCATAAGATTCATAACAACAAATTTTAGGAATGGCAATGATATACCCGAATCTATTCTGAGAACCTCAACACGCTTCCTTACAATAGGGATAGATTCTCTAGAACATCGAGTCCGACCAAAGAAGGAAATATCAATCTTGGTGCATCCATTTCAAGGAAATATCAATGGTGCTTCAAGTATTTTTATATATATAAAGAAAATATATGAAATCAAATAAATATATTCTCGTCTTATTTTTAGAACGATGTTTGTGAAAAGGATTTTCTATATATAAGGTTTGTCACATTGTTAGATAGGTGAAGATAGGTGAAGAAAATATATGAAATCAAATAAATTTAATCTCATCTTATTTTTAGAACGATGTTCGCTAAAAGGATTTTCAATATATAAGGTTGGTCACATTACCTCGGGCATGTAACTGGTTTTCAAATACGCGATGTTGACACAATGAGATTGTTGGAAAAAGTCATCAAAATATGAACGGGGGACAGCCATAACTAAGCCCTGCGAAAACTTCAACAATGAA
Organism: Oxytropis ochrocephala; assembly: GCA_020916435.1. Classification (NCBI taxonomy): domain Eukaryota; kingdom Viridiplantae; phylum Streptophyta; class Magnoliopsida; order Fabales; family Fabaceae; genus Oxytropis; species Oxytropis ochrocephala. Next base: position 50,704,025 of record CM037092.1, on the reverse strand, counting down.
AACAATTAGAGGAAGAAGTGTGTAGCGTTAGGAAAAAGAAGACCAAAAAAATGCGATAAGATTGGTTTGAAAACATTTGGAAGGAAACTCAACCTCGGTGCTATCCTATGCCTCTCAAAGAGAGCGTGTACGAACGTGAAGCTTTCAGTAGTATTCTTCATCCTTAACAGGCGTTTGGTGGGGTATTTGGACCCGACAAAATTTAAAATCATTAATGAGTAAATAAAAGACCATTAAGACAGGAATAATATGATAATGCAAACGTTGAAAAAAAAGACCATTAAGACATGAATAAAAGACCATTAAGGCAAAAAATAACAATGCCAAACCGTTGAAAATACTATGCGTTTGGAATAACACGGGTAATGCAAACGGGTTTCACACAATTAAGTGCAATAACTATTGGTGTCTTATTGTCGGGTAGGCATTAAAGAGCTTCTGCACCGAAATCTAAATGGCTTACAGCCGTCGATGAAGCTAGCTGCGTGTCCACATATTTAACAGACCGATTGCGTGGCTTTTTTAACTGATGATGTGGCTTTTTGAAAAACTCTTATTTAAATATAGTTCCCCTTTGTGTGAAAGAGTCACTTGATAAAGATGTAGTATATGATAAACAGACACACAAATAGATAAAGTATACAATAAGGCATAAGCTAACATGAAGTCAAGAATCTAATCAACCAACAAAAAACATCATCATAAGATTCATAACAACAAATTTTAGGAATGGCAATGATATACCTGAATCTATCTGAGAACCTCAACACGCTTCCTTACAATAGGGGATAGATTCTCTAGAACATCGAGTCCCAAATTCCAAAGAAGGAAATATCAATCTTGGTGCATCCATTTCAAGGAAATATCAATGGTGCTTCAAGTATTTTTATATATATAAAGAAAATATATGAAATCAAATAAATATATTCTCGTCTTATTTTTAGAACGATGTTTGTGAAAAGGATTTTCTATATATAAGGTTTGTCACATTGTTAGATAGGTGAAGATAGGTGAAGAAAATATATGAAATCAAATAAATTTAATCTCATCTTATTTTTAGAACGATGTTCGCTAAAAGGATTTTCAATATATAAGGTTGGTCACATTACCTCGGGCATGTGGCTGGTTTTCAAATACGCGATGTTGACACAATGAGATTGTTGGAAAAAGTCATCAAAATATGAGCGGGGACGACCATAACTAAGCCTGCGAAAACTTCAACAATGAAAACAATTAGAGGAAGAAGTGTGTAGCGTTAGGAAAAAGAAGACCAAAAAATGCGATAAGATTGGTTTGAAAACATTTGGAAGGAAACTCAACCTCGGTGCTATCCTATGCCTCTCAAAGAGAGCGTGTACGAACGTGAAGCTTTCGGTAGTATTCTTCATCATAACTTAACAGCGCGTTTGGTGGGGTATTTGGACCCGACAAAATTTAAAATCATTAATGAGTAAATAAAAGACCATTAAGACAGGAATAATATGATAATGCAAGCGTTGAAAAAAAGACCATTAAGACATGAATAAAAGACCATTAAGACAGCAAGTAACAATGCCAAACCGTTGAAAATACTGTGCGTTTGGAATAACACGGGTAATGCAAACGGGTTTCACACAATTAAGTGCAATAACTATTGGTGTCTTATTGTCGGGTAGGCATTAAAGAGCTTCGCGACCGAAATCTAAATGGCTTACAAACCGTCGATGAAGCTAATTTGCGTGTCCACATATTTAATGAGACCGATTGCGTGGCTTTTTAAGCGATGATGTGGCTTTTGAAAAACTCTTATTTAAATATAGTTCCCCTTTGTGTGAAAGAGTCACTTGATAAAGATGTAGTATATGATAAGCAGGACACACAAATAGATAAAGTATACAATAAGGCATAAGCTAACATGAAGTCAAGAATCTAATCAACCAACAAAAACATCATCATAAGATTCATAACAACAAATTTTAGGAATGGCAATGATATACCCGAATCTATCTCGAGAACCTCAACACGCTTCCTTACAATAGGGGATAGATTCTCTAGAACATCGAGTCCACCAAAGAAGGAAATATCAATCTTGGTGCATCCATTTCAAGGAAATATCAATGGTGCTTCAAGTATTTTTATATATATAAAGAAAATATATGAAATCAAATAAATATATTCTCGTCTTATTTTTAGAACGATGTTTGTGAAAAGGATTTTCTATATATAAGGTTTGTCACATTGTTAGATAGGTGAAGATAGGTGAAGAAAATATATGAAATCAAATAAATTTAATCTCATCTTATTTTTAGAACGATGTTCGCTAAAAGGATTTTCAATATATAAGGTTGGTCACATTACCTCGGGCATGTAATCGGTTTTCAAATACGCGATGTTGACACAATGAGATTGTTGGAAAAAGTCATCAAAATATGAGCGGGGACAGCCATAACTAAGCCTGCGAAAACTTCAACAATGAAAACAATTAGAGGGAAGAAGTGTGTAGCGTTAGGAAAAAGAAGACCAAAAAATGCGATAAGATTGGTTTGAAAACATTTGGAAGGAAACTCAACCTCGGTGCTATCCTATGCCTCTCAAAGAGAGCGTGTACGAACGTGAAGCTTTGAGTAGTATTCTTCATCCTTAATGAGCGTTTGGTGGGGTATTTGGACCCGACAAAATTTAAAATCATTAATGAGTAAATAAAAGACCATTAAGACAGGAATAATATGATAATGCAAAGCGTTGAAAAAAAGACCATTAAGACATGAATAAAAGACCATTAAGGCGAGCAAGTAACAATGCCAAACCGTTGAAAAAATGCATGCGTTTGGAATAACACGGGTAATGCAAACGGGTTTCACACAATTAAGTGCAATAACTATTGGTGTCTTATTGTCGGGTAGGCATTAAAGAGCTTCGCGACCGAAATCTAAATGGCTTACACCGCCGATCGATGAAGCTATTTGCGTGTCCACATATTTAATGAGACCGATTGCGTGGCTTTTTTAGCGATGATGTGGCTTTTGAAAAACTCTTATTTAAATATAGTTCCCTTTGTGTGAAAGAGTCACTTGATAAAGATGTAGTATATGATAAGCAGACACACAAATAGATAAAGTATACAATAAGGCATAAGCTAACATGAAGTCAAGAATCTAATCAACCAACAAAAACATCATCATAAGATTCATAACAACAAATTTTAGGAATGGCAATGATATACCCGAATCTATCTCGAGAACCTCAACACGCTTCCTTACAATAGGGATAGATTCTCTAGAACATCGAGTCCAGCCAAAGAAGGAAATATCAATCTTGGTGCATCCATTTCAAGGAAATATCAATGGTGCTTCAAGTATTTTTATATATATAAAGAAAATATATGAAATCAAATAAATATATTCTCGTCTTATTTTTAGAACGATGTTTGTGAAAAGGATTTTCTATATATAAGGTTTGTCACATTGTTAGATAGGTGAAGATAGGTGAAGAAAATATATGAAATCAAATAAATTTAATCTCATCTTATTTTTAGAACGATGTTCGCTAAAAGGATTTTCAATATATAAGGTTGGTCACATTACCTCGGGCATGTGGCTGGTTTTCAAATACGCGATGTTGACACAATGAGATTGTTGGAAAAAGTCATCAAAATATGAACGGGGGACAGCCATAACTAAGCCCTGCGAAAACTTCAACAATGAAAACAATTAGAGGAAGAAGTGTGTAGCGTTAGGAAAAAGAAGACCAAAAAAATGCGATAAGATTGGTTTGAAAACATTTGGAAGGAAACTCAACCTCGGTGCTATCCTATGCCTCTCAAAGAGAGCGTGTACGAACGTGAAGCTTTTGGTAGTAGTATTCTTCATCCTTAATGAGCGTTTGGTGGGGTATTTGGACCCGACAAAATTTAAAATCATTAATGAGTAAATAAAAGACCATTAAGACAGGAATAATATGATAATGCAAACGTTGAAAAAAAAGACCATTAAGACATGAATAAAAGACCATTAAGACAGCAAGTAACAATGCCAAACCGTTGAAAATACTGTGCGTTTGGAATAACACGGGTAATGCAAACGGGTTTCACACAATTAAGTGCAATAACTATTGGTGTCTTATTGTCGGGTAGGCATTAAAGAGCTTCTGCACCGAAATCTAAATGGCTTACAGCCGTCGATGAAGCTAATTTGCGTGTCCACATATTTAATGGACCGATTGCGTGGCTTTTTAAGCGATGATGTGGCTTTTGAAAAACTCTTATTTAAATATAGTTCCCCTTTGTGTGAAAGAGTCACTTGATAAAGATGTAGTATATGATAAACAGACACACAAATAGATAAAGTATACAATAAGGCATAAGCTAACATGAAGTCAAGAATCTAATCAACCAACAAAAAACATCATCATAAGATTCATAACAACAAATTTTAGGAATGGCAATGATATACCTGAATCTATCTGAGAACCTCAACACGCTTCCTTACAATAGGGGATAGATTCTCTAGAACATCGAGTCCGACCAAAGAAGGAAATATCAATCTTGGTGCATCCATTTCAAGGAAATATCAATGGTGCTTCAAGTATTTTTATATATATAAAGAAAATATATGAAATCAAATAAATATATTCTCGTCTTATTTTTAGAACGATGTTTGTGAAAAGGATTTTCTATATATAAGGTTTGTCACATTGTTAGATAGGTGAAGATAGGTGAAGAAAATATATGAAATCAAATAAATTTAATCTCATCTTATTTTTAGAACAATGTTCGCTAAAAGGATTTTCAATATATAAGGTTGGTCACATTACCTCGGGCATGTAACTGGTTTTCAAATACGCGATGTTGACACAATGAGATTGTTGGAAAAAGTCATCAAAATATGAACGGGGGACAGCCATAACTAAGCCCTGCGAAAACTTCAACAATGAAAACAATTAGAGGAAGAAGTGTGTAGCGTTAGGAAAAAGAAGACCAAAAAAATGCGATAAGATTGGTTTGAAAACATTTGGAAGGAAACTCAACCTCGGTGCTATCCTATGCCTCTCAAAGAGAGCGTGTACGAACGTGAAGCTTTGGTAGTATTCTTCATCCTTAACAGGCGTTTGGTGGGGTATTTGGACCCGACAAAATTTAAAATCATTAATGAGTAAATAAAAGACCATTAAGACAGGAATAATATGATAATGCAAACGTTGAAAAAAAAGACCATTAAGACATGAATAAAAGACCATTAAGACAGCAAGTAACAATGCCAAACCGTTGAAAATACTGTGCGTTTGGAATAACACGGGTAATGCAAAGCGGGTTTCACACAATTAAGTGCAATAACTATTGGTGTCTTATTGTCGGGTAGGCATTAAAGAGCTTCTCAGAAATCTAAATGGCTTACACAGTTGATCGATGAAGCTAGCTGCGTGTCCACATATTTAACAGACCGATTGCGTGGCTTTTTTAACTGATGATGTGGCTTTTTGAAAAACTCTTATTTAAATATAGTTCCCCTTTGTGTGAAAGAGTCACTTGATAAAGATGTAGTATATGATAAACAGACACACAAATAGATAAAGTATACAATAAGGCATAAGCTAACATGAAGTCAAGAATCTAATCAACCAACAAAAACATCATCATAAGATTCATAACAACAAATTTTAGGAATGGCAATGATATACCCGAATCTATCTCGAGAACCTCAACACGCTTCCTTACAATGGGGATAGATTCTCTAGAACATCGAGTCCAAACCCAAAGAAGGAAATATCAATCTTGGTGCATCCATTTCAAGGAAATATCAATGGTGCTTCAAGTATTTTTATATATATAAAGAAAATATATGAAATCAAATAAATATATTCTCGTCTTATTTTTAGAACGATGTTTGTGAAAAGGATTTTCTATATATAAGGTTTGTCACATTGTTAGATAGGTGAAGATAGGTGAAGAAAATATATGAAATCAAATAAATTTAATCTCATCTTATTTTTAGAACGATGTTCGCTAAAAGGATTTTCAATATATAAGGTTGGTCACATTACCTCGGGCATGTAATCGGTTTTCAAATACGCGATGTTGACACAATGAGATTGTTGGAAAAAGTCATCAAAATATGAGCGGGGGACTGACCATAACTAAGCCTGCGAAAACTTCAACAATGAAAACAATTAGAGGAAAGAAGTGTGTAGCGTTAGGAAAAAGAAGACCAAAAAATGCGATAAGATTGGTTTGAAAACATTTGGAAGGAAACTCAACCTCGGTGCTATCCTATGCCTCTCAAAGAGAGCGTGTACGAACGTGAAGCTTTCGGTAGTATTCTTCATCCTTAACAGGCGTTTGGTGGGGTATTTGGACCCGACAAAATTTAAAATCATTAATGAGTAAATAAAAGACCATTAAGACAGGAATAATATGATAATGCAAACGTTGAAAAAAAAGACCATTAAGACATGAATAAAAGACCATTAAGACAGCAAGTAACAATGCCAAACCGTTGAAAATACTGTGCGTTTGGAATAACACGGGTAATGCAAACGGGTTTCACACAATTAAGTGCAATAACTATTGGTGTCTTATTGTCGGGTAGGCATTAAAGAGCTTCGCACGAAATCTAAATGGCTTTGGTACCGTCGATGAAGCTAGCTGCGTGTCCACATATTTAACAGACCGATTGCGTGGCTTTTTTAACTGATGATGTGGCTTTTTTTAAATGTGATGTGGCTTTTTTAACTGATGATGTGGCTTTTTGAAAAACTCTTATTTAAATATAATAAAGATAAAGATAAAGATAAAGATAAAGATAAAGATAAAGATGGTGGTACAGGCAAATTATACTAGAGATAGTGCTACTGTCAATTAGTCAAACGCACTTTTAGAGCATTGCTAGAATCGTGGATCTACCATGATTACCTCTAATTACCTATAATCTGCGGTAAAAAAAATGTGCCATTAATTGCAACGTGAAGGAAGTAATTCAAATTTAAAATGAATTGTTGTCTAGGAAGTAATTCAAATATAAAATGCATAAAATTAATTTGACTTTAATAGGAAGCAAAAAAAGTATTGTCACCATTATTCCTACTAGCGTCGTGACCCGTGCGATGCATGCGGCCAAAGCTTTAGGTTCTACGGAAGAATTATAAGAGGAAGATTAGATTAATAGTAATTGAAGTCAAAGTTTAAGGACAATGAACAACAAATTGTCGAACAAAAAAATAATTTGTGTTAAAGTTAAAGTAAATGGTTAGCCCATATTAAACAATATTATCATATAGAATAGACACGTTTAATCAAATATGTTAAAGTAACTCAAAACACACCACTCAGAATCACACTTTACGTATTTCGTAATGAAACTATTTTTTTCCAGCAAACCAGGTATTAAGGAACAAACTTTACATATTTGGATAGTTACAATTTTTCCGAAAGCTAAAGTAACCTGAAGCACGCTTACTAATGTCGTACTTTACATTTTTTGACAGGAAATTATTTTTTGGTTTGACCAAATCAATTACTTAGAAACGAACTTCGTATATTTGTACAATCTAAATTTATTTTTGAATCCTAACTCACCCCAAAAAACACTACTTAGCGTAACGCTTTACATGCACAAAATTAATTTTATATTTTGTTATGAAATCAATTGTTTTTAAATAAAAAGGGGAGGGAGGGAGGGAGGGAAAGGGAGGTAGCTCCCACTTGGGAGACTACCTCCGGATTTAAATGTAGAGATTTGCCATTATAGAAGGAATTGAGGTAAATGCCTCTCCTGGTATTTTTCAAATTATTTGTCCACAAAAAAGGCATCTTCCAAATTCTTTCCAATTTTTTTTTTTTGCCACCATTTTGTTCTTTCATGTTTTTTAACACTAGCATCTTTAAGAGTTTATTCAACATTTCAGCATGACAATGTAATGGAAGATCAATTTTCACTCGTGTGGAATTATTTCTCAAAGCCACTAAAGTATAGTAAGTTCATTTCTTCTATATTGAGTTAATCCTTTTCTTTGAATTGTTGATCTTTTTTTATCCCTCAAACTTGATTTCTTCATTTAATATTTTTTGGGTGTTTTGTGTTTAATTCTTTTTATCTCTCCTATGGATGTCAAGCTGCATTTTTTCCGAAGATCTTTTGATTTTATTTGTTTTGTTGTATTTTTTATTTGGTTTTTAACTAAATTTTATTTTGGATTTTTCTAGGACAATATTTGCGATGAGGACATTGTCTCATCGAATAAACAAGGTAACTTTTGTTTTATATTCCACGCTCATCGATGTTTAGTTTCTTTTTTTTTTTTTTACTGAGTTAGGCCTTGATGCATTAGCATACTTCTTACATTGTGTTTGAAGGCTCCAAGAAGGATTCTTTTAAGTTGAGAGTAAAAATTTATGATGATATTTGTGATGATGTTCTACCGTTGAGATTTAATATTAACTATTTTCATTTTATTTTGATTTATATTATTAAATTTGTTTTGATCAAAAAATATTAGTCAATTTGTAAAGCCCAAGAACAGTACTATGAAATCCATTATGTATTTTTCCATCCACTTCTCATCCTTGCAATCTTTTCCTTTGCTTTTACCATATTTTTTCCCTTTCGGTATGTGGTTTATGTGATTGAAAATATTATTAAATTCCTTCAATTTCAAGGACAACCTAATCCTTTTTTTAATAAAAAAAGACAACCTAATATTGGTAGCCTATAGGGAAAATATATTTATTCTTGACTTAAATATTTTTCATACAAATATGAAAATTATTTCTTTAATATGATGTATTGTCTTTTTGGCCAATATGCATATCGTGATTTTAAGCCATACTCTTATAAAAATATTCAAATTGGCCGACTTTTTGTGTGTGTGAATTGGGTATCTTCTGTAAGCAATTGTAGAGGTTAATACCTCGAGCCGGGTAGGACCACAAATAAAGCTCTTCCTCAAGAGATTTAACGCTGCTGCATTAGATTATAGCGTTTACTTCACAATATTATTCGCATCGATGGTCTATGATTTAGCAAAATGTATTTGTATATTCATTTGTTATCATTGTAAATAACTTAGATGTAAATATTTAATAAATTCATAACATTATTTTCTTATGAATTTGAAATGAAGTAATATTTAATTTAGCGTATATCCATCTTAAATTAATAAATAATTCAATAGAAACAGTTACGTATAGTAATAAACATACAACAAAACCAAAGTTACTCAATTAAACAACTTAGTTTAGATTTTTCGAAATTTGTATTTCGATTTATCAATACTTTTTTTAAAAAAATTAAGCAGTAACTTTTTGATTCCTTACACGTAATATTAGTCAGCCATTACCAATGATTTTTTTATGGTTGATGTTATTCTCATCTTTTAAATCTGATCTATCCAACATAAATATACAAATGTATATTACTAAACTTGCAAAACTTAACAATGTTGCTAAATTAAACAACTAAGTTCGATGATTGCAAAATTGTATTTCCAATTATCAGTAGGAAGGGAATATAAAATTTATATTTCTGATAACTTATAGAGAAAAAGTAAGTAGTATTAATCAGGTAATACCATGAAATTCTTAATGGTTGATGTTGTATGCAACTTTTCTTTTCAATCTAACCAAAAATAAATATACAATTGTTTATAAAATATATTAACAACAAAATTATTATAAATTATGTTTAAAAAAAATGTATACTCGTGCTGGCACGGGTGATACATATTAGTGTATATATATATATATATATATATATATATGGGGGTTAGCTGATTTACACCCACTTGAAAAATAGAAGGTGTATGTTAGCAACCTAACACCTTTTGATTTGGACTAAAAACTAGTGATGGCAATTTACACCATAGCGTGGGGATCTCATGGATTGATTGCAGAATGGGGCCCATGCAGAGAATTTTTTCATGCAAGACGCGGGATGGGAGATAATCCCCCCGATGCCATTTCGGGGACGGGGACGGGGACCTATCCCCTCGCCCCGCGGAGACCCCGCCCCGAACACTTTACATAAATACCCTTACTATAATATATATTATATTATGTATATTTGTTTTTTTGGTCTTTTTAAGTCATTATTATTTTAATTATTTTTTAATATTGACATTCAGTTAAGATTAGAAAGTAGAAGCCATTCCCATTCCCATTCCCATTCCATCACTACGCACGCTTCGTATTCTCATTTCAGAAAATGCCCTAGCATGTAGCAACCACAAGCCCTCTCTGCTCCTTCTTTGTTCCACCACCACGAAAGCAAGTTGAACGCCGTCGTCGCCACCAGTGTCCGCCGTTGTGTCACTACTTTGTTGTCTTCTTCTTCTGCTTCTTCTCATTCAGGTAATTATTGATCTCTCTCAAACTCTCTTGGCCTCAGGTTTTCTTCTTTTTCTATTTGAGAGAGGTTGATGATGATAACAATCCTAACAATGTGAATGAATAATAGGAATAATGATAATCTAGTTTTAGGGTTTAGAGAGGAAGAGTGAGGGTTTAGGGGAAAGAGAGGAACTGACGAAGAGTGAGGGTTTAGGGGATATAGGAATAATGATTGCAAAAAAGTTACTTGATAGCAACTAATTGAAAGATACTTGATAGCAAAAAAGTTACTGGTGTTGATGTTGAAGTCAAGCCCTAAAGAGACTTGATAGCAAAAAAGTAGATAATTGAAAGATGTTATATGTTTCATTGTCTGTTCTTTTAAAGAGTTACCAAATAGTGATTATTACCATATTGTTTGTTCAATTTTGATGCTCAATACTTGGACTGTTTTTCAGTTTTCTTTCTCTGTTTTTAATATGCATTATCTTCTCTTTTGGTTGTGACTCATTAATCGGTTCCAAAGAAATTGTAGTTAAGTCTTGATCTTCTCTTTTATTTGGCTTATTTTGTTGTTGTAATATAATTTTGCAGGATCTATTGTAAAATGGTTGAAGATATTGCATCTAATAGTCCTGTGGAATGCACTGAAGTTTCACCCGCACCTCCGGAATTGATACATCAAACTGAAATTCCTCCAAGTGACACAATTATGGAAGACCAAGAACAAGAAGTGGAGACCTCAAGTCCTAACAAAAAAGGACTAAAATCAAAGGCTTGGAAGCATTACAGAAGGGAGAAGATAGGTGACCAATGGAAGGCTATATGTAAGTATTGTGATAAGAAACTTGTAGGTGAAACTAGGCAAGGAACCACACATTTACATGACCACAATCGCACATGTCCACTTCGCACTAAGAGGGGTACAAAGCAATCCACTTTAAAAGTTGTGGAACAAACAACAACTTCCTCGCAAAAGAGGCCAGAATCACTCATAGTTGGAAACTACACATTTAATCAAGATGTTTCAAGAAAGGAGCTTGCAGGGATGATTGCATTGCATGAGTATCCTCTTAGCATGGTTGACCACATTGGTTTTAGAAGGTATAGCTATTCTCTTCAACCTTTGTTCAAAATGGTTTCTCGCAATACAATCAAGAGTGATATAATGAAGTTATATGAAAGTGAGAGGTCAAAACAAATCAAGTTACTTGCAAAGAATAGAAGTCGGATTGCGATAACTACTGACATGTGGACTTCTAGCAATCAGAATAAAGGATATATGTCTGTTACGGCTCATTACATTGATGATGCTTGGACTTTGCAAAATAAGATAATCGGGTAAATATGTTTAACTTGTTTTATCTATGATTACTAAAAGATTTTTTTGATGATTATGTGATATTTATTATTATTATTACTATTATTTATTTTAGGTTCATTTATGTTCCTGCACCACATACTGCTGAAGTTATTTGTGAAGTTTTACTAAACCGTTTGATGGATTGGAATATTGATAGAAAGCTGTCAACATTAACCGTTGATAATGCTAGCACTAATGAAGCAGCAATTGATCTCTTGTTAGATAAAATGCCATCTTATTCATTTGTTTTGGGTGGAGACTTATTTCACATGCGTTGTTGTGCGCATATATTGAACTTGATAGTAAAAGATGGTATGTCATCTATTTCTAAATCTATTGAAAACATTAGGGATAGTGTTTCTTTTTGGGTTGCAACACCAAAGAGGGAGGAGAAATTTAGAGATACTTGTCATCAATTGAACTTGGTTTATGGGAAGAAGCTTGTACTTGATTGTAAAACTAGGTGGAATTCCACCTACTTAATGCTTGCTTCTGCATTACCTTACCAGGAAGTTTTTAAACGTTTAAGTCAGCGTGAGTCTCTATATAAATGTTTGCCAAACGAAGATGATTGGAAAAAGGCAACTGAAATTTGTGATAAGTTGGTATTGTTTTTTAAAGTCATTGAGTTGTTCTCGGGTACCCAATATCAACAGCAAATATTTACTTTTCAAAAGTGTGTGAAATAAGATTGGCTTTAAGAGTTTGGGAAACATGTGGCAGTGATATCATCCAAAGTATGGCTTCAAGTATGATATTGAAGTTTGACAAATATTGGAGTATGATAAATGGAGTGATGGCAATAGGGGCTATTTTGGATCCTAGGTATAAAATGACATTGTTGAATTATTTCTTCCCTCTGATGTATGGATATGATGCTCCCAAGGAGTTGGAACGTGTGATGAAACTATGTCAAGATTTGGTTGATGAATATCAAAAAAGGGATGGTACTGTTCGTCCTACTAGTAGTGGTGCTAATAGTGGTTCTGCATCAAATGTTGCTAGTGTACCACAGGATTCTTGGGAGTCTAATTATATCAAATATGTGAAAGAAAATGTCACAACTATTAATGTGAAGTCAGAACTAACTAGCTACTTTGAAGAGCCTGTTTTGCTTAATGAAACAAACTCAGAAACTTTTGATATATTAGCTTGGTGGAAGCAAAATGGATTGAAGTACCCAACCTTACAAAAAATTGCAAGAGACTTTTTAGCTATCCATATCTCTACAGTTGCTTCAAAGTCTGCTTTTAGTACCGGTGGTCGTGTTGTAAGTTCACAACGTAGTAAGTTGCATGAAGACACTTTGGAGGCTTTGATGTGTACCCAAGATTGAATGCGTAAAGAAATGCAAGGTAATATATTTTATTTTGAATTTCCTCTATTTTTTTTCCAAAATGAATTATTTTAAATTAATCTGGTTCTTATTTATTAGGTACTTCAAATATAATGTATCAGTTTCTATCTGTGGGTGAGGATGAGGATTGTGAAAAAGAGGTAAATGATATACTTTTGGATCAATACATAATCTTTTAAAATACTTTTGTGAGAAGATGATGATTTAGTCATTATTTTGCAGGTGGAGACATAAGCACTTGGAGTGGAGATAAATGCCTAATATCTTGGAATTTTGGAACTTTGGTTTTATGGAACTTTTGGAACTTTGTTTTTTTGTGTTGTGATGATTATGTTAATACTAGTCTTTTGGAACTTTGGATGATGATTCAGTATTGGTGGTCTTTTTATGGCTTAGTACCGATGGTCTTGTGGAACTTTATTATAGTTAACCACCGGTGGAACTTTATTATAGTTAAGTTTGGATGATGATTAATGATTCAGTATTAGTGATCATTTTATGATTAATTTTCTCTTTATTATTGTAATTTTACAGATTTTTTTTGCTATTTTTGTAGTTTCTTGATGTCCCTGTAGGGACCGTGGGGATCCGCGGGGACGGGTATGGGGGAGTAAAACTCCCCACTGCGGGGATCGGGGACGGGGACGGGGAACATGTGGGTGGCGGGGACGGGGAGCGGGAGTACTCCCCGCACCCGCCCCGCCCCATTGCCATTCCTACTAAAAACCCAATTATCTCTTTTAAAGCTATTTAAATGTGAGGGGGTATTAATGTATTTTACTTTTTAATTTCTCTCTCTCCCATTAATCCCATTAATGGTACTGTCGTCTCATTAAGAGAGATTAATTAATCTTAAATTAAAAAATGACATTATATTAATAAGAGAGAGAAATTAAAAAGTAAAATACATTAATACCCCTCACATTTAAATAGCTTTAAAAGAGATAGTTGGGTTTTTAGTCCAAATCAAAAGGTGTTAGGTTGCTAACATACACCTTCTATTTTTCAAGTGGGTATAAATTAGAAACCCCATATATATATATATATATATATATATATATATATATATATATATATATATATATATATATAAACTTAATTTATTATATAAAAAAACATTTTCTTCCTACATACACATATATAAATTCGGTTAAAAAATTACTTATAAAATAATCAAATAATAGTAAATAATCCAATTTATTATTTCAGTAAAAGATACCAAATCATTATTAAGATGCTTTATTGGCTATTTTGGATTCAATAATAAAATCATTGAAAATAATAAATTTGGATTTTTTTTTGACCGATAATATTTTATTCTCTTGCTTACAATTGATTGAGAGCTATATATACGAGTAATAAGGAGTGAAATGAAAGCAAATAACTAATATTTTCGTAGGAGGAGAAAATTGTGAAAAGAAGATAGAATGACTACTTTCTCTTCTCTTGTGGTATTTTTACTTCTATGTCTTGCATCTTCCAATGCAATTAAAGTTGTAGACGTGGAAACCATTTGCAAGAAAGTGACAAATCCTTCATTTTGTCTAACCCTTCTCAACTCAAAGTCGGGCCCAAGTAAAGATCTCGTTAGCCTTGCAGAATACACCACTATTGCGGCTCGTGACTACGCGACCGGCACCGTCATTCTTATCAACATACTAGTTTCACAAAGCGGTAGTAATGAAGTGGCAAAACACTATTACGATAGATGTTTTGAACGTTTTACAGATAAGAACGGCGTCATTGGTGCGATTGATTTTATTCTAGAGCATTTGAAGGAGAGAGATTACTTTGGTGCATATGATAGTGCATCTAGTATCGTAGGTGATGTTGATGAGTGTCTTAAAGGGGATACACCAACTATCCCTCCTTATCATGATACTTCTTTACTCCCAAAATATGCTGCTGATGTCGTTCAGGTGAGTCAAATTATTGTTAGCATATTAAGTTTTTTGAAACAAGCCTAATTAATAATCAATTATTGGCTTTATATAGTTGTTTCTTGAATAACATATTTCAATAAACACACCAATGTAGGTGGAAAGATTTGAATAATTTTTTGAGATTTTGATTCTCAATGAATTTTTCTTTATTCGTTTGTACGAAATAATGTGAGAAAACGAGTGATTTTCTTATTGTACTAATCAAAATAAGGCTTAAATATATGATAAGCCCCTGCAAAATTGCGAGAAATTCATTTAAGCCTCTGTAAATATATATTTTTTTAAAAACCCTTGTAAAATATTGACGTTTTTAAAGAAGCCCTCGCTGTTAGTTTTATATAACAGTGAGGGCTTCTTTAAAAACGTCAATATTTTACAAGGGCTTCTTTATAAACGTTTCAATCCACGTGTCAATCCACCATGTCATCCACGTCAGCTCCAAGTTAACTCTGTTATGTAAAACTAACAGCGAGGGCTTCTTTAAAAACGTCAATATTTTACAAGGGCTTTTTTAAAAAAAAAAATTGCAGGGGCTTAAATGGATTTCTCGCAATTTTGCAGGGGCTTATCATATATTTAAGCCATCAAATAATACAAAGGAAAAAGATGTCACTTGTCTTAATTTATTTTTGTGTAAAAATGTGAAATGATAACAGGGAGGCATGGATATAAATGTTAAATGAAAGGAAAAAGTATTAGTCTCTTTTATTACTCGCGTTGTATTATATACATTTTTGGGTAAAAGTGATATTCATTCATTCAAATTGATGGATTACATCTGTTATAATACAAATCCAGCATTGTGAAAAGCACAAAGGATGAATCCGCAAACAAACTCACAGCACCCAAGTCAATAGTATAAAACGGCAAAATACCTAAAATGTGACAAAATGAAAGTCCTCGAAGTACCCATGCCTCAAGATCTGTAACTTTGAGACCTTATAGTCATTGGTTGAATCTGCTATGGTTCGAAGTTGATCTGTCGATTTCAACCAAACGAAAATTGTAACAAGACGACAAATCTAAAACACCGCACCCAAGTGACGAAACAATAATAACACCACACTCAGACGAAGAAATCACGGAAAAAATACGCAATAGAAGCTATATCTATGTGGTAATCACTTATTTACATACAAAGACAACACATATGGGTGATTCTAGACCAAAAATTTACCTAAAACCACCCCGTTTGGTGGGTGAGGAAAAACGAAGAGAAGAACATGGAGAAAGGTTGAGAAAGAGCGAGACGGCTAAGGTTTTTTTGAAATGTGATGTATTATATCTACAAGAGACTATGAAATACTTATCTTTATACTTGTCTTTATACACAATGTAGCAAATTCAAAAAAAGAATTCAAATATTTCATCTTCATCAAAGTAATGTTTTCTTTATACATGCAAATCAAATAGATGATTTGTTCTCATCTGGAACTTGTAAAGTACATGTTGTTAATAAAATATTAACCCAAGATGATAAATTATTGATAAATTTCTTATGTGGATTTAAATTTATCTTAAAAAGGAGTAATCTGTGGGGCCCAACTTCATAAAAGTAAGGGCCCAATTTGTGACTCACTTTTTAAATTTAAACAGGGTCACTAAAAATTTTGACACAGCTCTGGGTAATTGGCTAGTAAACACTTCTCAAACAAAGTGTGGAATAATATATGTCAATCTAATAAGGTCTGAAAACATGCATTCTTTTATCCTTGGAGTAAATTTAAAAATTCGTCACCCTATACGGTTCGATTATTTCAACGGTTAAAAGCGATTTTTAAGTGGTTGAGCCATGACCCGGAGGTCTCACTAGTTTAATGCCCTGTTCGGTTTTCAAAACATTGGTTAAATGGTAGATCAAACCACATTGTTTATAAAGTCTAGGCTGCTAGTTATTTTTTTAAAAGGTGTGCAAAAAAAATTAAGCTACATGCAAATTAGGATGGAAGGAGTAGTAGGATATAAAGAACTCGTTTTACTAGAAAGCATGATGATCTGACGACCAAATTAATTTTTGTCATTTGTCTTTAACCAAAATTTCAATTTGGTTTTTTATCTTTTTTTCTCACTATGGTCCTTTAGGTTTAAAATCTGTGTCAAAGTTTTTTTAATCTTTTTTCTCACGTTGATTCTTTATGTTTTAAATCTGTGTCAAAAGTGGTCCTTTTTTTCTCATGTTGGTATTTTATATTTCAAATCTTTGTCAAAGTGGCCATTTTTTTCTCACTTTAGTCCATTATGTTAAAAATGATCACTTTAAGACTCATTTGAAATATAGAGAATCAAAGTGAGAAAAAAAAACCACATTAAAATTTTGGTCAAAAATAAATGCAATTTGGTATGACCGTTCAATTTGACTTTTCTTCAAAATCAGATTAGTCTTTGAAAATAAAAACAACCTTAATTGGTAATTAATACCATAATGACGGAGTTTCAACGCACGCTTATTTTGCGCCAAATATCAATCAATTAGTATCAATTATCATAAGAAATAGACTTGAATTATAAAAGTGTAATATCCTGCTTTTTCTTTCAGTCAACAATTGATTATTATATTAATTTTTTTGACCAAAAAATCTGTTATATTAATAAAAAGGCTTTTTCTTCCTATATCAATACAAATAGTCAAATAATCGTAAATAATAAAATTTATTATTTCAGTAAAAAAAAGTCCAATTCATTATTAAGATACTTAATTAGTTTTTTTGATTTCAATAAAATTAATGAAATTAACTAATTCAGATTTGTAGATACTAATATTTTATACTAATATTTTATACTCTTCTTTACAATTCATTGTGAACTATATATACAATGGCTAACAAGGAATGATATCAAAGCAAATCACTAATCTTTTCATTGGAGGAGAAAATTGAGAAAAAACAGAATGACCACTTTCTCTTCTCTTGTGGTAGTTTTACTTTTATGCATTTCATCTTTGAATGCAATCAAAATTGTAGATGTGGAAACCATTTGCAAGAAAGTCACAAACCCTTCCTTTTGTTCAACACTTCTCAACTCAAAGTCGGGTGCAAGAGATCTCGTTAGCCTTGCAGAATATACCAACAATTTGGCTCGTGGAAACACAACCAACACTATCAATCTTATCAAGAAGCTAATTGCACAAAGCGGCAATAATGAAACAGAAAAATACTATTACGAGACGTGTTTGGAACATTTTAGTGAGGAAAGCAGTGTCCTTGGTGACATTAATGATATTCAAAAATATTTGAAGGAGAGAAATTATGCTGAGGCGTATGCTAGTGCATCTGTTATCGAACCTGATGTTAGTGAGTGTCTTACAGGAGATACACCATCTGTACCTCCTATTCATGATACCTCTCTACTCCCAAAATATGCTAATGTTGTTGTTCAGATCGGTCAAATTCTTGTTAGCATATTTAGTTTTTTGAAAGAAGCCTAATTGTTTCAAGGTAATTAATTATCGACACAAAAACTTATGTAACATATTGCCATAAACGAGCCACAATGTTGGTGGAAATATCCAAAGAATGTGTTTTTTAAGCATTTGATTCTCAATAACTTTTCCTTTTCGAATTGTTGTTACAATAATATCCACTTATTCAATCATAAGTAGGTTTTTTTTTACCCCCGCCCTCTTCTTTCATACCCCCACATACCACTAAATCCCCAAAATACCCTTAACAAATGTATTTTTTTTAAAACAAAATTCCAATTCTATATACGTTTTGAGTACGTATATACGATGACTTTTTTATTTTTTTTTTAATGATTTGTTTTAATTTTGAGGCCATAGTCCCGTAAGAAGTCTCTTATAGTTAATGCCTGTGTGGTTTCATTACGATCGGAGTAGGTTGCCCGAAAACTGATTTTTTAGCCTAAATTATTCGTTCGACGTATCAGATCGTCACATGTTAACGAAGTACACACTAAACCTATTTTTAAATTATTCATGTCTAATTTATCTTTATTAAAAATATATATTTTTAATTTTTTACATAATTTAATTAATTTTTATTTGACTAAAAAAAAATTTAAGGGGTCGTATATACACCCCCCAAATCTTATATACACCATCGTATATACCATTTGGGGGTGTATATACAACCCCTAAATTAACCCATCGTATATACACCCCCCAAATGGTATATACGATGGTGTATATACGATTTGGGGGTGTATCTACGATCCCTATAATTTTTTTTTGGAGCTGTAGGATATTTTGTTGTTTTTAAATTTTGTTAAAGGTATTTTGAGTTTTTCGCAGGGCTCATGGGGCTATAGGGGAAGATGGTGGGGGTATAAAAAAAAGGACCCATCATAAGTTTGTGCAAGAATTGTGAAAAGACGAGTGAATTTTGATTATTTGGTTGATGCTTGAAAATAATACAAGATGTCACTTGTTTTAATTTTTTTTTTTGTAGAAATGTGAAAAGAAAATAGGGAACTATGAGTACAGATCCTGGTAATGGCAACAAAACCTATATCCGCGGGGACCCGCCCAAATCCTCCCCAATTTGACGGGTTTTCTCCGCTTTGATTAGGTTTGGGTTTCTCCGAAATCAAATTACGGGGATGGGGTGGGTAATGGGGAAATATGTCCCCACCCTGAACCCATTCCTGAAACCCGCCCCAAATGTATGAAACTACAATTACAATTATAATATTACCCCTCTTAAATTAGATACACTCAAAATCTCAAGTAAACCCTAGATAGCTTTGTCACTCACCGTTTACAGGTTTGGGGCGGATTCGGGTGTGGAGCAAAGTTTGGGTATGAGGCGAGTTTGAGTTTGGGATGGGTAAAACTTTTTTTTTATTTAAAAAATTAATTCCACTGTCGGGACTGGGGTTAAGGTGGGATTTGGGGATGGGGATGGGGATGGGGAATGTAAAATTCATCCCCGCCCCATTACCAGCTAAATTGTCATCTCCAGTCCTTGCAACATGAGTCTGACACGTGTCTTATTAAAAAATGCACGGCTGAGATGATTTCTTAATTTTTGATTAAATTTTAAGACTCAAAATTCCACACAGGGTTGTTGCGGGTCACCTTCAACCTAATGACGTTGTCATTCTTTAATTCTTTCTGCATCAAAGTCCATGTCATCACCGTGTTGGCACCACACGATGAACCTAATATCTTGTTCTTTGGTTTTTTTACTCTTGCTTGTGAATATCCTTCTTTTTGTTGATAATCTTGCCAGATCCGAAACTGTGTAAAGCTTTTCATATGATTAATTGCAGTTTATTCGGGAAACACTAGTTTATGTACATAGATTTGGATTCGAGAAATTATTATCCTAGCGCGGAATCTGAAACTCTTCTCAATCAACAAATAGATTGAGGCTCTTATCTCTCTATGGAGGATTGAGATCCTCTCCATTTAATGGAGGGTTCCATTTGGAGAGAGAGTGACACATGATGAATATTTTAATATTAATATTAAAATAATATTAAAATATTCATTGTGTACTCTCTCTCCAAAATAAACCTCCATTAAATCTGAGAAGGATCTCATCCTCTATGGAGGTGTGCTGTCAGAACCAAATCAATTTGAAACCGTGAGTTATTTTGCTTGTGTGACCGAGCATTAAATTGTTATTGTTTTAATTTCATTCACTTTTACTTTTACCTAAATGTACTAGTAGTAGTACTTGCAATTTGCTAATAACAAAGACTTAACAGAGGGACTAATACAAAAAAAAATTGCAGGGATTCATTTTAATTTTTCTTTGTAGGGATTAAAATCAAAAGACCTTATTTTTACTGAGACTAAAATCATATTTATTTAATTAGTCCAGTTAAAAAACATTGAAAACAGCTAAACTAGTAAAAACAACTACTATAAATATATAAAGGCAAAAAAAGGACTCCTTTGATAAAAAAAAAGACTCTAAATCTAAGTAGTACAATTGAAGATTCAGAATATAGAGATTAGATTTTTTAGGCAAAATATCTCCAAAGGTCCCTTAACCTATTTATTTGTAACTGTTCTTGGATAAAAAGATGTATATTGATTTAACTCGGTCTTACAAGCGTGGAGATGTTCTCCAGTGCAGAAAGTAAAGTTAGTCTAAGAAAATGTCTGCCCCTTCTTCCTCTGGCCTAGAGTCCTATATCTAGTCCTTCAATCTCCTCGGGCAGTTATCTTGGGAGATCGGTTACTAGCGGTTAGCTCGGCTCTAGGTTATCTGCTTTACACGTGTCCCTTCTTGCGACACCTGTCTTCGTTTCCCCCCACCTCTGCAGTCCATGCCGAGGTTCTATATCCTAGAGTTCGGTCGGGCCTGCATTGGGCCGAACTCCAATTCTCTAGCCCAGTCCATAGCCCCCCAAGCTCGAGCTGAGTGAGCTCGGCGAAGAGGTTTGAGCTTTTAGTGATTTGTCTTTATGAATTTGCTTTGACGGTTGGAGTGATTATTGACTTGGGAAGCGCGTGGTCTCAGCGTTTTGATGGACAGCTGAGTGAAGTGAATTTTGATGTGACGCGTCGGTGAAACGTTTCACCTACCTCACACTTGAATGAGCGCGTGCATTGAAGGCGGACTTCTGATGTTCTTTTTAAAAGACATGTTAGATCTCATCATTTTCCCTTGATCTCTGATTCCTACTCTCTTCTGCCGAAGTTGACTTGTTTTTGCTTTGAAGCTTTACCTTTCTTCAACGCTTCACTTGCTTGCATTAAGGTATAAGTTCTCATCCTTCTTCTTCTTTTTCTCTTGTCCTTAGTTAAAATGGTAGAAATTTGGGAAGTAGATGAAAACAGAAATGAGGTGAGTGAGGTTCCTTTGGCGTACCAGGTGATCTTAGATGAATCTCGGCCTCGCTGGGAAAAAATGAAAGAGAAGTGGAAGCGCCTCAAATCATCCATTTCCGAAACTTTGTCAAGTCTTTCCAACGTTATCTCTTCCAATTCTGATTTTTCGGATGATGAGGAAGCTGACTTTGCTTCTCCTCTTTTCCCAGGGACCAAGGTTCATTTTGAAATCACTGTGGCTCAGTCTTCCTTTGGAGGTGGTGGAACGAGACTCTTAGCCCTTCCTTCTGCTCTTGCTCGCCGAATCAAAGTGTTGATGGCATCCGAGCAGAATATTGAATCTATTCCTAGCTTCGAAGCTCGTGATTTCTTCAGCACGATGACGAAAGTTGAGGAGTTGTCGGCTTTTCAGAAGAAGAACAAAGTATCTTCCACAGGCAATGAAGAAGATGTTGTTCTGGAATGCTGCAGAAATAATGAAGTCGTATGTATGTTGCGGCCCAAGGGAGTGGTAGATGAGAGCACCTACATGTACGCTTGTCTTTTCGAAGATCTAGGAGTGAAATGCCCTTTACTCACTTTGAGAGTCATGTATTGCAGATTCTCAATATGGCTCCGACACAACTTCATCCGAATAGCTGGGGTTTCATGCGCGCCTATGAGATAATTTGTGGTGCCTTGGGTATGACCCCAAATGTAGGAGTGTTTTTCTCATTTTTTCGAACCAAAGGTGAAGGCTTAGGTAAATGGGTTTCCCTTTATAGTCACTCACCTCGGCCTTTGTTCACACTATTTACCACCTCTTACAAAAATTTCAAAGTAAGATTTTTTCGAGTTCGAGCTCCTCCATCCTATCCTGAACTCCTTGTAAATAAAAAGGGGGCTCCTCGTTTTCCTTTGTATTGGCAAGGTGAAGTTTTTGGTTTAACCGGGGTTGTTCAGGACGATTTAAGTTCTGAACTTAAAGAAGAAATTGCTATGTTGCAAAAATTACACACTATGAGTTGTAAGGAGGTAATCAGTTTGGAGGGGGATGAAAAGGGTCTTCAAAATCTTTTGACTAAGTTGTTTCCTCTACTTCTTTTTAATGATTTTGTAACCGCTTCTAACTAGTTCTTTGTCTCTTTGTGCAGTTAGGATGGGTTTGAAGGAGAAGGACATCAAAAGCTACATCAAGAAAGCTCAGGAGAAGTTGGCGAAAGAGAAAGTGTCTGCTCAAAGCCAAATTGAAGCCACCAAGGCGAAGGGTTCTGATAAGGGTTTGGTGAAAATTGCCAAAAGCACTAGGCGTACTACCATTGAGGGAACGCTCGTCGGTTCGATTCCGATCGCTGCTACTCCTTTGAAGATGGTTCCTGGTGTTTCTTCCAATATGTCCAAAGGCAATGATGTTCCCATCATTGAGAAGGGTGTTGAAGAGTCGGTTGTTGGAACCTCCAACCTAGAAAAAAGGCCAATTGTGCACGCAGATTCCCCTCCTTCAAAGAAATTGAAAAGTTCTGAAGGTGAGGTCTCTTGGATGGAATTTCTTCAGGATTTTGAAGGTCAAGGCGAGATTACTTCTTTGTGGGACAAGCGCTTCCCTCTGAAACATTTTTTAAGGGAGCATATTGCTAATATTGACGATGGTGACCGAATCCGAAGCCTGGGTGTTGATCAAGCTTTTCTAGCGATGCAATCGTATGCCTTGAAGTCTGCTGCTCTTGGTCATGTTGTTTGTGATGAGTTCAACAAGCTGAAGACCCGAGAACGCCAAGGGAAGAAAGATGTTGAAGCTGCCAAGAAAGCCATTGCCGCTCATGCCGAGTTGGTAAGTGGTAATCAAGCTTTAAAGACCAAACTCGAGGAGCAGGCTAAATCATTTCAAGAAAAAGAGGAGTTCTTGCGTAAACAACTTGAAGATACGGAAATTCGTTGGGGGTGAAGATTGAAGAATTTTGCGATATTTTGAAGCGCAGGAAAGTAAGGTTTCTTCCCAAGAATCTTCCATTGCCGAGATGAAGGCAGCTCTAAGTAAGGCTAAGACTGAGATGGAGGTCCTGCGTCTTAGCAAAGAAGCCGAGATTGAAGAACTTCTCGTTGAGAATGTTGTGGCTTTTGTGAAGGGTTTTGAGAAGTCTAAGGATCAAGTGTTGGCTCTCTATCCTCATATGGATATATCCGAGCTTGATCCTTTAAAGGAAATCGTGGACGGCAAGTTGGTAATGGTCCAGTCTCCCGAGGAGGAGGATACCGAGATGAAGGATCTCCGTGAATCTTCTTGATTTCACTCCCTTTTTTCTTTTGCTTTGATATATTTGGACTCTTCCGTTTTGTTGTTACTTTTGTAAGAGCTCCTCGGTATATGAATGAAAGTTGCTTTTCTGCATTATTGTTCCGGCCCCCTTTTTTTTTTTTAAATACAAACTAGTTTTGGTTAGAATGAACGCTCGAAGTTTATAAGGACTTTGGCGTTGAGACCTCGTGTTTACAAGGACTCCGAGGGGGTGACTATGGAGTAGAACTTGATCAGTTTGTTCATTCCAAAGGTCCCTTTTTCTTACTTTAAGTTAGCAAGAGGGAGTATCTCTTTTTCTTAAGAGTTTTAACCCGATAGTTTTTCCCAAATCGGTTTGGCCTTTATATGCGTTAGACCGAAGATCTCCGATTATTGTCGCATGGGATTTAAATTAAGTTGCTTGTCTTAAGCCTTGCCAAGGTACATTATTTCAACTTAAGGCGAGGTTTTTGACAAAGGCAAATTGTTGTTTCGTTTCATTTTCTCTTGACCGAGGTGGTCTTGAAACAAGCAACGTTATGATAAAGGCATAGTTTGAAACACGTAGGTTTTTTCAACTGGCAAGTCTCGTTAAAAACTCCCAGCGGGAGAAAAGAGTACTTGCCAAGTTTATTTTATTGATGTCATGACATTTGTACATCATTTTGAACACATGCTGAACCAACAATTCAGATGAGACAGAAGTTCGAAAAGGGAATACAGGGAAAGGAAACATGCATAGATCCTAAGGGGGTGCCTCGTTAAAAACTCCCTGTTGGAGAAAAGAGTGCACCGTTATTGTTACTTAACATATAAATGCTTAACTGTAGTAGAAACAGAGGTTTGCCGAGTTCCAGCTTCTCGAAATTGGGGTTCCTGCCAAAGTTTCTAACTTGTAAGCTCCAGCAGTCAATTCTTCTAGAATCTTGTAAGGGCCTTCCCAATTGGGTGAGAGCTTCCCTTTTGCATCTGTTCTTAACACTTTTCTCAAAACGATGTCTCCCTGCTTCATACCTCTAGGAATGACCTTAGAGTCATACTTTCGAGCTGTGCGTTGCTTTACTGCATATTCGCGTAGGTGAGCTGCATCTCTTAACTCATCGAGGAGATCAAGGCTGATTGACATGTTGACATAATTTTCATCTTCCCTTGTGTTTTCGCGCCTAAGACTGGGTTCTCCCAACTCCACTGGAATCATTGCATCTGCTCCATATGTGAGCTTAAAGGGGGTTTCACCAGTTGTAGAGTGTGGGGTAGTATGATATGACCAAATTACTTGGCACAACTTATCGGCCCAAGCACCCTTGTACTCGTCAAGCTTCTTCTTCAAACCAAATAGTATGACTTTATTTGCTGAGTCAGCTTGGCCATTGGCCTGAGGATGCTCAACTGATGTGAACTTGTTTTTGATTCCTAATTCTCTACAGAATTCTATAACAAGGGAACTAACGAATTGTGTCCCATTATCTGAGACGATTTTGGCGGGCATACCAAATCTGCATATGATGTTCTTCCAGTAAAATCTTTTTACTCGAGCTGCTGTGATGGTTGCTACGGGTTCTGCCTCTACCCATTTGGTGAAATATTCAACAGCAACAAGCAAAAATTTCACTTGGCCAGGCCTATTGGAAATGGGCCTAAAATATCAGCCCCCCATTTGTAGAATGGCCAAGGAGTGGTGATGGATTGTAGCGTTGTTGCTGGAGCATGGTGTAAATCAGCGTGTCGTTGACATTTGTCACACTTCCTGACAAACTCCGAGCAGTCTTTATCGAGTTGTGGCCAATAATAGCCTGCACGAATAATTTTGCTTGCCAATGAACGCCCTCCAATGTGGCTTCCACATATACCCTCGTGGACTTCTTTCATCACATAGTCTGTTTCTGTGGGTATTAAACAACGCAAAAGAGGTGCTGTGATTCCTCTTCTGTAGAGCTTGCCAGTGATGATAATGTATTTGGCTGCTTGACGGCGGACTTTCTTGGCTTCTGCTTCATCATTTGGTAAGATATCATGTTGTAAGAAGGATATGATTGGGGTAGTCCAATCGGTTGATATACCTACCGAGTTGACCTCTCTAGCTTCAATGCTCGGCCGTGGAAGTGTTTCTTGAATTATTGTGTGATTATTTCCTGGCTTCTTTGTGCTTGCCAATTTGGAAAGAATATCAGCTCGAACATTCTGCTCTCTAGGGACGTATAGATATGAAATCTGCAGAAAGTAGTTTGACCTTCTTTAGATATTTTCCGAGCTGTGGATCACTGGTTTGGAATTCTCCCGAGAATTGAGAAGTTACAAGCTGAGAATCACTTTTCACTGTAAGGTGTTGAACTCCGACTTCTTTGGCAAGCTTCATTTCTGCTATGAGGGCTTCGTACTCTGCTTGATTGTTATTGGCTCTGAAATCAAATCTTAATGATTGTTCAATAAGAAGGCCATCAGGACTTTCGAGCGTGATTCATGCACCGCTCCCCTTCAAATTAGATGCTCCATCCACAGAGAGAGTCCAGGATTGGATTTCTGGCTCTGAGTGGAGTGGAGTCATTTCCACTGCAAAATCTGCTAGAACTTGAGCTTTTATGCCATCTCTTGGGCGGAAGACTACGTCATATTCAGATAGTTCAATTGACAATGCTACCATTCTTCCCGCAAGGTCAGGTTTGCGCAAGACTTGTTTGATAGGATGATCCGTTTTCACAATTATCCGGTGACTTTGAAAGTATGGCCGAAGTCGGCGGGCCGAAGTGATCAAGGCTAAAGCTAACTTCTCAATTTTCTGATATCGAACCTCGGCTCCCTTGAACACTTTGCTGCAAAAATAGACTGGCCTTTGCTGCTTCTCTTCTTCGGACACCAAAACCGAACTCATTGCTCTTTCTGACACTGCTAAGTAAAGTAAAAGGGGCTCTCCGAGTTTTGGTTTAACCAAGATAGGAGGAGAAGTGAGGAATGTCTTGATCGCCTGGAATGCTTCTTGACATTCTTCCGTCCACTCAAAGCAGTTCCCTTTCTTTAATGTAGCAAAGAAATGAAAAGCTTTGTCACCTGCAAATGTTAGTTGGAGGAAATCGAAAAAACATAAGAATAGTGGTATTATTTTGCATTGTGGATTTGTGTTGTTGGCGAGGTGTAGTAGAAAGGTTGAAACATTTACGAGGATATTTTCACCTGTTAATTGTTGAACTTCTTTAGGATTTGTTGGGCTTGGCATCTCAAGTATGGCTCTGCACTTGTCAGGGTTCGCTTCAATGCCTCTGTTGGTCAACATGAATCCTAGAAACTTTCCTACTTGAACTCCAAAAGAACACTTTGCTGGGTTGAGACGCATTTGGTGCTTCCTAAGGGAGTTAAATGTTTCTTCTAAATCTGAAACATGGCTGCCTTTGCCCTCGGTATTGACTACCATATCATCGATGTAGACTTCAAGATTTCTCCCAATTTGTCCCTGGAAGACTCTGTCCATCAACCTCTGATATGTTGCTCCAGCGTTTTTGAGCCCAAAAGGCATGACAGTGTAGTGATAGTTGCAGATATCTGTCATGAAAGCGGTTTTATCTGCGTCTTCTGGGTCCATTTTTATCTGGTTGTAGCCAGAGTATGCATCCATGAAGCTCAAAATGCGATATCCAGACGCTCCATCTATCAAGGCGTCAATGTTGGGTAGAGGGTATGGATCTTTGGGGCAAGCAACATTCAAGTCTGTAAAATCCATGCACATTCTCCATTTCCCATTGGATTTCTTCACTAATATTACGTTTGAGAGCCATGTTGGATATTGAATCTCCTTAATGAAACCAGCTTCCAGTAACTTTTGAGTTTCTTCTTCTACTGTTGCCTTGCGCTCAGGACCTAGCTTCCTTTCCTCTGCGAAATCGGTTTTGCTGTTGGACCCAATGCTAGTCTGTGGCAGATGAAGGATGGATCAATCCCTGGCATATCGGCCGGTGTCCATGCAAAAAGATAAACATTTTTCCTTAGCAGCTCAATTATTGCCAGCTCTTCATCTGGTGGGAGTGTTCCTCCAATGTTTGTTGTTTGTTCAGGATTATTACTGATCTGAATTTGTTTGAGATCTTCTGTTGGCTTTAAGCGCTGCTCACTGAAATCTTCTCCTGGGTCTAAATTGGTGAAGTTAATGTTAAAAGAAGTAGCTTTCACCGACGTGTCTACAACATTCTTATTTTTTGTTTTCAGGCTCTCCAAATAACATTTCCTTGCTGCTTCTTGGTCGACCTTTAGGACTCCAAGTCGTCCATCCTCAAGGGGATACTTCAAGGTGAGGTATCGCGTAGATAAGGCTGCACCGAGTATGTTGAGGGGTGGCCTACCCATGATGATGTTGTAGGATGAATCAGCGTCAATCACCAAATATCTGACTTTGATTGTCCTAGCATTGTTTCCGGTGCCGAAAGTGGTGTTGAGGGCGATATATCCTTTTATTTGCACCTGTTCCCCTGAAAAGCCGACAAGATTTCCATGGTAAGGCTGTAAATGTTCATTAAACAAGTTCATACCTTTAAATGCCTCCCAGTATATTATGTCGGCCGAAGACCCTGGGTCTATCAATACGCGGCGAACGTTATAGTTGAGTACTTGGACCACTACAACTAGAGGGTCATCTTCGTGTGGTGAGACACCCTCAAAGTCTTTGGGGGAGAAACTTAGTTCAGGAACGTAGTGCACCATCGAAGCCTGGGTCGAACTGCTAATTTGCATTACTTGGCGGACATATCTTCGGCGTGCCGAACTTGTTTCTCCACCACCTGCAAATCCCCCTGAGATAGTGTTAAGGGTATGTTGTATTGGTGGGATCTCTTCTTCAGGTTCCTCCAACCTAACTACTTGTGACTGCAACTTGGGCTTTGGCTTCTCCGGTGTTCTGGCCGAGGTCTGGGCCTGATGATCTTTCACATATTGTTTCAACAAACCACGACGGATTAACTTCTCAATTTCATTTTTCAAGGAATAACAGTTCTCGGTATTGTGTCCTCGACCTCGGTGGTACTCACACCATGCTCCGGTATCCCTCCCTAAAAGTTTCCTCACTGGATTCAATTCAGGGATTAACCTTGTGTGTAAACTTCTTTCAAGATCGTTGCACGCCGTTGGTTCAGTGGTGTTAGAGTTCCTCTAGTTGGGCTTGTACGCCGAGGTGGGGGTGGAGGATCTCGTCG
The DNA here is from genome assembly GCA_020916435.1 of Oxytropis ochrocephala. Classification (NCBI taxonomy): domain Eukaryota; kingdom Viridiplantae; phylum Streptophyta; class Magnoliopsida; order Fabales; family Fabaceae; genus Oxytropis; species Oxytropis ochrocephala. The sequence continues at coordinate 50,674,892 of CM037092.1, read as the reverse complement.
TTGAGAAACGCTTCTGGCGTAATCATCATATCGGTTGCGCCGTTCATATCCTCTGTCCGTTACTCGCTCTCGTTCATCTCGGTGGCACTTCTCCGCATTGCTTTCTTCCCCCTTCATGTACGCCTCCGCCCGGGCAAGGATCTCTTGCATACTTGTTGTTGGTCTGTTTGCCAATGACTCATTGAATTGTCCACCTCGGAGGCCGTTGGTGAAAGCGTCTGCAAATTGTCTCTGGTCTGGATGTTCCATATCGACGGTGATGTCACTGAATCTTCCCAAATACTCCCTCAGGGATTCGTTTGGGCGTTGGCGAGTGTTGAACAGTGTTGCAGTTAAAGCCTTCTTGTGTTTTCTGTCTGAAAAATGGCGGAGGAATTTTTTGGTGAAGTCGGAATATGAGATCACAGAGTGTCGAGGAAAACTCATAAACCAACGTAGCGTTGCGCCTTTCATTGTGCCAGAGAACAGTTTGCACTTCAGGGTTTCGTGTGCACCAATAATTGCCATCTGTGTGTCAAATGCAGTGAGATGCTCTTGAGGATCCCTTCGCCCATCATAAGACTCGAGTGGGGGAGGTTTGAAGTTCGGTGGGACGAGGTCATTCATGATTGCATCCGTTAACGGTTGTGGCTTATCTATCTGCATGCCATCTATCGAGTTAGGGTCCCTGTCCTGTTTCATTTCGTCCACTTGCTGCTGAAGAGAATGATTTTGCTTTCGCATTTCATCTAGAACTTCATTGACCCCATGGGTGGTCCGGTGGTGGTGGTGGCAGTTGCGCCGCGTTGTTGACCGGCGTTTGGTCCGGGGTAGCAGTTTGTGTAACCAGTGTAGAAACGGTTTCCTGTTTTGGTGCGGTGACTGGATCGGTAGTTCGCGGCGTGGTGGGACGTCGTGATCGTCTTGATGTCTCAGGGTGTCGATCTGGAGAGGTTGTTGAGGTCGCTGACGTGACCGCCGGGTTGTTACCATTGTTGAGTGTTTGGGTTGCCGGGCTTAATTTTACCGGGCCCCACGGTGGGCGCCAAATGTTCTCAGATGAAAAGATGTATATTGATTTAACTCGGTCATACAAGCGTGGGGATGTTCTCCAGTGCAGAAAGTAAAGTTAGTCTAAGAAACTATCTTCCCCTTCTTCCTCTGGCCTAGAGTCCTATATCTAGTCATTCAGTCTCCTCGGCAATTATCTTGGGAGATCGGTTACTAGCGGTTAGCTCGGCTCTAGGTTATTTTCTTTACACGTGTCCCTTCTTGCGACACCTGTCTTCGATTCCCCCCACCTCTGCAGTCCATGCTGAGGTTCTATATCCTAGAGTTCGGTTGGGCCTGCATTGGGCCGAACTCCAATTTTCTAGCCCAGTCCAGTAACAAATAAATGAATATGTCCTTTAACTTTTTTTTTGTAACGCATAAGCCCCTTAACTTATTTATTTGTAAGGAATAGGTCTCTTAACTTTTTTTTTGTAATGCATAGGTCCCTTAACTTTTAAAAACGTAACATTGTTGCCCCTTTTAAGGGAGAGATTTAAGGGGCAACGGTGTTACGTTTCTAAAAGTTAAGGGACCTATGCGTTACAAAAAAAAGTTAACGAACCTACTCATTACAAATAAATAAGTTAAGGGACTTATGTGTGATAACAAAAAGATAAGGGACCTATTCGTTACAAATAAATAAGTTAAGGGACCTGGGAAGATATTTTGCCTTTTTTTTTTACGATAATATTAGTATTGGCTAAAATGCACTTTTGGTTCTTTAAGTTATTTATTTGTTTCGCTTTGGTCCTTTAAGCTTTTTTTCCCTCAGTTTGGTTCCTCAAGTCCCAAAATTGTTTCACTTAAGTCCTTTTCGTCCATCTGAGTTAACAGCTGATGACGTGTCAGTTAATTGATGACATGACACCTGTTGACGTGGAATATAATTAATGACATGGAATTCTTATTTTTTTTTTACATTTTTTTTGCCAAAAAAAAAATGACAAGGCAATTATTTTTTTCGTTTTGGTTTGGTCCTCTAAGTTTGTAATTAGTTTCAAATTGGTCCCTTAAGTTTTAAGTTAGTTTCAAATAGGCCCTCTGAGTTTGTCTAAAGATTTAAAATAGATTCTCTACTTTTAGTCGTTTCATTTTGAATGTAAAGCTAATTATGTGATCTTATTTACGTAATTCAAATGATGTTTTATTGCTTTTAGAATTTTCTGGACTGACTTCAGTTAATAACACCACACAAAGGACCAAAATGAAACTTGATGAAACACTTAAATGACCAATTTGAAACTAGAGGACATGCATAAATGATCTAATTGAAATTGTAGCATAAACATAAATGGACCTAATTTAACCATAACATAAGTCACACAATTATTTTTTCCGTTCGGTTTGGTCCTCCGGGTTGGCATTTTAGGCCTGAAAATTCTAGCTTCCTGTGTAACTTCACCCGTTGAAGTGAATGTCCCTCCTACAATGGAGTTGAATTTTTTTTGCTATCGACAAACCCAATATTTTTGGCCAAGTAGCTTTTAGTTGTGATTTAGATTTGGGTTTGGGTCCAACTTTGTTTTTTGGTGCAAGTTTGGGTTTGGGTTGTGATGTTTGGGTTGTGGTAGTTTAACTGGTGGTAGTTTGGGTGGTGGCTGTTTGGGTTGTGGCTTGTGCAACTTGTGTGGTAGTTTGGGTTGTAATAGTTTATGGTGCAACATGTGTGGTAGTTTGAGGTGTTTTAGGTTGGGCTCTTGTGGTTGATTGGGGTGGGGGTCGTGGGGCTGTTGGGCAAGATGATTTATTATGACCACTCTGCTCGCAGATGCTCCTGAATCGTGGAGGTATTTTAAGCAAATCCTTATAGGCTTGTTCATTCACACTCCTCGTTTCTTTCGTCTCTCCCATTCTTGACCATATGAAGCTTTGGCAGCCTTCCACATTAGCTCCTTCAATTGCTTTCCTGGATTCTTCTTCCTAATGTTGCTATAGAGGTGCCTAACACAAAACCTCTGTTCCATCCTAGGAAGAAGCTCTTCCATAGCAGGCACCAAACCCTATATGAAGAGCCAAATTACACTTAATAACTGAACATAAGGGACCAATTTGAAATCAACAACATAGCATAAGGATCAATTTAAAATCACTAACATAACATAAGGGACCAATTTGAAATCACTAACATAACATAAGGGACATAGATAGAACTATTTCAATTCATAAAGGACGTGAAAGGAACCAAACTGAGGGTCATTTAATTATGTCATTTATATTATCTTGGTCCTTTGTGTGGTGTTATTGAGTGAACATAAAAAAAAATAGGGACCTATTTGAAACTAACTTAAAACTTAAGAGACCATTCTGAAACTAATTACAAACTTAGAGGACCAAACCGAAATGGAAAAATTATTGCCACGTCATTTTTGATTTTTTGGCAAATTTTTTCCCACGTCATCGAATATTGTTCTAGGGTGTATTAGCAATTGCAAGGCGGTGCAGTTAGAAATGGGCCAACGGCCCGACCCAGTGCATTCAGCCCAAGACCGTGTCTTGGTCCGCAATTCTCGGCGGCCGGCCGTATTTCTCGCAACGGCCAGGTCGCCCCAGTGGTATAAGTACCACCTCATCCACACTGTCAGGTACGCAATTCCTATCCTGTGATACCTCGCTCGCTAGCACTCTTCTGACTAGAGCGTCGGAGTGTCTTTGCAGGTACCACTCGAGGTGCTTTCAAGGCCGGTCCTCATTCCTTGGCGACGACCGGACGAAGCTACAACGAACAACATCTACACTTGGTGATCAAGTTACGATCATTTGGCGACCACAGTGGGAGGCCTGAGCGCTATCCTACCTTGAAGATGGCCCCGAAGAGAATTACCACGCGGGCATCAGCACAACACGACCCTGCCGGCCAAGACACTCGTCCGCAGCAAACCCCAGAGGGCGTGCCAGTAACTATTCACTAGTCCCAAGGCAATCCTCGTCAAGACCCCTCGGTTCAAGGCGGTGGAGGGCCGATCTTGGAACAAGTGCAATAGGCCGCCCCGCACCAAAGCAAATTCGGTTGCCCGGCCGGGCGGGATCATGGAGAACCCGCCGAGCACATCACCTGTGCCGTTCTCCAAGCGCGCCCAAAATAAGAATCAACTCATCGCCGACCGCGACCATCTATCCCGGCTCGAGAGAGGATCGATGCCAGACCGCCAGCGATCGGCCAACGGAGAACCTTCTATGACTACAGTCACTCGAAGGGTCCGGGCACGAAGATCACCCGCACATAGGAACGCAGCGCATCGCGCCGTTCCCCTCCTATGACTACTGATCCTCGGACTCGTCTACCACCACCGAAGTCGGACCGTTCGCCTACAAGATATTCCTCGTACGAATCCTCCGGCTCCAGAAGAACCAGAAGCCGTTCCTAGGACCCCTACGACGAACTCAACGATTACTGTAACGGGGAAATAAGGGATGTGTCCAGGCGGCCTAGAAGAAATCATTCCGTGCGAAGTAGAGAGCGGTCGCCCTGGGTACCTCCTGTTTATGGCCATCCGGTCGGTGGTGGCTTCTACGCGATGCCCACTGAGGCATACCTCACCATGCAGCCATTTAGGCAGGGTGATATCCCGACTGGTCATGGCCCGTTCACTCGAGAGATTAGGCGCTACCGTATTCCAAGGGATCTCAGGAAGCCGCCCAACCTCAACAAGTTTGACGGGCGGGGAGATCCTGATAAGCACATCAGGTACTTCAACAACTACTGCAGCTACAGGGAGTTGGGCTCCACAATGAAGTGTCGTTTGTTCCCTCAGTCGCTCGACGGCCGGGCGCTCGAATGGTGGGAGTCGTAACGGCCGAACACCATTTCCTCTTGGGAGGGCCTGATCAGAGTCTTCTTGGCAAACTACACTGCCAACCGGTGCCAGTATCGCTACGAGGAACATTTGGATACGATTATCCAAGGGGACAACGAATCATTGAGACAGTACATAGAGCGATTCAACGCTGAGGCCGATCAGGTGCGCAACCTGACTGATAAGGATAAGCTAAAGTACCTCAAGAGGGGCATTCGGCCGGACCATAGATTTGTTGAAGAATTCACTTTGAACCACATCTACGACCTCAGTACGTTCCTTCGCAGAGCCAACGACCATATGGCTTATGAGGAAACTCTTGCTGCAAGAAAGGTCGCCCGAGTGCGACCTAGAGAAGATAACATCAAGCGGGGCAAGACTCAAGAAAATCACCGGGAAAACAAGCCAGAGTACCGGCCTAAGAGGTATGAGCACCGGACGAGGCTCAATGCTCCCATAGCCCAAATATTTTCTGAGTGTCAGAACAATGAATTCGTTGATGTTAAGAGGCCCGATCCACTGGTACTCAAGAAGGGTGCCCGGGCGACCAAAAGATATTGCCGGTACCATAAGAGCAAGGGGCACGACACCAACGATTGCATGGCCCTAAAAGATGACATTGAAGATCTCATCCAAAAGGGGAAGTTAAAGCAATATATTCGAGCTGATGGTGCCGAGCGGGCAGAAGAGAAAGCCGGGGGGCAGAAGCCTCAGTCAAAAGGCAAAGTAACGACTATAACACCCCAAAGTAATTCAATTATTTATTTAATTGGGTTATTTAAGGTTTACAACATTTTAGTTAAGCTAAGTGAGTAATGTAGAGTGTTTATTTTATTTAGAAGGCATTTAAGTAATGGAGGGAGTGTGCTTAGAGGCCCATGATCCATTAGAGGCCCATTACCCATTTGAAGCCCATTATGCATGCCATAAGTGGTGTTGTCGAAGGGGAGACAATCACTTGCAACAAATATCAAAAGTAAAGTAAAGTAAGAGAGAGAGTGGTAGGTGAGATGGCTTTTAGAGAGAGGAAGAGGAAGCTTGGCGTGGAAGAGCTCAATGCCAAGGAGGAGGAGCTGAAATGTTGGTGATTCTTGGTGGATCGGGAAGGCTTGGTGGAGAGAGTGCTACTTCTTCAATCTTTTGAGGTTGGGGACTCTCTTTCATCTATAATAGATTATATCATAAATGTTGTGCGTGAGTTAGACTCACAGAGTGATTTTGGAGTTTGTTTGTGTTGCTTGTTGTGTGATGGTGGTTGTGTGTACTTCCCTGTGTTGAAGTTGTGTTGTGAGCCATGTCTTGGAGTGCGTTGTGTGTCTCATTTGGGTGTGTGTGTATGTGTTAAATTGTGGATGAAGTGGTCGTAGGGAGACCTAGGAGAGGAATGGGAGGCGAGGACCCTCGGTCCCCAGTGTGTTATTGTTGGTGTTGTCACCTTCGTTGAGTTCTTGAGGAGTGTCGAGTGGTTTTGAAGGAATAAGTGTGTAATAGTTGCGTCTCTAAGTCCGATCGGAGCGTGAGGACCGAGAGAGTAGAAGGAAGAGGTAGTCTAGGGCGTATGAGAGGCATAGGAACCGAGGTGTAGTTGCCTAACTATGAGAAGGATGAAGCATAAGTGAATGAGTATAAGTATCAAAGCGTAAGTGAAGGTCTGTAGGTGACGAAGAGTGTGACAAAGTATAAGTGAGGAAGTAAGTGTATCTGAGGTTACGCGTAGAGCCGGTTTGTGGTTGCCGAGGTATAGGGAAGGTGTGTCGTGATGTATGTGTTGAGGAGTAGATGTTACAAGGAGCGTAAGTGTTAAAGCGTAGTTCCTAGGCTTGAAGAGGACGAGTTGAGCTGCACTTGATGGACGAAGGTGCGTAGGTGTAATTAGAACCCAGTGCGAGTGTCGTCAAGTAGTTGCCGAGGTATAACATGGTTATGCCGAGGTGTTTGGGTCGAGACGTAGGGCGTGGGCAAGTCTGCGTATGATAGCCGAGGTGAAGGAGTCGACTTGTAACATGTTATACCGAGGTGCGAGAGTGCCCAGATAGGGTGTGGACTTAGGCGAGAGGCGTAAACGAGTATAGTGACGAGATGGTGTGAGCTCGGATGAGACGGGAGTCGAGCGTAGAGTTACGCAATGATACGTTAAGTCTAGGCGTGAGCTGGGACGAAGTGACGCGTGGTGTCTAGTCGAGGACAGTAGGCGTAAGGTAAGATGAGATGAGGCGAAGGTATAGTCGAGGACAATAGGCGTTACGTGAGATGAGATGAGGTGAATGTGTAGTCGAGAACCCTAGAAGAGATCCTAGGCGTGAGGTTCCAGGACGAGGTGGAGACCTTACGAGTGGAATGCCAAGTGAGGTGCCACCGAGTTGAGTATCGGTGACATAATGGGTAGCGATACCACATTAGCTTAGCGTGCCGAGGTGACGAGTGAGCAGGCCGAGAAGAGTAAAGGTGCCGAGGTGACCTATTTGTGACGCATGATAACGTAGAGGAGTGTTGGCGCCATCGCGTGAGTGACGTTTAACGTCAAGAGTCGTTTAAAGGGACGAAATGGCATAGTCGGTTTAGTCCCTATGTGATGGTTCGATCCCAGGCGTTGTGAGGCCTTCATAGTGATGGAGTGGGTCACCGCACGAGGAGGTGAGTGCCCCGTGAGTGGGCAAATAGCCTTTGTGCTATGGTGGTTGTCTAAGAGGACTAGGCAGCGTGAGGCGGCGGTGCGGTTTGCCTGCACAAAAGAGTTGTTTATTACGAGTGAATGCATTTGTTCATTGAGTCTCATGAATTCATATGCATCGGCGGTTATAGACCGGTCTTGATCACGAAAGACTTGATGCGAGTATCACTAGCGACGGATATGCCTGAGTGGCTTAAAAGAGATGGATCCTCATGCATTATACCGGAGGGGTTGCATTGCATTGCATGCATAACTCATGTGAATTACGTTGTTGATTTTGGTGTTGTGGTTGGCCACATGATTTTGGTGATGTCCTTGATTATTCCTGAGTTAGAGTGTGTTCTTTGTGTGAGCCGAATTGTTACGGTGTTTCTAGGTGTTTTCTAGCATAATGTTTATCATACATTTTATTATTTATGAAAAGAGACTCACCCTAGCATTTTTATGTTTACTGCTCTCGTGGCGACAAATAGGTGATGTGCGAGGTGATCACGAGTGAAGGTCCTTTCTTCCTCACCTAGTTGTGGCGTCTTGCTCGTGGACGTCAAAGCGGGAATCCGGGTAGTCTATTAGTTTATTTTAAGTTTAGTGTTGAGTGTAATAGATTGATGTATTAGAATTTGAGGTTCGCCCCATTTAAGTCGTGCTATGTATCACGCAATTATATTTTATTAATGAAAAGTATTATTGGCTAAGTGAAAGCGATGTTTGAGAAACGTAGCATTCCTCGAGGATGTATCTTTGAAAAGAAAAACGATTTTGAAACTACGATTTTATAAATTAAAGTATTAAGAGTAAGGGTGTTACATGTTGGTATCTAGAGCAAAAGTTCGGTCTGTCCGGCCAAGTTTGTCCAGTCGTAGTGTCTCAGAGATCCCTTGTCGATCTCCAACCAGAGACTTTGTTGTAGATTTTGCTTGGTTGTTTGCGCTGTTGATTGTAGCATTGCTTGTAGTTGCTTGTGAGTGTTGTTTGTATTAAGTGAGGTATGTGAGATTAGAAGAGCATTTTAACGACGTCAAAGGAGTAGGAGTCGTGACGACGCCTTCGTACTCTGGACTGCGTTAAAAGTCCTTCAATGTGAAAGGTGTAACTTTTGAAAAGACGTAGTTTTGTGACCTTAACTAAATTGGATGCGTGAGTAGGAGGGGTGATCACCCTGATAACTCATTCCCAATGAAAGAGGTGACAATAACTCGTAATTATTATAAATTTTGAATATGTACTAATTACAACTTGATTGATTGAGTGGTGTGTGCAAGTTTGATTGACTATTAATTTTTAGATAAATAGGTGCCTTAGGGGTGTTTGAGTTTTGATTTGGGGGTTGATAGTAGGGAGATGTCAAAATAAGGATTGACACTTTGTGTTTGAAGTTCATGCAAAGAGAATAGAGCATGCCTTTTTGGGAAAAGTTTAGAGATATGGTTTCTGGAAAGCCTAAGGTAGAAAAATTGTTCTTAAAAGTATGGTAGTGTAACACTGGGGGGCTGATGTAGAGTAGTAGTCTTTTGACTTAGTTTTTAAGATGTAATATATTGATGTCCTAGTACTTAGTGTACTGAGGTTTAGGTGCGTTGAATAGTAAGTGTAGATGAGGTGAGTGCTTAGGCGTATTGTGCCTAAGAGTAGTAAATCAGGGTGAAATTGTGTGGTTAGGTGTGAAATGACTAAGTGTAGATGATGAAGTGAGTTGTGAATAAGCCTATGTGTAGTTGAGGAGGTGTAGTGCATGGACGTCTAAGCTAGTTGCCGAGGTGCAATATGGTGCGCCAAGGTGCTGTGTAGTGGGAAACGAAGGGTAAGGTGTGTATGCCGAGGCGTTGTGAATATAGCCGAGGCAAAGCGAGGTAGAAATTGAGGTAAATGACGATGAGGTGTAGGTGTGGCTTAGACCCCATATGAGAGTCGACTCGTAGTTGCCGAAGTGAAGTTAGCAAAAATCCTTGTTTGCGTTTAGCGTAGGTATACCGAGGTGGATGAAGATGGGTTTGTTCTTAGTGAGCCCGAGGCGAGTGGCAGAGAAGTGAGGAAGGATAGGTTGCTCAAGTGAAGTAACTAGGAAACCGAGGTCGGCAGTGGCGCCATTGAAAGTTTAGTGCGCGCGCTAAGTGGAGCGTAGCCAGGGTGGTGAAGCCTGGGGTGATTGAGGGTAAATCAAGTAGTGTAACCCAATTGTGTTAAGACTAAGGTGAAATAAGTAAGGTAGTTGTGGTATAAGTATAGATGCCGAGATGATTTATGGTGCAGAGAGGAGGCTTAGTGCCTGTGTACCGAGGTGAGTGATGCGTATGCCGAGGTGCGGAGGATGGTGCCGAGGTTCCGTTCGAAACCACGATCGCGCTTGAAAGCCTTTGCCCAGCGAATCGGGAGTCTTTGTTGGGTGTTGAGAAAGCTTAAGTGGTTGAAATAGGATAGTCCGTTTTAGTCCTAGGTGACGTTGTGGTCCTCGTAGTATTGTTTAAGTCCACTACGTTTAGTGTGAGGCGTTGAGGTAGCGGAGAGCTACGATTGTGGGAGTATTGAGTGGAGGTTGGATGATAACCATGAAATTTTGTGTCCGAAGTGCGAAGTCGACTTTAGATTTTGTGAGTGATGATGTGTTTAGGTGGTGAGGTTTCAAAGGGGACCGATCTTTGAGTGTTGGGTGCATTACCTCGTTTTTACGTATTTATGTCGTGGTGTTTGGGGTTGCCTTCTAGGCATTCTGCGTAGTGAGAAGACTTGGTCTATTTGGTGTTGTGCTCGTGAAGTTTGGGTAGCCTTCAAGGCATTGTTGGACTGGTGATTGGTTTGCGTCGAGTACGTCTAAGCTATAGAATGGTGAAGTCGTTTGGTCCTTAGGTGACGCATAGGTCCCTAAGTGTTGGTGAGTTTTAGTTGGCCGTAGTGCCGTTGATTTAAGTGGCGTTGAAGTCCACCACTGTTGGTAGCGATGAGCTCGGTGAGTTGTGCATAGTCATAGAGATAGTGACTGACATAGTGTAAGGGTGTCTGAGTTTAAGCGTACAGTCGACTTGTAGTTATCTAAGTGAAGTGTATGCTGGTCGAGGTATGTATTGTCGAGGTTAAGAGGTACTAAGGATGTTGAACTATAAGTGAGTTGAACTGTCAGTATGTATAGTTTAAGCATGTCGAATCTAGTGTTGTAGAGTTATGGATGTATTGATGTGAAGTGTATGTATGGGCAGTTAATGTCGTCGAGAAGTAGGTAAGAGGATACCGAGGTGAGGTGAAGAGGAGTGAGTGTGTGCTCGGTATGGTGTGTGACTCGTGGCGTGTAAGGCAATGGGCGCCGAGTATGGCATGACCCTTGCGTTTTGTTTTAGTGGCGTGTTGCGCACACTTTGTACTGGGTGCCGAGTTGGGTAGCCGTGCGTGTGTGCTAGTGAAGTCTTGGCGCAGAGCAGGGCTCCATGTCGTGCCCAAGTCGCTGTGTTTGCGTGCTGTGGAGCCCACCGCTTTGCGCCAAATCTTCGCTTTTAGTCTTTGAGGCAAGGTGTCGTGGCTATGTGCCGAAGAGAGTAGATGGTCATAGAACTGTAAGTATGTGATGAAGTATAGCTACCTAAGTGTAACTTTGGATGATTAAAGGATTAAAATTCAGTATGAGAAATAGGATGAAGGGATGAGGAGGATATTAATTGTAGCTTGGATATAGATTAATGTAAGAGATGAACATTTGTACATTAAGTAATTGCTATAGTGTGGTTTCCTAATGGTAGGGTAAGGGTGTTCGAATAAATTAGGTGGGATTTTGAGGATCCAAAAGGTGTTTGAGAAAACCCTAGGGCAAGGGCGTTGTACGTAGAAGAGTGGTGTCAGTTGTAGCCAGCATCCAAAGGTGAAATGGAAGAGGTGAATGACGAAGAAAATGTGGTTTCCTAGAGTAACCAAGGAGTAGTAGCCGAGTTGAATAGTGATAAGGTGCTGTCCCTAAGATGAACCGAGGTGTATGGGTTGAGATGTGGAGGTATTGGAGTTTAAGTGTCGTCGTTTAGACGTTACGAAACGTAAGCGTTTCGTTAAGGATAATCTGTTAGAATTTGTTGTCAATACCGATGCTATTCCTTGTCTTATTAAGGTCGAAATGCTGTGAACTTTGAGTCTTGTATTTCTTGGTGTGCTTTCTGTGTCTCTTGTCAATTCGACAGGGACCTCGCTGTGAATTATGCTTGTTGTCATTGAGTAAGGTCAGATGTAACCTCGGGTATGAACTAGATAGAGCATAACTAAGCTTATATTAGCTAAATTTTCGAGGACGAAAATGTTCTAAGTGGGGGAGAGTTGTAACACCCCAAAGTAATTCAATTATTTATTTAATTGGGTTATTTAAGGTTTACAACATTTTAGTTAAGCTAAGTGAGTAATGTAGAGTGTTTATTTTATTTAGAAGGCATTTAAGTAATGGAGGGAGTGTGCTTAGAGGCCCATGATCCATTAGAGGCCCATTACCCATTTGAAGCCCATTATGCATGCCATAAGTGGTGTTGTCGAAGGGGAGACAATCACTTGCAACAAATATCAAAGAGTAAAGTAAGAGAGAGAGAGAGTGGTAGGTGAGATGGCTTTTAGAGAGAGGAAGAGGAAGCTTGGCGTGGAAGAGCTCAATGCCAAGGAGGAGGAGCTGAAATGTTGGTGATTCTTGGTGGATCGGGAAGGCTTGGTGGAGAGAGTGCTACTTCTTCAATCTTTTGAGGTTAGGGGACTCTCTCTTTCATCTATAATAGATTATATCATAAATGTTGTGCGTGAGTTAGACTCTAGAGTGATTTCGGAGTTGTTTGTGTTGCTTGTTGTGTGATGGTGGTTGTGTGTACTTCCCTGTGTTGAAGTTGTGTTGTGAGCCATGTCTTGGGTGCGTTGTGTGTCTCGCTGGGTGTGTGTGTATGTGTTAAATTGTGGATGAGCTGGTCGTAGGGGAGACCTAGGAGAGGAATGGGAGCTGAGGACCCCTCAGTCCCAGTGTGTTATTGTTGGTGTTGTCACCTTCGTTGAGTTCTTGAGGAGTGTCGAGCTGGTTTCGAAGGAATAAGTGTGTAATAGTTGCGTCTAAGTCTGATCAGAGCGTGAGGACCAGAGAGTAGAAGGAAGAGGTAGGCTAGGCGTATAGAGAGGCATAGGAACCGAGGTGTAGTTGCCTAACTATGAGAAGGATGAAGCATAAGTGAATGAGTATAAGTATCAAAGCGTAAGTGAAGGTCTGTAGGTGACGAAGAGTGTGACAAAGTATAAGTGAGGAAGTAAGTGTATCTGAGGTTACGCGTAGAGCCGGTTTGTGGTTGCCGAGGTATAGGGAAGGTGTGTCGTGATGTATGTGTTGAGGAGTAGATGTTACAAGGAGCGTAAGTGTTAAAGCGTAGTTCCTAGGCTTGAAGAGGACGAGTTGAGCTGTACTTGATGGACGAAGGTGCGTGGGTGTGATTAGAACCCAGTCACGAGTGTCGTCAAGTAGTCTTAGAGGTATAACATGGTTATGCCGAGGTGTTTGGGGTCGAGGCGTGGGGCGTGGGCAAGTCTGCGTATGATAGCCGAGGTGAAGGAGTCGACTTGTAACATGTTATACCGAGGAGTGCGAGAGTGCCCGGATAGGGTGTGGACTTAGGCGAGAGGCGAAAGCGAGTATAGTGGCGAGATGGTGTGAGCTCGGATGAGGCGGGAGTCGGCGTGAGAGTTACGCAATGATACGTTAAGTCTAGGCGTGAGTGGGACGAAGTGACGCGTGGTGTCTAGTCGAGGGGCGATGAGGCGTAAGGTAAGATGAGATGAGGCGAAGGTATAGTCGAGGACAATAGGCGTTACGTGAGGCGAGATGAGGTGAATGTGTAGTCGAGAACCCTAGAAGAGATCTAGGCGTGAGGTTCGGGGACGAGGTGGAGACCTACGAGTGGAATGCCAGTGAGGTGCCACCGGAGTTGAGTATCGGTGGCGTAATGGGTAGCGATACCACATTAGCTTAGCGTCGAGGTGGTGGCAGTGAGCAGGCCGAGAAGAGTAAAGGTGCCGAGGTGACCTATTTGTGACACATAACAGCGTAGAGCTGTTAGGCGCCACTGTGAGTGACATTTAACGTCAAGAGTCGTTTAAGGGGACGAAATGGCATAGTCGATTTAGTCCCTATGTGATGGTTGATCTAGGCGTTGTGAGGCCTTCATAGTGATGGAGTGGGTCACTTTGCACGAGGAGCCGAGGTGCCCCGTGAGTGGGCAAATAGCCTTTGTGCTATGGTGGTTGTCTAAGAGGACTAGGCAACGTGAGGCGACGGTGCGGTTTGCACAAAAGAGTTGTTTATTCTGAGTGAATGCATTTGTTCATTGAGTCTCATGAATTCATATGCATCGACGATTATAGACTTTGGTCTCGTCACGAAAGACTTGATCCGAGTATCACTAGCGACGGATATGCCCGAGTGGCTTAAAAGAGATGGATCCTCATGCATTATACCCACGGGAGGTTGCATTGCATTGCATGCATAACTCATGTGAATTACGTTGTTGATTTTGGTGTTGTGGTTGGCCACATGATTTTGGTGATGTCCTTGATTATTCCTGAGTTAGAGTGTGTTGTTGTGTGAGCCGAATTGTTCTGGTGTTTCTAGGTGTTTTCTCTAGCATAATGTTTATCATACATTTTATTATTTATGAAAAGAGACTCACCCTAGCATTTTTATGTTACCGCTCTCGTGGCGACAAGCGGGTGATGTGCGGTGATCACGAGTGAAGGTCCTTTCTTCCTCGGCCTAGTTGTGGCGTCTTGCTCTGTGACGTCAAACTGGGAATCCGGGTAGTCTATTAGCTGTTTAAGTTTAGTGTTGAGCTGTAATAGATTGATGTATTAGAATTTGAGGGTTCGCCCCATTTAAGTCGTGCTATGTATCACGCAATTATATTTTATTAATGAAAAGTATTATTGGCTAAGTGAAAGCGATGTTTGAGAAACGTAGCATTCCCTTGAGGATGTATCTTTGAAAAGAAAAACGATTTTTGAAACTCTGATTTTACAAATTAAAGTATTAAGAGTAAGGGGGTGTTACAACGACCACAGCGACCACCGAAGCAATAGCGGACAAGGACACCTCCGAAGAGGACATCCGGACGTCCAAAGGTCGGAGAGTGGCCATGGTCATTCAAGGTGGAAACCCTTTGGAGAAAAGGGATTCAAAGAAGGCTATGAAAAGAAAGTGGAACGACCTTATGATGGTTGGATCGACATCTGCAGAACGACCGGCTTCGAATAGGCCGCCCATTTCTTTTGGGGATGAAGATTTGCTGGACGGAAGAACCAACAGCTACGTCCTGTTGGTAATCAGGGCGGTAATGGCCAACACCGGAAATGCGGAGTGCAGTCGACCAAGGCAGCTCGGCCGATATTATGTTCGAAGAACTAATCGACAAGCTTAAAGTAGATCGGACCGAGATCATCCCACAGGCCGATCCAACCCTCCTAACAGGGTTCAACGAAGCAGTCACCTATCCTTTGGGAACAATAGAGCTCTTGGTTACTTTTGGAGACGACTCAGGAGCAAGCACCAGGTATCGGACGGTCAAAACGACGTTCCTAGTCCTACCAATCAAGTCCTGTTACCAGTGATCATAGGCTGGCCAACCTTGGGAAAATTGGAGGCCGTTGCTTCCACAGTCCATCTAAAGATGAAATTCTACAGTAAGGACGGCTAAGTTGTGACCTTGATGGCCGACCTGGAGGCGGCCAAGCGGAGCCATTATTTATATCAAGACATTTGCGACGAACAGGATAGAGATACCGACCCACAGAGTCTCGAGCAGAGACACCAAGTTAATCTTGTTGACTTAGACGCCCGGTATGATCCTGATAGCGACCCAGAGGATGATGATGATTAAGCCCGTGAGCTAAAGAACAGATTAAAGAGGCCCGAGCCACATGGAGAACTAATTGATATCCAACTTGGGGACGACCCAGAAAGGACGGTCAAGCTTGGAAGCGGCCTATGTAACACCCCATTTCTACCCGGCAATTTATGATAAAAATCAGAGTATAAAAATTTATTTTTCAAATGGAGTGCTACACTCACTACAGCTCAAACAACATCAAATATAATATAATTCCTTCATTTCAACAGTTTAATACGCAACACCATCAAAACACGTGGAAATATAATTTCACATCACGCAGCGGAAATAAACTACAATCTCAAAAGAGTAGATCAACAGTCTCAACAATACATAGAATATCAAATATAAAAGCTCAACAGTGAGCAAGCCAAACAACTAAAGACTAATCCCGTCCCCTAGGTGCTACGTATCAGAGCGGACCGACTCGGGGAAAGTGAAGGAAATGAACCTTCACTCATGGATACCTGTGGTAAACAACAACAGAAAGGGGTGAGTCTCAAACCACATAATACAGGTTATAATAAGCAGTATATTTTAATCATAGTATCACACAGGCACAGTTATACAGTACAACTTATCATACTAATTATCAGCCCACAAATCATGCATCAATGAGGATAATGAATGCAATGTAATGCAGAAATGCATGTGGTACCATTGGCCCCCATGGCCTCATCATCACTCAATATACGTCGCGACCGCAGCCGAAAAATAAAACACCCAGACCGCAGCCTACACAATATAACGTCGCGACCGCAGCCGAATGTATGCATGTGACTCATGAACACGCACATCATCAATTTCATTTATACGTCAAGACCGCAGCCTACAGTTCATCAATTATCATCACCTCTCACATCATCGTCATTTTTAGTTTTTAGCCCCCATGGCATCATCATTATTAACATCATTCACCTCATCCTCATAATTATGTCCCAAGGACTACACTTCACTAGAGGATTAATCCTCACTCAAGGACCTAAAACACCACTTAGGACCAAATTAGCACTTAGGGACCAAAACAACACTTTCTGGACCAAACTGTCACCTAGGGACCAAAACAACACCTAGGGACAAAAACCACACCCTTAGGACCAAAACTGTCACTTAGGGACCAAACTGTCACCCAGGGACCAAAACAACACCTAGGACACACTTTGGCACTACCAGGCGCCAAAAGCCCCACAATCTGGCGCCCCCCTGTGCATACCAGCACATGGGCGTCAATTTTCCCACACACTGGCGCCCCTGTGCCACACACTAGCAAACAAGCGCCAAAACACTAGCAACATGGCGCCCCTGTGCAACACAGGCACTAGGCGCCAAGAACACAGCAATCTGGCGCCACCCTAGGCGCCATGGGCAGCCAAAATGGCGCCCAACACTTAGACACCCACGCACACACCCACCTAGGCGCCACAATAGGCGCCACATGGCAGCCATTTGGCGCCTTGCACTTGGCACGGCACACCCAGGCGCATTGGGCAGCCACTTTTGGCGCCCTGCACCTAGAAACAGCACACACAACACGCAAACAGTGGCACAGCGCGAGCGCCATGGGCGCCACTGGGCAAGATTTGGCGCGCCACATCGCACACACACACACACACTGCCATCGCAATAAAGGCATTGTGGCGCCATTTTCCCAAAGAACTTGGCGCCTGGCAAGTGACAACCTGCACACAGACACCCAAACAGTAACCCAGGCGCCATTTCTCCAACAATGTGGCGCCCTGGCAGTGACATCCCTGCCCAAACACACAACACAACACATGAGCAACTAGAGCCTTCTTCTCCTTCTTTCTCCTTGGTGCGATGCAACTCT
Source organism: Oxytropis ochrocephala (assembly GCA_020916435.1). Taxonomy (NCBI): domain Eukaryota; kingdom Viridiplantae; phylum Streptophyta; class Magnoliopsida; order Fabales; family Fabaceae; genus Oxytropis; species Oxytropis ochrocephala. Next base: position 50,657,699 of record CM037092.1, on the reverse strand, counting down.
CTCCTTTCTCTAGGGTTCTTGCGCCGTTCTCTTCTCCTTTCTCTCTTCTCTATTCGTTTTCTTTCTTTCTTTTGCAAATGGTGCGAATTGCACCAATCCTAGGAGCCTAAGTCATTGGGCTTGGGCTCCTGGGCCAATATTTGCAGTCCCGGTATTTCCAATACCACTTCCTTCAATTAAAATGAAATTTTACATTATAATTTAATATAATTAAAATAAGTGCAACACTTTAAATAATTTAATCAATTACTTAATTAAATCATTTAGGGTGTTACAACTCTCCCCCACTTAGGAAATTTCGTCCTCGAAATTCATACCTGAGTCAAATAACTCTGGATAAGACTCCCGCATCCTGCTCTCCAGCTCCCAAGTCATGCTCTCACCAGCAGCTCCTAACCACACTACCTTGACTAAGGCAATGTCCTTCCCCCTCAGGACCTTCACCTCTCTATCATCAATCCTCATTGGCATAGTCTCCACAGTGAGATTCTCACGTACCTCCACATCATCCATGTGAATCACGTGAGACGGGTCTGGAATGTACTTCCGAAGCTGTGACTTGTGGAATACGTCGTGCAAGTTCGAAAGATTTGGTGGCAAAGCCACCCTATAAGCAATTTTTCCAACCCTCTCCGTGATTTGGTACGGTCCAATAAATCTAGGAGTCAACTTCTTTGCTTTCAGTGCACGCCCAACACCAGTCATAGGCGTGACCCTCAAGAAAACATGCTCACCATGGCAACTTCTTTGCTTTCAGTGCACGCCCAACACCAGTCAACTTCTTTGCTTTCAGTGCACGCCCAACACCAGCCTGGAATTCTAAGTCTTTTCTCCTCCTATCATGGTAACTTTTCTGCCTGCTCTGCGACTCTTTCATTTTCTCCCTGATCATCTTCACCTTCTCTGTAGTCTCTCTAACCAATTCAGGTCCAAGAACAACACTATCACCGGACTCATGCCAACACAACGGAGTCCTACACCTCCGACCATACAGTGCCTCAAAAGGAGCCATCCCTATACTCGAATGGTAGCTGTTGTTGTAAGTGAACTCAATCAATGGAAGGTGGGTATCCCACGCACCTCCCTGCTCTAGCACACAAGATCTCAATAAATCCTCCAAGGACTGGATGGTTCTCTCTGTCTCATCCATCGACCCGAGGATGATAAGTGAACTCAACCTCAATCTAGACCCCAATGCCTCCCGCCAGAAGCTCTTCCAAAACTCGAGAAGTGAACCTAGGGTCTCTATCTCGACACAATACTCTTAGGGACCCCATGCGACTTCACAATCACACGAATGTATATCTTAGCCAACCTCAAGACCTTGAGGATAAGTGATGTTGATAGGAATGAAATGGGCGAGACTTAGTCAACCTATCCACAATCACCCAAATAGAATCAAACCCCTCACAAAGTGTTTGGCAACCCCGTCACAAAATCCATGGAAATGCTATCCCACTTCCACTCGGAACCTCTAAAGGTTGCATCAACCCATGAGCTTCGGTGCTCAATCTTTGACTTCTGGCAAGTCAAACAGGCATACACAAACTGTGCTACATCTTTCTTCATACCAGGCCACCAAAACAGTTTCTTCAAATCATGATACATTTTTGTAGCACCTGGATGAATACTTAGCTTGCTCCTATGGCTCTCCTCAAGTATCATCTTCTTCAACTCAGCATCATCGGGAACACAGATTCTGTCCCTGAATCTCAGCACACCCTGGGAATCCAATCTGAAGTCCCCATCCACAGCTTGATCACCTGCAACTAACAAGTCAACAAGCTTCACATCCAACTTCTGGGCGTCTCTGATACTAACCAAGAAGTCATTACCAATCCTCAGCATACCCAGTCTAACACTCTGTGGTGTTACTTCACAAACCAAGCTCAAATCACGGAATTGCTCAATTAACTCCAATTCCTTCACCATCATTGCTGACATATGTAAAGTTTTCCGACTTAAAGCATCAGCCACGACATTAGCTTTGTCGGGATGATAGTTCAAGCCGAAATCATAATCTTTCAGCAGCTCTAACCAACGCCTCTGTCTCATATTCAGCTCCTTCTGATCAAACAAGTATCTCAAACTCTTGTGGTCGCTGAATACCTCAAATCTAGTGCCATACAAATAGTGCCTCCAAATCTTCAGCACAAATACAATAGCAGCCAACTCCAAATCATGAGTAGGATAGTTCTTCTCATGTGTCCTCAACTGTCTAGACGCATAAGCAACTACCTTCCCATCCTGCATCAATACACCTCCCAAACCCATCTTGGAAGCGTCACAATACACTACAAACGGTTGATCCGGCACAGGCAACACTAACACTGGAGATGTTGTTAACCTCCTCTTCAACTCTTGGAAGCTCTCTTCACACTTAGCATCCCACACAAAAGCTCTTCCCTTACACGTCAATTGAGTCAACGGAAGGGCTAGCTTAGAGAAACCCTCAATAAACCTCCTGTAGTAACCAGCCAACCCCAAGAAACTCCTGATCTCAGTCACAGACTTTGGGCTCTCCCACTGCAACACTGCATCAACCTTGGCTGGGTCCACAGCTATACCATCGCCAGAAATAATGTGACCCAAGAAGCTTACCTCTTTCAGCCAGAACTCACTTTGACAATTTAGCATAAAGCTTCTTCTCTTTCAACACCTCTAGCACCAATCTCAAGTGCTCTGCGTGCTCCTCCTCAGACTTAGAGTACACCAGAATGTCATCTATAAAAACTACCACAAACCGATCCAAGTAGCTATGGAAGATACAGTTCATGTACTCCATAAACACCCCTGGTGCATTGGTGACACCAAACGGCATCACAGAGTACTCATAATGTCCATACCTCGTTCTGAAGGCTGTCTTCTGGATGTCTTCATCATTCACTTTAATCTGATGGTAACCTGACCTCAAGTCAATCTTGCTAAAAACCTTAGCACCCACCAGCTAGTCCATCAGATCATCAATCCTCGAGAGAGGATACTTATTCTTGATAGTCACTGTAACACCCCCTTCTATATTTTCTAATTAACTTAAATAAAAATCAGAGTTTTCAAAAACTTTCCACGCACCTCAAAGAGAGTGCTACATTTCATCAAACATCACAAAATAATAATTAAAACTCAAACGCATCTAGTGCGTGAATATATATAACATATCCAAATGGGTTAAACCCTCAAAACCTGTTTATAAGTTTACAATAATCCGAGTAAATAGTTTTCACAAAGACAATGAAATAAACCAAGTTTAATGATTCGATTACATGATCCAAAATAGTCTAATACATAAAGAAGTGACAAATACTACGACCCGTCCCCGGTGTTACTAAATCGTAGCCTGCACAATGCACTCCAGGAAGGCATGGGCACCTTCACTGGAGAATCACTGCATGTCGCCACACGAGCGCAGCAACATAAAAATGCTAGGGTGAGTCTCTTTACATAAATAATAACAAGTAAGATAAGCATCATATTAGGAAAGCATCCGCAACATCAATCCACAACAATTAAGGCATTTATCGTTCATTTACATTACCAAGAAGCAACAATAATAGATTAACTGAGCATCACCAAGAATTTCTAAGAATGTATGAATAAATGCATGTATGCAATATGCATGTGGATCCATCATCACCTCAATAACCCCGTCGGGCAACCACCTTGTTTGGCCGAAGCCACCCACCTTGTTTGGCCGAAGCCATACCACCTCTTTTATATGCATATGATTTATGTGACACCATGACAATGCATCACAACATCATAGATTTATCACATCAAGTATTAACCCACCTCTTTGGCCGAAGCCCACACCATCATAAATTTGTAACATCAAGTATTAACCCACCTCTTTGGCCGAAGCCCACACCATCATAAATTTATAACATCACCACCACACCTCATTTAATTAACTTAAATCTCACGTCATGGACTAAAATCCCACCTAAGTACCAAAACCCTCATAAAGACCTTTTCAACACCTAAGGGCCATGTTGTCACACCCAAAAGTAATTTAGTTCCTAAGGACTATTTTGACTCACTAAGGATTAATTTAGCACTTAGGGAATTATTGGACATATTAGGATTAATTTGGTATTTAGGAAATTATTTTGACATGCTAGGCTTAATTAGATACTAAGGGACTATTTTGTCACTCCAAGGATTAATTTAATTCTTAGAGACTATTTTGTCACACAAAGGATTAAATTAATTCTTAGGGACTAAAAACATCACTTAGACTCCATTAAGCACAACTAGGCGCCAAGGGGCAGCCATTTTGGCGCCCCACCTAGCGCAACACACACACACAGCACGCTACACACCCACTGACTCACCGGGCGCCAAGTTTCTAGGAAACCTGCGCCCCCCTTAACGTGCCACTCCCTCTTGCAGCACACACTCCCACTAAGTCACGCACTCAGGCGCCAAAATCCTAAGGAATTGGCGCCCCACATACGCACAGTGCCACAACCTCACCCAAACACATGCACAGCACCTGGCGCCAAATTCCTGTGGAATTGGCGCCCCAGACTGCTGCACAGACACCGTGCGCATTAAGCACTCACCAGGCGCCAGATTCTCAGTGAATTGGCGCCCTACACCCTGCCAAGCCACCAACCAGCATGCCTGGCGCCATTTTGCCTAGCAAATGGCGCCCCTCCTCTGCACTACACCCCAACCAGCCAGAAAAACAGCAACAAGGCGCCATTTGCCTATGCATTTGGCGCCCCTCCTTCTACCACTCCAACTAACCCACTTCAAACATACTTTTTACCCAACAATCCAATTCCCACATTAACATCACACATTTAAACATTTAATCAATACCATTAAATCATCATATTCACATATTTCTTCACATTGAAACATTTCATCAAGCACATAGCATGCATATTTAACAACTCACATCTTTCCAACAACAAACAACATGGAATCACCAACTTAAGCATCACATACAACAACCAACATATAATTATCATAAAATTCACACAATCAAGCAATTCCTAGGGCTATTCCACACATAATACATATCCTACAACTTATTATAAATGTAGTGGAGAATCCCCTAACCTTGGGTGAGCTAGAACTTCAATTTAACACCAAGAATTCACCAAAAGAAACACCTCCAAACACCCTTTCCAGCTGGGCCGAAAATTCCTCTCCTTGGGGTGAAAATAGAAATTCAAAACAATGAGAATGAGTCTATGGAACTCATAGAAATGGAACAAGGAAAAGAAATGAGGATGATTAGGACCAAGAACTTCACTTACCAACACAAAACTCAAGGAAAGTTCCTTCCTTTCTTCCCCTTCCTTGTGTGTCGGTTCCCTCTCCCTTCTCCTCTCTTTCTTTCGTTGGTTTCTTTCAAAATGAGGGTAATGAGACCCTCCCTTAGGGTTTTTGGGGTTTTTAGGCAATTGGGCTTGGGTCACTAAGTGACTTGGGCTCTTTATTAGCACCACCCTTTTTGTTTATTTAGATACCCCATGAAAATAAAATAAAATAGACTCTAGCTTAATTATTTCACTCACAATTAAACCCTTTTTAGATAAAATAAACTCAGCTTAATTAATTAATTTAATTAAATGTTGCAAGCCTTAAATAACTTAATTAAATAAATAATTAAATTATTTTGGGCGTTACAGTCACTTTGTTCAGTTGCCTATAATCCACACACAGACGCATACTCCCATCTTTCTTCTTCACTAACAAAATGGGAGCTCCCCATGGTGACACACTAGGCCTCACAAATTTCTTCTCAAGAAGCTCTTCTAGCTGCTTCTTCAATTCGAGATAATCTGTGAAGTCGACATCAGTACGGTGCCATAGACAATGTGCCTAGTACTGTGTACAAGCTCAATCCCAAACTATATTTCCCTCTCTGGCGGCACACTAGGAATCTCATCAGGGAACACTTCAGGGAACTCACACACCACCTGCAACCCTTCAACTACGGCTTGGTTCTCGGCAGACATAGACGCCATCAAAGCAAACTGATGACCACCCTCTTTCATAACCTTATGCAGCTGACTCGCAGACAACAACCCAGACTCTTCCTCTTCTGGAGGAAGGAAACTTCTGAACTTCTTTGAAAGCAGGTTGATGTGCACATGGTTATCTACTAACCAGTCCATACCAAGAATAACATCCAACCCACCCAATGGCAAACAAATAAGATCAACTAGAAAATCTTTGCCGAAGACTGACAGAGGACACTTAGCACACAATAGAGAAGTAGTTACCGAACCCTTAGCTGGAGTGTCGATAACCATCCCCCTCTTCATAGTAGATAATACTAAATTCAACTTTTCAGCACAAGCAGCAGAAATAAAAGAGTGCGTAGCACCCGTGTCAAAAATAGCAACTACAAGTGTACCATAAATAAAGCAAGTACCTCTGATTTCATTTGCCTTCTCTGAACCTGCCAATGCAAAAAATCTCCCAGTGGACCTCTCTTTCTTCGGTTTGGTACACTTGGAGCTAAAGTGACCAGCTTCACCACAGTTGAAACACACTGCCTCCTTACGATCACAATCAGATGCCATGTGACCTTCCTTCCCACAACGGAAACATACTTTTACCCCAGTCTTGCACTCAAAGCTCTTGTGACCCGGCTTGCCACACTTGAAACACACAATATCAGCAGGAGCATCTCCCCCACTTGGCTTCTTGCCCTCAGCAGACCTCTTACCATCAGCAGACCTACTACCACCAGCATACCTCTGTTTACCTCTATCAGCAGACACCTCATATGGCTTACCCTGCTCGAATTTACCCTCTCGGTCTCTCATGACTCTAGAGCGGGCATTCTCTGCCCTCCTCATAAATCTCGCAGCGAGCCAACCAAATCAAGAAACACTGCGATCTTACGATATCCAATAGCCTGCTTGATATCAGCTCTCAACCCATTCTCAAATTTGATGCACTTTGAGAATTCAGAACCAGCCTCAGAATAATGTGGATAGAACTTAGCCAGTTCAGTGAACTTGGCAAGATACTCGATAATGAGCATACTCCCCGCCTCACCAAGGAACTCCAGCTCTTTCTTCCCCCTGACATCCTCCGGAAAATACTTTCTCAAGAATTCCCTTCGGAACACGGCCCAAGTAACCTCCTCATGCGCAGCCCCTAGCCTCTCACTAACCTCTAACCACCAGTTATCAGCCTCCTCAGCTAGAGTGTGCGTACCATACCTGACTTTCTGCTCATCATTGCAGCCAATCACCCGGAAGATTCTCTCAATCTCCTTCAGCCATGCCAGAGCACCATCTGGATTGTACCTTCCTTTGAAAGTAGGAGGGTTCTCCCTCTGGAATGTAGCCAGACTACGAGTCTCAGTATTCTGTTGAGTCCCCATAACCTGAGCTATGGCTTGCAAAGCCTCAGCAAGAGCAACATCAACCCTTCTGGCCATATCAACCTAGCACTGCAGCATAAACAACCATTCAGAACTAATTTAAGACACCTAATTGTCATACACAATATGACTGACAGACTTGGCCGGGCAGCCGAACTTTTGCTCTGATACCACTAATGTAACACCCCATTTCTACTCGGCAATTTATGATAAAAATCAGAGTATAAAAATTTATTTTTCAAATGGAGTGCTACACTCACTACAGCTCAAACAACAACAAATATAATATAATTCCTTCATTTCAACAGTTTAATACGCAACACCATCAAAACACATGGAAATATAATTTCACATCACGCAGCGGAAATAAACTACAATCTCAAAAGAGTAGATCAGCAGTCTAACAATACATAGAATATCAAATATAAAAGCTCAACAGTGAGCAAGCCAAACAACTAAAGACTAATCCCGTCCCCTAGGTGCTACGTATCAGAGCGGACCGACTCGGGGAAAGTGAAGGAAATGAACCTTCACTCATGGCTACCTGTGGTAAACAACAACAGAAAGGGGTGAGTCTCAAACCACATAATACAGGTTATAATAAGCAGTATATTTTAATCATAGTATCACACAGGCACAGTTATACAGTACAACTTAACATACTAATTATCAGCCCACAAATCATGCATCAATGAGGATAATGAATGCAATGTAGACACAGCACACACAGCACGCAAACAGTGGCACAGGCGCCATTATGGGCGCCCTGGGGCAGCATTTGGCGCCCTTGTCACTGGCACACACACACACACACAGCCACTGCAACAGTGCACAGGGCGCCATTTTCCCAGCAACTTGGCGCCCTGGCAGTGACAACCTGCACACAGACACACAAACAGTAACCCAGGCGACATTTCTCCAGCAATGTGGCGCCCTGGCAGTGACATCCCTGCCCAAACACACAACACAACACATGAACAGTACACAGGGCGCCACATTCCCAGCAACTTGGCGCCCTGGCAGCAGAAACACAACACACCCTCATCAAGCTCTGAGAGTACAGCGCCAATTCCCTAGCCATATGGCGCCCTAGAGTGCCTAAAGTGCCCTAACTCAAATTCATCCAATTTTTCTCAACTCTAATCACCAACAACAATCCAATTACACATTATGATCATGCCATCAACTTCAATTACGCATTTAAACATCAATAACATATCAAAACACGAATCAAAGTCATGAAACCCTAACATTAAGCCCTAAATCGATTTCATGCTCTATTTCAAATTCAATCAAACAACAAATCACTCAATCAATCAATACAAACATCAAATAATATCAAATAAAGATCCTATGGCCTACATACAACCTATTATACCCTCTATTATAGAGTGAGACTCCCCTTACCTTAAATTAACCGTAGAAAAGTCCCTTTCTCCGAGTCACCACCAAAACCACAACAACTAGAGCCTTCTTCTCCTTCTTTCTCCTTGGTGCGATGCAACTCTCTCCTTTCTCTAGGGTTCTTGCGCCGTTCTCTTCTCCTTTCTCTCTTCTCTATTCGTTTTCTTTCTTTCTTTTGCAAATGGTGCGAATTGCACCAATCCTAGGAGCCTAAGTCATTGGGCTTGGGCTCCTGGGCCAATATTTGCAGTCCCGGTATTTCCAATACCACTTCCTTCAATTAAAATGAAATTTTACATTATAATTTAATATAATTAAAATAAGTGCAACACTTTAAATAATTTAATCAATTACTTAATTAAATCATTTAGGGTGTTACAGCCTACATGAGCAGGTCGAGCAGGACCTCATAGCCTGCCTTAAGGAGTATGCAGATTTGTTTCCGTGGCAGGCATCTGACATGCCCGGTATCCCAACAGAGATTGCATGTCATCAACTCTCAGTGGATGAAACAGCTAGACCGGTCGCCCAGAGGAGGCGAACCCAAGATCTGGAGAAATCTCAAGCAGCAGCACAGGTCGTTGACGACCTGGTCAAAGCCAATTTCATTGAGGAAATAAAGTATACGACTTGGTTGTCCAACGTCGTGTTAGTTAAGAAGAAGAATGGCAAGTGGCGCATGTGCGTCGACTACACAGATCTGAACAAGGCATGCCCGAAGGATGCCTTCCCGGTGCCGAGCATCGACAAGTTGGTCGATGGGGCATCGGGCTACAAATTACTATCGTTCCTGGACGCCTACTCTGGTTACAATCAGATTACGATGTATCCACCCGATCGCCACAAGACCGCCTTCATGACAGATCGTGACAATTTCCAATACAAGGTTATGCCGTTCGGCTTGAAGAACGCTGGGGCGACCTACCAGCGGATGATGAACAAGATATTCAAAGAGCAGATCGGTCAGGTAGCTGAAGTCTATTTGGACGACATGATTATCAAGAGCAAGACCGACCAAGATCATGCGACCGACCTGAGAGAGGTCTTTAAAGAAGCAAGGAAGAACTCCTTGAGACTGAACCCAGAGAAATGCACTTTTGGAGTTAGGGCGGGCAAATTTTTGGGATTCCATTTAACTGAAAGGGGAATAGAGGCTAACCCAGACAAATGCAGGGCGGTCGCATATCTGCGACCGCCCACCTCAAAGAAAGAGATCCAACGGTTGAATGGCATGGTCGCTGCCCTGTCGAGATTCATACCCAAATCTGCATGTAAGTCGCTCCCCCTATTCAAGCTGTTAAAAAAGGAAGTTGAGTTCGAATGGACCGACTAGTGCCAGCGGGCGCTGGAGCAATTGAAGGAAGCTCTGACCAACCCGCCCATTATGACCAAGCCAGAGCCGGGAGAAACCCTATATTTGTACTTAGCAATAGCAGAAGAGGTATTGAGTGCCGTCCTGGTCAGAGAGAACGACCTAAAGCAAAATCCGGTCTACTTCATCAGCAAGGTATTGCAAGGACCAGAGTTAAGATACCAAAGGATCGAGAAGTTAGCCCTTGCATTACTAGTGGCCGCCCCGCGTTTGAGACCTTATTTCGTGGCTCACCAGGTCGTGGTAAGAACGGACCAACCCATAAGACAAGTCCTTCATCGGCCAGACCTGGCAGGACGAATGATCAAATGGGCGGTGGAACTAAGTGAATTTGGCATCAAGTTCGAGTCCAGATCGGCCGCTAAAGCCCAAGTGTTGGCCCACTTCATCGCAGAAATGACACCAACTCAAGACGGCCGACCAGAAACGAAGTGGACATTACATGTGGACGGCTCCTCCAACAACAAAGGTGTTGCGCCCGAAAAAGTCCCCGAGGGAGAAACTTCCTCGTTTACAACTTTTCTAAAAAGAAATCTTTCAATGAAGCCGCCACTAATATTTATTAAGGAAAATATTAGGAAAACCTTTGGAAAGTGCTGGTCTTTTGAAAACTCGAGAGATGTAGGTTCGGGGGTCGGTTAGGTGTGGGGAAGGTATTAGCACCCCACACCTCCTTTCTACCGAAAGGGAACCATTAATTCGATGTGTGGTTTGGATTGTTTGATTTGAAAATAATTGTTCTACTTCTTTTCTTTTCCTTTTTATTTGAAAGAGTTTCTTTGAAAACAAGAGAGGAAAGAGTCTTTTGAGATTTTTGAAAAGTGAAACTAAACTTAAATTTTTTAAAAGAGTGCTTGACGAGATGTGACTCGCTCCTACGTACCCTCAATGAGATGAGGGATCAAAGCTACGTAGTTCTTTGTTCTTTGCGTCCGAAGACGGCTTTGTGATTTTTTTGAAAGTGTGCTTTTTTGCGTCCAGAAGACGGCTTTGTGATTTTTTGAAAGTGTGATTTTTGAAAGTGTGCTTGACGGGATGTGACCCGCTCCTACGCACCTCAATGAGATGAGGATCAAAGCTCACGTAGTTCTTAGTTCTTTTTGCGTCCAAGGCGGCTTTGTGATTTTTTGAAAGTGTGACTAAACTTATGTTTTTTAAAAGAGTGCTTGACGGGATGTGACCCGCTCCTACGTACCCTCATTGAGATGAGGGATCAAAGCTACGTAGTTCTTGGGTCTTAAACTTTGAGAAAATCTGTGTCTTATCTTGTCTTATCTTTTTGAGTTTTGGAAATATGACTCAAGCGTTCATGAATACCAAGCAAGCAATGGCTTCGAGTGGCGTTCATTACTAACTTGAAAGAAAAGTGTTGGAACCGATAATCAGTCGAGCAATTACCCAAGTGATTACAAGTCGCAACGTTTTATTATCTTTTTTGAAATTGTTTTGGAAAAGGATGAGTCATAGTGATAATTACCACTAACAACTCATATTATTTTTGAATTTTGAATTGGGTTTTTGTTGTTTTATTAATGTGTGGGAGCTTTCATAATAGTCAAACAAGCAATGGCTTCGAGTGACTACCACTAGTAACTCCATCATTAACGATCAAACAAGCAATGGCTTCGAGTGATGGCTAATGATTTGTTTATGAAAAAAATGCCTTAGGTTTTTATTAGAAAACATTTGATTTCAAGTTTGAAAAAGAAGAGATAGAACATTCCAAATCCTTTCAAATCCAAACCAAGGCAACAATAAGAAAGCATAAGCAAAGCAAACATGAATAATATTTACAAGTTGCCATGAACAATAGAATGCATTATTAATTGAATACATGATTAAGCAAGTATGTGAGGATATGAGCATGTGATCATGATGTGCTAGATTAGATAAGCATGAATGCATGTAAATGCATGAACCTTTGAGAATGAATGCAAGAATGAGTATGTACAAAGATGTGTGAGCATACAAGAATGCATGAGCATTTGATTAATGAATGCATGGACATTTAAGAGAGTATGAATGCAAAGAGTATAAACAAGTAAGGATGCATGAGGTACTAGCAAGTGAGAGTGCAAATGAATATGCAAGAGATATGAATATATGAAAAGGCATGAAGCAAGAGAGTATGCAAGGGATACAAGCAAATGAGAATGCAAGAGAGTGAATGAGGTTTTATTTAAGTGCAAGAATGTGAGAGTGTGTCATGAAAAGTGGTAAAAATTTAGTTACCTTATTCTTAGGAAATGGTGAAATGTTTTTGATGTTTTTAGAGTCTTAGGAAAAAGTGGTAAAAAGTATTTTTGGGTTGATTTTATAAAATTGAAAAGTTATAAATGTAAACTAGAAAATGTTTTGGTCTTTTTGTAATTTAAGAAAGGTAAAAAGTAAAGGTAAATTATTAATGAAATGGTAACTTATTTAAGTGAAGGTGGTGAATTATTTAAGTGAAGGTAAATGGTAATTATTTAATGAGATGGTAAAGTAAAAAGATGCATGAGGTAAAATGTAATTATTTAATGAGATGGTAAAGTAAAAATGTAAAAAGTAAGTGGTAAAATATTTTTGAGTTTTAGTAAAAGGTTAATGAATGGTAAAGTGAAAAATAAGTGAATGGTAAAAGGTTAAAAACACACTAACACAATTGCCACTATCTACACAAGATCAAGCAACACATTTTAGGCACAAAATAGGCACCAAAAACAGCCCCTAAAACCGAAACATATATATGCTTAATCAATTAATTATTTCTTGCTAAATTTGCACAATCAACACATAGAACATACACAAGATAAGACCCTAAATTAATATGCTATACTACTAAACGTCAATCAAGCAACTCATATATTTTATTCACACTAAACATTAAGAAACACAAGAGAAAACATAGCCCCTAATTTCTAAAACCAAAACCTTAAACTACACATATTCACAATCAAGCTATTTTGTACCTTCAACCCATGAAATGATCAAGAACACATATGACCCTAATTTTTGCTCTAGAGGCCGAAACCACAACCATGAAGAGATGATCTTATTTGACTCAAAAATCATGCAATCAAAATAGTATATGCAAGGAAAACATGATAAAATGAGTGTGAAATGCAAACAACAAAATGAAAACACAAGAAAACCCCTCTCTAGGCCAAGGACTCATTGCCAACACCCAAGGCTCCCAATGTCCTTGTCATAATGTTGGAAACAAGTCCTCTAAGCCTTTGAGAAGGAAAAGAGGAGTAGAAGAAGAATCTACATGGTGATAGTTAAAGAAAATGCAAGAGATTAAAAATTTACCTCTAGAACTAGTTAGCAAAAGAAGAAAAATGCAAGATGAAGCAAAATAACTTGATGAACAGCCCCTATCTCCACGCCAAACACCTTTTCTTGGAAGGATCTTGATGAAACTTGAGAGATTATAGAAGTTTTGAAGGAGGTTTAGTGCTAGGATCAAAAGTAGTGAAGGTTTAGTGATGAAAAATGAAGAAAATGGAGGAGAGAAAGGGGGAGAGGGCTGCGGCTGAAGCTAGAGGGAGGAGAGGAGTGTCTTGTGCTAGGGTAAAAATGAGAGTGTCTATGTGAGTTAGGTCTTATTTTGGGCTTTTATATGAAGTGAAAACTTAAAGGGTAATTAAGACAATGTAACTCTTGCAAACCACTAGGATTTGAGATGAATTTTGAATCAAGGGTCAAGATGCAAGATCACATGGATTAGGGGCAATAAATGATGAGAGAGAGGGCTGAAGTGTGCAGCTTAAGGGAGGTGGTGAAGGATAAGCTTAATTACACAATTGTATTTTTCTACAAAGCTTATTACACAAGTGCCATTTTAATTCAAATGAAAGGTGAGGATTGATTTTCACACTTGAATGAATGGCCATGATTTAATACAATTGCAAACAATAAAAATAAATGGAAATGGGGTGATTATGGGCTGTTATTTCGCAGCTTATGGGAGTGGAGAGTGAGTGGAATTGCAAATTGTACTTTTGATCTTATCCTTAATTCAAAGGAGTCTAGAATATTCCCTTCTAGATCATTCTTCCTAATTCATGCCATTTTGGGCCATATCCTATGATTCAATGATTGGGCTCTGAATTTTATGATCTCACCAATCCCAAAATTGATTTATTTACCCCACCTCAAAGGAAAAGACCATTTTACCCTTTTATCCAAAAACTAGGTTTTTAGGCCACAAGGTTTAATATTTATGCACAAAAATATTCACAATGGAGCATAAATATCCCTTAAATAAATCATTGATGATTATTCAAGGATTTGGGACAAAAAACTGTTTTTAGTGTGAAATGACCAAAATGCCCTTTCACTCTAAAAACCCTAGTCTTTGCCTGAAACACATTTCCACTTCAAAAATGATTTTTCTCCCTAGGAGTGACCTCTAGTACCTCAAAAATGCATGTTGAATGACTTGTCTTGAGAAATTGTCCCTTATTTGCAAAATGACCAATATACCCTTTTGCACTGAAAAACTCTAATTTGTCTAAAAAATGCATTCTAACTCTAAAAATGATTTTGGAAGCTTTGAAATGACTTTAGAAACCTAAATGCAATGCATGATGCTTTTTTACTTTTTAATTTAATTATTTTTTGGGGAAAATTAGGGTTTTGACCTAAAGTTTAGGACAAAATTGGGGTATGACAATTGCCCTCTTTATTTGGATTTTATCAAGAAATATGAATCGCAAGAAGACATATTTTTGAAGATAAAATAGAAATAAAGAATTCAGAAATCATGCCAATTTTGTCCATTTTGGGAAACTCGGATTTCCTTTATTATTATTTTTTTTATTTTTTTATTATTATTATTTTTATTTATTTTTTTTATTTTTTCTTTTTGGATACTTGAGTGATCAATTCAAGCGTCCTATTGTGATGACTACTTAGCCTTCTATATTTTTGAAAAAGCGATAAATGAACACTTAGCGTCTTGTCGGTACGTAAAAGATAAAAGGGTACTGGCGTCTTTGGCGATAAATGGGCACTGGCGTCTTTGAAAGTCAGTAAAATGCACAGGCTGCCTAAAACCTGTAATCCTTAAACGAACTCTTGGCGAATCCGAGTTTGCACGCGGCTTGGAGGAGCACGTTTCCTGGAATCTCTGGCCTTTCGAGCGACCGGGGGGATCGTTATCAGCTCCGGAACTGATATACGGATCAATCTGCGGCGTCCACTGTATCTTAGGCTTGATACAACTATTCCACTATGCCTCGCATGGGGCTGCGGTCCATCGCGTTGCTCGTATACGATGTGAGACCTCTCTTTTGCACACCTGGGTGCTCTCTGATCTTCTCTGCGTGCTGGGACGCTCTCTTTTCTTCTTCTGCGCGCTTGGACGCTCTCTTTTCTTCTTTTGCGCGCTTGGACGCTCTCTTTTCCTTTTCTCTTTTCTTTTCTTCTCTTTCTCTTTTTCTCTTTTTTTCCTCTTCTCTAGACTCTTTTTCTTTCTTTTCTTCTTTCTTCTCTGGACTCTTCTTTCTTTTCTGGACTCTTTTTTCTTTGGACTCCTTGCCTCTTTCTTTCCTCTGAACTCTTTCCCTTTTCCTTTTTCTCTTCCTTTCTTTTTTCTCTTTTTTTTTTCTCTAAACTCTTAACTAGGGAAGCGCTTTCTAGAAACTGAAGGCGAGCATTAACACCGAGGTGTTTATCCTCTCCCACTTATTTGCAGCTGAAAAGAAAGAACCAATGCAATGATTGTTATTTTCTTTTCCTTTTTCTTATGATGAATGTAATGCAAATGCCTAAATTTCTCTTTTCTTTATTTTCTATGTCTGATGAGTGCATGGTTTTATGCTTGATGAATGTAATGCATGACTTTATTTGTTCAGGTATGCTAATGCAAAATTTCTGGTGTTTGATAATATGTAATGCTCTTGTGTCTTGATGAGATGGCAGATGACATGCAATGGAAAACTTTTCCTTTTTTGCCTTTTTTCTATGAAATGTCTAATGCAAAATGTGATGCTCTAATGATGAATGACATGCAATGATCTTATTTTTTTTCTTTTTATGAAGGGCGAACATTAATATGATGCCAATGCAATGAAAAGATTCCTCGCTTTTATTATTTTCCTCTCATGAAATGCAAGTATTAATATGGCGCGGTGGACGTGGACCATTTTTGTTATGTGATGAATGCACAAAATGCAAATGTAATGTTTTGATGCATATGCTGTAATGAATAGATTGCAATGCCTAGATTCATGAGGCAAACCGCTAGCTGCTCTTTATTTAAATTTTACCAAGAAATACAGATATCTATATGATGCAAATGCAATGCAAAGACGGGTTATGCGAATGCATGTGATGCGATGATCTTAGTGGAATGCTGGATGGTATGTTTTGATTTTCTTCTTCTATTGCTTTTTTCTCTTTTTTTTTGTTTTTGGCTGAGAGTCAACACTTTAAGCCTACCAGATTATAACCTAGTCCCTAAGGATGAAGGCGAGCACCGAAGCCCTAAAAGATACAACCTAATCCCTAAGGATCGAGGCGAGCACTAAAGCCCTAAAAGATAACAACCTAATCCCTAAGGATGAAGGCGAGCACTAAAGCCCTAAAAGATAACAACCTAATCCCTAAGGATGAAGGCGAGCACTAAAGCCCTAAAAGATAACAACCTAATCCCTAAGGATGAAGGCGAGCACTAAAGCCCTAAAAACGGTCAACTTTGGGTGACCCTCATGCGCCAAGATAACTGGTTAACGAACTTTTCTGTATTTTGCTATGTGAGGATGCAAATGTAATGCTTTAATGCATGATGTGACACGAATTTTTGGTTTTGATGAACATTTTTGTAATGATGAGACACGAGACTGTGGATGCAAAAAGTGAAGTTGAATCCTGATCATCCTTTACGAAAAAGCTAATTTTGATTTAAACCTGTGTGTTCTCAAGGTTTTTATTTACAAACAAGCTCGTTTATGCTTTCTCTTTCTTTCCATGATGAGTGAATTTTGGATATCACGTAATTAACTTGTGCTCTCTCTCTTTGAAGCATTTGTCTAGTAAGCATGCATAGAGGTGCAAATGTGAATGAATGAGTCAGTCAACTTGGAATGGACATTTATGGCAAGTGAAGGAATGACAGACATGGTTAATGCCAAAGCTCATGAGTGCCCCCATTCAGGTCTTTGATGAGTGAATAGCTTGCCCCTGTCTAGTGGTGACAACAACTAGGGGTGTAGAAGATAATGAATTGGGAATGCTTCGGCTTTTGGAATGAAAGGTGGGGCAGAATAGATTTTGTCTCAACCCATAAAGTTTGATGTTGCCCTGGTCATAACAAAGACAAAGCTGCCCCAATTAGAATGACAGGGCCTTGTTTAGGATAGTGAGTTGAGAGATTGCCCTGGTGAGGTTGAATGAGGTGAAGGAATGGGAACGCCCTTGCCCCTGCTTGGAGGTATTGACGACTGGAGTGACATGGGAGGGCATTGAATAGACATTCCCAAGACCAGGGTGGGCGGGAGGTGAAGAGAGTGCCCCATCTTTTGGATCTGAGTAGTGTTCTCAGTGCAAATGTTTTGACTTTTAGCGTGAAAGAAGCCTCACTTGGTGATCACTAAACCTTGTTTTAATGCAGCTTGAATGGGTTTCGGAGTGCAAGTCCCTCTTTTCACTTTGTCAGCTTTCTTTTTTCTGACTGTTTGTTTTTGTTCCCTCATTTTTTTATTTTTTTTTTTATTTTTTTTTGATCAGCTTTCTTTTTTCTGATCATTTGTTTTTCCTTTCGAGCAAACACATCGTAGACAGATGAACTTAGTTGTCCTAAGATTTAAAATTTGAGAAAACAACAGCAATCAGTCATTGATCGGAATGGACTTTTCGGGATTATGGGGTTTTGTGGACGAAGGATGATTGGGCTTAATGAAGCGCTTGGGGCTAATGGTAGGGTGATTTTTATTCGGCGTTGACTGACGATCGACGATTTATGATGGTTATTTGGTTTGATGCGGTGCTTGGAAGTTTTATTCCTGGCTAAGGGTTTGTGGAGAGCGGGATTCCGCGGTCAAAGGGAAGTGTTTGCAGTTTATGGAAGGAGGGGTGTATGGGAATGATGAAGTGTTTGAAGGTTTATTGAGACAAGGATCTTTTATGTTTTGTGGTAACATGTATCAGCTCACCACTTACATTTCTTTGTGTTTTCCTTTGTTTTGGGATTTTCATTTTGAATCCCTTTTTTTTGATTTTTTTGATTTTCTTTTTTTTTTTTTTTTTTTTTTTTTGACTCGGGTGAGGTGATAAAAAGTGATGCAATGCTTTTTTTTTTATATTTGAGATGATCCTTGTCTAGGGTGATTTGAGGGTATATTTTTGAGTTTAGTTTTTCTTGGCTTAAGGTAGGTAGGAAAGGGACTTTCTCGGGATTTTGGGTTCTTGACGGTATGGGAGATGGCCATACTTCATTTCAAATTCGATTGCTTATTTTTCAGTAAAACATGACAACAGTTCATCTATCTATATGTGTTTGCTCCTTTCTTTGCATTTGTTTTTTTTTTTTTTATATATGCCCTAACTTTTGCCGGACCGCTCTCATGAGTTTTCAATCCAGGCGCTTTTTTTTTTTTTTTTTTTACTAGGGCGCCTCATGCAGTTTTCAAACTAGCGAGCTTATTTTATCTTATTTATTAGATTATTTTTTTGAAAGACTTGCACTCGAGGGAATATGATATTAACAAGGGAAATTAGTGATCACAGACTTGCCCCAAACATGGAGGACTTAAAGTGCTAGTGAGAATGAACCAAAAGGTCAAGTATGCACCGATGGGAGAGAACATGCACTTTATGGGTGGGACGGGGGGGTTAGACTTGGATGGGGAATGATGATGAATGAAGGAAGTTGACTGACTCAAACAAGAGAAACTGTACGTGACATGCATGCTTACTAGAAGAACGCTTCACGGAGAGTTAACATTGGCCAAAACATGATATAAAAACTCTTTTTTTTTTTTTTTTTTTTTTGAACTATTTCAGTCTTTTATTATGGAATGGATGAGATGCAATGCTCTTTTTGAAAAACTGAGTGCCTTGGAACACCTTGAGTTTGCAAATAAATAGGAGTGAGCTTATCTAAAAAGATTATTTTGTAAAAGCGTCTCGTCTCTCATCACAACCCTTTTTATTGTATGCAATGTATGGATGAAAACATGATGAAAAGGCAAGGAAAATGACCACTTGGGAATTGGAATTGTTCTAAAAGATTTTTTTTTTTTTGAGTGTTTTTGATGCAAGATGAAAAATGAAATTCCTAGGCATGCAAGAATGATATTTTCAAAATGGTTTTTTATTCTTTAAAGGCAAGACGAGATATGAAATGTCGATGCCCCTCTTTTTCCTTTTGTAAAAACGATGACGTGAGGCAACCAATTGTCGTTACTCGAGTAACTTGCATGAAACAATGAGTGGCTCATGACTCAATACTTCACGTGAGATATCTTTGAAATGCTTCAACATTTGGTTAACTCAAACTTATTCTCTTATTTGAAAACAAACCTCACTTGATAGGGTCAAAGTGCCCCGATGTCGTAGAGTAACATCTCAAATTTGTGGTGCACAAACAAATTTGAGATATTACCCTTCGTCATTCCAAGGTGCACTTTTACTCATTGAGCTTTTACATGAAGAGCTTTTCTATTTTTCTTTGTTTAGAGAAGATGCATGCATTGGAAATTTTTCATTTTTTATTTTTAGTTTTGGAACATGATTTTGAAAATTATTTGGAGATGCAAATGATTTATTGGAAAAGAAAGGATTTAGAAAAATGTGCTTGACGGGGTATGACCCGCTCCTACGTATCCCATTGTAATGAGGAATCAAAGCGTACGTAGTTCTACCGTGACTTCTTGTTAAAATTATGCTTATGCATGAATGCCATGTTTTGGATGAACTTGGCGAGGAGCTTTTTCCTCTTTTTGATTATAAATGAAATGCTTATGCTATGAAGATGACAATTGTTTTTCATTTTATGCAATGAAGTGGAATGCAAGATGAATGATTTTTTTTTTCAAAATTGAAACTTTATTTAATGCAAATGATGCAATGATGTAATGATGCCATGATGCAAGATGCCCCTTTTTTTTTTGAAAATCTTTTTTTTTTTTTTTTTTTAGGAAAGACATGTCTAAACTACAATGCAACACACAAGTTGTATGTCCTCGTGTCCTACAAAGGTGGGAATCTTAAGCTCTAGGGCAACTTCAAAGGTTCCTTCCATGTAGTTCTAATCCACACCCTCACAATGGCTACCAGAGCTATAGAATCCTCATGCCGATATCCACAAATGTAGAGAACTACCAAGTGTGAAGCGTCATGAGAAAGCGTACTCTGGTTGAGACTTTCATGAGTGTCAGACAGACAAAAGTCTCGAATGACAGTCACTAATCGTCCCCACTCTCCTAAGTGTTTGTTGGATCCGGGTATAGGAGCCCACTCATAACATTCAAAATGTAAGGTGTGAATAGTGTGTGATTGAGGACATACTTTCTAAAATCTACCCTCCCCACCTGCAAGGAAAAAACCAGACCAGTCCAGACAGAAGCAAACAGTAACATGTCGTCTACCCTAAGGTTTAGTATCACAAAACAAATGAACTAACCTAAGGTGTCATCAACAACCATATATAGCTTACCTCAAGAAAGGGAGCAGAGAAGAAGGGATCATAATAGATGGGGGAAATGCATGCATAATTATAAGCATAGAAAGAAAAGGAAAAAGGCAAGGAAATGAAGAAGTAAAACGAAAAATAATTCAAATCAAACACTTTGAACCACACATCGGATTAATTAGGTTTGACCCAACGAGCTGCTGCTCAATCGATGCAGCCCCAGTTGTACACTCCCTTCGTTCTACGAACCCTTGTTGATGTTGATTCTGAACAGGCCTGCCTATTTTAGGGATTAGGAGGATTCGATTACAGTGGCCAGTGCTTGCCTTGAAAGACTTGGATTTTATAATCATCATTGTATACACCCGGGGGTATATGGGTTATCAGGAATTTTTTTTTTTAAAAAAAATATTTCCCCAGTGGAGTCGCCAGCTGTTGCGCCCGAAAAAGTCCCCGAGGGAGAAACTTCCTCGTTTACAACTTTTCTAAAAAGAAATCTTTCAATGAAGCCGCCACTAATATTTATTAAGGAAAATATTAGGAAAACCTTTTGGAAAGTAACTGGTCTTTTGAAAACTCGAGAGATGTAGGTCTGGGAATTCGGTTAGGTGTGGGAAGGTATTAGCACTTCACACCTCCTTTCTACCGAAAAGGAACCATTAATTCGATGTGTGGTTTGGATTGTTTGATTTGAAAATAATTGTTCTACTTCTTTTCTTTTCCTTTTTATTTGAAAGAGTTTCTTTGAAAACAAGAGAGGAAAGAGTCTTTTTGAGATTTTTGAAAAGTGAAACTAAACTTAAATTTTTTAAAAGAGTGCTTGACGAGATGTGACTCGCTCCTACGTACCCTCAATGAGATGAGGGATCAAAGCTACGTAGTTCTTTGTTCTTTGCGTCCGAAGACGGCTTTGTGATTTTTTTGAAAGTGTGCTTTTTGCGTCCGAAGACGGCTTTGTGATTTTTTTGAAAGTGTGATTTTTTGAAAGTGTGCTTGACGGGATGTGACCCGCTCCTACGTACCCTCAATGAGATGAGGGATCAAAGCTACGTAGTTCTTAGTTCTTTTGCGTCCGAAGACGGCTTTGTGATTTTTTGAAAGTGTGACTAAACTTATGTTTTTTAAAAGAGTGCTTGACGGGATGTGACCCGCTCCTACGTACCCTCATTGAGATGAGGGATCAAAGCTACGTAGTTCTTGGGTCTTAAACTTTGAGAAAATCTGTGTCTTATCTTGTCTTATCTTTTTGAGTTTTGGAAATATGACTCAAGCGTTCATGAATACCAAGCAAGCAATGGCTTCGAGTGGCGTTCATTACTAACTTGAAAGAAAAGTGTTGGAACCGATAATCAGTCGAGCAATTACCCAAGTGATTACAAGTCGCAACGTTTTATTATCTTTTTTGAAATTGTTTTGGAAAAGGATGAGTCATAGTGATAATTACCACTAACAACTCATATTATTTTTGAATTTTGAATTGGGTTTTTGTTGTTTTATTAATGTGTGGGAGCTTTCATAATAGTCAAACAAGCAATGGCTTCGAGTGACTACCACTAGTAACTCCATCATTAACGATCAAACAAGCAATGGCTTCGAGTGATGGCTAATGATTTGTTTATGAAAAAAATGCCTTAGGTTTTTATTAGAAAACATTTGATTTCAAGTTTGAAAAAGAAGAGATAGAACATTCCAAATCCTTTCAAATCCAAACCAAGGCAACAATAAGAAAGCATAAGCAAAGCAAACATGAATAATATTTACAAGTTGCCATGAACAATAGAATGCATTATTAATTGAATACATGATTAAGCAAGTATGTGAGGATATGAGCATGTGATCATGATGTGCTAGATTAGATAAGCATGAATGCATGTAAATGCATGAACCTTTGAGAATGAATGCAAGAATGAGTATGTACAAAGATGTGTGAGCATACAAGAATGCATGAGCATTTGATTAATGAATGCATGGACATTTAAGAGAGTATGAATGCAAAGAGTATAAACAAGTAAGGATGCATGAGGTACTAGCAAGTGAGAGTGCAAATGAATATGCAAGAGATATGAATATATGAAAAGGCATGAAGCAAGAGAGTATGCAAGGGATACAAGCAAATGAGAATGCAAGAGAGTGAATGAGGTTTTATTTAAGTGCAAGAATGTGAGAGTGTGTCATGAAAAGTGGTAAAAATTTAGTTACCTTATTCTTAGGAAATGGTGAAATGTTTTTGATGTTTTTAGAGTCTTAGGAAAAAGTGGTAAAAGTATTTTTGGGTTGATTTTATAAAATTGAAAAGTTATAAATGTAAACTAGAAAATGTTTTGGTCTTTTTGTAATTTAAGAAAGGTAAAAAGTAAAGGTAAATTATTAATGAAATGGTAACTTATTTAAGTGAAGGTGGTGAATTATTTAAGTGAAGGTAAATGGTAATTATTTAATGAGATGGTAAAGTAAAAAGATGCATGAGGTAAAATGTAATTATTTAATGAGATGGTAAAGTAAAAATGTAAAAAGTAAGTGGTAAAATATTTTTGAGTTTTAGTAAAAGGTTAATGAATGGTAAAGTGAAAAATAAGTGAATGGTAAAAGGTTAAAAACACACTAACACAATTGCCACTATCTACACAAGATCAAGCAACACATTTTTAGGCACAAAATAGGCACCAAAAACAGCCCTAAAACCGAAACATATATATGCTTAATCAATTAATTATTTCTTGCTAAATTTGCACAATCAACACATAGAACATACACAAGATAAGACCCTAAATTAATATGCTATACTACTAAACGTCAATCAAGCAACTCATATATTTTATTCACACTAAACATTAAGAAACACAAGAGAAAACATAGCCCCTAATTTCTAAAACCAAAACCTTAAACTACACATATTCACAATCAAGCTATTTTGTACCTTCAACCCATGAAATGATCAAGAACACATATGACCCCTAATTTTTGCTCTAGAGGCCGAAACCACAACCATGAAGAGATGATCTTATTTGACTCAAAAATCATGCAATCAAAATAGTATATGCAAGGAAAACATGATAAAATGAGTGTGAAATGCAAACAACAAAATGAAAACACAAGAAAACCCCTCTCTAGGCCAAGGACTCATTGCCAACACCCAAGGCTCCCAATGTCCTTGTCATAATGTTGGAAACAAGTCCTCTAAGCCTTTGAGAAGGAAAAGAGGAGTAGAAGAAGAATCTACATGGTGATAGTTAAAGAAAATGCAAGAGATTAAAAATTTACCTCTAGAACTAGTTAGCAAAAGAAGAAAAATGCAAGATGAAGCAAAATAACTTGATGAACAGCCCCTATCTCCACGCCAAACACCTTTTCTTGGAAGGATCTTGATGAAACTTGAGAGATTATAGAAGTTTTGAAGGAGGTTTAGTGCTAGGATCAAAAGTAGTGAAGGTTTAGTGATGAAAAATGAAGAAAATGGAGGAGAGAAAGGGGGGAGAGGGTGCGGTGAAGCTAGAGGGAGGAGAGGAGTGTCTTGTGCTAGGGTAAAAATGAGAGTGTCTATGTGAGCTAGGTCTTATTTTGGGCTTTTATATGAAGTGAAAACTTAAAGGGTAATTAAGACAATGTAACTCTTGCAAACCACTAGGATTTGAGATGAATTTTGAATCAAGGGTCAAGATGCAAGATCACATGGATTAGGGGCAATAAAATGAGGAGAGAGAGGGCTGAAGTGTGCAGCTTAAGGGAGGTGGTGAAGGATAAGCTTAATTACACAATTGTATTTTTCTACAAAGCTTATTACACAAGTGCCATTTTAATTCAAATGAAAGGTGAGGATTGATTTTCACACTTGAATGAATGACCATGATTTAATACAATTGCAAACAATAAAAATAAATGGAAATGGGGTGATTATGGGCTGTTATTTCGCAGCTTATGGGAGTGGAGAGTGAGTGGAATTGCAAATTGTACTTTTGATCTTATCCTTAATTCAAAGGAGTCTAGAATATTCCCTTCTAGATCATTCTTCCTAATTCATGCCATTTTGGGCCATATCCTATGATTCAATGATTGGGCTCTGAATTTTATGATCTCACCAATCCCAAAATTGATTTATTTACCCCACCTCAAAGGAAAAGACCATTTTACCCTTTTATCCAAAAACTAGGTTTTTAGGCCACAAGGTTTAATATTTATGCACAAAAATATTCACAATGGAGCATAAATATCCCTTAAATAAATCATTGATGATTATTCAAGGATTTGGGACAAAAAACTGTTTTTAGTGTGAAATGACCAAAATGCCCTTTCACTCTAAAAACCCTAGTCTTTGCCTGAAACACATTTCCACTTCAAAAATGATTTTTCTCCCTAGGAGTGACCTCTAGTACCTCAAAAATGCATGTTGAATGACTTGTCTTGAGAAATTGTCCCTTATTTGCAAAATGACCAATATACCCTTTTGCACTGAAAAACTCTAATTTGTCTAAAAAATGCATTCTAACTCTAAAAATGATTTTGGAAGCTTTGAAATGACTTTAGAAACCTAAATGCAATGCATGATGCTTTTTTACTTTTTAATTTAATTATTTTTTGGGGAAAATTAGGGTTTTGACCTAAGCCGGACAAAATTGGGGTATGACAAAAGGCAGCGGGGCGGGCCTTATATTAGAAAACTCAGAAGGCCTTGCAGTGGAAGTGTCTCTGACATTTGCATTCCACACCTCCAACAATCAGGCTGAGTACGAGGCATGTATAGCCGGGCTACAGCTCGCAAAGGAATTCAACGCCGACCGAGTAGAACTACACTCAGATTCATTACTGGTCGTTTCACAGATCCAAGAATTTTATGATGCAAAAGACGAAGTGTTGAAAAGCTACTTGGCCAAAGTAAGGGAGCTCCTCCGGCAGTTCGACCGGGCAGAGGTCAAACACGTGCCAAGAACAGAAAACGTCCGGGCTGACATCCTATCAAAGCTGGCCAGTACGAAGACGCCGGGCAATCACAGAAGTTTGATCCAAGAAACCCTGACTCGGCCGAGCGTCCCAACTAAGCCTAGTCAATCCTTGGTCGTCCTCACCATTGAAGTAGAAGATGATTGGATCGCTCCCATCTTGCGCTACATCACATTGGGCGAGGAGCCGACCGATCCAAGGAGGCCAAAACCTTGAGATTACGATCTACTAAGTACTCCGTGATCGAAGGGAGGTTATATCGAAGAGGATTCTCCTGCCCGCTCCTCAGATGCCTATCGTCGGTCGAAGCCGACCATGTTTTAAGAGATATCCACGAGGGGAGGTGTGGCAGCCATCAGGGCGGACGGTCCATAGCGAGAAAAGCACTCAGAGCTGGGTACTACTGGCCGACCATGGACGAAGACGCCAAGAAGTTAGTACAGAAATCCAAGAAATGCCAAGTGCACGCGGATGTTCACGTCGCCCCCTCATCGGAGCTGCAAAGCCTCACCTCACCTTGGTCGTTCGCTTGGTGGGGGATGGATTTGCTTGGTCCTTTTCCACCTGCACCAGGCCAGTTCAAATTCCTGATCGTGGCAGTGGATTACTTCACAAAGTGGATAGAGGCCGAGCCTCTGGCGACCATAACCTCGGCAAAGGTCAACAAGTTCTTCGGACGGAATGTCCTAGCTCGGTTCGGAGTTCCTCAACAACTCATCACAGATAATGGCACTCAATTTACAGATAGAAAATTCAGAGAAACGTTGGCCGGCTTAGGAGTGAAACAGCGTTTCACACATCGAGCACCGCAGACGAGCAGGCGGGCCGAAGCGGCCAACAGGGTCATCCTGCGTGTGCTGAAAAAAGAAGGCTCGATGAAGCGAAGGGGAATTGGGTCGAAGAGTTGCAGACCGTCCTCTGGGCATACAGGACGACCCCCCATTCATCGACCGGGGAATCACCTTTCAAACTGGTCTACGGAATGGACGCTGTAATTCCCATAGAGATGAACGAGCTGAACTGGAGAACCACCAATCCCCCAACGACGGTCAATAACGACCGGGCGTTAAGAGAAGAATTGGACTTAGTTGAAGAGTTGTGCAATCAAGCATCCTTGAGAGAAGCATTGATCAAATAGAAGGTGGCTGCCCGGTACAACGCCCGTGTGCAAAAAAGAGACTTTCCCATCGGACAGCTGGTCCTCAGGCGTGCGGACGTTGGTAACAAGAATGCTCGTCAAGGAAAACTTGCCCCTAATTGGGAAGGCCCATACCGTGTCATCAACAAGACCGGCCGTGGGGCGTACGAACTAGAAACCATGGAAAGGGCGATTATCCCCAGGACATGGAATAGTGATAAACTAAAGCAGTACTACGTTTAGTACCTCGTTTTGTAATTGATCAACAATTGAATGAATAAATATCAGGCGGGCGCTCTTTTTCCCCACTGGGGTTTTTTACAGAGGCCCGTTTTTTAAATTCTTGTCTTTTAATTACTTGCAACATCGAATGACCGGTCGCTCACAACGCACGTATAACGGAGCGACCGTATGACCAACTAGTTGGTCCAAACGAACGTAGATCCCGAGCGGTCTACTACGAACGCCACCGAGTTGGCCCGATCGAAGGTCACCAAGTTGACCTAAAACGAGCGTCACCGCGTTGACCCAATCGACCGTAGGCCGCTGAGCGACCTACAAAAATTGCCATTGAATTGGCCCAAGGGCCAAGCAATAACCCACAATCGATCGTAGGTCGCCGAGCGACCTACAAAGAGCGTCGTCGGACGGCCCAAAATCGAGTCATTCTGACTCAAGGGTCAAGTAATGATCCACATAACTATAGGACGCCGAGCGGCCTATAACGAGCGCTTCGAAAAAGCGCGAATTGGTCGTCGATTGGCCTAAAACGAGTGCCTTCGAAAAGGCCCGAAAGAGCGGCCTGCGACCGGCCTCCGTTTCGTAACTTAGAAAAGTGCGAAGACAAGTAAATTCAAGAAAACAAAATTCTAAAGTTAAAATTCATTACAAAGCAAGGCGCCCGATCGAAGCCAGACGCCCAAATTGTTCAACCGCTCGAAGGCGGATTCAAAGTAGCAAAACTACAAGTGTTACACCGCTCGCAGGCGGGCAAAATAAAGAGTGGATCATTTCTTGGAGCGGCCTAGGACCACCAACCGTTTGCGGATCATCTTGCCGTCATCATCCATCCTTGCAGGCAAGACGATCTCTTCGCCTTCGACCACATGATCGGGTTGCACCAGTCGGTCCTCATATTGGATGCCTCGAGCAGCGAGCAACTTCATCTGGGCCACAGCATTGTCGAATTGGTACAGGGCCGCTCCCTTTGCCACAGAAGCTACCTCGGCGACCTTCTCCTGGATGGCGACCTGCTTAACCTCCTCGAAGCGAGCGACCTCAGCTTTCAGGGTCTTCACCAGCTCATCGAGCTCTTTGTTCCTGGCCGCCAGCTTGCCCTTATCTTCGACTGCCAGCTTTCGGTCTTTCTCAGCGGCCACCAGCTTGATTTTGGTCTGTTCCAGGGCGGGATCTCAGGCTCAAGCTCTTTGAGTTTCCGCTCGGCCGCCTCAAGGTTTTTGACTTTGCGCTCGGCCGCATCCCGCTCTGCCTCAGCACCTGAAATGGAAAACAAGGTTAACGGACGAACAACATATATTCGGCCGAGCAATTAGCATAGTAAGCAACTTACGTGCTTGATTGTTCTTCAAATCCGCCGTCTTATTCGCGGACTTGAAAGCGGTCGCGCCACAAAAATCCATGGGGTCCTTCTTAAAGCGCGCCACCTCAGCATCACCGAAGTCTTCAAGCTCGAAAATGGGGGACACAACCCGATCATCCTCCTCCCTCCTCGGTCGCTTAACTGGGGTGCGACCGTCCTTGACTTGGGGACCGCCCCCTGTAGTCCGCTCCGGTCTAGGAGTGTTCTGGCGTTGCTGAGAGTGGGGGGCAAGAGTTTTCTTTTGGGAGCTGCCGGTGACATACTTCTCGAGGTTGAGCCAGTCCGAGGTCGACATCTTCAAAGTTTTTCCTGAAAAAGGACGTAAGGGCGTTAGCCGACCGATCAAATAAAAGCAATCAAATAAAACAAGTCGAATTCACCGACCGAGCTCGGACACCAGCTTGTCCCCTTCATACAGCGAGAATGGCGGCGAGGGATATCCTTCGAGATTCTCGTGGCGGTAGGCGGGCGACAGCCCGTGATCATACCCAAAGTGGCAGTATCTTCCTCATCCAAGGTGGATACGACGAAAGTGTACTCGCCCGGTTTTTGAGTAAAGTGGGCCGCCCGCCACGAAGTCGGAAAGAAAGAGGTCCCTGCTGTGCCGTCCGGAAAAACCTCCGCGATGTCTTTAGCGGCCTCCGCACCAGGAATCACCCAGAAGTATTGGTTTTTCCACCCGTCCGGCAACAAATCCGAGTAAGCCCTGAAGAATTTGCGGGGGAACGCCTTCTGATTCTTAAAGGACATTTGTTCCCTGCGGGCCATATTGGTGCCATACTCACCATGCCAGCTCAATTCGAACAAGGCGAGGAAGAACTTAGTTGATACATTTCGCTCCAACCGGTCGCATAGATGCTCGAACGTCTTCATAAACCCCCAGCCGTTCGGGTGGAGCTGAGATGGGGCAACATTCAAGTACCTAAGAACATCCTGTTGAAAATCAGTGAAAGGGGGGACGATCCCCATCTTCTCGAAAACAACACGGTGCATAGTGAACTTCAAGTTTGAGGCGACGGTCGCAACATTCTCGTCTTCACGCATACCTTTAACCTTCCACCCCGGCTTGGCGAAGAAGGCATTCAGGTCGTCTATACAGGGATGCTCCAGGCCGATAAAGCTTTTAAAGGTTCTCATCTTCTCGGACAGCCATGAAATATCATTTTCATCGATGACTGTAGCCGGCTCGACCTCTTCCTCCTTGGATTCGCTAGCAACCGTTTGGCGGTAGACTCCTCAACGGATTCGCCGCCGGCAAAGACCGTCACCTGCATTTTCTTTTCGGCTGGAACCCCCTCTATCGGCCGCCTGTTCCTCAACATACATCGGCTCGGGCTCTCGAGGATCGATCTCCAAGTCAATCACTTCGTCGTGAAGACTTCCTAAAGCAGACCGAGTGACATCGATCATCTCCTCGTCACCTATAATGTCGACCAGCTGGTCGCTCCCTTCGCTATCCCGCTCGGCTGTTGGAGATGGTAGCCGCCCGGTTGTTCGAGGTGGTGGCGAGGGGACCCCCGACTCCGTCGAAGTAGATAAAGAAATGCTATCGCTCGAGTTGGAGCTAGAAGAACTTGATTGTGAAGCGTCCGCAGGAGAACGCCTCTGTACTTCGAAGATTTGGGAAGGTCCGGACGACCCTCCAGATGACACAAACTCGGCCCGTTCTGGCTCTTGTGAGGGTCGCGTCGCCATGATCGCAAGGCTCTGCTGGGGGGCACCAGATATTCGAGCGGTCTGCTTTGTTCTGGCCAGATCCACCTAAGAAAAGGATATCACGTCAGGTCGACCGAGCCAGTGCGCTCGAGAAAAGGGGGGCGACGTGGTCGTCCCCGACCGGACGCCTCCCCTTTTACGAGGCGTGGAAACTAAAAGCTAGAAATAAAGCAGTAAAAGACAGAAACTAAAGAAGATTAAGGCTTAAAGGAGCGGCCTACCTGGAAGATCGCTTGCAGAAGAAAGGAGGAGCGGACGAGTAACTCTGGTGCGGCAGCTCTCAGATCGCTTGCAGAAGGCTCGGTCGGCAGCAGAGATATGATTTTCAGGTGTGGAAGACGTGCTGACCAAATGCCCTATTTATAGGAGGCCCACGAGCATTTAAACGTCGCGAGGGCTGCCGCCGCCTCTCCCCATCCGTTGCATGGGGAACCCCAAAAGGTGTCTCGAGACACGCAAAAGTCACTTCATTCATTGCGCAGTAATGACGGGGTCGAAGCCCAAACGTCACGCACGCTCGGACGACAACCCAGCCACGACCGACCTATTCCTGGTAAGTGCAGAAACAATTCATTCCACCGGGGGCAAAGACTCAAGCCTCAGCCCGCCCTGAAGCGACCTAGGCTTGGGGGGCAACTGTTCTGGGGTGTATTAGCAATTGCAAGGCGGTGCAGTTAGAAATGGGCCAACGGCCCGACCCAGTGCATTCAGCCCAAGACCGTGTCTTGGTCCGCAATTCTCGGCGGCCGGTCGTATTCTCGCAACGGCCAGGTCGCCCCAGTGGTATAAGTACCACCTCATCCACACTGTCAGGTACACAATTCCTACCCTGTGATACCTCGCTCGCTAGCACTCTTCTGACTAGAGCGTCGGAGTGTCTTTGCAGGTACCACCCGAGGTGCTTTCAAGGCCGGTCCTCATTCCTTGGCGACGACCGGACGAAGCTACAACGAACAACATCTACACTTGGTGATCAAGGTACGATCAAATATATTCCAAGTCAGCAGGTGCCACATCATCAGTTAACTGACATGTCATTAGCTGTTAACTCAGATGGACGGAAAGGACTTAAGTTAAACGATTTTGGGACTTGAGGGACTACACTGAGAAAAAAAAACTTAAAAACGACCAAAACGAAGTAAATAAATAACTTACAAAAAGACATTTTAGCCTATTAGTATTAGGGATGTTCAAAACTGAACCAAACCAATAGAAAACCGCAAACCGAAAACCACTAAAAACCGCTTTCTATTGGTTTTGTTCAGTTTTTTATATTAGTGAACCGCGCGGTTCGGTTCGGTCTGCGGTTTTGATTACCAAAACCAAACAGCAAAATCCTATATACTAAAATAAAATTAGACAAGGCAATATATGTAAGAAATAAGAAAGCGATTTATTTAAGGGGCCGTTTGGATTAACTTATTTTTTAACTTATGACAATCAACTTATGAAGATAGTAAGTTTTTATGTTAATTCATAAGTTCTTACTAACAAAAATTGTATCTCCCTAAATTATTTTTTCTATAAACTACATTTACAAACTTATGAATAATATATAAAAAGATATTTATTTGCATAAATTATTTTTTATAAGTTCAAAATAAGTTCTATGAACTAATGAGTCTGCATTTGTGTCAAAAAAAAATAAAAACTAGTGAGTCTGCATTCCTATCTTTGAAAAAAAAAAATCATTTCTCTCACGACTCTCGCTCCTCTTTTGTGAAGTGAATCTGCATTTCTTGAAGTTAAAGCCATGGCAGAAATGCATCGTTTTTTGATTGAACGGTCACCTGCTACCGTCGGGAAGTGGTTAGTACTCTCTCTAGCTAGGTAGGTTTCAATGGGCACTTCCCGCGTTTCTCACTGTGGTATCGCTTACAAACTCCCCCCTTTTAGCTTTACCTCAAACATGCTTCTATTTCACGTGGATTTCAAGAACAATCTTCAATTTATCTGGCGCTGTTTAATCGTTTCTCTTTTCTTTGCTGTTGCATGATATCGACTCCCTAAAGCCCCAAAACCCCCAATCTTCCGTAAAACCTAACACTATTTCCACCCAATTTTCCTTCTGTTTCTAGATAATTCTGAAAATTAACTCATTTATATGAATTATTGGATGTTGATCTTATTAATCATTGTATTATTTTGCTGATATTGTTTAGGGATACGCTTTGACACTTATTTTCCTTCATAACTTTCTGTTATTATCTTTTATGAGGTTCATTATCATATAAAAATTGTCAACGTTTGTTTATTGATATAGCTATCGTTATATTTATTTATGTATATGCGACGTTGGTGTCGTGTTCACTTGTTCTTGTTGTTATAGTGTTATTTGTTTAGCACCCGCTCTTTGGATGTACACCTTTGAATGCTAGATTGCTATATATAAGCTTAAGGCTGAATTGAAAATTAATATTCATATATTGTATAATTTGGGAATTAGAG
This sequence comes from Oxytropis ochrocephala, assembly GCA_020916435.1. Lineage (NCBI taxonomy): Eukaryota > Viridiplantae > Streptophyta > Magnoliopsida > Fabales > Fabaceae > Oxytropis > Oxytropis ochrocephala. Next base: position 50,625,111 of record CM037092.1, on the reverse strand, counting down.
GTGTTACAAATCATATATTCTGATATATTTGAGAGAACTGAAACGTATATTCATTGATTGTGATGATACAATGGTATTACACTATATATAGAACCTGAGATGCTAAACTGAGATAAGACTTAGCAACTATCTAACTGCCTTAACTGTTAGACAGTTACAGTAACAAACTGTAACTGCACTAACCAATTCTAATTAGCAACTAACAGAAACTATAACAAGTGAAAGCAAGCCAATACAATTATGTATCCTCTCTAACAAGAGGTGAAAGGACATGGTGCGCCTTCTTTGTATAAAGAGTTTCTTTGCTTGCAATGACTGGAGGGTTCTTCGTAGTTGGTCTTTCTTGGCATGAAACACTGATTTAACAGAACGTCATACACATTTTATTAGGTTTGGGAGACAGTAATTTCTTATAATGTTCTTACCATATGAATAACACTTTGTCCATTTCTATCTTATGACTTTAAGTGTTGCATCACTGTACAGTATTTTCCATTGTGAGTGATCAAACCTTGATGTTCGGTTCTGAATTGATTTACTTGTCATATGGAAGTTGAAGTATTTAAAGTTTGGGTTCTACACAGAAATTTTCCACTATACACGGTCTACACGTTTAATATTTTTGATGCCTCAAAACTCGTCGAAAAATGGGAATTTGCTAATTCTTGTCCAAGATGTAAAGCTTCCAATGTGTCCAACAACCTTCAAAGTTTGAAGTTTAAACTTTGAAGGTTGTTGGACACATTGGAAGCTTTACATCTTGGAAAAGAATTCTCAAATTCCCATTTTTCTTGGTTTCATTTCGAAACATCTCGAATTTATTGGTAGTTTAATTGTTGGCTTAAGATTTTGATATGGGATCACTTCCATGTTGTTTATATGAATGTTAGGGACTTGCCTATTTAATTTGATGATTTTCCGATGAGTTTTGAGCCTTCAAAAATATTAAACATGTAGACCGTGCATAGTGGAAAATTTCTGTGTAGAACCCAAACCTTAAGTGAATTTTCTGTATCATTTAGTGAGGATTTTGGGTAAAATAGTAATATGGCAATAAATATATGCATGTAAGTGATTTTCATATTAAATTTTATATCAATATGAAATAACTTTCCCAGGTAGAAAAATTGTGTCTTTAATCAGTGCAAACTAACCGTTTCTGGAGTTTTCTGGTTATGTTTCTGTTTTGAATTTCCTTTTAAGTGTGTGGAAACAGTTACTTGATCTAGAAAAATATTTATTTGAGTCACAATGGGAAGATGAGTGATGTCCTGATCTGATCCACAATTAAGGTTTATGATTTATATGCACTTCAGATTATGAGAGTCAGAACAAACTTGTGCCAGTGTTAGATGCACTTCAAATTTGATATATAAAAATTCAAAAATTGAAGAATCCAAGATTTTAATTGCAGAAACACTACATAAGATGAACCGAAGCAGAAACAACAAGTTCAATTGGGAAGTCTATAGCTGTGAGTGGAGAGAAGAAGGTCGTGTTTAGCCCAATAGAAGTTGTTGAAACTTGAGAAGCTAACTAATAGTATCTAGTATCCACTTTGAGGTAAAAGATTATTTTAGAGAGCAGAGGTAGATTGAAATTTGAATGGATTAAAGCACATGTTTGATGTGTTTGATACTTTTTCTACGCTAAATATTTAATGGAGTAAAGCACATGTTTGATGTGTTTGATACTTTTTCTTTTCTTTTCTGAAATGAGGGAGATTGAAATTTGAATAGTTTGATTGCAGATGTGCTATTTTTTTGTAATTTTGAGAAGATGGTGCTAGAGAAAATGTTTTACTTTGCAATCTAAATTTAGTATCAATTGAGACAATAGAAATCCATATTCTGTTATTAAATTTCAAAAAAAAGTCCAAAATGCATGGACTTCATTGTTTCCTTGGATTCCAAGGGTCTCCACTTCACTATTTCCTTGGATTCCAACTTGTGCGTTGCCCTTTGTGTTGCTATGGTTTGTTTGCATTGCTCTTCTTTTGTTCTTTGCCGGTTTAGTTGCTTCGTTTATTGATTTCTGTTTAGTGCATTGTTTTCTTTGTTTTATGTGTCCCTAGTCTTGTTTCAACATTGGTATTTGTTGCTCTATTTTATGTTGCAATATATGATCCCTTTTGCTATAGCTATTAGCATATATGTTTATGAAATGTTTTCAGTTTTTCCCGTTGAAATTGATTTTTTATTTATTTTTATTTTTATTTTTATTTTTTATTTATTTATGTTTTATGTAGTAGGATCTTATCTACATGGTTTGCTATTTTGCTTTATTATGGAGTTTGAAGATGGGAAATTGATTTACATGTGCTAATTGGTGTTCTACTATGTATATGTGTCATTTATAGGTTTTTTTAATGTCATTTTTGTATATTCATAGACTCCTCTTACGAGTCTACGAGTCGAATTTACAGACTCCTCACGAGTCTATGTAGACTCTCGAGTCTGACAATCTTGAGGACAAGGTTGTGCCCTATGTTGCATGGGTACAGGTACATACAGTACCGGGTGCGGGTAATGGTACGTAATACGTAGTTTTTCGAAAAATCTAGGTACGTGTACGTCATATAAATTTGATAGAAAACATAACTAGAAGATAGAAAACACAAATAAGTAAGACTTATATCACAAAAATATACAATGAATTATAAGAAAAACTTACTTATATAGCAAAAAGTAGAGAAATAATATTCAATGTAGTAGAAGTTTCAATATCATCAAAAAAATAAAATGAAAAATCTGTTTTTTGTTCACTGTACAACACACATATTTTTGTATATCGAATCAAAAATGGAGGCTCGTAAGTACCCAATGAGTACCGGAATAGAACCGTGAATTCTAGGGGGTGGCAGTGATAGAACCGTGAATTCTAATGAAGAAATGGGTCAGGTTCTGGGCAGTGGGCCACAGCCCAATACTTGGCTAGTATTCGCTAGAAGAAGAGAGGAATCCAGGATTAACATTCTGTGAGTTGGGTAATTAATAAGGTTGTTAACATTCTGTTAGGATTGCGTAGTATAAAGGCTGTAATGTTCATTGTAATATTTTATTGATGTAGAATTACTTTCAAACTGATATTCAGTTGGCAGAGAAAATTGTTCTTTGAAGGAGTCTTGGCTCTGCTGTATGTCCTATTGTTTGCACTAAAAACAGCATTCTGTAATTCTTTCTTCAATATTCATTAAAGATTTACTAGTTCTCTTCTTCTAGATTCCTAACACACTATTCTAATATAAGCTATTTAAGTGTATAGTCAAAGTAACAAAAGATTTGTATTCACATTAAAGTCCTAGAAGGATAATCTCAACATGTTCTCTCGGCGTCGGCTTAACTGGATCGCCAATGGAAATGAGAAAACAACAAGTTTTTTAACATGCGCAAGACATTCAGAAACAGCCTCGCCTTTCTGAGTCGTGCTTCACAGTTCTTGACATAGTTGTTGAACATGTGCTTGTATATGTGCATTCAGAAACAGCCTTGCCTTTCTGAGTCGTGCTTCACAGTTCTTGACATAGTTGTTGAACATGTGCTTGCATATGTGCATTGAAGTTTATCCCAGTATTCCCATGAATGGACTGATACAATGACTTGAGTATGAACTCCACTATTTAGCATCCATTTGAGCCAAGATAGGATCAATTGGTCAGGTTGCTTCCACTCTAGACGCGAAGAACCGTGCGTTCTGCTTCAGTAAGAAAATGAGATGGAATTTGAGGATTCTCGAGAAAATGATGAAGTCTGTGTGACCTTTGATTGACAAGCTTGATCTGTTGTCACCATTGGAGAATATTATCATCACAAAGCTTTTCCAAAATCAAGGAAAAGTAATTGGTGTAGAATTCTGGTGTTGCTATGGCGGAACCATTGCAGGATTTGGCGTTTGGGAAGGCGCCATGGACAAACTTCAAAGCTCAAGCTCTGTATACCATTTTAGATATAAGAGAATGTGTAGAGTGAGTGAGTTTGAGATAGTAATGAATAATATCTTTATCTTATATTCTGATTTCCCAAAACAACCATTAAAAGTGCACTCACATTTATAGTGTCACTAACACTTGGTCTGTTTTAGGTTCAATACCATCATAAATGATTACAAATGAACTCATTATTTCCAATCCTATTGCCTGACCTGGACATATAACATCTTTTTGACTTTTATATATATAATATATCCTTGACATATGTATGAATAAAGCAAGGGCTTTCACATTATCAATCTTAAATTTCGATCACCTAACTCTTTCGATGAATGTTTTGAAAGAATTGTGATTTTCAGTGTTGTGAATGTTTTAGTTAGGTAACTCTCACAAGTCAACTGGTAGTATTGCTAAAATTAATTCTAGTTTAAAGATTGACTTTGGCCCTCACTTAATTAGGATATGTCCTTTTCATAAGTCTTGCTAAATGTTAAATCCATTCCTCTTATACACAGGCGATGATGAAAGATCATAAGTCTTGCTAAATGTTAAATCCATTCCTCTTATACACATAAGGTTTGTTTGAATGCGTTGATGGCGTACACCTATGGAAAGGATGTGGCTGCACATGTAGAGAGACTAATTTCTTCTAGTGGTACTTCTTATTCCTTCATGTTTTTCCTCATTTTCATTTTTACTCCTTCTTATGTGCCTGGGCATGCTTTAGGAGCACCTTTTCTATATGCATTGCTGATTGCATACATTATATATATATATATATATATATATATATATATATACACACACACATACGGACACCAACACATTCTGTTTGCATATAATTGCAAGTTCAACGCTGAGTCACATGTTTATAATTAGCAAATAAGAATGCATGATTTTTAATTATTACATTATTTGGATGTGGGATTACCAAAATAGCTTGAGGTCATTTTAGTATAGTTTTCTCTGTTTATTATGTAATTACTAAATGTGTGTTTCTCCTTTGTTTTAGTTTAGATTGTCTTCCAATAATTGACATTCTTCTCTTGTGGTTCAGTAATATAATCAGCAGCAGAAGAAATCAGGAGTCATGTTAATTAGTTCACACAAAAAAAACCATGTTTTGTGTAACTTAAACTTTTTTGTTTCTACTACATTGATAATTAATTCTTTTGGTTGAACGAAAAAGATTAATTCATATTCAGTTCTCCAAATTGCTTTCGATTTCGCGATTCCTCATTTTAGTGTGTATTATATAACCAACCAAGTTTTTTTGTCAACAGGGCCTTTCAAGAATGGACCGATGACTTGAGTAAGAACTCCACTATTTAGCATCCCTTCGAACCAAGATAGGATCAATTGGTCAGGTTGCTCCCACTCTAGACGCACAGAACTGTGCGTTCTGCTTCAGTAAGAAAGTGAGGTAGAATTTGAGGATTCGCGAGAACATGATGAAGTCTGTGTGACCTTTGATTGACAAGCTTGACGCGCAGAACTGTGTGTTCTGCTTCAGCAAAAATGTGTGGTGGAATTTGAGGATTCTCGAGAAAATGATGAAGTCTGTGACTTTTGATTGACAAGCTTGATCTGTTGTCACCATTGGAGAATATTATTATCACAAAGCTTTTCCAAAATCAAGGAAAAGTAATTGGTGTAGAATTCTGGTGTTGCTATGGCGGAACTATTGCAGGATTTGGTGATTGGGAAGGCGCCATGGACAAACTTCAAGGCTCAAGCTCTGTATACCATTTAGATATAACAGAATCTATAGAGGGAGTGAATTTGAGATAGTAATGAATAATATCTTTATCTTATATTTCTGATTTTCCAAAACAACCATTAAAGGTGCACTCACATTTATAGTGTCACTAACACTTGGTCTGTTTTAGACCGTTAGCTGATTCATCCACAAATAAGGTTTGTTTGAATGCATTGATGGCGTACACCTATGGAAAGGATGTGGCCGCACACATAGAGAGAGTAATTTCTTCTAGTGGTACTACTTATTTCTTCATGTTTCTTCCTCATTTTCATTTTTACTCGTTCTTATGTGCCTGGGCATGCTTTAAGAGCACCTTTTCTGAATGCATTGCTAATTGCATACATTAGATATATATACGGACAACAACACATTGTGTTTGCATATAATTGTAAGTTCAATGCTGAGTCACATGTTTATAATTAGCAAATAAGAATGCATCTTTTTTTAATTATTACATTATTTGGGTGTGGGCTTACCAAAATAGCATGAGGTCATTTTAGTGGTGTTTTCTTTATTATTATGTAATTAACTAAATGTGTGTCTCTCCTTTGTTTTAATTTAGATTGTCTTCCAATAATTGACATTCTACTCTTGTGTGGTTCAGTAATTTAATCAGCAGCAAAAGAAATCAGGAGTCATGTTAATTAGTTCACAAAAAAAAAACCATGTACATTGATAATTAATTCTTTTGGTTGAAGGAAAAAGATTAATTCATGTTCAGTTCTCCAAATTGCTTTCGATTTCGCGATTCCTCATTTTACTGTGTATAATATAACCAACCAAGTTTTTTTGTCAACAGGGCCTTTTAAGAATGGACTGGTACAAGGACTTAAGTAAGAACTCCACCACTTAGCATCCGTTCGAGCCAAGATAGGATCAACAGGTCCTACTTCAACAGGTCCTACTTTCTATTTAACACAGGTGCAGGCCGCATTGACAGAACCGGAGAAGATGCAATTTCCACAAAGAAAGCAATCAATCAAAGTTTAGGTTAGATAAAATAATTATTGTTTCTTGTTTGCCACATTCCAATTTTTGTTCTAGTTACTTTCCAGTTGCCAACAGCCTTTGTATACTGCCAGTTTGCTTGGAGAATTTTCAAGGTTAATGTTAAAATCAGATTGTTTTGGGAAATTATGCTTGTTTTGAGAAAATTCACTAATACACAAACAATTCCAATATAACCATATATCATGTTGACTGTATGACCACACAAATTGAAAAATCATAAACAAATATCTATATCATATCTGTAATAAAATTAAAGATGAATTTAATAATGTAAAACATTTATGGTTGATCCGTATAGTTTTGGTGTTTGTTTGAATGTTACTTAATTCGTATAGTGTTGATGTTTGAATAAGGTTTCTTAATATCTCATAAACAAACACTGCTAAAAAATCAATTTGGATCATAGTAAAAAAAGAATATCAAATTATCAACCAAAATTAAAGATAGAAAAATATGAAATTGTTTCAAATTTTATATACCTGCTCTCCTCAAAAGAGAGCTTTATTTGTATCTGGCGTAAGGAAATCAAACAATAATCTCTTTGTATTCACTTCAAATAGGTTTTGCAAATTAAATCACGAGATATTTCTCTAAATATAGGATAGTTTGGTTGGAAGAGAAAAAAAGATAAGGGAGACATTATAATAACAATTCATTAAATCATGACCTTTGGAAGAAAGTGGAGAGGAAAGAAGGTTTTAAATATCTCGTACTCTGTTTGCACATTTTTGTCTAAAGCTCGGGTTGTGCACCTCTTAGTTATATTTTAAACAACTTGTCAAAAAATTTATAATTTAAACCAAGTTCATTGAAAAAAAAATGAAATTATAAATACGCAACTAGAAAGTAATTAAAGTGACAATTCTACAGCTATTTTATAATGATAAATCTCAATATTTTCCCCGGGTAAGTCCAGGAGTGTACGGTACACTAGTTTGAGGTAACCACTGGTTACCTGAAATGAGCTGGGCCACTGTGAAATTACTAGCTTGGCTAGTAGTCAGTACATGATAATTACCCCATTTCACTCTGTTTCCTAACCTAGCCCCAGGTCCATAATTGTTATACTCACCATAGAATAGGGTGTCCAAATTTGTGGAACCATTCCACTCCAACCACCCTTTAGGACTCAACAACTCACTAATGTAAGATTGCATGAACACTGTGGTCGAGTATGGCTTCCACGGTCTCCCAAGAAATGTTTGTGTGGAGTTTATTACTGAGAGAAGGTCTAAATCTGCAGTAATATTGCAGAACTGAAAGGAGAACCCGTAGGGGATTAGATTGCGTCTTCCTCCTTGTGCCGTGATTGTGTTTTTTTGCGTTGACTTTCCTTTCTTTACCAACACTTGGCAGTCCTGAAATACTGCAGTGGCGTACCCAAATATAAAATCCACAGTGCCTCTGATTGTGCATTCTTTATAGAACTGGTGACCGCTGTGGGCGTATAGTGTGTCTTGGTAGCCCGAAAATGCACATTGGTAGAAGACTGAAAAATCTGATGATGACATTATGGCCACAGCTTGCTCACCTTCTGCACCTGCAGTGTTCTGAAATGTTATACCTTGTGCCATGAATCCCCTGCCTTTGACACCTTCATAATAATAGGTAAATGAAAATTGGGTCAGTTGTTTGATTTGAAAGAAGACAAGGCATTATGTTCTTGAGAGATGGTATAGTTATAGGCATAGAAGCTTCACTAAAACTATAATGAAACAGAACAAAAGCACAAAAAAGTGTAGTTTTAGAACACAATATGAAATTAAGCTAACAAAACAAAAACAATAGGAAGAATTATATCTCACAGAATCCAATTTGTCTTGAAGACCAACATGGAGAAAAATACAAAACTTTGCATAGAAAAGTGGGAATAAAAAAAGTAGAAGAAAATTTGGATTCATTGTAGTTATAGTGTGTTCTTACAAAAGGTTGCCGTGTGTTCTGTCTTCAATTTGTTTCCACCATAACTGAGGTTACTAGAGATGATAGTAACATCTCTTCCCTCTCCAATCATCTCTATGTTCTGCTTCTGCTGAACAATCAGAACATTTTCATGGTAAGTACCTTTCTTGATATATATTCTGAAACGTTTCATGCTAGAATTTGGGACAGCGTTCACAGCATCCATAATTTTAGTGTAGTTGCCGGTCCCATCAAGAGCAACAACAGCATCATATTGAGTATCTTTTGTGAGAAGTAGTTTCTGGTAAGGTGACTCTTCCCTTGAAAGAAATTGGCTGTCTATGGTAAAGTAGAAGAAGAAGAATAAGAAGAAATAGATGAATGCAATTCTGGCCATTTTTGATGGAAAAAAAAGTGAGGCTGCTGTTTTGCAAGAAAGAGATGAAGAATGTTGTGTGCTTTAATTTGTGACAATGTGTAATAGTTTCATGTCTTTCCCTGCCTTTTATAAGAGGTGCCTGGCCTTCTTTCTCTAAGGGTAATTTAATGGGAAAAAGAAGAGAAGAGATACACTGAGGAAAATGGGTTTCAGCACAAGTTATACATACATGAAACTTAAGAAACTTTAGCAATGTATAGTCTCTAAATATAAAGGAGAGGATCAAGCAGAGTTATTTGAATTATAAGTAGTGTGATGTGATGTTGATGTTTTCTCTTTGGAGTGGAGTATTAATGAAATAAAGAACTATGTATATATTTATATTCATTAATATATGTATTATGTATTCATTGAGTATATCAGTATATGTATTATATGTTTACTGGATACATGTTTAATATTTGTTTCTGTTCTGAAATTAGTCCAAAAAATGGGTTACAGCTAGTGTAAAAAGAAGGGAAAAGAGGGAATTCTTCCCCTCAACTGCTCTAAGGAGGCCTTTGCCCTTTGGGTAGATATGAGTTGGCATGTGAACTCACTATCTAATATAGAAATGAAGGTGTAGAATAAGGTACTTACTAGTTGCTACTTGCTACTGCTTCTGTAAATTATTGGAATCTGAAAATAGAACCTAGCTTACTGAAATGGAATGATAATTTAGTTTTGGCTTGTATTATCATTATTATTATTATTATTATTATTTGTAACTTTACTGTTTGTATTCTAAAATTGTAGCACTACTTGTATATTGAGAGAGATTGCTTTGCTTTCTTCTATTTCTTTTAGAGTTCTTTGGCCTACATCATGATGTATATGTATGTATGTATGTATCATTGAGAGCTGATGATGTTTAGGTTCATACTGTGGCATGCATGTCATGTGTGCTGAATATGTATGATGATGAAGATATATATACATATTCAGCATTAGAACAGACACAGTGAGTGGGGATAGAGGAATATACATACATATACATCATGATGTAGGCCAAAGAACTCTAAATGAAATAGGAATATAGTCTCCATCTAAATATAGGAGAGGATCAAGAATGGTATCTTAATTGATTAGAATTATATATGCATGTGCTGTTGATGTTTTTGTTTTGTAGTATTAATGTTGTAGGTGTAATTAAGATTGGCACACGTACAACCATAAGTAGTAAACATTGATCCATCACAGAATATCACCACATGTACATGCTAATGTTATGCTACATGATTAAGGATTCCCCTGTTGTTGAATTTCCAGCCGTTCAAAAGTAATTTCCTCATTGCTAAAGCAGCACTACGTATATGTATGCATAGCTGTCAGCTGATGATTTTCCTTTTGGTAAATAATGAGAACTAAATAAAGAAGAGATATTAATTAGCAGCACTCAAAATTGCACTTCAAGAATCAAGAGAACTGTGATACTGACTTAAAACTGCAACTTAAGTTATACGGCTACAAAAGCTTGTATAGGTATTTTATAAGGTAACTATATAGCTACTGATGGTCCACATATTTTAATGCTATGCAAAATTAGAAAAAGTTCTCTGCAGAAGCATATTAGTAGTGAGAGAAGTATACTATTTTATCAATGAATGCATGTGTATAGTTTTAGGGACCAAGTATGGTTTTTTGTTTTAATTTTTTATTTATTTACAGTTTTTTGTTTTAAATCTAATTATGCAGCTACACTACACCTGTGTCATCCACCAAAGCTGAATAAGGGGATGTGCTTGTAGCATTCATATTTGCAGAAAGTGCATCCATCACCAACTTGGTTATCATATGTATTTTTCTGATCGGAATCCTGCCAGAATACTAATAATCCATCACCTAGCTACATGTATAGCTTGTTATAATTATAATACTATTATGTGGCTTTTCTTTTTAATTTTAGTAAGGGAAAAAATAGATATTATTATGTGGTTCTCATATGTATGTGTATGATTTTAGAGGGTTTGTTTTAGCACTGAGATACTGTTTAGGGGTGTGTAATTTAAATCATTTTTATGTTGAAAATGTGAATAATGCAAGACAAATTAAGTTATTTTTTCATTTAGAAATATGAAGGGTAAAAATTGAATGTCTCACAGCTCATGGAGATGCAAGAATAGTATATAGTATACATACGAGAGTCAATGAAAAGAGGATGAGAAAATGAGAATGTAAAGGGTAATTTAATAATTAAAAAAGAGATACACAGAGGTATTCTTTGATAGGAAGCACATGGTTTTAAGTACAAATTTAGTAGCATACATCAAAATTTAAAACTTTTTGGTCAAAAATTAATAAAAATTTAAAACTTTTTTTTTGAAGCAATAAAAATTTAAAACTGAACATTTAAAACTGAGTTTCTAATTGATGGTGACAGCATACGTGGTATATAAATTGCAAACTAGTTGGCATGCAAATGCAAATTCAAATTAGTTGTCCTTTGACCCAAAAAAAATTAGTTTTGTCAAAAAATAACAATTTTTAGTTCGATCTTAATGCAGCTCTAATGTGGTCAATTGCAAAAGCAACTCATAACCACCAAATCACAATATTAATTGTACTCGTATATTCTTTCATTTAAGGATTACTTCTCTCCAGAGAAATCAGTTCACATTAAATACAAGTTTTAGTGTAAAATTAAAAAGGGGCTAGCTAGTAGCAAAAGTACACAAATCGATGTTTGTAACTGCAACAACTATTAGTTATTTTTTTCCTATTAGGTATTTTTCCTTATGAGTCGGTTAGGGATCGAACCATTGATCAACTGGTTCAGAAGCCCAAATATCTACCACTTATGCTATACCATGTTAACTATAATCAATTTTCTTAATCATAAAAAAGTAAAACCTTTACTATTTGGAACTTGTTTTTGCTTATAATCAAGTCGGAATGCTATGAATATTTAGGAATAATGAGATCCCAGTTTTGAATTACAAGTAAACAAACAAGGTATTCTCTCTTTTTTACCACAAAACGTAGTATTCTCTAGTTCTCACAATTTCATGCCATCTGATTAAATTAAAAAAATTCCATTTGGTGAGACTTAGGTCACCTTTGAAAATATGTGGGTAGTTTACTCAATCTTACTAATATTCTCTAAAATTTGATAAATGTATTCTACTAATTAAATGTCTGCGTGATGTAAACGTACAAATATAGAAGTAAATCACACATTGCTCAGTGAAAATTACCTTTTAATTGAGCTCTAGGTTGCCTTTGAAAAATATGGGAGTTTGTTCGATCTCACGTGTATTCACTCAAAATTCGATATTTGTATCCCACTAATCTAATATCAACGTGCCGTAAACGAAAAAATAAATATTTTAATTGACAGAGATCATGGATTCCACACAAAATAAATTTAAAAATGCAACTGATTTTATTGATGACTTGTCATATTGGATAAACTACCCATATTTTTCAAGTGAGAATGTATATTTTATTATTAGAATTATGATAATTATTTTCAGATTAAGGAGGTTGTCATATGCGATTATGGGATTGTAATTTAAAATTATGGAAGGTTTTTCAAAAATCTAATTTTACAATGAAGTCTACTTGTGTTAATTTAAATTAGCACTATATCTGTTAAACTAAAATAGATATAGGGTATTTGGCGGGAAATTATTGAACGAGAGGCTTCCGACTCATGATATGCTGATGACTAGAGGATTCATTTATAATTTATACAGTTCTTGTTGTCCCTTGTGCTTCAATAAAGATGAATCTATCAACTACTTGTTCTTCTCGTTGTTCTCAACTTGTTTTGGGTCGATATTCAGAGGTGGGTGGGTATCACGGTGACTGTCACTCAGGTAGGGATGGATCACATACAAGCTCATTTTTTGGGGGGTTGTCTCAATTAAGAAGTCCTACATGTTTAATTATTTGGTGCGGATGGTGTGGTGTATTTGGCTCCATGGGAATATATTCGGCTTAGAGGGGTTGTTTTCGATTTTAAGGTGATTGTTTATCACATAAAATCCATTTTGTAGGAATGGTTTATTAGTCGAGAAGGTTGTAATTTTCTTTTTGTTATCCTAAGATGGCTGTCTCAATTAAGTAAGAAGGCTGTGTATTTGGACAGGTCTTGTTCTTCTTAGGGTACTCTTTTTCTTCATTGAGTATTTTTTCCATGGCGTTTTAGGTGTTGCATGACCTTTTGGAAAGCCTGATAAAGTCTGAAAGCTTGTTTAAAAACCTATTTCAATATTTTTAAAAAAAAATCTACAATCTTTTAATGGTGTAAAATTTTGTAAATAAACTAACAAGCTAATAGGCCAATGAGTTTAAGTTCAAATTTGAGATCTAGCGAAGTTTTTTAGGGAAATGGTTTTATATGACATCTTGTTTAAATTCTATTTTACAATAATAACTTTAAATATGTTAAAAAATGTCTCACCAGCATGGTGTGACACAACGGGTAGATACTTGGGTCGTTTAACCATTTGGATTTGGGTTCGATCCCTGGCCGGTGTGTATGGAAAAACATTGTTGGAAAATGTCAACTCGTTAAATGAATCTCGGATACCTCAAATGATAATAGATAACAAGTTATCAGACATAAAGCAAACTCGCCATCACTTTGAGAAGATACAAAGCTACCACAGTCAAGGTGACAAGGCACATTTAAGAACAAACTCGCTATTGCAAGTCAAGAACATTGGTAAAGTTGTTGTGACACTGAACCGCCCGATTAGCCAAGTTAGTAAAGTTGTTCTAGGGCTTCTATTGTATCTAAAAAGTAGTTAAAGATTCAGTTAGAAATTGTTGTTAAGTTTGTTCAATCAGTTATTAGATAAAACTGATCTCGAAAAACTCATGTTGATATTGTATAAAAGGATTGTAAACTTCACCATTGTAATCATGTTAAATAATCAATAGAATCAATCTTTGATATATCTCCTTTATGGTATCAGACGCTCGTTCGATTCATCATCCATCGCTTTCGTTTCATTCTTGAGCTTCGTCCATGGCGACTGAGTCACCGAAACAAGCTCCCGCAACCGCCGGTCCAAACAACAACGTGTTCTCGATCGGCAACAATCTTTCGAGTTCTTCTCATGGCTTCACCGGGCGCACCAAAACTCTCGATCAAGCTTGAAGATAAGAACTTCGCCGTGGAATCAGCAAGTCAAGGTATAATCACATCTTACAAGCTACACAGTTCCCGGTAAACCCACGCATCCCGCAAAGAATATGCTACAGAGGAAGATCGCCTTGCATTGAAGATCACTGATGAGTATGAGAGGTGGCTGGGTTCAAGACCAGATGCTATTCACATGGCTTCTCTCCACTCTCAGTGAATCGGTTCTCCCTCGGGTTTTAACCTGCAAGCACTCCCACCAGGTATGGGATCGGATCCATCAACATTATTATTCTCACCTTAAGGCTAGAATTCGCCAATTAAGGTCTGAACTCAAGAACACAAAGAAGCGGCTTAACGCCGATTTCGAGTACCGATGCGAATCCACACTATTTCTGATTCGCTTGTGTCGATTGGCGAAAACATCAATGATCAAGATATCATTGATATCGTTCTTGATGGTCTGCCGGAGGAATACAATCCCTTCGTTATGTTAATCTTTGGCAAAGGAGATTCCGGTTCTCTTTCTGAGATTGAATCCCTATTGCTTGTTCAAGAAGCTCAGTTTGAAAAGCACCGTCAAGAATTAGCAACAACAACTGCAACTGCCAATCTTGCTCACACCTCTTACAACAATCGTCCAAACAATGGCTATTCTCGAGGACGTGGACGTAATACAAGGGGTCGTGGCCGTGGAAGAAGCAACAATTCTCCCGCTCCAACACCTTCTACCTCTAATTCTCGGCCTACTTGCCAACTCTGTGGCAAGGTTGGCCATGGTGCAATTCAATGCTGGCATCGCTTTGATGAAACGTTTGAAGGAGGATCCTCACACCAAAAACAGTCCAAGTCTGAAGCTAATCCAAAGGACTTCAAGACAACCACCAACAACCCTGCTCAACCACAAGTGAGCTATGCGGCCACCGGAGAAGAATCACAACCAACTCTCTTGAAGAAGATTGGTATAAGGACACAGGTGCGTCCCACCATGTAACCCCTCACTTGCACAATCTTGACACATTTACTCCCTATAGAGGCAACACCACTGTCTCAATGGGAAATGGACACAAAGTGCCAATCAAAGCAATTGGCACAAGTCACTTTGTCTCTCCTTTCAATCACCAAATTGTTTTCAAATTGAACAAATTACTTCATGTGCCTTCAATTTCCAAAAACTTGCTTTCAGTGTCTAGATTCTCTAGGGATAACAAGGTTTACTTTGAATTTCATGAAAATCTATGCCTTGTTAAATCACAGGTCACTAAGCAAACTGTTCTCAAAGGAGTTAAAGGAAAGGATGGGCTCTATTCTTTTAAGAAACTACCTTTTCGTGTTGTTGTGAAACCTAGACTTGTGGTGGTTTCTTCTTTGTACAAATCTCAATGTAATTCTCTTTGTAAATCCAATGCTTCTCTAAACACTGTCTCTACATTGCATGATCATCCATCTAGTACTAGTACTGCAGTAAAAACATACAACTTATGGCATTCCAGACTAGGACATGCTAATGCCAACACTGTAAATTCTATTCTCAAGTTGTATCACCTTTCACTTCCTAATAAGAATGATCTTTCCTTGTGTAAATCATGTTGCATTGGTAAGTCTCATAGGCTATATGCTCCTGCTTCCACCACTGAACACACACAACCCTTTGAATTGATTCACTGTGATCTTTGGGGGCCTTCCCCTTCTCCATCAAAATCCGGCTTTAGTTACTACATTGCATTTGTAGATGCTACTACTAAATTTACTTGGTTGTATTTCTTAAGAAATAAATCTGATGCACTTGCTGCCTTCACTGAATTTCAAGCACTAGTTCACACACAACACAATGCTTGTATTAAAGATGTGCAAACTGACTTTGGGGGAGAGTTTAGACCCTTCACAAAACTTCTAGCTACCCAGGGTATCCTTCATCATTTGACTTGTCCTCACACCTCACACCAAAATGGAACTGTGGAGAGAAAACATAGACAAATAGTTGAGATGGGCCTTACCCTATTGTCTCATGCAAGCATACCAAAAGACTATTGGGATCATTCCTTTACAGCTGCTACACATCTAATTAATAGGCTGCCCACCTCTACTCACTCTACCTTTATCTCACCTTTTGAAGCCTTATACCACAAGGTGCCTGATTACAAGTCTCTTAGAGTGTTTGGCTGCTCTTGTTATCCTCACCTTCGCCCATACAACAAACACAAACTAGAATTGTATACAAAGTGTGTGTGAATCTAGGACTATCACCCCAAAGATAAAGGCTATAAATGTATGAATGTCGATGGCGTAATATACATTTCAAAAGACGTGTTATTTGATGAAACCAAATTTCCCTTTACCACATTATTTACATCCAATCCTTCACCACCAACTCCACCCATCGATACACTGGACCTTCTTCTTCTTCCTCCTCCATCGCCCCCATCGTCACAGTAACAACCACCACAAGCCACCACCACATACAGATATTACGCTTTCACAACCTCAACAAATTAACCAAACACATCCTCCATCCCCGCAAAGACCACCTTCACCGCACCTAATCCACCTCAACCACCTCCAACACCTTCAATTCACCCTATGACAAACCGTAACTAAACGGTAAGCTTAAACCTCGGGTACTATTGTCTCGTGGGTGAACCTACATCCGTTAAAAATGTGCCTTAGCTAATCCGTAATGGATCGCAACTATGAAACTTGAGTATGACACACTTGTACAAAACAAAACATGGACTCTCACCACTCTCCCACCTCAAAGGCAAGCCATTGGCTGCAAATGGGTGTTTAGAGATAAGCAGAATCCCGATGGCACTCTAAACAAATGCAAAGCTCGTTTAGTAGCCAAGGGTTTTCATCAGATACATGGCAAGGATTACAGAGAAACCTTTTCACCTGTAGTTAAGCCTGCCACCATTAGAATCATACTCACTCTTGCCCTGACCCACAAATGGGACATGCAACAGATAGACATCAACAATGCCTTTATCAATGGACACCTTACCGAAGAAATTTACATGAAACAACCCCCTGGCTTCATCTCCTCTAATAAAACTCAGGTTTGCAAATTGCAAAGAGCCTCATATGGCCTCAAACAAGCCCCAAGTGGCTTGGTATGAACGCTGACACAAGCTTTGCTTACCTTTGGTTTCAAGTCCAGTAAGTGTGACCCATCTCTCTTTGTCTACACTCACCAAGGGGTCACCCTATATGTCTTAGTATATGTAGATGACATTATCATCACTGGAACCTCTCCTAAGCTGATTTCTAATCTCATTCACAAGCTCAATCACACATTTGCTCTTAAAGAATTAGGTAAACCTGATTACTTCTTAGGTATTGAAGTGAAATCACTAGCTGATGGTTCATTACTTTTAACCCAGACTAAGTACATTCTAGATCTGTTGCAAAAAGCTAACATGACTGACTGTAATGGTGCACCTACACCTATGCTTACAAATTCAAAACTGAGCAAAACAGGCTCTGATGTCCTTCATGATCCTTTCCAATATCGTTCTATGGTTGGAGCATTACAATACATCACCCTTACTAGGCCTGAGATAGCCTTCACTGTGAATAAACTATGTCAATTCATGTCTTCTCCACTTCAAAGTCACTGGCAGGCTATCAAGAGGTTGCTAAGGTACCTCAGTGGTTCTCTTTACCATGGTCTTCATCTACAACCTGCTTCTCAAGATCATAAACTCTCTCTAAGGATCTATTGTGATAGTGATTGGGGTAGTGACATTGATGACCGACGCTCCTGATAGGCCGCAAGTGCACGGTTTCTATCTCGTAGTAAAAATGTATCGATCCCACAGAGACTTTTGTGATTACCAATTTATTTTTTTAGTGGTGATTAGCTAAAAGGAAATGATTTTTAGGAAAAATGAATAATTGTTTAATTAATATTCAGAATATAAAAGTGTCTCAGTATTATGGAACAAATCACAATGATGGAAATTTAACAATCCCTTAACTATCCTCTATCTTATATTGAAATTGTTTTTAAGGACAAAGTATTCTTTTGGTGTAATTCAAGTTTCCTCTCGGAATACAAGAATGTGTCTCGAAACAATGATCAAGCCTATTCTCATGGTTGATCATCGCAGAGACCCATTAAGCCCAACCTTATTGTCCCAAGACACTCAAAGCTATTCTCATGCTTTGATTGCCTTGTCTAACCTCATAGGTCCAATATCAAACTTCACCTCTCGGCACTCGCTTGATATTTGATTTATGAAATAAGAATGATGAGGCAAGATTAAAAATCAAGTTCTAATAAGATAGAGTTTAGTCTTGGAATTGTTTAGTGGATCCATCATTGGATTGTTTCCCACAATACCAAGACTAAAGAGGTCTACTCACACATGATCATAGTAGACAAGGGAGTAGAAGAGAATGACATAAAAGTAAATGACATAAAAGTAAATAATGTAATGTAAATGACAAGAATATAAACAAAGCAGAAAGAACCGAAATGTAAAGTGTTTGGAATGTAAAGAACATAAACTAAAATTGCAAGAAAGTAAAGAACATAAGAATAAAATGCAAGAACTTAGATAAATCTTTTAGAATGAGATTACAAGTAAGAATCACATCCTAGCACTCGTAATTTCGTGCTTATTTATAGGCCTTTGAGACATAAAACTCGATTAAGAATCGCCATAAGAAGTGAAGGAAGAAAAGTAACAACAATTCGAGGAAGTTGGAAAACACGCCATGTTTTATAACACCGGCAACAGTAGTTTTATTACATCGCCAGTTGTTTTATTACACCGCCGGTGTTTTTCTCACAGTAATTAGATTTTGACTCTTCAGCTTTTCTAGCTAAACATGGCCATGTTTTATAACACGCCAGCCGTGTAATGGCCTGTTTCTGGCTATAAAACTCCCTCTTTTCTTGCCTCTTTTTGGTTCTTTTGTACTTCTTTTCCTCCTTTTGCCTTGGGATTTCATTCCTATGCATTAGAAGCTTAAATTCCCTTACTTTGCTCAACACTTATCCTGAAAATAAAAACAAAACAAAAGGTAGTAAAATAGCTCTAGAATTGAACTAAAATACCAAACAACTTACTTAAAATATGTACTAAAAAGACAACTAAAAATGGACTTATCAAACTCCCCCATGCTTAAATCCTTGCTTGTCCTCAAGCAAAACATTACAATTTATTTGGCAAATCCTTGAATGAAAATTATCGGCTTAGCACATGAACTAGAAATGATCTGGTGGTATCCAACAATATTTTTCTTCTCAGCTTATGACACTTTTCTATTGAGCTTTATGTGTAGAGAAGATCAGTTTTGTTGTACTAGAATAACAAGTTAGATATCAACAGCCAAATTCCCTAACACCTTTTGCTTGGGTCATCCACTTATATGCAAACAATGCAATTGCCACACTTGGTCTCAAAGGAGTGTCTCTTTTCCCAAAGAGTCAATCTGCCTCAAAAGTGGTACTCAAAGTATTTCCCTAGTAACTTATAAAGTCTCAAAAGGGTACTCAAAGTATTTCCCTAGTAACCTATGGCCTCAAAGGGATGTTGGGCTAAATTGCTTAAAGTCTTTTCTTTTCTTTTTCATTTTTTCTTTTTCAATTTATTTCCATTTTATTGCTCTTTTTTTAAGCAAATTTCAACACAGACATTTCTCCAGTAACCAAAATGCAGTAAGTGTCACCAAGGGAACTAAGTGGCTTTTTTTCCAATCTTTCTTAGACATCCTAGTACCAGAAACCTATCTTAGCAGTGTGTGTGTAAACCCAACGGTAAGTACCAACAAGCATATCTAATAGCTGAACTCCAACCAAAACATTCAAATAGATGAAAATAGAAAAATTTATCACAGAATTGCCATAAAAAAATTACTTCAAAGATTCACAAGGATCTATCACATAGGAGGAGATGATGACTCAACTACCAAATAGAGAAGAAGAAAAGACCAAAGTCACCCCCCCATGCTTGGACTAAACATTGTCCTCAATGTATAAAAATGAAAAGCACATGAGAAGGGTAAAGAAAGCTCACATTGACTGGCATTTGTAGCTCTCCTTCTTATTCCAACAATGCAAAACAAAGGTAAACCTATGGGTTGCCTCCCACACAGCGCTCTTTTATGGTCATTAGCTTGACCTTTTCCCTTTATAGACTTATTCCTGGGTCCCATTGCTTGAAGCATAAAGACCAAGTGACACATGAAGAATGAAAACATATTCCAGATCCCATGGCTTGTAAAAAGGAAGTCACAGAAACAAACAAGATCCTATTTTCAATTCCTCTTAGATCAAATGTTATTTTCACAAAGGAAGGTGAAAAATAAGATAAAGGGAACAAGATTTTGACATCCACACATTCATTTAAACCCATATATTTATCCAAGGATGAAATTACAGTTTCCTTTATGTTCTCCATCTCATGGTATATCTCTTGTGAATCTTCTCGCACTACCACTTTAGTATTATTTCGATCTACCTCAACTACAATATTTTTCTCAAATTGTGTTTCATGTAGTTTTTTGAATAACCCTCTTAAGCAAGGTGGTGGTGGTGGTGGAAAAGATGACTCAAAAGATTCCCATTCCTCCTTGGAAAATGTAAATATATTTTTGTAAAACCCTTTAAGCAACGTGGTGGTGGTGGCAAAGATTCTCAAAATATTCCCATTCCTCCTTGGAGAATGTAAATACATGCTTATTCATATTAACAAGAAAAATAAAACATTTAGTCTAACCGATACCAAAAATCAATCAATATCACAAAAGTCCCCTAAGAACGGCGCCAAAAACTTGATAGCCGCAAGTGCACGGTTTCTATCTCGTAGTAAAATGTATCGATCCCACAGAGACTTTTGTGATTACCAATTTATTTTTTAGTGGTGATTAGCTAAAAGGAAATGATTTTTAGGAAAAATGAATAATTGTTTAATTAATATCTGTAATATAAAAGTGTCTCAAAGATATGGAACAAATCACAATGATGGAAATTTAACAATCCCTTAACTATCCTCTATCTTATATTGAAATTGTTTTTAAGGACAAAGTATTCTTTTGGTGTAATTCAAGTTTCCTCTGAATACAAGAATGTGTCTCAAACAATGATCAAGCCTATTCTCATGGTTGATCATCGCAGAGACCCATTAAGCCCAACCTTATTGTCCCAAGACACTCAAAGCTATTCTCATGCTTTGATTGCCTTGTCTAACCTCATAGGTCCAATATCAAACTTCACCTCTCTGCACTCGCTTGATATTTGATTTATGAAATAAGAATGATGAGGCAAGATTAAAAATCAAGTTCTAATAAGATAGAGTTTAGTCTTGGAATTGTTTAGTGGATCCATCATTGGATTGTTTCCCACAATACCAAGACTAAAGAGGTCTACTCACACATGATCATAGTAGACAAGGGAGTAGAAGAGAATGACATAAAAGTAAATGACATAAAAGTAAATAAATGAATGTAAATGACAAGAATATAAACAAAGCAGTAAAGAATCAAATGTAAAGTGTCGGGAATGTAAAGAACATAAACTAAAATTGCAAGAAAGTAAAGAACATAAGAATAAAATGCAAGAACTTAGATAAATCTTTTAGAATGAGATTACAAGTAAGAATCACATCCTAGCACTCGTAATTTCGTACTTATTTATAGGCCTTTGAGACATAAAACTCGATTAAGAATCGCCATAAGAAGTGAAGGAAGAAAAGTAACAACAATTGGAGGAAGTTGGAAAACACGACCATGTTTTATAACACCGGGCAACAGTTTTATTATTAATCGCCGTTGTTTTATTACACCGCCTGTTTTTCTCGCAGTAATTAGATTTTGACTCTTCAAATTTTCTAGCTAAACATGGTCATGTTTTATAACACGCCAGCCGTGTAATGGCCTCAAGCTCGCTATAAAACTCCCTCTTTTCTTGCCTCTTTTTGGTTCTTTTGTACTTCTTTTCCTCCTTTTGCCTTGGGATTTCATTCCTATGCATTAGAAGCTTAAATTCCCTTACTTTGCTCAACACTTATCCTGAAAATAAAAACAAAACAAAAGGTAGTAAAATAGCTCTAGAATTGAACTAAAATACCAAACAACTTACTTAAAATATGTACTAAAAAGACAACTAAAAATGGACTTATCAGCTCCACCACTGGTTTGTGTATGTTTTTGGGCCCAAATCTTATCTCTTGGACTGCTAAAAAGCAGACTCTTGTTGCTCGTTCAAGTGCAGAGGCAGAATATCGTGGCATTGCCCAAGCTACTGCTGAACTATTATGGATTCAATCACTGTTATCTGAACTGAGAGTGCCTCACACGCTCCCAACATTATTGTGTGATAATCTTTCTGCTGTGCTTCTAGCACACAACCCTATACTTCATTCAAGGACCAAGCACATTGAATTGGATCTGCATTTTGTTAGGGAAAAAGTGGCTGCTAAATCACTGGTCATCAAACATGTTCCTGCATCTGCCCAATTAGCTGATATCTTAACAAAACCACTTGGCACTACAGCATTTCTGCACTTGAGGTCCAAACTCAAGGTTCACTCCTCCTTGAGCTTGACGGGGATAATAGATAACAAGTTATCAGACATAAAGCAACCTGCGAGAAGATATAGGCTACCACAGGTCAAGGTGACAAGGCACATTAAAGAACAAACCTGCTATTGCAAGTCAGCAACATTGGTAAAGTTGTTGTGACCGCAATCGCAACCGCGATTAGCCAAGTTAGTAAAGTTGTTCTAGGCTTCTATTGTATCTAAAAAGTAGTTAAAGATTCAGCTTAGAAATTGTTGTTAAGTTTGTTCAATCAGTTATTAGATAAAACTGATCTCGAAAAACTCATGTTGATATTGTATAAAAGGATTGTAAACTTCACCATTGTAATCATGTTGAATAATCAATAGAATCAATCTTTGATATATCTCCTTTAAATGACAATCATTGTGGATGATACATTGGTTTACCAAAAAAATACCTCATTTCTTCTGTTTTTTTTTATTTTTTTATTTTTATTTTTTACAAAAAAAATGCCTCATTTCATTTGTAGTGATACCTTGTTCATATGTTTTTACGCTTGTATAAATATTTTAAAGGTAATAATTATATAGCTACATGCTGATGGTCCACATATTAGTACTGAGAAGTATACAAATTTATCAATGAATGCATGTGTATAGTTTTAGAGACCAAATAAGGCTTTTTGTTTTAAGTCTTTTTTTTGACAATTTTTTTGTTTAAAATCTAATTATGCACCTACACCTGTGTGTCATCCACCAAAGCTAAATAAGGATCGAAAAACTAAGAAGAAAAGACAAAAGTATCATTTTAGTATTGTTGGTTTTGATATGGGGAATTAGTTAGGTGAAGTGTCAAAATCATTTTAGTATTGTTGGTTTTGATATGCTTATAATATATACTTAAGGTTTTTTTTCACCCTCCTAATCTCTCACACCCCCATTTTCCCTAAAACCCAAAAATACCCCTAAAATTTGATAAATAAAAATTAATAGTTTCCTGATTTACCTCAATTTACTAGTAAACCGGTTCATAAAATAGGGTTTTAGAATTTTTTGTCGGGATTTCGATTTACCTTTTACACGCAGTAAATCCGTTCATATTTATGAACCGGTTTACTCGCGTATGAGGTAAATCCGGAAATCCCCTTTTTTTATTTATTTTTTATAATTAAAAATTTCTGTATTAAATTGTGTTTTACGCACGTTTTATTTTTTAAATACGATACGAATGCTTTACGAATTAAATAACAATACGAAAGTGTTACGATATACGAGTAAAGATACGTCATATATGATCTAAAATACATCAAAATATATAAAATAACGAATATGAAATACGAGTACAAATACAAATAAGTAAAATACAACTACGGGGCCAAAAGGTCTAAAACTGCCTTAAAATAACGACGTGAAGTATCAGGTGAACGGTCCACATGTAGCGCATCCCGAACCAATGCTGCTGCTCTCTACACCCTCTCCTCTAAAGTCTCTGGGACAACGGGCCTCGACTCGCTCGCTCTGGTCAAGAATCGCACCGAGTAAGATTTGACTGTTACTCGATCGTATGATAACTCTATTTTATATAGAGTATTTCATATGTTTAAACTTAGTAATTGCTCTCTTTCAAGTAATAATAAAGATTTTATATAGTATTTTATGTGATATATGATAACTTGAGTGATTTGAATGGTTATAGTTATTATTAGGCCATTTTGGATATATTGTGGTATGTTTGATGTTTTTGTTCAAGGCAGTCTCAATGCTAACTGCATCCAATGCTCCTGCACTGATCCTGCATCAAATCTGCACTACTTGGTGAATGAGCAGTCTGTTTCATATGCATCCACTTGCAATTGATCCATGACCTCCTGCTTGGTTCTCTGATGCCATCCCAACTTGTATAGTAGGCGCCAACCATTCACTAATAGCTATAGGCATAGCTTTGAAGAGTCACCAACATAGGGACACATGTTCTATCATCATGGAACCGCCCTATGTGATTAGTCAAAGATTTCAACTTGGGATAAACCTCTGAAAAGCAACTACAGCTATGATCCACTCAAGATTACTTCAACATGAAGGAAGGAAGCACCTCTCTTGAAGGCTATAAAAGGACCTCACATCTTCATTTGGAAATATATCACAATCCATAAGTTAGATCAAAATTTCAATATACATAGTTAGTTTTTATATTTTTAGAGGAAGAGGAAGGAATTGACAAATCCTCCTTAACTCGTTTTCATAGTGTTTGTATAGTGCTAAGGAGTAATGCTAGTGCATTGCTAGAAGATTTCATACAAAGGTTTTCAACATTTGTAACTTTACTCTTGTTGTTTCTCTTTTGTGATTTCTATTATATAAACATGGTCTATTCAGTTTATATATATCTTTCAATGTCTATAGTTAGCTAAACCTCTCTTAGTTGGAATGTTCTAATCATTTAATGAGCTTTTAAGTAAGTATGTTGCATGTATGTATGTTTGTACTTTAGTTCTTGCTTGATAATCTTTCCAACTTATTTTGAACTTGATCACTTAGAATAAGTAAGATTTGTAAATGACCAGAAATGGATTACAATTAAGAACTCAAGAACTAATATGGGTGAGTGTTTTACATAAAGAAAACTTTGTGAAAACCATGCTAAGTCCTAGAGATAGGATAGTATAGTCCATAGGGTAATTGTGGGTACTTAAAATACAAGAGTGAATTTATTTAGCAACTTGGATAATTGCCAAGGAGGCAAGAAAGGCATTGACAACCCTTTCTTTACTGCAAAGAAGCAAGGATCATAAGAGCTTGTAATGATACTCTGAAGAAAGTGACCGAAAGGCACATAGCTAATGCAACAGCATTCAGTGCAGCTGCATCACATACTGCATCATACACTTATAAGTAAATTACTTGATGAAGACATTCCAACTAGCTTTTCTCTTTTACACTATCAACATTTTTTACTTTGCTTTCTAACTTAGTTGTGATCATCACATAAAACCAAAATTATTTTGTTACTTAGTTACTTTACACTTTATTACTTTATATTGATTTTAAAAGTGAGTTTTTCAATCGTGGGTTCGATCTTTTACTACTTGTTTTTGGACAGTGTATACTTGCACACAAGTGTATGGAGCAAATAAAAGAGAGTTGCTCAGTAATGAGGGGGTTATGATCTGCTTATGTGTGTGAGTCGTAAAATTAGTTGCACTAACCTAGTCCTAGCACCCAATTAAGACCCTTTGTCATGCTTCAAATGAACCCTCATTTCTTATGTGAAAATGTTAGCCTATTCTTTGTTTTGAAAGATGTTTTTGCTGTCACCATTTGGAATCCACTCTTTCATAGGCTAAAGTAGTTTCTGAACTAGCTAAAGGAGGAATTAATACAGAGATCACACACTCACTTGAGCAGTAATGAATCTGGAATTTGTTTGTGCATTGGTGTGTGAGTGTGTGGAGAATTAGCCCTTGAGAATGAATTTTTAATCTGCTAATGAGTAGAAAATAACCTGCTAGTGTAGTTGATTTCATGCATTTATGTTGTATGTGTTTTGTCTTGATTGCTTGAGGACAAGCAATGATTTAAGTTTGAGGGTGTGATAACTCATATTTATATGAGTTATTTATATTCATTCAAAGAATAAATCATGCAAGTTCTCTAGCAATACAAGGTTAATTTAATTAGTTTTATGTTAATTTCTTAGTTCTTAGTAAATGAGAGGTTAAATAGATAAATCTGTGCATTTTGGCACCAAGTGGTGCCTTCGAGAGTGTTTTGATGCTTCTTGTGCTTGTGCAGGAAAAATGCTGAACGTGACTACGTCCCTCACCACGTCTATAAAAGAGCAGCAGAGCAAGGGTGAAAGATCTCAATTTTGGCGCGCTAGCAATGATGGTCAAAGATATAAAAGTCGAAGATCTTCTATTCCCATGTGTCGACATTTAAGAGATACATCAGAGCACCGCATGCTGTCACGTAAGAGAAAACAGACTTGGTAGGTGGGCAAGTGACATCAGCAACACGTGAGCAAGGAGGCTATTTAATGAAGACTCAACTCTCTCTCAAGGCACGACGACGCATACACACGCATACCCTCACTCTCATACTTCACTCCAGTTCATCACATACCTTCATCCACCTCAGAAAGTGCCTTAAAGAAGATCTGGAAACAGATTTCTTAAGTTTTTACTTTTCTGAACTTTTATTTTATTTTTCGCAGAACTCACCATCATGGAGGCTCAGACGTTGTAACGCCTCTACAGCATGCATATGCCAAGAGCTACTTAGGTGTATCTTTTGCACTTAGTTTCTTTTCTGTTATGTATGGTATTTGGATTGTAAGTCCTTATCATTCTGTAAAGATGCTCAGCATGAGCTAAACACTTTGTAGTTGGGTTGTTGTTTTGCTTGCAATGAATTTCTAGTTGAATGCTATAAAGTATTGACGTTTACATGTTTTAAATCTTTGTGTACTAATATTTCCAAACTTGTTTTGAGGTTGGCCTCTTAAAATGGGTAGATTCATAGGTACAGACATGGTCTATGAAAAGAACTCAAAGATTTATATGAACGAAAAGGTGTACTAAAGATATTTAGGCATTTTTATCTAAGTCTAGACATAGAACGGATAATAGTTCATAGAACATTGCTGTGGGTACTTAAAATACAGGAGTGGACCTATTTAGAACCTAGACATAGGACCTCTTATACTTGAAACTCTGACGTTTTGTGTTGAAAAACACAGCTCTTTTGCAACAGCGTTCAGACGTGGTAACGTCTATACTGAATAGCATTTGTACGTAATAACGTGTAAACGTTATAACGTCTGACTAGAAAGGATTTACTTGCATACAATAATCCAACTCACTTCTCATCCATATTCACAACCAACACTTGTTTACTTGCTTTATTTACATTCTTAACATTAAAACCAACTCTTATTGCTGATTTGTTACTCGAATCTCTTGTGTTTTGAAACTTGAACTTTGAAAGCAAACCAATCCTCGTGGGAACGATCTCTTACTTAAAACCACTTTATTACTTGTACGACGTGTATACTTGCACTATATTTGCGAATACCACACGAACGCAACAGGGCCAAGTGAATGCCCCTGAATTTCCAAGTTGGTTATTAAGAGCTGAAGGAGAGGAAGAAGAAGAGAAATAGGCTGAGGAAGAAGGAAAAGGAAAGGAGAAGGTAGAGGAACCTAGCACCAAGAAGAAGGTGACTAGGAAGCAATCCAAAGGAAAGAAGAAGGTTGTGGTAGAACCCGTGGTTGAAGACTTATATGATTCTGACTCTGAGGATGAGGAGTTAGAGAAACAAATGGATGAAGGAATAGAGGAAGTTGAAGAAGAAGAAGAGAGTGATGAGGAAATTGATGAGAAAGAAGAGGAGCATGCTAGAGGAGTGATCTTAGAAGAAATAGCTAGGAAAAAATATGCCAAAACCTCAGCATCAACCAAACAACAAACCCCTATCACATCACCAGTTACCAAAACACCCATCATCTCACCAAACCAAGAATCATCCTCCATTCCAAAATCACCATTACCCTCCCTCAATGATCCATCAGTACTATCACCACCACAAACAACCCCTCCACCACCCTCTCCAACAAATGAACCACGAAAACAACTCACACTGTAAGAACCAACCCTCGTTATGCCAATGCAACAAGCAAGACTCTTCACCCAAGCAACATTACTTCTAATGTTATTTCGCTCTTGAGAAAGAGATTATGCAGGAAAGAGAAGAAGAAGGACTCAACAAAGAAGACAAAGGAGAAGAATCATCTTGCAAAGGAGCTCAGAGCTCATCTGTTGAGATGCAGAGTGATGCTCTCGCATCACTTGTCGCTGCATCACAAATGCACAACAACTATGCATGATGAGGCAACAATCAAACCGGTTCTGGAACAAATGGCTAAAATGTAAGAGAGATGCAATGCACAACACTCGGAAGTTCTTCAAGCAACCCGCAGCAGCAGCCGGGAAAATTAACACCAAAGAGGAAGAAACTCGATGCAGCCAAGATCGATGCACACGTGCATCGCTTCAAGAAACAATTCTCGTGAATCGCACTGAGAAGTAGGAGGTGCATCCGCACCTACTGTAAGAAACACCAAGCAAGCCACCCAAGGAGAAGAAGCAGTAGGTGAAACACACTCCTCCATCCAGCAAAGCACTGTAATCGTGGAGTGGAGCAAAGAAATGAGTATCAATTTACAAGTTTTCACATAAATCGCTATAGCTTGTTTTGTTTCTATATTTCCCGGTTGTACTATTCTCTCCCCTATTTTGAACATCATATGGTTTGTATTTTCTGACAAACTAGCAAAGTTGAGGACATCGCTACCCCCTTAAGTTGGGGGGATTTGCATGTTATGTTTAATTATGTTTGTTTTTATCTAATATGTTGTGTGTTTAATTAAATATGTTTTATATAGTAAATATATATGTTTTAAGTAAATTTTAGTTTGTTTAAATATTAGATGTACTTAACAAAGTAGTATCTAAGTATTTTAGTAGAAAAGATCGCTTTTTCAAAAATATGGTGAAAGCCCTATGGATGGAATTTTTATGATGAAAAGAGAAAAAGAAGCCTTATTTCTCGTAAAAACCAAAATTATTTTTACTTCAACACTTCAAAACTGAAGTTTGTGAAAAGAACCTTGCTATTTAAAAGATCAACTGATGCAAAGGGAATTTTTGGTAAGCTTAGGTCAAAACAAAGTTTTACTAAAAAGAAAGAAGAGCTTAAAGAATTAAGTTTGGGGTGTTTTATGAAAACAAAAGCTGAATTTCAAAAGTATAAAGAGTAAACAATGCACAAAAAGAATACAAAAGTGGACAAAGCCATACCTCGAATCTTTGAAACTATACCTGTGTTTAAGTACATGAATGCATCCGAGGTCAAAGACTGTGCCATGCAGAATAAATGTATCCGAGGATAGTTCAAAATCGAACTCAAAGCAAAGTGCAAAGAAAAATATATGCATCTGGAGGTCAAAGACTGTGTACAAAGTACATTTGCATCCGGAGGTCAGTGAGGAAGGTAATATGAGCTAGAAAAAGAAAAGCATCATCGGCAAGGGTACATCAATGCAAACTACATCAAGAAAAAGCAAAATGCGTAAAAATCAATGCACAAATCACTTCAAAAGAAGTATTGCATCCGCTCAAAAGATCCACACAAAAAAATAGAAAATGCATTGGCTCAAAGCTTTGAAAGATTCAACTAAGTCCTTTGATTTTAGAACTCCCCAATACTTGAGAAAATTTTGTGAGTCTAAACTCTCTTTTGAAAAATATTTTGGTGTGACTAAAGATGAACCAATCCTTTCAAAGGCTAGGAGGAAATTTTTTCACTTAGTCTTGGAACCAATCTCAAAACTCAAGAAGTTCACACACACACAAAAGAGTTTGAATAACTTTGGTAGTTTTGAAGAAATAAAGGCTCAAGAAAAATTGTTGAGAAATGAAGTTCATAGGGAACTCCTCATGAAAATCCAAAAATCAAGTTGATCTATCTTCTAGAAATTTTAGTTTTTATAGTTTGTCTTTGTCATTACTCATGACAAGCAATGGTTTAAGTTTGGGGGTGTGATAACTCTATTTTATATACATATGTTTAAACTTAGTAATTGCTCTCTTTCAAGTAATAATAAAGAGTTTATATAGTATTTTATGTGATATATGATAACTTGAGTGATTTGAATGGTTATAGTTATTATTAGGCCATTTTGGATATATTGTGGTATGTTTGATGTTTTGTTCAAAGGCAGCCTCAATGCTAATCGCATCCAATGCTCCCAGACCGATCCTCGCATCAAATCGCACTACTTGGTGAATGAGCAAATCTCTTTCATATGCATCCACTTGCAATTGATGACCTCCCGCTTGGTTCTCTCGATGCCATCCCACCTTGTATAGTAGGCGCTTCCATTCACACATAGCTATAGGCATAGCTTTGAAGAGTCACCAACATAGGGACACATGTTCTATCATCATGGAACCGCCTATGTGATTAGTCAAAGATTTCAACTTGGGATAAACCTCTGAAAAGCAACTACAGCTATGATCCACTCAAAATTACTTCAACATGAAGGAAGGAAGCACCTCTCTTGAAGGCTATAAAAGGACCTCACATCTTCATTTGGAAATATATCACAATCCATAAGTTAGATCAAAATTTTAATATACATAGTTAGTTTTTATATTTTTAGAGGAAGAGGAAGGAATTGACAAATCCTCCTTAACTCGTTTTCATAGTGTTTGTATAGTGCTAAGGAGTAATGCTAGTGCATTGCTAGAAGATTTCATACAAATGTTTTCAACATTTGTAACTTTACTCTTGTTGTTTCTCTTTTGTGATTTCTATTATATAAACATGGTCTATTCAGTTTATATATATATCTTGCAATGTCTATAGTTAGCTAAACCTCTCTTAGTTGGAATGTTCTAATCATTTAATGAGTTTTTAAGTATGTATGTTGCATGTATGTATGTTTGTACTTTAGTTCTTGCTTGATAATCTTTCCAACTTATTTTGAACTTGATCACTTAGAATAAGTAAGATTTGTAAATGACCAGAAATGGCTTACAATTAAGAACTCAAGAACTAATATGGGTGAGTGTTTTACATAAAGAAAACTTTGTGAAAACCATGCTAAGTCCTAGAGATAGGATAGTATAGTCCATAGGGTAATTGTGGGTACTTAAAATACAAGAGTGAATTTATTTAGCAACTTGGATAATTGCCAAGGAGGCAAGAAAGGCATTGACAACCCTTTCTTTACAGCAAAGAAGCAAGGATCATAAGAGCTTGTAATGATACTCTGAAGAAAGTGACCGAAAGGCACATAGCTAATGCAACAAAGATTCAAAGGCAAATGCATCACATACTGCATCATACACTTATAAGTAAATTACTTGATGAAAACATTCCAACTAGCTTTTCTCTTTTACACTATCAACATTTTTTACTTTGCTTTCTAACTTAGTTGTGATCATCACATAAAACCAAAATTATTTTGTTACTTAGTTACTTTACACTTTATTACTTTATATTGATTTTAAAAGTGAGTTTTTCAATCTCTGTGGGTTCGATCTTTTTACTACTTGTTTTTGGACAGTGTATACTTGTACACAAGTGTATGTGATTTCCATGCACCACTGTACCAAGGTAGGTAATCAGGATCGCACTCGTCGTGGTACTCTACCTCTCTACTACCCTGCCAAAAAGCCCGCGCCCGAATCTGATGCCTCTGCAACCCCCGTATGATCCTGTCCGCAGATGGAGGTTTACCCAAAATGGGTGGAGAATGGATCGTCTGGACCTGCCCGAACTGCCAACGCACCGTGTCTGGCATGTAGGGGACCTGCTCACCGGCTCAAGTCAACTAGCCTCTATAAACAGATATGTTCGATAACGGAACATACTGCCTGTGGTCTGAATAAGGGGTGAGAATGACATCCTCCAGCTGCAGCGCATCTATCTGCTCCCTAAAGTGCTCCAACTTTATTTTATCCAGCTTCTGGTTCCCCCAGTTGCAGGCACGTGGCTAATGTGTCCTAGCAAACACTTTCCGAACCACGACGGTGGGAAAATGCTCGTATATCTAGCACTGAAATAATTAAATTAATAAATAAGCAGTTATTAATATATGAGTAATTTAATTAAAAGCTTAAATTAAAAAAATAAATAATTGATTACTCGAGCAAGTTGTCGCCAGATTCGCCAAACTACTTGGTCGTATGAAAGACCGCTCACAACTCGCAGTAGAGGACACTGAGAGCAGCTACACCCCAAGACCACTGGCCACACTGCTGAAGATCCTGAATCAGATACATCCATCTCACTGGCAGTAATGTGTGATTCTTGTCGGTCAGAATGGTGGTGCCTAACAAGTAGAGCATGTAGCACCGTGAAGCCTTCTCATAAGCACCCCGTGCCACGTTCTCCCTGAAAGCGTCCTCTACAAAGGCGATCCTCAAATACTGCCCCCTGTTTTTCTTAAGCTCCTCGTTGACACCTGCCTGATGCATGCCCAAATACTGGACAGACAAGTAAAAAGCCTCAACAGAATCAACATGGGGATTGTGGTCCAATAGGGTGCCCTCCAGTGGAAAGTGGAGCAACGTGGACACATCGTCCAACGTCACTATCATCTTCCCAAAAGGCATATGGAAGGAGCTGGTCTCAAGATGCCACCTCTCCACAAAAGCAGATATCAACTCATGGTTGACTACCCCGATAGGTGTGATGTCCAGCTCAAATAGCTTAGCCTCGCGCAACTAGTGGGCTACATCTGGGCGGTGCTCGGCAGGTCTAAACCCAACATACTTCTGGCCGTGAGATACAATCTTCAGTTTCCGGGTCTGAAAAAATTAAAATTAAACCCTACGTTATTAGAAATAAATAATTAATTATTGTTTAGTAAAATTAAAGGAAAGAATTAAAATATTACCTGGCCTCTATCTATCAGGGACGCGCAGTGTGTATCCCAGTGTAACAATAATGGAGGGTGAACCACAACTGGTATAAGACCCCAAATCTACCCATTCGCTTTATTAAATATCGAAAGCGGAAATTTAAAACTAAGCATGCAATGGAGTGTCACATTCGACATTTCAAATCCACAACTTTAGTTCCAATTGAAAATGCAATAAAATAATAAGTAAGATGTTGTTCATCCCCTTCCCCGAGTGTTACGTGATCGAGACTTACACCGACTCAAATTGATTTAAGGTAGACAAGTCTTCACTCATTGTAGCTAACCTAAAAATCCGAGAATGGATTCTTCAAGTTCGAAAAGGAAGTCGCCACCAAATTCTAGTTTAAGGGCAAATTCGAAAATCCCTTTTGGTTTAGGACAAGACAAGTTTAGTGGTTCGGAGTCGTTATGTGTGGGGAAGGTATTAGCACCCCACGACATCCTTTGTCTAATTAATTATGGTTTATTAATATTTTACCCTTTTATTTATAGAGAAAAAGACTTAATTAAATTTTTAGTTTTTAGAGCTTGACAAGAGTGGACTCTTGCTCCTACGCACTCCGCATGCAATGGAGGAATCAAAGCTACGTAGTTCTTCCCCAAAAAGGTTTGTTGGTTGGTGTTTTTTAGTGTAGGGGTCCTAGGATTCCTTGAACTGTACAGCTCACTGATTCCTAGGACCCTGACTAACCCGATTGTACAACCGACTTAGTCCCCTACTTTTGAAAGTATTTTTGAGGTTTTATGAAAGAAGTTTGTTTGATGTGAGGTGAGTTGGTTTTAGAATAGGTATTCTAGAACTCCCGAATCAGCATGTACTCATTAGTTCTAGAATGTCGACTAACCTTGGCTTGTACAACCGACTTAGTCCCCTATTTTTAGGAAAAGTGATTTATTTATTTACTTATAAGTTATTAGGATTACTGAACTGTACAGCTCATTGGTCCTAGGTTGATAACTAACCCGGTTGTACAACCGACTTAGTTTTTTATTTGATTTTTGAAGAAATAAACTAATTTGTGCATAAAAATAAAAAAAAGACAAAAACTGATAATTAATAAAGACTAGGCTAAAAAAAATAAATAAATAAATAACTATATACATAAATAAATATGAATAGATATATACATAAACAATAAATAAATAGATTATATTATAAATAAATATGTACATAAAAATAAACAAAATAAATACAAAACTAACCTGGACTCGACGAGTGCCGAACCGAACCGAGCAGTCTGACCAGGTCAATCGCGAACCGGACTCCTATCTAGTCCATTTTGACCCCAAGACCGCCAGAACCGCTTTGAGAATCGGAAAGCCGACTCAAAACGTCCAAATGATCAAAGACGGACTTTTAGTGAAATAGGCCGCGAACGCTTTGACCCAAAAGATCACTTAAACCACAATGATCTCCCCCTCTAATCTTCACCTCTCAACCCCTTTTATATCCAATTGCTAGGGAGCTCTTGTTTCTTGTGAGCAATGTGGGACTAAAACAAGGTAGAGAAAACAATTCCCCTTTAAAACACAATTCCCATTTTTCTCAAACCTGTCACCGTAAAATTGCGATTCCGGATTCGTTGACCGTTGGATCGTCTTCCTTTTTTGACAGCATGTTCGTGAGACATATATCTCCGCTTTCACCGTTCGGATCGTCGAAATGAGGTCTGAGGAGAGAGAAATTGCCTTCGCTATAGCTGCAGTTTTTGGTCCGTTTTTCTCAAACCCCTCACCGTAAAAGTGCGATTCCGGATTCGTTAAACATTGAATCATCTTCATTTTTCCACAGTAGGTTCGTGAGACATATATCTCCACTTTCACCGTTCGGATCGTTGAAAAGATGTCCGAGGAGAGAGAAATTGCCTTCGCAACAGAGCTGCAGATTTGGGTATTTCATCTTTTTGTTCTTATTTTGTAAGCTCTTGTGCTTTGCTTCACTTGCTTTTTCAATTACTCAAAGAGGGTCAAAAGGAAATAACATGTGGGATGATTGACCAAGAATCAAATCATGCATCTTTATTTCAACTTTATATTAATTGTGGTTGATATGCACAAGCTACTTATCTTTTACTTGAGTACATAGAAACGTTTGTTGCACATACACTACTTAATAAAAAAAAATGTTACAATGATATAAGAACTCGGACAAAATTGGGATATAACAGCTGCCCCTCTTTATTTATATTTGACAATTTTTTTTTAGTAGAAATAGAAATAAAGATAGAATAGACGTCAATTTTGTCCATTTAGAGGGGAAATAGAGGGTTTGAGAATAAACAGGGAGCGGTTGGCGTATTAACCGCGAACAAAATGAAGGATCGCTCGGGATCTGATGGAGCACTAAGGCTCTGAAAGCCCACTCGGGGTTTGAAGGAGCACTAAGGCTCAAGGACCACTAATGGTCCAAGGAGCACTAAGGCTCAAGGACCACTGGTCCGGAAGGTCGCCTAGGCCTTATTTGAAGGACCATCGTGGTCTGAAGGAGCGCAACTAGCTACGGTACTAGTTAAACGGTCTATAGGGGCCTTTATACTCGAGCGGCCATGATGGGTCAAGATCAAGTCTAGAACTGATATGTTGACCGTGAAGGACGCCCACCGTGTCTTAGGTCGACACAACTAGTCCGGGCGACCACGCGGTTCGCGAAGGTCCGCCGGCTCGACCGACGCTGCGACTGGGCCACTTAGGCATCGCTCAAGGACCACTGGGGTCTATAGGATCAACCCGTGATTCGTGATATGATATGAGATCAACGCTTAAAGCGTTGTATTAGAGGAATAAAATATAGGTATCAACACTTGAAGTCGATTCAGAAGCAATACATATAATG
Source organism: Oxytropis ochrocephala (assembly GCA_020916435.1). NCBI lineage: Eukaryota > Viridiplantae > Streptophyta > Magnoliopsida > Fabales > Fabaceae > Oxytropis > Oxytropis ochrocephala. The sequence goes on along the minus strand of CM037092.1, from coordinate 50,589,168 downwards.
CATGCACATGTAACAATTGATTTTTGGTGGGGTAATGGATGAAATGGGTGATTCCTTTCTCTTTTGTTTTTTGCTTTTTGCCTCTTTTTTTTCGAGCACACCTAACAAATGCATCTTCTCGAGGAGGGAAAAGCTTTCTTCATTTGGCAATGCAATTAATGGTGCACGCGTATGTGCAATGATTGGTATCTGGTGGAATGATTTTTTTCTCTTCTGTTTTTTTGCTTTTTTGCTTGTTACATAATAAATGCATGAAATGCAAATGTGAATATGATGCAAATAAAATGATTAAATGCTAATGCCATGGTGCATGCATGATGCGATGATATGATATGATTTGAGTGATTGGGTGCAAAACATTTTTTTGTAATGATAAGATGTGAGACTTTGGATGCGAGAAGCATGAGTGAATATTGATCATTCTTTGGAAAAATTAGTTTTGATTCAAACTTCGGCAATCTCAAGGTCAAGTATCACGTATTAATCGATATGAAAAAGTACTTGATCGTATTTGCAGGCTCGCTTATTTTTTCTTCTATTATGATGCCCCATGATGACCGAAGTTTATGTCCACGAAGTTGCCTAAGTGGATTTTTAGCACCACATGATCAACTTGTGTTTTCTCTCTAAAGCACTGTTTAGTAAAGACGTATGTTAGTGCAAGTATAGATGAATGAGTCAGTTAACTTGGTGTTATAAAGACCTAGGGTGAGGACATGAAGGGGTGAATGACTGACTGGTCTTTGTCAAGATCATGAAAGGTAGGTTTTCCCAAGCCAAGAAATGTGAGATTGCCCCAATTTAGATCTGATGGCGATGAGTGAATAACTTGCCCCAGTCTAGTGGTGACAAGTTAGGGGTATGGGTTTTTCGAGTTGGTTTGGTATGGATGTTTAGACTGGGTGTGGTGTGGGATGGACATTGGACACATTTCCCTAAGTTTAAGTGGAACAAATGGTGAAAAGAATGCCCCACTTTAGGATCTAGGTGATGATTCTAACACAAACTTTTTGGTTATCCTTAAGATGACCCCCACAGATTATGATAGTATTGTATTTCAAAGCGATGAAAACTTCACTTGGTGATCACTAAACCTTGTCTTGATGTCAACAGAACTTGAATGAATCCTTGGGGTGCAAGTCCTTTGATTTTTCTCTTTATTTGAGTTTTTTTTTTAGATACATTTTTTTTGACCAAACATATTGTAAATAAATAAACTTATTTGTCCTAAGATTAAAACTTTGAGAAAACAAAAGCAATCGGTCATTGATCGGAATGAACTCTAGAGGGTTGTAACGTGGCCGATGATTTAGTGATTTATGAGGGAAATGATAATTGGACTCAAAGTAGTGTTTGGGGATTGATGTGACAGATGATTTTTTATTGAGTGGTATGATTTGGCTAATGGTTAATGGTTTGTGAAAGAAGGGGTTATTAGGCTCAATGAAGTGTTTGATGATTGATGGGACAAATGATTTGGTGATGTAACTTGGCTAATGGGTGATGATTTATGAAGGAAATGGTTATTAGGCTCAAATGAGTGTTTGAGGTTTTATTGAGACAGTAATTGATGTGCCTCATGGTAGAATGGACCTGTTTAGGATTGTCACTTGGCCAAGGGTTTGTGGAGGGTAGGATATTGAGGCCAAAGGAAGTATTTGAAAGTTGATTTCCGACAACGATCTCTTATGTGTTTAATGGTATGAATTATCAGCTCACAATTTCTACTACTTTTGCTTCTTTTTTCAGAATTTTTCTTTTCAATCCTCTCTTTTTTCACTTTTTTTTGTGATTTTTCTTTCTCTTTCTTTTGAGCTGAGTGAACAGATAAGAGTGATACACTATCTTTGATGTAGAATTGATCCTTGTCTAGGATGATTGAAAGGTTTTTAGATTTGGCTTAAGGTGGGTAGCACAGGTTTTTTCGAGGGTATGGGAAGATTGTCAAACTTCATTTCAAATCATGATTGCTCGTTTTCTCAAAAATTAACTTAAGGACAATAATTTATTTACTTTTATATATTTACTCTTTTTTCTTTATTTCTTTTTATTATGCCCTAATTTTTGCTTAGGCTGCTCTTACGAGTTTTCAACCTAACAAGCCTTTTTGAATTTTTTTTGTAAAGGACTTGCACCAAGGGAATACAACGTTGACAAGGTATTTTAGAGATCACAAATTTGCCCCAGTATGGAGGGCCTAAAGCGTTATTTCATTAGTGAGAACAAACCAAAAAGTCGACTAGGTATGGGAGTATGTACTTTAGGTGGTCGGGGCATGGATTTAGACTTGGACGGAGGATGATGATAAGGTACTTTGACATTGACTCGACTCAAACAAGAATGAAGACACATGTTACACACAAGTTACTATACAAATGCTTCAGAGAGAGTTAACATTAGTTAAAGCATGAAAGAAATATTTGATGCACTCATTTTGGCCATTCATCATGGATGCAACACTTTGTTAGAAAATGTGAACGAGCCGCTAATTTAAAAAATTAAGTGCCTTGAAACACCTTGAGCTTGCAACTAAGTAAGACTAAACTTTTCCAAAGAAGAGTAATTTATTTCACAAGAACGTCTCATCTCTCATCATAGTTTTTCTCTAAAATTTATACTGTTCTTTTTTTTAATGCATGATGTAAGTATGCAATGAATGAATGTGCATGATATGCAAATGGATGTATGTGAAATGCGAATGTAATGATAATGTACGTGCATGAAATGATAATATATGATTCTATTTATCGCGCCGGGGAATTATAATTTTTACGTTTGGAGAGTAAAGTACAAAGTTTGACTTTGACTTTAGCATGCATGGCTTCTCTCCAAAATAAAGCTTTTAATTCTCAGACGTTCATAAAACTACATGCGACACGGGATTTTTTATTGCAAAGAAAAGGAAAAATGCATGAGGCATAACTTCTAAAAGATTGTGGACTATAACAATTTGTTTTTTTGATTTTTTAATTTTTTTGTTGATAAAAAATGGTATGCATCAATATTTGTTTGAATGCAAGGGTATGAAGCTCCTTTGTGACCCTAGGAAGGTATCCTATGGAGTGGGTCTAAGGTTTCTTTTATAGTGAACCTCACAAGGATGGTTCTAAAGAATCCTACACATGATCCCTAGAGCCAAGGACCCCAGTCAAGAATACTGACCCCAACAATAGGCAAGCTATTAGAATCCTTAAAATGAATCAAACTCTAGGTGATCACCCAACGAGACGTACGTCCCGCAGGCCATCACTACGCAATCTCGTTCTAACTTAGGTTTGCACTCGAGTCTGGGTAGAGGACTTTTCTCACATGTGTGTGATGTGTAGAGGTGTAGTGTGTGTAGGAGCAGTTTAAAATAACCCAAAGTTGCAAACAAAACAAACATTCATACAAATATCGTCTGCTACCCTAGAGTTTATATATCACATAAAAGTATAACATGCAAAAAAAAATAAATAAGGTAAGGGTAAAAATTAAATTAATCCTAAATAATTAGACTAGGTTTTGACTCTCTAAAAAGAATTAAATCCCTGCTGAAGTCGCCAACAGAGCGTAATCTAAAAATCCGAATGGATTCTTCAAGTTCGAAAGGAAGTCGCCACCAAATTCTAGTTTAATGGCAAATTCGAAAATCCCTTTTGGTTTAGGACAAGACAAGTTTAGGGTTCGGGAGTCGTTATGTGTGGGGAAGGTATTAGCACCCCACGACATCCTTTGTCTAATTAATTATGGTTTATTAATATTTTACCCTTTTATTTATAGAGAAAAAGACTTAATTAAATTTTTAGTTTTTGAGCTTGACAAGAGTGGACTCTTGCTCCTACGCACTCCGCATGCAATGGAGGAATCAAAGCTACGTAGTTCTTCCCCAAAAAGGTTTGTTGGTTGGTGTTTTTTTAGTGTAGGGTCCTAGGATTCCTTGAACTGCATGTACCATCGATTCCTAGGACCCTGACTAACCCGATTGTACAACCGACTTAGTCCCCTACTTTTGAAAGTATTTTTGAGGTTTTATGAAAGAAGTTTGTTTGATGTGAGGTGAGTTGGTTTTAGAATAGGTATTCTAGAACTCCTGAACTGCATGTACTCATTAGTTCTAGAAACGACTTACCTGGGCTTGTACAACCGACTTAGTCCCCTATTTTTAGGAAAAGTGATTTATTTATTTACTTATAAGTTATTAGGATTAATGAACTGTACAGCTCATTGGTCCTAGGTTGATAACTAACCCGGTTGTACAACCGACTTAGTTTTTTATTTGATTTTTGAAGAAATAAACTAATTTGTGCATAAAAAAAAGACAAAAACTGATAATTAATAAAGACTAGGCTAAAAAAATAAATAAATAACTATATACATAAATAAATATGAATAGATATATACATAAACAATAAATAAATAGATTATATTATAAATAAATATGTACATAAAAATAAACAAAATAAATACAAAACTAACCTAGACTCGACGAGTGCCGAACCGAACCGAGCAGTCTGACCAGGTCAATCGCGAATCAGACTTCTATCTAGTCCATTTTGACCCCAACACCGCCAGAACCGCTTTGAGAATCGGAAAGCCGACTCAAAACGTCCAAATGATCAAAGACGGGTTTTTGGTGAAATGGGTCGCGAACGCTTTGACCCAAAAGATCACTTAAACCGCCAATGATCTCCCCCTCTAATCTTCACCTCTCAACCCCTTCTATATCCAATTGCTAGGGAGCTCTTGTTTCTTGTGAGCAATGTGGGACTAAAACAAGGTAGAGAAAGCAATTCCCTTTTAAAACACAATTCCCGTTTTTCTCAAATCTGTCACCGTAAAATTGCGATTCCGGATTCGTTGACCGTTGGATCGTCTTCCTTTTTTGACAGCATGTTCGTGAGACATATATCTCCGCTTTCACCGCTCGGATCGTCAAACGAGGTCCGAGGAGAGAGAAATTGCCTTCGCAATAGCTGCAGTTTTTGGTCCGTTTTTCTCAAACCCCTCACCGTAAAAGTGCGATTCCGGATTCGTTAAACATTGAATCATCTTCATTTTTCGACAGTAGGTTCGTGAGACATATATCTCCACTTTCACCGTTTGGATCGTAGAAAAGATGTCCGAGGAGAGAGAAATTGCCTTCGCAATAGAGCTGCAGATTTGGGTATTTCATCGTTTTGTTCTTATTTTGTAAGCTCTTGTGCTTTGCTTCACTTGCTTTTTCAATTACTCAAAGAGGGTCAAAAGGAAATAACATGTGGGATGATTGACCAAGAATCAAATCATGCATCTTTATTTCAACTTTATATTAATTGTGGTTGATATGCACAATCTACTTATCTTTTACTTGAGTACATAGAAACGTTTGTTGCACATACACTACTTAATAAAAAAAAATATGTTACAATGATATAAGAACTCGGACAAAATTGGGGTATAACACTCATTATCACCTGCATGTTACCCACATGGGGGGTAACATTCAAACAGAATGGGTGAGTCTCTATCAGTATAAAAGCATGTATGAAAAGCAGTATACTAGAGTTCAGGCAACTATAATTACCACATCATTAACAACAACATCATTAACAACAACCACATTACACATCAACAACATCATACAACAACATCGTCAAAGTCAATCACCCAAAAGAAGTCATCAATGTAATGAATGGGGGGAATGAAATGCAACCCACACCGACGGGCATATGCATGTGGTACCATCACCGAAAAATAGTCATCTTGTGGCATCATCATCAACATTGAGCATAGCTCTAGGGCCGAAGCCCTACATCACCGGAATATGCATATGAATGCATGTGACACCATGAACAATACCAAACATCATGCAACAACAACACCATCATCGTTAAGTGGTCACCTTTGACCCAACAACACCATCATCAAGTAGTCAAATTTGACCCATCATTTATCACCGTAGCTAATACAACACATCAATTATAGTATTCGGAGCTAACACCAATTTCCCCAACCCCACCACCACCTAAGACACCAATTAGATTACACACCAATGACACGGCAACACAGACTTGATCCAATGGGGGCACCTAAAAAAATATGTGCCAAAGGGAGGCAGCACAAAAGGTTGTGTCCTGTAAAGCCAAGACGACAAACCTCCCCCAAAAGGAAATGAAGTCGGTCCCAAGAAAGCGCAAACCTCGACATCAACCAGCAAGGAGCTAAAATGTCGACGCACAACATGAACATCTCAGCAAAGGAAGCTTAAATAGTATCTCAGATGGACACATGGGGGATTAGGGCTCTTAGGACGGCCCTTGAGAGATATGCCAGATCGATCCAAATAAGGTGACACCCGATCATCACCTTCTCATGGAAAGGCACAAGAGAGGTCTCACCTCATACCGATGACCCGATGGTGATCTCATCCAAGTGGTCGGGAATCTAGTTGGTCACATTTTAGTTGATGGCAGCATATCGGTCAACGGGATTTCCTTATTGTGCTTCAACGCTCTAAATATACCGATTAACCTATGCAAAAATTACAAGACACCCTAGTCAGGTTCTCCAGGGAACGTGTTAATGTGAACATATAGTTGGACCTACAAACAACCTTTGCAGAGACCACCACAGCTAAGACCACTCCTTTGAGATGTATAGTAGTAGACTTGATGTCTCCTTACAATATCATCATTGGTCAACCAGCACTCAACACAATTGAGGCCATCATATCTGACACTCACCTCCGCATGAAGTACCCTGTAAATGTGGTCGGAGTAGTTAGAGGGGATCAGCAGGCAGGAAGGAGGTGTTACAAAGCAATCATCAAAAGCGATCATCTTGACCTTGACCGGACCGCTAATAGTTGTAATTTCTTGTACCTTGACCCACATTATTTCAACATGAAACAAAACGAAAAATGACCCTAGCCGATGGAGGAGGTAAAAGAAGTAATAATCGGTAATCATAGGTTATTTCTCCATTAATGAAACAGTAAATGTTATTCTGGCTTAGGAAATATCAATTCCAAAACCTCGTCACTAGCTCAAATCTCTATATCATGAGAAATCATAGGCTTGAACTCATACAATTTAAGTTTTCACAAACATCTTTGCTAAGAGAATTTTTACCTTGATCTGAAACTCATTTCTCTACTACAAGGAAATTTTCTCTCAGAAAAATTCCTCTCCTTCCTTACCTATATATTCCATCTCTTCTGGAATCTCCTAATCAGTAATAAAATGGGAGTTAGCCCTTTAAAAACACATCGTAAATCACTGATAATGAAGATCTTCTCAAAAACATCAAGTTTAACAAAGAAAACCTCAGAAGTACAAAGGAACCTTCTGATACGATATCCCTCAAGAAAAGTTCATTCATCCTAGTTTTCTTCAAAACACTCTAATTTCAAATATTCTAATCTCCTCTCATCCTCCACCTAAAGCCTCTGAAAAAACAACACCTTCAATTGGACTGACGAGTGCATGGAGGCTTTGAAGAAACTCAGAGAATACCATGACACCCTACCAGTCTTGATCTCCCCAAATCATGGGAAATATTTAAACCTTTATGTAGCAATTTCAAAAAAAAACGCTCGCAGCTCGGTCCTAGTGCAGGAAAGAGAGGGGGAATTCAGCAGCTTTTTCCTTAAGGAGGTGGTTCTCTTCAGAAAACTCTAAAAACCAATGACTTCGGTAAATTTTCAAGTCTCGCAAGGTACGAATCAACTGGGCTTCAACAAATTGATTATAAGCTTGGGTTTCAGTAAGCTTACCTTGGAGTCTGACGGAGGAGTTCTCCTCAATGGTGTGCTCCATCTTTCTCTAACATCTTTTGCAGTTTGGATTGTTTGGGATTGCTGCCACTATCGTCCCCATCAGCATTTTTGGCCGGATCACGACCTCGCTTTTGCAGCTTGGATCATGTCTTCTCCTACTCTTTAGATTTTGGGTCCTTTTTAGAGCCGAACTTTGAGCCTTTATCGGAATCATTTTTCTCTTGAATTTCGAGGTCGACCCCAAAGATCTATGATTGGGCAAAGACTGTGGACCGACTTCGCCCTTCCTAGAGCTACTCGGATGAACCTTTTTCCCGGAAGGATTTGGCACTTGCAAAGTGGTGTCGACCGTGGTATCAACAAGGAGAGAATTAAGTCTGTCCATGTTACCTGCAAAGAACAACTGACGTCAGACTTCGCACTATCACTACAAAATAAAGAAGACCCTGGCAGTAGGCGCCCTTTCGAGGTACTCCATACTTAGCTCGAACCCTCGCAGGAATCCCCAGCAGTTCGACAATAATTGTGACGGAGCTGCGCGCAGATACCTCAAGACTTGTTGTTGAAATGAGCTCAGTGGAAGCCGAATGTTGGTTGCCTCCAATGCTGCTCCGTAGAAGAAAAACCCAAGATGCTTGTGTTCGCTGCAAACGGGAACCCCGAGAACCAAGTTGAGTCTCTATCTCTACCCTTCAGGGGGAACGAGGTACCTCTCGAAGTAAGAAACAGGCTTGTCCGATTTCAGCCTCGGATGGATTCTGCAAATCTTGGTGGACACCTAGTTGTACACTTCCTCCACTGGTCCGTCATGCTCCTCTATAGTAACCACTCCGGGGAAAGGCCGTGAATTCACTTCCGAATCGCCACCTTCAGTGCTCTCAGGCAATTGCTTCTCTGTATTCTGAAGCGGAGCCAAAATACTCGACTTCACTGATGTATTGATGTACGTAGTGGAAAACAAAGATTGCGATCCCTTGGGGGCCAGAATGGGATGGCCTTCGGCCGAACTCTTCAAGATCGGCTTACTGTGGAACGGCTTTATGCTTTCTTCGCTCTTAGTCCGCCATCTCGCAAGAGAGGCACTTCCATCATTCATCTAACACCTATCTAATTTATCAAATGTCACCTCTGTAAGCCATCTCCTCACAAGGAATGAGGTGACCTCCATCCGAGAACGATGTCAACCCCGTAAAACAACTCAAATCAAAGGTAAACTATAATGCTTTAAAGTTCAAAATACTACTTTAACTAACCTTTTTGCGTAAAAGAATCTAGGTTCACGTTGAATGTTGAACTCAGATCGTCGAATGATGATCTCGCGCGCAAAGATAATCTCAGATTTGGTCGGTGGCGATCTCTTATGGATGATCTGAGCGCACAATCTTCAGAAAACACGAGCAAAGTGATAAATGAACGCTTCACCCTATGTTATATATTTCAGGGGAAGATCTCTCTCGTGAGGAACCAGATCTTGTACCCCCTCTCATTTATGAAGGAGATCTCGCCCTCTACCTCTTGAAAGAGCAAGATCCCATCTTCGCTTCAGCCTTGAAGGAGATTTCACTGATGAAGAGTAAGATCTCACTTTACAACTCATTGAAAGAGGGAATCTCGTTTTCTCTCTTATCAGAATACAATATCCACTCAACACGTCATAACTTGCGCTCTCGTATTCGGATCAAGGCATGTGAATATGCATTGGAAAGATAAAAAGAAAATCTACAACTCTTATGTTAAGCTCGAGACCCAGTTCCGACGTCCTGCGGACACGAAGTTTCCATATATCGTCCATGCAGACATTTATGAAAGGAATCCTTCTTAATTGAAACAATACCACGAGGTAAAAGAAACAACATACTACAAGAATATTATTAAGCACCCTTGGGGGAAGAGGCGAGACATGAGCTACCAGAAATATTCAAACGGCAACAGCACGAGCCGGCCGACCAGGACGACCTGATAAGCACTCAGACATGTCCAAACCGCAACGACACGAGCCGACCGGCCAGGACGACCTAGTAAGCATTCAGAAATGTCCAAACGGAAACGACACAAGCCGCCCGGCCAGGACGACCTGGTAAACACTCAGAAATGTCCAAACGGCAACGACATGAGCCGACCGGCTAGGACGGCCAGGTGAACACTCAGAAATGTCCCAACAGCAACGGCACGAGCCTGCCGCCCAGGACGACCTGGTAATCGCTCTGAAGCGTCCAACGACAACGGCAAAGAGCCGACCGACAATGATAATCTGACAAGTAACTTGGGATATCCAACAGTCGCGGTAACAAGCCGACCGACGACGACCCAAACAGCAGTATCGCGAGATCTTTTACCTTATTGACCGATATATTACCACAAGGTATGCAGGAAAAAGAACGCACTACAAAGCTTCCCTGGGGGGCAAGAGCATCCAGACAACGAGCCATCCAACAAGGACGACCTAGCGATTAGTTCGCAAAACTTAAACAACGAAAATGATGCGCCAGTCCATGAGGATGATCTCGGCAGCGATATCAGGCCAAGAATATCCTCCAGAATAGCCCCAGCTTGGGGGCAACTGTTCTGGACTGGGCCACGAGGCCCACTTAGCCAGTTGGACCTGGGCCGACCCAAGTTCAATACCCAGCACTCCATGATGATCCATAAGCTCCATGCGCTACTTGGACCACACCATGCGCCACTTGAGCTATCTTGGGCCCATCTCCCTTTTTATCCATATATATATGAAGGCCCAAGTCCATTAAGCCTCGACGGCTCAGATGATTCCGAACGATCCAAAGGCTCAGAGTCATATTCCGAAACTCTATAAATAGTGGTTCTCACAACCACATAAGGTACGTTTTCCTTCAACCCTGCAAACTCCTTGATTCTCTACTGATTTGAGCGTTGGAGTGTCTTTACCGGTACCCCTCTCGTTCCAATACATGGAGATCCGACCCGACCAAGAGTATTATCGATCGCAGTTTTAATTCAACCCTTAAAAGACATGTAGTTACAGAATAGATTATGTGTTATCTATCATCAGGAATGGATCCTCTCAAGTGGGGAGGGGATTCTCTCCAATACTTTTCTCTAAAGTGGAATCTAAACCCTTCATTAAATTCATTGGAAATATGAGAGAGAATGTAATTAACATTAAAAATAGGAGAGAGAGTGTGTTTAAAGGTGGAGATTTAACCACTGATAAGACTTGAGAGGTTTACACTGGGAATGGATCCTCTCAAGTGTAAACCCGCCAAGTTTTCTCAGTGGTTAAATCTCCACCTTTAAATCTATTATCTAATTTCACTATTTAGGGTGGTGAATTAATGTTGAGAATGATGAAATAGAGTTGAATTGACCTGGTAAGAGTTTCTTACACACCGTGATGATGAGTGAGAAACGAAGAGTCACAAATTTCACAACGATCCCTTCGTTCCCGCCATGAGTGCCACTTGTTTTTTTTTGACGTATGAGTGCCACTTGTTAGTTATTGTTTTCTTGCCACCTTATGTAATCTAACTAACTCTAATTTGCCTCATTCTCCTCTTCTTTGCTAACCACACACAAATTTTCCTCATTCATTCATTCACCCACTCTCTCTTTCTCTCTTTCTGTGTTTGATTTGGTGGAGTGAAAATGACGGACACTACTGATGACATTGCGGAGGAAATCTCCTTTCAGAGCTTCGACGATGATTGTAGATTGCTTGGCAATCTTCTCAATGACATTTTGCAGCGAGAAGTTGGTACCGTTTTCGTTGAGAAACTAGAGAAAATTCGAGTCCTTGCCAAGGTTTTGCTCCTTCGTCCCTCTTTTTTTCCTCTTTTGAATTCCAATATTGTTTGTTTTTTTTTTTTAAATTGGTTTTGGTTGCTTTGCATGTTCCTTGAATGTTCGATTCATTCTCAACGTTGATTTTGTTTTTTTATTCAGTGATATGGTTTATTTTATATGATTTTGTTGATTAAACCATCAATTTATATTGATCACTAAATGTAGGCGGAGTTTGTGACATTTATCACGTTAAATTCTAAAATTCTGTGAAATCCATCACATTAGTCTTTATAAGGAATTATTTATATTTACAAAATTTTGGGATTAACTAGATGGATTTCACAATTTTTACGGGACTACTTACTATTATTTTTCATATGTAGGAGACATTAATAGTTTTTAGCTTAGAGACTAAAATCAGGGTTAATTCTATTTTATTTTTTGGGGGTTCTTTTTGTTGTGATCTACTCACTGTTTCCTGGGGGTCCTGTTTGGTTGTCTGAGAATGGATTGTGAAAGCAGAACATTAGAAACAGTTCTATGCATTTGGTTGTCTGATGAATGATGATGCTTTATGATGGAATTTTTTTTGGTAGTTTTTGGGCTCCTCAAGTTATGAAAGGTCTTCAATGTTCCTTGTTAAAATGTGTAAACTTAATTGCTTTTGGTTACATTTAGCTACCTAGCTAAAAGTAACAAGGTTACATTTGGTTGTGTTTTTCCTCTTCCCCAGAGTGCTTGTAATATGAGACAGGCAGGAATTGAAGACATGGCAGAGCTTATAGAGAAGCAGTTGGCTTCAGAAATGTCCAAGATGACATTAGATGAAGCTCAAACCCTTGGTCGTGCCTTCAGCCATTACCTTAATTTGATGGGCATTGCTGAAACCCACCATAGGTAAAAGGATTCACTAATCTGTTAGTTGACAATTTATCTGCCTCTCTTAGTTATCATGAAAATCAGCACATTAAGGCTAGTAACAAATCTAATCTTATCTAAGTAGGGTAATCTTTCTCACCAACTAGTTTTGTTTAGGGTTCGAAAAGGAGTAAACATAGCAAATTTTGCAAAATCTTGTGATGACATCTTTAACCAGCTGGTGCAAGGTGGAGTTTCCCCAGACGAGCTTCATAATGCAGTTTGCAAGCAGGTCTGTTTTTTTTTTTTTCTTTTCTTTATTTACTGGTTAATCTGTTGAGTTTATGAAGTACATGTGAAAATAAGCAACTGGCTTTCATTCATTATTATCAATTTGGATTTTAAACAAATGTGGAATGCACTAACAAGCTGAGACTAAAATATGTTACTATCTGCTTTCTAGGCAATCATTTTTCTTATTAATTTACTGATTTATTATGTTATTACTGCTGTAGACTCTTTTGTTATTCAGGATTGAATATTTTTGTTGCCACAGGGAGTTGAAATTGTTCTTACAGCTCATCCGACACAAATCAATCGTCGTACCTTGCAATACAAGCACATTAAAATTGCTGTGAGTTTATTTGTGTTTGTTTTTTAAGAAATTGTTTGCCTTAGATAAAATAATTTAGCGATGAACTTTATATATCTCAAATATCATCAAATGTTTTGTCGCTGACCACTTTTTGCCCTTCATGCAGCATCTTTTGGATTATAATGATCGACCTGATCTTGGCCATGAAGATCGTGGAAATGGTGATTGAGGATCTGGTACTGTATACCCCCCAAAACATCACATGTAGTGCCTTAGGATAGAAGAATATATCTTTAAATGTAAAAGGGTAGTGCAATTCCTTTTTTGAGTACCACTTTCTTCTTTTCTCATAGGCAATATTTTGTTTGATAGGTGAGAGAGATAACTTCAATATGGCAAACGGATGAGCTTAGGCGTCAGAAACCTACGGCATGTTGATGAAGCTAGATCTGGTAGGCTGCTTGATTTGTATATATTAGATATTAGATCCATCTGTAGAAAAAAGTCTCAATATTATTTTAATTGTGTGTAATACATTTACTTATCATGATTATATAGACAAGCTAAGACTAGCAATGTTAATAACGGGCCTATAACCTATTACAATGAAGGCTAACAATTACACAATACATGGTAATAACTACTATTGACAACATTCCCCTCAAACCGTGAGTGAATATCTATCGCTCTCAACATGCAAGTAAATTGACTGAGATGTTCTGTTGGCAAGACTTTTGTTAGCACATTATCGAGTTGGTGCTCATAAGGAATGTACTCCGTTGCTATCAATCCACTCTCTAGCTTTTCATTGATAAAATGCTAGTGTATCTCAATGTGTTTTGCCTAGCCATGTTGAATAGGGATTATGAGCAATATTAGCAGTCAACTTGTTGTCATAGAACAACTTCATGGGCTTTCATACTTTATCTTCCAGTCATCTAATACAATCTTCATCCACAATAACTCATATATCCCTTGTTGCATAGCTTTAAACACTTCCTTTACACTTGATTGAGCTATCACACTTTTCTTCCTACTCCTTAGCAATAAGGTTCCCACACAAAAATGTGTTGTAGCCTGTGGTGGATCTTCTATTACAAACTAAACTTGCATAATCTGCATCGGTATAATCCTCCATAGTCAGACATCCACCTATCGTGAACAAGAGTCATTTCTTCAGGGTGATTTTGAGAGACTGCAGGACACGATCTACCGCCTGTAGGTGTCATGCTCTTGGATCATCCATGAACTGCCTCACAATACTAACAACATATGCCAAGTTCGTTCTAGTGTGGGTTAAGTATATCAACTTCCATACTATTCCCTGATATTGGACTTTTTCTGGTTTTATAGACAAGCTAAGACTAGCTAAACCTAATGGGCCTGATTAATGGCCCTATTACAATGAAGGCTAATAATTACACAGTATATGGTAATAACCACTATTTACAACATAATCATGTATCTAAAAGCTTAAGATTTTAACGTACTTCTTAAGAATGGTTTATGGTCACTTGTTGTGACCGGGATGGTCATGTCATGAGTTTTGCCCTTCTCGCCCCAGAAGGCTCTTGTGTTGCTTAATCTTTTAGAAGAGCTTGTCCATGATGTTGTGCATGTGAGCTTTTGCATAAATTGATTCACTGTAAAACCAGTAGAAGAGCCCACGATTAATTTCTCAACTCTCCCAGGATTGAATATTGTGGAGCAATCACTCTGGAAAGCTGTTCCTCATTATTTACGTCGAGTCAGTAATGCTCTAAAAAGGTATTTTCATCTTTAATTATGCACATTAACTTGTTTATTCTTTCCTTAAAAGATTTTCAATGCAATTTATCTTTCCTTGCAGCATACGGGAAAACCACTTCCATTGACTTGCACTCCCATTACATTTGGATCGTGGATGGGAGGGGACAGAGATGGAAACCCAAATGTGACAGCAAAGGTAGGGCCTATTTACTTTCCTACCCTTGTTTCATGTGTTAATTTTCCTCTACAACTAACAAACATCATAGATAACCAATCCATCATTTTCAAAAAATTGAAATTGACAAAAGTTGTTTTCATTGTTTACAAAAGTGCATTATTTCCAGCTATCCTTCTATCTTCTCTGTATCTCAATTGTTCACTTCATGAGTCTTTAATCTTCTTGTTAGCAATTTCAAATGAGTACAAATTTTAGAAAATGAAAACAAAAATATTTTAGAAATTAAACGGATCCTAGGCTGCTCTTTAAGTATTAATTTGCGCTACCTGTACTTTTTAACTACATGTTTTTCAGTTTTCAAATAACAATAGTAGGCTCATTCAATAGGTGAGTTGTTTTCTAGTAGTGGAAACCTAGTTGAATTTGCAGTACTATCATATTATATATTATTGACAGTCTGAACATGTTCTCTGTGTGTATCATTTCGGAAAGCACAAGTCTAATGGTGATTGGAATAGTGTAGACAAGATGAGTTATCAACATGGTAAATATATCTTCGAATAAAATTCTTGGAACTTTGCCTATTTAATACTCTTATGATAAGTTTTACAAGATGAACAAGTTTTATAGAAAACTTGGTTTTTGATGGGGTCCAGTAGCATTAGTTAATCCATGTTGTCCACATCACCTAGTATGGTGTGGGATAAGGATTGATTGATTGTTGTAGTTATCACTAGATTGCCAGAATTTTTCCAGCTTTACATAGTAGATAAAATTTCTTGTTGTACCTGTAAGCCATGACAGAGTATATTAGTTCTGTAATTTGTTTCCTATTCTTCTTCAGGTTACAAAAGATGTTTCTCTTTTGTCAAGATGGATGGCAATTGACCTCTATGTACGGGAAGTTGATAGCCTTAGATTTGAGCTGTCCATGAACAGGTGTTCTGATAGGTTGTCTAGACTTGCACAGGAAATTTTAGAAGGTTAGTGTGTTTAATTTTGTTTTTGGTGATATCTTCCAAATGCTAATGGACATAGCAGTTAGGGCTGTGCATGGTGCATGAACCAAACCAAACCATACCATATATGTGGTTTGGATCAGTTCGTAAAAACCACATCTATTAAAACTGGTTTTTTCTTCAAATTGGTTAAGGTTTGGTTCAGAACTAGTTTAAAACCGATTTATCATTAAAAACCCGATTTTCCTCTTCAGCATACCACACGAAGTCTGTTTTTCAGTAAATCCATTACTAAACTTTGCGCTTAGTTTACCTCTGGTACTGCACGAAGGAAATCTAAGTTATATGGTTGAGTGAACATGCTGATGTTGAAAAAAGAAACACAGGTGGAATTATAAACACATATTTTTATTAAGAATTAAGAATAAAAATTGAAAAGTAAAATCAATCAAAATCAATTAAGTTCCATGTTCAGAAACAGCCTGTCATATACTCCCTCCGTCCCTCAATAGGTGTCATTTAAGGTTGTGACACGAACTAAAGAATGCAATTATTAATACAAATTTGTAAGTAAAATTTACATTTTTCCCAATATGCCCTTGTACTTTTTGCTTTGGATACATTTTATAATTCACAACAAACATTTTAAGTTTGAGGGTATAATAGGAAAAACATAATTTAGACTTTATTGATATTCGAAAAAGACATGTAATATGGGACAAATATTTTTGGGTAGAAAGACATTTAATATGGGATAGAGGGAGTAGACAAGTAGAATATAGCCTCTCATATAGACTAGCCTTTCGTTACAATCCAACACGTTGATTGTTGAAGTTTGAAGCACTCAATGGATAAGCATTGTTTTATTGAAAGGTTATATTATATTTTTTATTTTTATTTTTTGAAAAATTTAATTACATAGTCACAGAATTTCTTGCACTTTTCACGCAGACCATTTCTCCCGTCTCTTTCAATATCTTGTTGCCATGATTTCAATAAATTTTAAGTGCGTGATTGCAATTCTGAATGAGAAGGGATACCGTAAATGGGTTAAATATAGTAAACCGGTTCATAATTTTGGTTTTGGGCCACTGATTTCATTTTAAAAATAGGTTTGGTTTGTAAACCATTTAAATGGTTTTGGACTTTTTTGGTGTGGTGTGGTCCGGTTATTACATTTGGACTGGTTATCCATTCTTTTTGCACACCCCTAATAGCAGTCATCTTTGTTTATATATAGTGACCACTGAATACTGTTTGTTATGAAGTATTATACATATTTTGTTAGATTATTATATGTATATGATTGTCCTTTATAAAGCCTTACTATTATTAAGTTACTCTTTAGATGAATGATGATATTTGCTGCTGTATATTCTAGCTCTTATGGCACTGGTAATGCATTAGATCCTTGTCTTATCATTTTTATGCATTAATTTCATGGTGCATTGAGGCATTTTCCTTTGTTTGGAATTTCCTTTAAAATTATGCTGGTGGATGCCCCCTTTTTTTTCGTGCTAATAATTCAACATATCAAAACTTTCACGTGTTTTTATGTTTTTCCCTTCTACTTTTGTTTTGTTTCCAAAGACATCAACCTGTTGTGATAAATGTTTAATCAACTCTCAACTCTCATCCAACTTAAGGATATACTTGAGAAAATTCTTCTGTGGGTGAAGTATGATATTGGATGATGTAGTGCAAGCGGAATAATGGTCTTCTATTTAGAGTTCTATTTATGCACTTTAGTGCTTTTATATTATCAGCTGCAGATGTTTTTGCATGTACTATATAATGTTCACAGAGAATGTGGTGTGTCACTGATGATGTCCTGAAAAAAATTGAAGCACTTTTTAAATCCACGTTTAAGAGCTGGCAATCACTTTTTTTATTCAGAAACTAACAAAGAGAATCGTCGTGAGCATTGGAATCAATCAGAGAGTAGAAGTCAGTTGAAACATCAGAATCAACAAGCTTCATTACTTCCAACCAAACTTCCACCTAGAGCTCATTTACCCTCTTTCGCTGCTGGTAAACACAATTTTTCTCAGAATGGCTGTTTATTCATTGGTTTGCATATGATGTTCTTAATGGCAATTGTTTTTTCTAGAACCACACCACAATATCTATATTTCTTCTTGGGGCTTTTAACTCTAATATTCCTTAAATATGTTCCTCTTGCTGATTGCATGGATAATAATTTGGAATCCCACCAATCCTACTAATAACCTGTTCTTCCTCATGCATGAGGAGTAAGGTATGATTTTAGGGAGTTTTCTCCGGTGCAATCATCACTACCCTTAAATATTAAATTTTCTCCCACCGTGTTATTTTTTAAAGGCCCAAATTTTACTGGACCATAATGTCACTAGAGGGAATCTTTTCCTGTGATTTTATTGTTTTTCTGACATGATTAGAAAGTGCACTCTCTTTCCTTCCTAGGCTATGAGTTCTTGGAAGATCTACCTTTTATCCATTATGCTGTTTGTTTATTGGGCATGCGTGTACACAAACGTGCACAACCTTTCATACTTACACACACATTTTGCACCGGCCTAGTATTTATTGCTATCTAGTACAAAGTTCCCAATTGAATATATCCTTTCACATAGGAAATGGTGAATCTGATCATCCCAGACTGGACATCCCCGGATCCGAATATAGTCAATTCAACCACAAGGTAGATCAATTCAGTTACTGTAACGATTTCTGGATTGAATTTACCTTTGAATTTTGGAAAATATATGTGTGTGCATATTTTCACTGATAGGATGCTAAGATTCCAACTTCAAGTCTGAGCAATGCTGGAAGTTCCAATTCTTCATCAGTTGGAATGAGACGTGCTCCTTCTTTCAACTCTAGTCAGCAACTTCTTGCTCAGAGGAAAATGTTTGCAGAATCCAAAATAGGAAGATCTAGTTTTCAGAAGCTTTTGGAGCCAGACCTCCTCAGCTTCCAGGAATTGCTCCTTATAGAGTTCTCCTTGGGAATGTAAAAGACAAGGTATAAATTCTGGTTTACTTTAGTGATATAGTTGACTGCACGTACTCTAGTACCCTATTTCTGCTTTTGTAGTTTGTTTTGTACAATACCATGGCCATATGCTTTGAACTTGAGTCTTGATATTTTCTCTATTACAGAATACAGATCCATGGATCATTGATTTGTATGCATTGTTATTAGGAGCTACCATCGATCATTGTAATAGGCTGTCAAAACATGTTGAGATCAAGCCTATTGCTATGTTCAAGGCTTTCTGAAGGCAGATGGTTCCATGAATTCAGCTATTGTAGTTTGTACAATACCATGGCCATATGCTTTGAATTTGAGTCTTGATATTTTCTCTATTATAGAATACAGACCCATAGGTCATTGACTTGTATGCATTATTATTAGGGGCTACCATTGAGTATTGTCACAGGCTCTCAAATTATGTTAATATATGTACTATATGAAATACACATTTACCCAATTTTTATTTGAATAGTTGTCCATGGAGGGTTTGTTTCTGATGGCTTGTTAAGACTGGTTCATATCTGCATATTTCACTAAACTTGCTGCATATTTCACTAAACTTGCTTGTTTTCTTTTTTGACTTATGGAGCTTGTTTATGATAGTAAATGAGAGTATCTTCTCTTCCTTGTGTGTAGCTTCTTAAAACTCGTAGACGGCTGGAGCTTCTTCTCGAGGACTGTCCATGTGAACTTGATCCTTTGGTTTACTATGAAACAACAGATCAACTTTTGGAACCTCTACTCCTCTGTTATGAATCGCTGGTACCTTCTTCCTTCTACCCTTCTTCCATCCAAGGTTTTTCAGAATTATTATTTAGCTTTTCTTTTCTTCTAGCAATCTTGTGGATCTGGGGCATTAGCTGATGGTCGACTTGCTGATCTGATTCGAAGAGTTGCTACCTTTGGCATGGTGTTAATGAAGCTTGACTTGCGCCAGGTCCGACTCAAATAGCTTACTTGATTTTACTTTTTTAAACAGTTTTTTTCTTTTTGAAGTTAAAAGATCAAAATTTATTGTTTCTTAATTTGATAAAAACAGAAAGCAGTTTTTTAAAGATCTGCTAAAACATACCCAAAGTGTTTTGTGTATTATTTGTTGGAAAGTCAGTTGTGGCCTGAAACTAGCAGTGTGACAGGAATCTGGCAGACATGCTGAAACACTTGATGCAATTACAAAGTATTTGGATTTGGGTACATTCAGTGAATGGGATGAAGAAAAGAAACTGGAATTCTTAACCAGAGAACTAAAAGGGAAGAGGCCACTGGTTCCTCCTAATATAGAGGTGAGATGGTTTGGTTGTACACTAAGCACCAAGTTTTAAAAGTTTTTTTTTCCTAGTATTATGGTAAAACTTCTTGTTTTAAAAAAGAAAAAAGTTGATATTCTGCAACTTTTGGCCTATTTTCTTTGCATTTTTCTATAGTGATTAATCGAAATTTGAATGTTTATGTCGTATAGCTCCTTTCCTATTCATTTTAGGTTCAAAGTGGATTAGAAAGATTGTTTTGATTCTAAACTCCTGATCGCGGAATTTAGTTACGCGTAAATTGTAGCTGTACTACATTTTGGGGATATCTGCTCTGAATTCATGATTGAATGATATCTGCTCTGAAACTTTATTTAGAACCAATTTGGTGGAATGATTCTGATCCATCATTCAAGTTCTACTTAAAAGGAACAACAGGACACATTGCTTGCATGTTTTATTGTTCTAACTTCAATATTACATCCTTTCCATGTCAAACTAGTTTGACCTGCTTATTTATTTATTCCTCGATTAAAATTCAAAGTTTCGTTTATGATATATATATATATATATATATATATATATATATATATACATAACACTTAATTCTTTCTGTACTATGTCCCCGAGTTTCTGTTTTTGATTGGAATCTTGGTTTATTCACTTTAGGTTTCTCCAGATGTTAAAGAAGTGTTGGATACGTTTAAAATTGCTGCTGAGCTAGGGAGTGATTCGCTTGGAGCATATGTGATCTCTATGGCCTCAAATGTATGGTGTGTTTTTACATGAAATAGTTATTTTTGGTATAAACTTTGCAGCTGGTTTTAACAATTTGGTTGCCTAAGGATATTTTTTGGCAGTTTAAACCTACTAGGGTACAATGTAACTATGAAAGAAATCATCTAGAGATATAGTAGTGTTTTGAAAATGTTCGTTTTGATACGAAATACTTTGGACTTTGGTTGATTGGCAGGCAAGTGATGTCCTTGCAGTGGAGCTTTTACAGAAGGATGCCCGGCTTACAGTTAGTGGGGAGTTAGGAAGAGCATGTCCTGGTGGAACGTAAGTACAAAACTTGAGATGTTTGTATTAGTCATGTGGAACTCATCAAAGTTATCTTTATACGTATCAGATCACAAGGGTGTCTGAGATGTAAATTTGTACTAGTAAATTGCATCTTCATATGTATATTACTTCACAAATAAGAACCTATAATTAATGTGTATATTACCTTTTACATAAATAAATATCTTATGCCTGCAAATTTTAGACTATAGTTATGGGCTTCTCCTGGTTTGCATTATTATTTATTGAATTTTAACAACATACATATATCCAACACAGGCTTCGGGTGGTTCCTCTATTTGAAACTGTGAAGGACCTAAGAGGAGCTGGTTCAGTTATCAGAAAACTTTTATCAATAGATTGGTACCGCCAGCACATTGTTAAAAACCATAACGGACATCAAGAGGTGCTTTTTAGTGGCAGGTTCATTTCATTTATGTTATAGGTTATCATGGGAAAATCATGTATGTGGTAATATTATAAATTCCTTTATGTAGGTTATGGTTGGGTATTCTGATTCTGGTAAAGATGCTGGGCGCTTTACTGCTGCTTGGGAACTATACAAAGCTCAAGAGGATGTTGTGGCTGCTTGCAACGAGTTTGGTATTAAGGTTACCCTGTTCCATGGTCGTGGAGGAAGTATTGGTCGTGGCGGGGGTCCAACTTATCTGGCTATTCAGTCCCAGCCACCTGGCTCTGTGATGGTGGGCTATACAACTTAACCATTATTGCTGCCTTAGTTTTTTGAAACTCATAATATTAATCTATCTTTTGTTTGGGATAGGGGAGGAATTATGACTAAAAAGTGATTAATAATATGGAGAAAATTACCCTCCAAACCTTTCGAAGCCCTGTCCTAAAATTGGAGGAACTCAAATCATGAACTAGAAGATGATTTGGAGGGCAACCTTTCTTTATATTACTAACAAATTATAAGCCTTCCCTTCCTCTTGTTCAAAACTCCCATATAGACCATTATTTTTTCTGCACATGCCTAGAATCCAAAATAACACTCCGAGGGGCTTGGTTGTTTGTTAGTTCAAAGACCTCCTTTCATTGTTATATCATAGGGAGATTATGATAAGCACCTAAGCACTTTGGGAACCTTCCTGTAAAAGCTAGCGGTTAAGGGGGAAGAACCAAGCCAATAAAAAATTCACCAAACATCCAGTATTACTCGATGTGGACTTAGGCACCCCAAAATACTCAAGACCCCATCATAGCACCGCCTATGAGAGCCGACGTCCTTAGCGGTTGCACTTCCCGACACTTCACTTGATTACACTTTACTCAACTTCCTCATTGGTCAAAACCCTCAGTCAGTCAGAACTCTCTGTGCGTAGCCTTCTCCGAAACACCAAATCACTTGGAGAACTCTCCCTTAAAAGCTTGCTGTTAAGGGGTAAGAAACTCCACCCACCGAGCATCCCATACTACTTGATACAGCTGGACTTAGACATTCCATAATACCAAGATCCTATAAGATTATATTACATCTGGACTATTCAACTGCTGGTAGAGTAAGGGTTGACTAAGAACAATATCGTTCATTTTTTTGGTTTCTTTTGTTTAAATCGTTAAGTTGTTGACTTTAATAGACCATGAAATTGTCAAGATTCACTATTGGTTAACAATAAGACTCAGCAAGCCAAATAATGGTTAATATTAGAAGAGCATCTTAAGTTTTTTATTTACTTGAAGCTAAATTATACGTTTAGTTAACATGAGCTAGATTATAGAATATACAACCATTTAGTCTCCGGAACCGATTTTGATTTTGATAATCTGTTACCTGCATTGATGTTGAAAGCATGTTTTCCTCTTTAAACTGCATCCAATCATAAAAATTCTCTAAACTTAATGATACTTCTCTGGATTTACATGAATTATTGCAGGGAACCCTTAGGTCAACTGAGCAGGGAGAGATGGTGCAGGCCAAGTTTGGGCTGCCACAGACAGCTGTTAGACAGCTTGAAATTTATACAACAGCTGTGCTACTTGCTACCCTTCGTCCGCCTCAACCACCGCGAGAAGCAAAATGGCGCAGTCTCATGGATGAGATTTCAAAAGTCAGTTGCCAGTGTTACCGTGAGTGTAGTCTACTTAAAATCCAGAATTCCTATCTTACTTCCATGAAGCCACGCCTCAGGCAGAGCTTGGCTTCCTTAATATAGGTAGCCACCCTTACTATGTTTATATTATGAGTGGCACGTAAGCCCTAGAGTGTATTATTAGGAGTTGATGTTTTGTTTCTTTCGGTATTATGTTTTCTTTTGGTCTAACAGTTGGGTTTAGATATGACCTATCTCATTGTTCTAATTCTTTGAGTGGCTTGTTTTTGGGTGAGTAGTAGTACTTTCACTAATATATTTTGTCGGAAAAAAAAACATAGGTAGTCGCCCCACAAGAAGAAAGAGCTCCACTGGAATTGGACACCTTCGCGCCATTCCTGGATATTTGCATGGACTCAAACCAGATTTGTTCTTCCTGCTTGGCTTGGAATTGGAGAAGGTTTAAAAGGTGCTTGTGAGAAAGGACAAACAGCTGAGCTAAAAGCCATGTACCAAGAGTGGCCTTTCTTTCAAAGCCTAATAGACCTTATTGAGATGGTTTTGGGAAAAGCAGATATTTCTATTGCTAAGCACTATGATGAGGTTCTTGTCTCAAAGAAGAGACAAGAACTTGGTTCTCAACTAAGGAACGAGCTCTTAACAACTTTGAAATTCATAGGAGCGATTAGCGGACATGAAAACCTCTGCAGAATAACAGGAGCTTAAGGAGGTTGATTGAGAATAGACTTCCTTTTCTGAATCCCATGAACATGTTGCAGGTGGAGATACTTAAGAGGCTAAGAAGTGATGATGACAACCTTAAAGCCAGAGATGCTCTGCTTATAACTATTAATGGTATTGCTGCTGGGATGAGGAACACTGGTTAACTTCTCAAGAAATATAGTTTTCACATATTCAGTAACTTGACATGTTCACCTCCAGTTTTCTCATGTCATTTAATCACTGTTTCTAGAGGTAGGCCTGCTAATGAAATATTAATATAACCATAACTATATTGCTAGTGAAAGTCTTTTATCTGCGTTTTATTTTCTTTTTGTTAATTTGGTTGGATGTCTATCAGTAGTTTTCTTTTAATCTTATATATGGGTCGACTAATATGAATTTTTTGTGGAATTCAATTGTTCATCGCTCTAAGGCCATTTATTCATCAATCAATAAAGCAATTCAAAATGATCTATCTTAATTAGATTCCAATTTTTTGACTATATTGTCATCACTTTCACTACAGTGTCCATTGACAAGTTGTAGTTTAGTTTCTGTCTAAATAAAGTGATGCTTGTTTAGATAGTGAACAAACTTAAAGAGTTAATTATATCAGAAGGTACAATGGTACTCTTGTATAGAGAGTTGCAGTAACTAATGTAACAAACCAATAACTGTCTCATCTAACTACTTCTCATAATAGCTTAAAATATTTAAAATCCTAACACTCCCTTCAAGTTGGAGAGTGAATGTTTGTCTCTCAGCTAGCTAAAAATCCAGGCAGTAGGCTATATATCAGGCGCATCCCATAAAACCTAAAAATCATACATAACAAATGAGGATTCTTAGCTAGCTAGCTAGCTAAAGTGTTACAGATGGTAATATAAAGACTAGGAACAACATCAATGCATTAAGAAACATTTCCACTACTGCAGCAGCCCTCAATTCATGTGCAGGCACTGAAATGCTCCACTCCCAACTCCACAGATTAATTGAGTCAATATAGACGCCCTTAATAGAGAGAGTAGCAAATACCAAAACCACTCTGATCAAGTAATTCCATGGCTGAGGATAATCTGATAGCTTCACTGTGATCTATCAAGCTATGGCCCATTCCTATATTACTTCAAGACATGCTGCAAAAGCCATTGAAAGAAGATCAGCCAATGTAATAATTAAATGAGCCAGAGCATATTGTGCAAATGATAAAATGTGTTGTTGTGGACGATGCCAGCAAGTTAACACCAGGCACCTTATCTCGAAATGTGCCAAATGTTAATAACAGCAAGATATCATAAAGATTAGCTCAACCCCAACATCATTGAGGACGCCCATGGTGTAACGCCCCAAAAATAATCGGTTAATTATTTAACTAATTAGAGGGAATTAGCTTGCGGAGAAATATTAGAAATAATAATATGGTATCTAGTTAGATCTAGGGAGTGGTGTGGACCAATAATTAGGTGGTGAATGTAATTGAAGGGGAGTGTTTATATAATAAGGAGTGGTGGGTGTAATTTAATTGAAGGGGGTGATATTGGTAACTCCGGAGTGGTGAAGAATGGCCCAAGAAGCCAAGCCCGATAGCTTAAGCTCCTTAGGCGCTAAGGGGTTAGGGTTTGCGCCCCATTGTGCAAGAACAGAGAAAGAAATCGAATTTAGGAGAGTGAGAAGTAGGGAGAGAGCTGCGCTAAAGGAGAGGAAGGAAGGGGAATCTTCTCAAGCTTTCGTTGAGTGAGATTACGGTTTCGAAGGAGGAAGGAGACGTTTCATTCGTGGTGTTGCTGAGTTCTTGCACGTGATTCTCTTAACCATCGATTTCCGGAACATCGAAAAATTCAAGGTAAGGGTGAGCGTTTCGGTTTAACGTGATTGGGTATATGATGGGTTTTGGGGTTTTGATGTTGTTTTAATAACTTGTGAAGTTGTTTTGATGAATTCGATGTGATTAATAAATGTTGATGATGTCTTGATGAAATTGATGATTAATTGATGAATTCGGTGATTCTTGATGAATGTTTGAAGTTGCGTGATGAGTTTCTGGTGATTCCCTTGGGGTATTTTGATGTGTCTATTGATGATCTTATGATGAATATCTTGATGAACAAAATCATGTTTTGAAATCTGAAATTGAGCTGGGAAAAACATCGAAAATTCTGAGTTTTCTGCGTTTTGAGCTGTTTCTTCCCACTGGCGCCTCAGTCGCGCTCGGGTGGCGCCTCAAGCGAAAGAGTGATGCGCTGAGGGCTGATGTTTCTGTCCTCTGGCGCCTCGGCGGCGCCTCACTCGCGCCCGGAGGGCGAGTCACCTGTTCTCACTGTTTTGCACTGTTTTTCACTGTTGCCTGTACGTTTTTGTAAATTGAATATCTTTTGAACCGGGGACCCGATTGAGGTGTTCTAAGATGCGTTGGAAAGCTTATTCGGAGGCCTAACTGAATATTCTATTTTTAAGGCAAAATAAACCCTTTATTGTTGCTGTATTTATTAAGTAAAAGGTGCTGTTTTATGAAAATTGTGATACTATGTTTATATAAGTGATTTACTGTGAAATGTTATACTACTAGTGTTCTAATTGACTATGGCTAAATTGTGGTTTACCACTAAGGTCAGAATTTCTTTTCATGGTGTATTTACAAGGGCATCTTTGAGAGCCTTGCAAAGGTGGCCAATGCACATACAAGTAGTATCGATTTACCGAGTAATCCCATAGTCAATCAGTTCACTATTTTATAACACACTAAACCAAAAGATAACCAGAAAAATATATATACCTGAAATGATGTTGGTGTGTATGGTTTGACGAGTTGCGGTAAATGTTCCCTATGAGTATAATTAGGATGGTGTTGTAGTATGATTTGTGTGAAAGGTGATGAGTTCACTCTACGAGTGATTATGATTGTTGTGATATGATTTGTGATGTTTTGTGAAGAATATACTCTATGAGTATAGTTTTAATAATCTTTGTTGTGTGATTGTGATGAATTATGAATTTAATACACTCTATGAGTGTTTTATGATGATGATGGTGAGTACTCCAGGTGAGTATTTTGATGAAATGCACATGTGTATATAGAATCTCATGGCATGTGCATAAATGCGAAGAATAGGCTTCGGCCTCTTGCGAAGAATAGGCTTCGGCCTCCAGCGAAGAATAGGCTTCGGCCTCTTAATTGTGATGAATATGGTACCATCATGCATTATGCCCTGGTGGGGGTTGCACTTTCATACATAATCATAACTGTGAATGGTTGCTGTTTGTGATTGGAGTTGGTGTTGTGTGATCATGAAGTGGTGATGATGATGATGTTGTGTGATTGCCTGCTCTCATTTCTCTATTATGTATCTGATTATGTTTTATTGAAATTCTCACCCCTTCTGCTTGGAATGTTGCTCTATGGTGGCAACGCTGCAGGTAACCGCGAGTGAAGGTCTAGTTGCCTTCTTGTTAGCTGTCGGGAAGTCTGTTTGTGTCGCTCTCTGATACCGTAGCACCTAGGGGGCGTGGTTGACATTTATTAGTTATTAGTTAACTGTTTAATGACTATGTTGATACTATGAGATGTGTTTTGAGAGGCTTAGTGAGGTTATTATTTTATTCCGCTGTGATGATTGCTTTATGACATGTACTTTTAAGACGTGGTTTTGCTGCACAAACTTTAATGAGTGCAATTGATGAGATGAGTTTTTATGACGAGGTAGCATTTCTTTTCTACCCATTTAAATTAATATTTTTGAAAAGGAAATTACTCTGATAATGACGTGAAAATTGAGGGGTAGAAAAGGGGTGTTACATTAGTGGTATCAGAGCAGTTCGGTCTGTCCGGCCAAGTTGTCCAGTATCGAGTCTAGTTATCTCTCGAGTCTTGGTACTCGTTCTAACCATTGTCTGTGTAGTAAGTGATGTTTCTGCGGTGTAGGACAAACCGAGTAATCTTTGAATGGTAAGTGAATAAGTGGGGAGATACCATTGATAATGTGTCTTTGTATTGTGTTTCCAATGTGTGAACTCTGTGTCTTACATTTTTGAATTCACGATGGTTGGAAAATGCTTGGTTTGCGAAAGATGCGTTAGTTACTTCTTTTGAAACCGAAGGAAAATATTTTTGCCGCTCTAGGCTTCAATGTTCTTATAAATAATTATTACATGATTTTAAGAGTTGAGGACACCTTTCATTTACGAAAAATCATTTCCAAAAAGTAAATTGTTGATTGTGTTGGAAAACAACTTTCACTCATTTTTCGCACTTCTACTTATAAATATTTTTGAAGTAGAGATGTCGCATTTATTGATATGTAGATTGTGTGATTGTTATTTGACTTAAATTTGGTCCATGACCTTTGTTGTTGTTGTTGTTGGGTCAATGTGACCAAAGTGTTGTGTTGTTGTTGTCGGGTTGACGAATAATGTATTTGTGAGTTAAATAACTGTGCATTAAATGATGAAATTGCGGTGTTTAGTGTAGAGATGAACTATGAACATATGTTGCCTACAAGTTGTTTGATAGTATTACCTTATGTTTTGAAGGTGAAATTACTATGCTTAAGTAGTATATGATGTTGAAAGTGGTATTTTGGTGGTTGGGTGAATTTGGGATGTCGGGATGATTTGATTAGATTGTAGTCAAAGTGTTGCATGTAAAGTGTTGATAAAATGCATAAGTGAAGTTTAGAGTGCATGTAGGTGTTTGACCAAATATCAAAATGTTGATTGGATGCCAAAGTGTTGTTTGATGACATGAATTGTTAAATTTGAGTGTTGTTTGAGATTATTGTTTCGTGACGAACCATGATGAATTTTACTTGTTTACGGTTTTGTGCATTTCTGACACTGTTTCGGTTTTTCTAAACTGGTACTGTTTGGTTGATCCAGAAATTATGTGGGTGATTGTTTTGAAAAATGGATTTAACTCGATCGTTTTGCCTTTGGTTTCATAAATTTTCAATAAGAGGCGAGAAAGAAAATTCGGTTGCAAGTTGAGTAAGAAGTTCTGTCCAAGTTTGGTACCTAAGTGCGGTATTTTGAAAAACCTGTACCAATTGGCTACTTATTTTGAAAAATAAAAATCATAGATAGAAACTACACTCAGAGAGCTTTCCAACAAGTATTTAATTGTCGAAATTCGATGTCGTTTACTATTTTAATTAATTCGTCAAAGTAGACACATAGTTGCAGAATTTTCTGCAACCGAGTTTATGAAGATTTGCAAAAACGTTTTGAACTCTGATCTTCATATGTTGTGGATTTGTAATTTAAAAACGAAGTGATTTTTGAGGTTGCTTGTGAACCTTTAACAAACAATGTTATGGTTGGGTATTAATGTGAGTATTAAATTTATTTTCAACAAATGAGTACTCACCTTGTTGTCGTGTGTTCTCCTATGTGTTTACTTATGTGGCTAAATTAAACTCTAGTCTCGCATGAACTTGTTATATGGTTGATTTAGCATTATCACTTTGACTATATGAATTGGTGAAAGTATAGCATGAAGTATAATATGAATTTTTACTGTAACATGTTCTTGATTACGTGTTAATGTTGTATGCTAAATGCCTTGTAGATTAATCTTTCTACTTGTGTTAAGATGCTTCATTGTCTTGACCATTAAGAGTGATCCTTTGTAGGGGTACCGGTGACCACGATTTGTGTTTATGTGTTATGTGTTATGTGTTAGGTATTATGTGAGAACCATTGTAGTAGCAAAGAAGTAAATGTAAATGATGAGTTCTTTATAGTAAATTGAGTAAATGCATGCTTTGATGATGACGTAATTGAATATGATTAAGATTGATTGATGATTTGTTTAAGTGTGCTAGGACAATGAAAATATTTTGCTCACAAAACTTATTGTGTATGATCATGAGGGTAGTTTAATGATACGGATTAATGAATTGATTTTATACCTGACAGTATGTGGTTATACATGATTGGTTGAACTCGTGGGGTTGATGTGCTGGCTTGTTCCTTTCTAACTAACTAGTTGATGTGATGAAAGGTTGTGTCGTTAATTGTTCAGATAGGTATGGTTAAAAGAGTTTTTACGATGTCAAAAGAGTGGGAGTCGTGACGACGCCTTCGCACTCTAGACCGCGTTAAAAGCCTTTTAGCGTAGTATGCGTAAATTGGAAGGATTGTAGTTTGTGACCTCAATTGATTGGTGGCATGAGTAGGAGGGACTGATCACCCCAATAACTCATCCCCAATGAAAGAGGCGACAATAACTCATGGTATTATAAATTTTGGATATATGTGTTAATTTTGATTTGGGTAATTAAGTGGGGTGCTCATACTTGACTTCATGTTAATTATTACATGTGTATATATAAGTGTTCTCAATACGTGATGTTGTGAAAGATGCTTGATTTTGAAGTCACGTGTAGTACTACAAATTTGTTATCCATTTTAGAACTTGTGGGTCGTATAACTGATTAGGTATTTTTCTATGTGTGGTCCTTGAGAATAGAAGGTTAATTAAATCTTGTTTTAAATTTCGTGCCTTTATTGAGTTGTGGGTAGTAGTTGTGTTTGGATTGAAAGTAGATAGTTATGTGGTATGAGGGATTGAATCAATACCTTAAGTTGAGACTCGTGAGGAATAATAAGACCATACATTATAAGAACTTTTGGGAATGTGTCCTTATGGAATTTGATATGAGTTTGATGATGTTTGAGTAGTTGAGTAGGACTTTGATAACCTCTGATTAGAACATCTAAGTGGAAGTAAAGATGTAAAGAAAAGTGTTTAGTATGCTACTAAGTATATGATGGATCAAGGGAATGATGGTGAACCAAGTAGATGTAACCGAGGTAGTGGTAGAGGTGGGTGATGATGAGGTGTAGTTGCTCAAGTAAAGTGTCAAGGTGTTTGAGTAGTTGAGTAGAACTTTGATGACCTTGATTAAAATGGTCAAAGTGTCAAGGCTAAGTATACGATAGGTGACGGACAAGGATGGTTAGAGGTGACAAGGAGATTGGGTTTGGTTTCGTGAGTCGGAGTAAATTTTCGAGGACGAAAATAATCTAAGTGGGGGAGAGTTGTAACGCCCCAAAAATAATCGGTTAATTATTTAACTAATTAGAGGGAATTAGCTTGCGGAGAAATATTAGAAATAATAATATGGTATCTAGTTAGATCTAGGGAGTGGTGTGGACCAATAATTAGGTGGTGAATGTAATTGAAGGGGAGTGTTTATATAATAAGGAGTGGTGGGTGTAATTTAATTGAAGGGGGTGATATTGGTAACTCCAGAGTGGTGAAGAATGGCCCAAGAACAGAGAAAGAAATCAGAATTTAGGGAGAGTGAGAAGTAGGGAGAGCTGCGCTAAAGGAGAGGAAGGAAGGGGAATCTTCTCAAGCTTTCGTTGAGTGAGATTACGGTTTCGAAGGAGGAAGGAGACGTTTCATTCGTGGTGTTGCTGAGTTCTTGCACGTGATTCTCTTAACCATCGCTTTCCGGAACATCGAAAAATTCAAGGTAAGGGTGAGCGTTTCGGTTTAACGTGATTGGGTATATGATGGGTTTTGGGGTTTTGATGTTGTTTTAATAACTTGTGAAGTTGTTTTGATGAATTCGATGTGATTAATAAATGTTGATGATGTCTTGATGAAATTGATGATTAATTGATGAATTCGGTGATTCTTGATGAATGTTTGAAGTTGCGTGATGAGTTTCTGGTGATTCCCTTGGGGTATTTTGATGTGTCTATTGATGATCTTATGATGAATATCTTGATGAACAAAATCATGTTTTGAAATCTGAAATTGAGCTGGGAAAAACATCGAAAATTCGAAGTTTTTCTGCGTTTGAGTCAAGCCGCCATTGGCGCCTCGGTCGCGCTCGGGTGGCGCCTCAAGCGAAAGAGTGATGCGCTGAGGGCTGATGTTTCTGTCCTCTGGCGCCTCGGCGGCGCCTCACTCGCGCCGAGCGCGAGTCACTGTTCTCACTGTTTTGCAATTTGTTTTTCATCTTTGTTGCAGACGCGTTTTTGTAAATTGAATATCTTTTGAACCGGGGACCCGATTGAGGTGTTCTAAGATGCGTTGGAAAGCTTATTTGGAGGCCTAACTGAATATTCTATTTTTAAGGCAAAATAAACCCTTTATTGTTGCTGTATTTATTAAGTAAAAGGTGCTGTTTTATGAAAATTGTGATACTATGTTTATATAAGTGATTTACTGTGAAATGTTATACTACTAGTGTTCTAATTGACTATGGCTAAATTGTGGTTTACCACTAAGGTCAGAATTTCTTTCACTGGTGTATTTACAAGGGCATCACTGAGAGCCTTGCAAAGGTGGCCAATGCACATTGCAAGTAGTATCGATTACCGAGTAATCCCATAGTCAATCAGTTCACTATTTTATAACACACTAAACCAAAAGATAACCAGAAAAATATATATACCGAAATGATGTTGGTGTGTATGGTTTGACGAGTTGCGGTAAATGTTCCCTATGAGTATAATTAGGATGGTGTTGTAGTATGATTTGTGTGAAAGGTGATGAGTTCACTCTACGAGTGATTATGATTGTTGTGATATGATTTGTGATGTTTTGTGAAGAATATACTCTATGAGTATAGTTTTAATAATGCTGTTGTGTGATTGTGATGAATTGCGACGAATACACTCTATGAGTGTTTTATGATGATGATGGTGAGTACTCCAGGTGAGTATTTTGATGAAATGCACATGTGTATATAGAATCTCATGGCATGTGCATAAATGCGAAGAATAGGCTTCGACCTCTTGCAAGAAGAATAGGCTTGGCCTCCAGCCAAGAATAGGCTTGGCCTCTTAATTGTGATGAATATGGTACCATCATGCATTATGCCCCGTGGGGTTGCACTTTCATACATAATCATAAGCGTGAATGGTTGCTGTTTGTGATTGGAGTTGGTGTTGTGTGATCATGAAGTGGTGATGATGATGATGTTGTGTGATTGCCTGCTCTCATTTCTCTATTATGTATCTGATTATGTTTTATTGAAATTCTCACCCCCTTCGCTTGGAATGTTGCTCTATGGTGGCAACGCCGCAGTAAAACCGCGCAGTGAAGGTCTAGTTGCCTTCTTGTTAGTTGTCGGGAAGTCTGCATTTGTGTCGCTCTACGATACCTAGTAGCACCTAGGGGCGTGGTTGACATTTATTAGTTATTAGTTAACTGTTTAATGACTATGTTGATACTATGAGATGTGTTTTGAGAGGCTTAGTGAGGTTATTATTTTATTCCGCTGTGATGATTGCTTTATGACATGTACTTTTAAGACGTGGTTTTGCTGCACAAACTTTAATGAGTGCAATTGATGAGATGAGTTTTTATGACGAGGTAGCATTTCTTTTCTACCCATTTAAATTAATATTTTTGAAAAGGAAATTACTCTGATAATGACGTGAAAATTGAGGGGTAGAAAAGGGGTGTTACACATGGCCCACCTTCTAGAAATGGTTGCGAAGGAGACTTCTAATCTTGTGCTCGAAGGTTTAAATAAAACTTAAAAGATATGAATAAGGAGTTCCAAAAACAGATTCAGTCTCCTCAAGATGTGTTATGTAATACACCAAGGAACCAACTCCATGTGACCACTCTTAGATAATAGTGAGATACTTGGAAACCTATAACACACACATCCCCAGAAACACAACACACACACTCAAACACACACCAAGGTTGCAACAGAAGAAGGGATGCTCATATCAGCGCCCATCACCCTCCTATGATATTACCAACATCTAGATTGAACCTCACAAGAGGCTTCCCTGGTGATCTATGCATTCCGGCAGCTTCTTGTTGTGACACAACCTCATGCTAAGGTAAATCAAACCGACCTCAGCATAAGAACTCGCCACCATCTCAGGTACCCTCCTAGCAGCAGTGAACACCAAGTCAGATCCGCAAGTACCATTAAGCTGAACAAGTGAGAGTCACTCCAATCCACCGCCCAACTCCAACCAACCAGCACCAAAAAGAACCACCAACAGGATGATGAATAATGTATCAACAACAACCTTTCTAGAGTGTAGAAACGACTACCACCTACAAAGGAGCAAAAGGGAACCTGCAATCATTGATAGAATAATCAGACTCATCAGATAGTGTCACGGCAACCATGCGAGGTGGCTAGGGAAATGAGTACAACAAAACTCAAGGGCTCAGAGCTAGTGCCAAGGGCAAGCAAACCAAAAACACGAATTAGAGGTGACGAGGCCCCCGGCTACACAAAGATGGACACAAAGATAGTCCCCTCTGAGAAATTAACAAGGAACCAGACACCATAGGGGGTTCAAACTCATAAGCCATTCTTTGTTTAGTGATCACTGTTGAGGTAAACCTGACACACGTCAATCAGATTAACCCACACGCTCAAAGAGCTTTAATGGAACATACACGAACACATCACAAGAAGAATAGAGAAGAACACACAACAATTTACGTGGTTCGACACCTCTTGCCTACGTCCACGTGAACACACTAACATAATTCATTCATCATCTTCAAAAATGATTACAACATTAGTAATCCGCCCCAATATGTGTATATCTCCCTACAATACTTTCTCACTCTAAGAGTTACAATGAATGATAACACTCACATTTCAA
The DNA here is from genome assembly GCA_020916435.1 of Oxytropis ochrocephala. Taxonomy (NCBI): domain Eukaryota; kingdom Viridiplantae; phylum Streptophyta; class Magnoliopsida; order Fabales; family Fabaceae; genus Oxytropis; species Oxytropis ochrocephala. The sequence continues at coordinate 50,554,632 of CM037092.1, read as the reverse complement.
ACAACAAATTATCACCAATTGTTAGGCACCTAGCCTAACAATGATTAATAAAAACGGAATTTCACTAAACAGTGAATCGAAATATGAAAGAAAGGAGAATCTTTACTGAATCTTTAGGGATAAAAAGAATAGAATGGTGGAATAATTCACCTTTAGAAACTTTGGCCTAACCCAAAGGATTTTAAGCTACAACTCAATGTATGTCAAACGATAAAAGATGTCTCAAATGGGGGTGGAAAACCTATATTTATAGGCTGCCAATTCAAAGGGGGAAGAAGGGAGCTAATCTAACTACCCTCCAACTACCAACTAACTACCCAAACAATTATAACAAACTCCCCCAACAACCAAACAAACTATAACAACTTCCCCAACAACCTAAAAAACTAATATAACAACTAAAACTAACTCCTAATTACAAGCGCCTACCAACATTGTCCTCAAGGTTGATTAGGGAATCTCTCCAATTCTTGGCATTGTTGTAACACCCTAAATAATTTAATTAAGCAATTGATTAAATTGTTTAAGTGTTACACTATTTTAATTATATTAAATTGTAATATAATGTTTATAATAAAGTATTTTATTTTAATAGAGGGGAGTGGTATCAGAAATAATGGAGCTGCTAGTTTTGGGCTCAGAGCCCAAGCCCAATGACTTAGGCTCTAGGGCTAGTGCATTCGCACCAAAGAGGAAAAGAAAGAAAAAACGAAAGAGAAGAGAAAGGAGAAGAGAGAAAACGGCGCAAGAGAGAGGGAAAAGAGAGAGAGAGAGCTTCGCACCAAGGGAGAAGAAGGAAAGGAAGGAGCTGTTGCTGAGGTTTTGTAGGTGACTACGTGAAAGAGCTTCTCTACGGTTTAATTTGAGGTAAGGGGAGTCTCACTCTATAATAAAGGATATAATAGGTTGTATAGGAGTCATAGAGTCTTGATTTGATGTCAATTGATTGTTAATTGAGTTGTTGTTGGGTGAATTTGAGAAATTGCATGATCAAAATCGATTTAGGGCTTTGATTTGGGGGTTTTATGTTCTTGATTGGTTTTTACGCATGATTGAGTGTTATGGTATGCAATTGAGTGTGTTGACATGATTATAATTGGTATTTGAGTGATATAAGATGATTTGAATTGAAAGAATTTGAGAATTTGGAGTTGTTGGTGTTTGGGGCGCCAAATGGCTAGGATTCAGCGCCTGTAATCGTATGTGATGAGGCCAAGAGTTGTGTTGCCGCTGCAGGCGCCACTTTCTTTGAGGAATTGGCGCCGGGTTCACCGTTCACGTCTTTGGAATTGTGTCTCGGTGCGGTGTGTGTCGGTGCTGGCGCGAGAATGTGGGTGTTTGGGGGCGGGAGTGAAACTTGTATTTCTGGGCACATTTTCTCGTACAAATTTTGTATTCACCGCCCAAATTCAATTTTAAGTGTTTTGGCTCGAATGGTTTTTACGTGGCAGTGCTATTTTACAAATGTCCGGTGGGGTGGCTTTGTGTGTGTAAACGGGGTGGGTTGAGTAAAACTTGTATTTACGGGCATATTTTCTCGTGCCAAAATTTGTATTCACATGCCCAAATCCAATTTTAAGTTTTTGGCTCAGTGGTTTTCAGTTTGCGGTGTTATTTTACAAATGTCCCGGTGGGGGTGGTTTTGTGTGTGTAAATGGGGTGGGTTGAGTGAAACTCACATTTTCGAACATATTTTTCCGTGCCAACTTTTGCATTCACCTGCCCAAATCCAATTTTAAGCGTTATGGCTCGAGTGGTTTTCGGTTTGCAAGTGTTGTGTGTCTTGTCGGGTCGATTGTGGGCGCCAAATTGTCTTTGCCTAAGCGCCTAGGCCGGGTGCTCGTGTGCGAGGCGTGTGCAGGCGTGTCTTAGTTTGTGTCTCAGGTCCGTGTTGCCCAGGGCGCAGATTGCTAGAAAAGTTGCGCCCAGATGGTTGTGTTGCCACGGGCGCAAAATCTTTGAAGCCGCGCTAGTCTTTGTGTTGCACCGGGCGCGCTGAATGTGGGGAAATGGCGCCTAGTGCTGCCAATTGCCTAAGCGTGTGTTGTTTTGGTTCCTAGGTGACAGTTGGGTCCCTAGATGATTGTTTTGGTCCTAAATGGTGGTTTAGGTCCTTGAGTGAGGTTGAGTCCTCTAGTGAGGTTGTGAAGCCTGAGGGCGGCCGGAGGGCCAGAGTCATGAGGACTCCATTGATGATGAGACTGCCGGAGGGCAAATATTGAGAATGCCGGAGGGCAAATGGTACCACATGCATAACTACATTGCATACATTCTCATGAGTGCATGAATATTATTGAGTGATGATTGGTATGTTTGATTGTGCTGTGAACTGTGATTGCATATATTGCCTATTATCACTTTTATTATATAGTTCGAGACTCACCCTTTCTGTTGTTGTTTACCACAGGTAGTCATGAGTGAGGGCTTGCTACCTTCACTACTTCCCGAGTCGGTCTACTCTGATACGTAACACCTAGGGGTTGGGGTTATGAACTTTAGTTTATTTTGTTTTGCTCATTGTTGAGCTTATGAGTACTGTTTTGAGACTGTTGAGTACCACTTTGAGATGTAGTTTATATTCCGCTGCATGATATGAGTTATTCCACGTTTTTGTTATGGTGTTATGTATAGATACCTTTTATGAGCTGAACCGACTGTTTGAGTGTTTTTATGAGTTGAGTGTAACACTCCATTTAATGAGAAATGATTTTTATACTCTGATTTTTACTATAAATTACCGGGTAGAAATGGGGTGTTACATTAGTGGTATCAAAGCAAAAGTTCGGTCTGTCCGACCAAGTGTGTCTGTCTGTCATAGTGTTTATGACAATTAGGTGTTGCTAGACTAGTTCTAAATTGTTGTTCATGCTGCTGATAGAGGAAAACGGAGGTATGCTGGTGGTAGTAGGTCTGCTGAGGGTAAGAGGTCTGCTGAGGGCAAGAAGCCAAGTGGGGGAGATGCTCCCGCTGATATGGTGTGTTTCAAGTGTGGCAAGCCGAGTCACAAGAGCTTCGGTTGCAAGTCTGCTAGTTTTCTTCTTCCTGAAGAGGAAGAGTGCATTTTCTTTGTCTGCTTGAGCAATTGCGCGGGGTAATGAAAGAGGGTGGTCAGCTATTTGCTTTGATGGCGTCTATGTCTGCTGAGAACCAAGCTATAGTTGATGGGTTGCAGGTGGTGTGTGAGTTCCCTGAAGTGTTCCCAGATGAGATTCCTAGTGTGCCCCCAGAGAGGGAAGTTGAGTTCGGGGTTGAGCTTGTGCACAGTATTAGGCTGTGTCTATGGCACCGCATGGATGATGTCGGCTTCGAGTTATGCGAATTGAAGAAGCGATTAGAGGAGCTTCTTGAGAAGAAATTTGTGAGGCCTAGTGTGTCACCATGGGGAGCTCCAGTTTTGTTGGTAAAGAAGAAGGATGGGAGTATGCGTCTGTGCGTGGACTACAGACAACTGAACAAAGTAACTATCAAGAATAAGTATCCTCTTCCGAGGATAGATGATCTGATGGATCAACTGGTGGGTGCTAAAGTGTTTAGCAAGATCGACTTGAGGTCAGGGTATCACCAGATTAAGGTGAAGGATGAAGACATCCCAAAGCAGCGTTGAGCGAGGTATGGGCATTATGAGTACTCTGTAATGCCGTTTGGTGTCACAAATGCACCAGGGGTGTTTATGGAGTACATGAACCGAATCTTCCATAGCTATCTGGATCGGTTTGTGGTTGTTTTTATTGATGATATTCTGGTGTACTCAAAATCTGAGGAAGAGCATGCAGAGCACTTGAGGTTGGTGCTAGAGGTCTTGAAAGAGAGGAAGTTGTATGCCAAGTTGTCAAAGTGTGAGTTCTGGTTGCGTGAGGTGAGTTTCTTGGGTCACATTATTTCTGGTGATGGTATAGCTGTGGATCCGGCCAAGGTTGATGCGATGTTGCGGTGGGAGAGCCCAAAGTCCGTGGATCGAGATCGGGAGTTTCTTAGGGTTGGTTTGGTTACTACGGGAGGTTTATTGAAGGGTTCTCTAAGCTAGCCCTTCCATTGACTCAATTGACCTGTAAAGGAAAAGCATTTGTGTGGGATGCAAAGTGTGAAGAGAGCTTCCAAGAATTGAAGAGAAGGTTGACAACGTCTCCAGTGTTAGTGTTGCCGGTGCCAGAGCAACCTTTTGTTGTGTACTGTGATGCCTCCAAGATGGGTTTGGGAGGTGTGTTGATGCAGGATGGGAAGGTAGTTGCTTATGCGTCTCGGCAGTTGAGGACGCATGAGAAGAACTATCCTACTCATGATTTAGAGTTGGCTGCGATTGTGTTTGTGCTGAAGATTTGGAGACACTATCTCTATGGTACTAGATTCGAAGTGTTCAGCGATCACAAGAGTCTCAAGTACTTGTTTGACCAGAAGGAGCTGAATATGAGACAGAGGCGTTGGTTAGAGTCGCTAAAGGACTATGATTTCGGCTTGAACTATCACCCCGCAAAGCTAATGTCGTGGTCGATGCTTTAAGTCGGAAAACTTTGCATATGTCGACTATGATGGTGAGGAATTGGAGTTGATTGAGCAATTAGTGACTTGAGTCCTGCAGTTTGTGAGGTGACACCCCAGTGTCGAGTTGGGTATCTTGAGGATTGGGAATGACTTCTTGGTTAGTATCGAGACGCCCGAAGTTAGATGTGAAGTAGTAGACTTCTTTGGTTGTTGGTGAGCAAATTCGTTGATGGGGATTACTGAGTTGGATTCCTGTGGTGTGTTGAGATTGAGATGCAATTTGTGTTCGGATGATGCTTTGAGTTGAAGAAGATGATACTTGAGGAGAGCCACGGGAGTAAGTTGAGCATTCATCCAGTGCTACTAAGATGTATCATGATCCAAGAAAGCTGTTTTGGTGGCACAGTATGAAGAGATGTAGCACAATTTGTTTATGCATGTTTGACTTGCGAAGTCAAAGATTGAGCATCGAAGACTGCGGGGTGATGCAACCTTTAGAGATTCCGGAATGGAAGTGGGACGGCATTTCCATGGACTTTGTGGATGGGTTGCCAAACATCTGCGAGAGGTCTCGACACTATTTGGGTGATTGTGGATAGGTTGACCAAGTCTCGCCCATTTCATTCCTATCAACATCACCATCCTGTGCCAAAGTTGGCTAGAATATATATTCGAGGTGATTGTGAAGCTTCATGGGGTTAGAAGAGTATTGTGTCGGACAGAGACCCGAGGTTTACATCGGAGTTTTGGGGAAGCTTGCAGGAGGCTTTGGGGTCCAAGCCGAGGTTGAGTTCACTTATCATCCTCGGATCGATGGTCGGATGCAGAGAACCAACCATCCAGTCTTTGGAGGATCTTACGAGAGCTTGTGTGCTAGAGCGAGGGGAGGTGCGTGGGATACACATCTCCCACTGATTGAGTTCACTTATAATAACATCTATCATTCGAGCATAGGGATGGCTCCTTTTGAGGCACTGTATGGGCGGAGGTGCAGGACTCCTTTGTGTTGGCATGAGTCCGGTGAGAGTGTTGTCCTTGGACCGAGTTGGTTAGGAGACTACGGAGAAGGTGAAAATGATCAGAGAGAAAATGAAAGAGTCCTAGAGCCGACAGAAAAGTTATCATGATAAGAGGAGGAAAGACTTGGAGTTTCAGTGGTGAGCATGTGTTCTTGAGGTCACGCCTATGGACAGGTGTCAGGCGTGCTCGAATGCAAAGAAGTTAACTCCAAGGTTTATTGGGCGCACTGGATCACCGAGAGGTGGGGAAGGTTGCTTATAGGGTGGCTTTGCCACCTAACCTTCGAACTTGCACGATGTTTTTCACGTGTCACGCCTTCTAAGTATATCCTGCACTGTCTCATGTGATTCACATGGATGATGTGGAGGTGCGTGAGAACCTCACTTTGTGGAGACTATGCCGGTGAGGATTGATGATAGAGAGAAGTGAAGGTGTTGAGAGGAAAGACATTGCCTTAGTCAAGGTAGTGTGGTTGGGAGGGCCGGTGGTGAGAGTATGACTTGGGAGGTGGAGAGCGAGGATGCGGGAGTCGTATCAGAGTGTTTGACTCGGTATGAATTTCGAGGACGAAATTTCCTAAGTGGGGAGAGTTGTAACACCCTAAATAATTTAATTAGGCAATTGATTAAATTGTTTAAGTGTTACACTATTTTAATTATATTAAATTAATATAATGTTTATAATAAAGTATTTTATTTTAATAGAGGGGAGTGGTATCGTAAATAACAGGAGTGCTGTTTTGGGCCCAGAGCCCAAGCCCAATGACTTAGGCTCCTAGGGCTAGTGCATTCGCACCAAAGAGGAAAAGAAAGAAAAAACGAAAGAGAAGAGAAAGGAGAAGAGAGAAAAGCGGCGCATGAGTGAGAGGAAAAAGAGAGAGAGCTTCGCACTGAGGAGAAGAAGGAAAGGAAGGAGTCATTCTTTGAGGTTTTGTAGGTGACTACGTGAAAGAGCTTCTCTACGGTTTAATTTGAGGTGGGAGTCTCTCACTCTATAATAGAGGATATGATAGGTTGTATAGGAGTCATAGAGTCTTGATTTGATGTCAATTGATTGTTAATTGAGTTGTTGTTGGGTGAATTTGAGAAATTGCATGATCAAAATCGATTTAGGGCTTTGATTTGGGGTTTTATGTTCTTGATTGGTTTTTACGCATGATTGAGTGTTATGGTATGCAATTGAGTGTGTTGACATGATTATAATTGGTATTTGAGTGATATAAGATGATTTGAATTGAAAGAATTTGAGAATTTGGAGTTGTTGGTGTTTGGGGCGCCAAATGGCTAGGATCTCGCGCCACTGTGTAATCGTATGTGAGAGGCCAAGAGTTGTGTTCTTTGTTCCGGGCGCCACTTTCTTTGAGGAATTGGCGCACCGAGTTCTGTTCACGTCTTTGGAATTGTGTCTCGGTGCAGGGTGTGTGTCGGTGCACAGGCGCGAGAATGTGGGTGTTTTGGGGCCGGGAGTGAAACTTGTATTTGGGCACATTTTCTCGTGCCAAATTTTGTATTCACCGCCCAAATTCAATTTTAAGTGTTTTGGCTCGAATGGTTTTTACGTGGCAGTGCTATTTTACAAATGTCGGTGGGGTGGCTTTGTGTGTGTAAAGCGGGGTGGGTTGAGTAAAATTTGTATTTACGGGCATATTTTCTCGTGCCAATTTTGTATTCACCGCCCAAATCCAATTTTAAGTGTTTTGGCTCGAGTGGTTTTACAGTTGCGGTGTTATTTTACAAATGTCCCGGTGGGGGTGGTTGTGTGTGTAAATGGGGTGGGTTGAGTGAAACTCACATTTACGAACATATTTTTCCGTACAACTTTTGCATTCACCGCCCAAATCAAATTTTAAGCGTTATGGCTCGAGTGGTTTTCGGTTTGCAAGTGTTGTGTGTCTTTGGTCGGTTGTGGGCGCCAAATTATGCCGCCTAAGGCGCCTAGGTGGTGCTCGTGTGCGAGAGGCGTGGTGCGAGGCGCGTGTCTTAGTTTGTGTCTAGGTCTGTGTTGTTGCAGGGCGCCAGATTGCTAGAAAAGTGGCGCCCGATGGGCGTGTTGCCACGGGGCGCAAAATCTTTGAGAGTTTCGGCGCCTAGTCTTTGTGTTGCACCGGGCGCGAATGTGGGGAAAATGGCGCTAGTCGCCAATTGCCTAAGCGTGTGTTGTTTTTGGTTCCTAGGTGACAGTTGGGTCCCTAGATGATTGTTTTGGTCCTAAATGGTGGTTTAGGTCCTTGAGTGAGGTTGAGTCCTCTAGATGAGATTAGTCCTTGGGACTTAATTGTGTTGAGTGTGTACCTTGAGATGACCGAGGATGCCATGGGGGCATGAGTAGGAGGCCAAGCCATGAGGGCTATAAAATGAGATTAATAATGAGGTAAGAGTTAGTGCGTGGATTGAGATATTTGAGAATGTGTTGTGTTGTTACATGGAGTCTCATGCATACATTTATTTTGTGGTCGTAGAGCTTATAAAGCGATTGTGAAGCCCGAGGCGGCAGAGGGCGAGTCATGAGGACTCCATTGATGATGAGATCGCCGGAGGGCAAATATTGAGAATCTTGGGAGGGCAAATGGTACCACATGCATAACTACATTGCATACATTCTCATGAGTGCATGAATATTATTGAGTGATGATTGGTATGTTTGATTGTCCTTGTGAATGGTGATTGCATATATTGCCTATTATCACTTTTATTATATAGTTCGAGACTCACCCTTTCTGTTGTTGTTTACCACAGGTAGTCATGAGTGAGGGCTTGCTACCTTCACTACTTCCCGAGTCGGTCTGCTCTGATACGTAACACCTAGGGGTTGGGGTTATGAACTTTAGTTTATTTTGTTTTGCTCATTGTTGAGCTTATGAGTCTTGTTTTGAGGCTACTTTGAGTACCACTTTGAGATGTAGTTTATATTCCGCTGCATGATATGAGTTATTCCACGTTTTTGTTATGGTGTTATGTATAGATACCTTTTATGAGCTGAACCGACTGTTTGAGTGTTTTTATGAGTTGAGTGTAACGCTCCATTTAATGAGAAATGATTTTTATACTCTGATTTTTACTATAAATTACCGGGTAGAAATGGGGTGTTACCATTGTCCTCAATGGGTTCTTGATGTGTTAGGTGTTGTGTGACTTCGGTACAGTTTGAAGTTTCCTGTTGTTGGGCTTGGATTAATAAGGATGAAAATCGCTTCCACTTGTGCTTTCTAACGTCATGTTGTGCTTCCCAAATCTTCCCTGTGTCATATACAAAATGAAGCAAACCCTAGGTTGAAAAAAAAATCCCTCCAACAACATTCACAAGAAATCTTGACCATAAAAGTCGTAGATTTTCTGAAATCCCATGGTATTATTAAATATTATGACTTAGAAGACCTAACCTTCTTATTGACAAAATGAGAGAGCTCGGCAAAACAACATATTGACAAAATGAGAGAGCTCGGCCAAACAACCCGCAAACTTATGCGATCGGTTTTGAGGGGGAAAAAACATCGCATTTCTTGACCGGTGAGTGACCTCTTTGTTACCTTCAACTAAATCGGAACTTCTATTTCTTGACCTATGGAAGAAAATGAGCGTTCAACCTTTAACTTCACTTTCTCAGCCTGATTCTGACTCTCTTCTTGAATCTAAACTCGTGAGTCGATCCTCCCCTTTTCAACATCATTCCCCTCCTTCTCGAAATCAAGAAGCAGATTCTTCGTTTGTCTCAAACCAGAAATTGTTCCATCTGGTTTGTTCAGGGCTCTTTCTTGCAATGATTCCATAGATTTAACTAACCGATTCAGTCTGTTAATCATATCCTCATATATGAACTATTAATGAAAGCCATTTTGAAAGTCTCCCATGGAATATTTTGGTTGTCACTTATTTCAGAATACCACCAACGTTATGCCTCTCCCTTCAAGAAAAAGACCATCGCATAAGTCACTCTCATGTATTTGTCGAGCAATGGATTGGATACAGTATATCATTCGCATTGGGTCAGCCACTTGCGAAAATCACCTATGCCATCAAAATTTGGAGGTTTCTCTTCCGACATCACTGATCTCCTTCGAAGATCTAGTAGGTCGGACCAATTGTTAGGAACCTAACCTAATGATGATTAATAAAGCTGAGTTTAACTCAACAATGAAACTAAAATGAAAGAAAGGAGAATCTTTACGGAAACAAAGGAATAGAATGGTGGCATAATCCACCTTTAGAAACTTTGGCCTTTAGAAACTTTTGCCTAACCCAAAGGATTCTAAGCTATAACTCAATATATGTCAAAACATAAAAGTTACCTCAAAGGGGGGGGGGGGGGTGAAAAGCCTATATTTATAGGCTGCCAATACAAAGGAGGAAGAAGGGAGTTTATCTAACTAATCTCTAACTACCAACTAACTACCCAACCAATTATAAAAAAATCCCCCAACACCCAAACAAACTATAAAAACGTCCCCAACAACCTAAAAACAAACTTAAAAACTAAAACTAACTCCTAATTACAAGGGTCTATCACCAACACTCTCCTCTCACTAGAAAATGGTTGGAGATTCTTCAACTCTCTACATGATCACCCAAGAGAGGATACCTCACCTCTCCAAATGGGGATGGGGAAGATGGGGAATTCTGTGCCGATATAGAAATGGTGAGTCACCTTCCCCCGAAATTTTGGGGAACTAAGGACCAGCCTAAAGTACCTCGAGGGAGACGTCTTTGCTGAGGAGGCCAAGTGGGCTGTCTTTACAGAGCCCGAGGTACCAATTACAGAGGAGATGTTGTTTGAGAAACCCATAGTAGGGACCAAGGTGACTCGGTCAACATTCTTTGTCATAGAAGGAAGACCTTCGTATGTTGTAATCCTAGGGAGAGAATGGTTCATACCAGTGAATGTGTCCCTTCCACTCTTCGCCGTAAACTGATGATTTGGATAGGGGACAAGGTGGAGATAGTAAAACCTGATCCAAATCCATTGCCCGTCGAGGTGACAATGTTTGAAGATGTCTTCTACTCACCTCATTTGCAGCCTATCTCCATCCCTCAGAACAATGAAGAAGGGGGAGTAGAATCATGCGAATGGACCAAGAAGGGGTTCGAATTCAAAATGTTGGCCGACCCACGGCCTAGCAATAAGAACTGTTGCACCCAAAAAATCCAGGGATCTCTCGTGCAATTCAATGAAGTCGCCATCAATATTTAATTATAAGGGAAAACATTGAAAAATCCCTTTAATAAGGAAACATTCTTGAGAATTATCCCTAACAAAGAAGCATTTTGGAAAAGATTTAAAAAAAGGTTTTTTATTATTGCAATGAGAACAAAGCCTGTTGGATCGGCTGCACTTATACCAAATCGAATCCAGTGTTGAAAAGGCGATGTTCGGTGCAGCATATGAAGAGGATGGGTCCACGGAGTACCCCTGTCGAGAGAGTTCGGATGATCCCTGCATTTGAACGTCGGCCGAGCCACCTCATATAGAACTCATCCAGATAAGGATACCTACATTCGAGGCTCAATACCCTCTTGGAGAGGTAAACTTGGGAACGGAAAGCGAGCCAAGGATGACAAAAGTGAGTGGCATGCTGCAACCCCAACAACGAGATCACATGGTAGCTTTAATGAAGAAGTACCGCGACTGCTTTGCATGGGACTACCATTAGATGCCAGGTCTTGATAGGGCCTTGGTATAGCATAGGATACCCATCAAGGAAGGTTGCAAACCCCATAAGCAACCACTGAGGAGATTCAAGCCGCAACGGATGCCACAGATCAAAGCGGAGATAGAAAGACTACTGAAAGCAGGATTCATCAGGAGCACCAGGTACGTAGAATGGCTGTCTAATATAGTTCCAGCCATCAAGAAGAATGGCCAGGTTCGGGTTTGTATTGACTACCGAGACTTGAACTTGGTCACTCTGAAGGATGAATATGGCATGCCAGTGGCCGACATGCTTGTCAACGCCGCGGCCAATAATGCCATCCTAACTTTTATGGACTACTATTCAGGCTACAATCAAATATATGTGGCCGAGGCTAACACCCATAAGACTGCCTTAGGTTCCCAAGCCTTACGCAGCCATTGGGGCCAACTTCGACATCATTGCCCATGCTTCTCCTTGATTATGTTTAGTGTTTTAAATTTCCTTTGGTTCTATACTTTCTTTTAAAACTTGCTGAATTTTGATGGGGACCACAACGTTGAATTGGGGTCGCCTTTGTTTATGTCTATGTAATTTGAGGACCTAGCCACCTCTGAGATGACTGTTGCTTTAGTACACTCGCTCAATTGAATCATTGATGTTGTTTAACGTTGGTCTTTGGTTCACCACACGCAAATTTTCGAACCGTCAAACAAAGGATAATGGACGAGATCTTGCCATCTTGGGAGGGAGAGGGCGAGATCTTGCTCCAAATTAAGAGAGAGGGTGAGGTCTTGCCATCTAGGCTGAAAGAGGTCTAGATCCCCCCAAGCATGAGGTGGAGGGTGAGATCATTGCTCGCTGATAACTCATATTTATATGAGTTATTTATACTCACTCAAGAATAAATCATGCAAGTTCTCTAGCAATACAAGGTTAATTTAAGTAGTTTTACGTTAGTTTTGTATTTCTGAGTGAGTGAAAGGTTAAATGAATGAATCTGTGCATTTTGGCACCAAATGGTGCCCTTGAGAGCGTTTTGATGCTTTTTGTGCTTGTGCAGGAAATAGTGCTGAACGTTACCACGTCCCTCACCACGTCTATAGAAGTGCAGCAAATCAAGGGTGAAAGATCTTCATTTTGGCGCGCTAGTAATGATGGTCAAAGATATAAAAGTCAGAAGATCTTCTATTCCCCATGAACTAACACGCAGATATAATCGTGAGCAAGCGAATCAAAGGTCGCGTAAGAGAGGAGCGGACACGGTAGGTGGGCAAGTGACATCAGCCACACGTGAGCAAGGAGGCTATTTAATGAAGGCTCAGCTCTCTCTCAAGGCACCGAAACATACACCCATTCAGAACCACTTCATACACTTCATCTTCATCCCTTCACCATATTTCCATTAGAATTCAGAAGCAATTCTGTAAAGAAGATCTGGAAACAGACTTTTGTATTTTGCTTTTCTGAACTTTGTTTTATTTTCTGCATTGCTGTGAGGCTCAGACGTTGTAACGTCTATACAGCGTACACGCTGAAGAGCTACTTAGGTGTATCTTTTGCACTTAGTTTCTTTTCTGTTATGTATGGTATTTGGATTCTAAATCCTCATCACTCTGTAAAGATGCTCAGCATGAGCTAAACACTTTGTAGTTGAGTTGTTGTTTTGCTTGTAATGAACTTCTAGTTAATGTTATGAAGTATTGACGTGCATGTTTTAAATCCTTGTGTGAAAATATTTCCAAACTTGTTTTGAGGTTGGCCTCTTAAAATAGGTAGATTCATAGGTACAGACATGGTCTATGAAAAGAAATCAAGGATTTATATGGCTGAACAATGTACTAAAGACATTTAGGCATCTTTATCTAAGTCTAGACATAGAATGGATAATAGTTCATAGAACATTGCTGTGGGTGCTTAAAATACAGGAGTGGGCCTATTTAGAACCTAGACATAGGACCTCTTATACTTGAAACTCTGACGTTTTGTGCTGAAAAGCATAGCTCTTTTGCAACAGCGTTCAAACGTGGCCACGTCTATACAAAATAACATTTGAACGTCATAATGTGTAAACATTATAACGTCTGGCTAGAAAAGATTTACTTGCATGCAACAACTCAACTCATCTCTCATCCATATTCACAACCAACATTTGTTTACTTGTTTTTATTACATCTTTAGCTTTAAAACCAATTCTTATTGCCGATTTGTTACTTGATTCTCTTGTGTTTTGAAACTTGAACTTTGAAAAGTATACCAATCCTCGTGGGAACGATCTCTTACTTAAAACCACTCTATTACTTGTACAATGTGTATACTTGCACTATAATTGCGAAAACCACACGAATATACCAAAGCAACACTCGCAAAGTGAGAGAGGGAGAGATCTTGCTCCGAGACAAGGCATAGGGCAAGATCTTGCCATCCAAGGATAGTGAGGGTGAGATCCTCATCCAATTTGTGAGTCATCGATATCATTTTAACGCTGGTTTATGCTTTACAACGCGCGAACCTACGAATCGTCATAGTCGTTTTTTGATCGGATCTAACCTATCAGGCTTAGATAGCGCCACATGTATTTTTGAGAACGTAACACCAAAGTCAACTCGTGGTCAGGTTATAACTCTATTTTATATAGAGTTATTCATATGTTTAAACTTAGTAAATTGCTCTCTTTCAAGTAAAGATAATGAGTTTATATAGTATTTTGTGTGATATATGATAACTTGAGTGATTGACATAGTTATAGTTGTAAATAGGCAATTTTGGATATATTGTGGTATGTTTGATGTTTTTGCTCAGTGCAGTCTACAATACTCTTGCATCAATGCTCCTGCATTGATCCTGCACTAATTCTGCATCACTTGGTGAGAGAGCAGCTAGCCACTTGCACATCCACTTGCAATTGCTGACCTCCTGCTTGGTCCCCTAAAGCAAGACCACTTTATATTTCGGCGCCTACCATTCCCACATAGCCATAGGGATAGCTTTGAAGAGTCATCAACATAGGGATACATGTTCATATCTCATTGGACCTCCCTATACTCTTGATCAAAGATCTCAACTTGGGGAACAACCTCTGAAAAGTAACTACAGCTCAATCCTCTCAAGATTACTTCAACATGAAGGAAGGAAGCACCTCTCTTGAAGACTATAAAAGGACCTCACATCTTCATTTGGAAATATATCACAATCCATAAGTTAGATTCAAATTTCAATATACATAGTTAATTTCTATTTTGTAAGAGGGAAAGGAAGGAAACAAATCCTCCTTACTTCGATTTCATAGTGTTTACATAGTGCTAAGGAGTAATGCTAGTGCATTGCTAGGAGACTTCATCCAAAGGGCTACAACTTGTGTAATTTCTATCTTGTTGTTTCTCTTTTGTGATTTCAATTATATAAACATGTTCTATTCAGTTTATATTTGCCTTGCAATGTCTATGTTGAGATAAATCTCTCTTAGTTGGAATGTTCTATGTTGAGATAAATCTCTCTTAGTTGCAATGTCTATGTTGAGATAAATCTCTCTATGTTGAGATAATATTTTCAACACTTATTTTGAGATTGATCACTTAGAATAAGTAGATTTGTAACAGCAGACATGGTTTACAATTAAGAAATCGAGAACTAATATGGGTAAGTGTTTTACATAAAGAAAACTTTGTGAAAACCATGCTAAGACCTAGACATAGGATAGTATAGTCCATAGGGTGAATCTGTGGGTACTTAAGATGCAAGAGTGAACTTATTTAGCATGCCTAAATATAGGAAACTTGTAATGAAACTCTGAAGAAAGTTACTGAAAGGCACATAGCTAATGCAAAACAATTGAGTGCAACTGCATCACATACTGCATTAAACACTTAAAGGTAAATTACTTGGTGAAGACATTCCAACTAGCTTTTCTCATTTGCATTATAAACACTTGTACTTTGCTTTCTTATCTAACTTAGTTGTGATCACATAAACTCCACTATAAATTGTTATTTGGTTACTTTTACACTATATTACTTTGTATTAAATTTAAAAGAGAGTTCATCAATCCCTGTGGGTTCGACCTGTTCTTTACACTGTATTACTTGTTAAGGACTGTGTATAGTTGCACATGCTTTCCTCACACCAAGTTTTTGGTGCCGTTGCCGGGGATTGAAGTCAAATTCTTTTGAAAATTTGATATACTTTAATTTAGTGTTTTATTACTTCTCGTATTTGTAGTTTCTGTCATGCAGGAGCACATGGTGCTTTAGCATATGTACAGGACCAGAAACAGGACACCAGAATACAGCTTAGATCCAGAAATAGAAAGAAGATATAGGAGATTGCTAAGACTCCAAAAGAAAAATCAACAAGCCTGCATCATGTCTCACAGTGAAGGACAAAGTTCAAGGCCACACTCAGTGAGAGGAGGCTCTGGTTCACATCAAGCTACTGAAGAAGATCAGAGAGAACTATTCATTCACATGGATCACATAGGTATGATTAATGATAGAGATAGACCTATGAGGGATTATGCTCAATTTGATCATCAAAACATTCAAACTAGCATATCTAGACCTCATATTGATGCCATGCATTTTGAATTTAAACCTATGATGTTTCAAATGCTTCAAACTATTGGTCAATTTGAAAGATCTCCTCATAAGTGTCCTCATTTGCATTTAAGACAATTTCTAGAAGTATGTAGTAACTTTATCATACCTGGTGTTAGTGAAGATGCATTTAGATTAAGGTTATTTCCTTAGTCCTTGAAAGATAGAGCTAAGGCTTGGCTAAACTCTTTAGAGCCTAACTCTATCCATTCATGGAATGAAATGGCTGAAAAATTTCTAGGAAAATATTTCCCACCTATCAAAAATGCCAGGATGAGAACTGATATTACTTCTTTTAGACAAAAAGAATTTGAATCTTTATTTGAAGCATGGGAAAGATAGAAGGAACTTTTAAGAAAATGCCCTCAACATGGTTTACCTGTTATTATTTAAATGGAAACATTTTATAATGGTTTAGAACCTCAAACCAGAATAATGCTTGATGCATCATCTGATGGAGTGTTATTAAATCTGTCATATAATGAAGCATGTGAATTGATAGATAGAATAGCAGCTAATAGCTCTAGTTGGCCTACTGAGAGGGTGAGTGCCCAAAAGAAACCATCAGGGGTACATGAAATCAATGATATATCAGCCCTATCTGCTCAAGTAGCCACTCTAGCTAACTTGATGACAAACTTCACTTCTGGCAATGCACCTGCATCTAATGCGTTGCATCATCACTGACACAAAGATCTGGCAAAGAAGATGAGAACAAGCACCTCCAAGCACCCTTAGTTGTGTGTACTGTGGAGGAGGTCACTTGTATGAGGAGTGTTCTAGCAACCCTATTTTTGTAAATTATGTAGGTTATAATAGGAATAACAACCCTTATTCCAACACTTATAATCCTAGTTGGAAAGATCACCCAAATTTTAGATGGAGCAACAATAGTGCACCTGCACCTAGAACTGCACCAACTACACCACCAGGATTCCCAACTCAGAATAAGCAAA
This sequence comes from Oxytropis ochrocephala, assembly GCA_020916435.1. Classification (NCBI taxonomy): domain Eukaryota; kingdom Viridiplantae; phylum Streptophyta; class Magnoliopsida; order Fabales; family Fabaceae; genus Oxytropis; species Oxytropis ochrocephala. Next base: position 50,537,962 of record CM037092.1, on the reverse strand, counting down.
GAAACTCTCAACCTACCACTGAGAATTCTCTAGAATAAATGCTTAAAGCATTCATAGGTGAATCTAGAACTGCTAGACAAGCCCAAGATGCTTCCATTAAGAACTTAAAGAATCAAGTTGGTCAATTAGCCACAACTTTGTATCAAAGGCCACAAGGTGCCTTACCTTCAAATACAGAAGCTACTCCTTCCCAAAAACAAGGAAAGGAACAAGTTAAGGCTATTTCTTTGAGAAGTGGTAAGGATCTTACAGAGTCAACTGAGAAGGAAAGTGTAGAAAAGGGAGAAAAAATCAAAAATCAAAAAGAAAGCCATGCAGAAGCATCTAATGCTCCTGCATCACAAGAAATTCAAGTTCCATTACCTAAGTTAGTACTTGAGTACCCTCCTCCTCCTTATCCACAAAGATTGAAAAAAGCACATGAGGAGAAACAGTTTGGTAAATTCTTAGAGGTACTAAAGCAAATACACATCAATGTTCCCTTAGTAGAAGCACTCCAACAAATGCAAAAACTATGCGAAGTTTATGAAGGATGGGCTTACTAAGAGAAGAAGATTAGGAGAGTTTGAAACAGTTGCCATGACAGAAGATTGTAGTTTGCTTATGCAAAATAAGATTCCTAGGAAGTTGAAGGATCCAGGTAGTTTTACAATTCCATTTTCCATTGGACAATCTTATACTGGTAAAGCTTTATGTGATTTAGGTGCAAGCATCAACTTGATGCCTAAATCTATTTTTAACCAGATTGGAAATTGGAAATGCAAAACCAACCACATCGTGACACTTCAATTAGTGCATGAACAAAGCCTATCCTGAAGGTATCATAGAAGACATCCTAGTCAAGGTAGATAAATTTGTATTCCCTGTAGATTTTGTTATCCTTGACTTTGATGCAGATAAGGAAGTGCCTATTATCCTAGGTAGACCATTTTTAACAACTGGCAAAACCATAATTGATGTGCAAAAAGGTGAACTCACTATGAGAGTGAATGATCAAGAGATAAAATTCAATGTGATGAATGCTATGAAGTATCCTGCAAAGAATACATAAGAGTGTTCATCATTAGTTTCTCTAGATCAATTGGTAGAAAAACAGTTTTACAAGCAGTATGATCACTTAACCAATGCAGATGCATTAGATGCAGCATCATTGCTAGATGATGAAATACTAGAAAAGGAAAATCTACCAATAGAAAACTCTTGTAAGGAGGTATGGGCTAGAACTTATGAACCACTTAATCTTGAGGATCCAACTCTCAAGAAGAACTTACCCTCAATATAACAACCTCCTAAGTTAAAATTGAAGGTATTGCCTGAGCACCTTAAGTATGTTTTTCTAGGAGAAAATGAAACTTTACCTGTTATCATTGCTTCCGATTTAACATCAAAACAGGAGAGTGATCTCATCAGAACTCTAAAGAAACATACTCAAGCAATAGGTTGGCAAATGGCAGATATCAAGGGAATTAGTCCTTCTATATGCATGCATAGAGTCATTTTGGAAGAAAATTCCAAGAATAGCATAGAAAGTCAAAGAAGACTAAATCCTATTATGAAAGAGGTTGTGAAAAAGGAAATCATTAAGTGGCTAGATGTTGGAATCATATACCCCATATCAGACTTGGGTAAGCCCTGTCCAATGTGTTTCAAAGAAAGGGGGTGTGACAGTAATAACCAATGAAAAGAATGAGTTGATACCAACTAGGACTATCACAGGGTGGAGAATCTGTATGGATTACAGAAAACTCAACAAGGCTACCAAAAAGGATCACTTTCCTTTACCATTTATAGACCAAACGTTAGATAGACTAGCAAGGAAAGAATTCTATTGTTTCCTAGATGGCTACTCAGGCTATAATTAGATAGCCATTGAGCCTAAGGATCAACACAAAACTACTTTTACATGCCCTTATGGAACCTTTGCTTTTAGAAGGATGTCATTTGGCTTATGTAATGCACCTGCTACATTCCAAAGATGCATGATGTCAATATTCTCATATTTCATTGAGCAATCAATGGAAGTATTTATGGATGATTTCTTTATCTATGGAGAAACATTTCAAGTGTGTTTAGCAAACTTTGAACAAATTCTCAAGAGATGTGAAGAAACAAATTTAGTACTAAACTGGGAAAACTGTCATTTCATGGTACAAGAAGGCATTGTGCTAGGACATAGAATTTCAAAGAAATGTCTAGAGGCAGACAAAGCTAAGGTTAATATAATTGAGAATTTGCCACCACCAAATACAGTCAAAGGTATCAGTAGCTTCTTAGGCCTTGTTGGTTTCTATAGAAGGTTTATCAAAGATTTCTCAAAAATATCAAAACCATTATGTATGCTTTTGCAACATGATGTATCATTTATCTTTGATGATTCCTGTATGGAGGCTTTTGAAAAGCTTAAAAAAGCATTGGTGACTGCACCAGTGATAATAACACCAGATTGGAGCAGACCATTTGAATTAATGTGTGATGCTAGTGACTTTGCAGTAGGAGCAGTCCTGGGGCAAAGGTATGATAAGGTTTTTCATTCTATTTATTATGATAGCAAAACATTAATTGAAGCTCAAGTGAACTACACAGTCACAGAAAAAGAATTATTAGTTGTAGTATTTGCATTTTGTTATAAATATTATTATTTGGATGTCCATTGCCCTTCACCTATCACCATTATCTTGTAAGTGACATGTTATGAGTGACTACTCACTTGTCCATCCCTATCCTATAAATAAGGATCACCCCCATATGTAGAGATTTACACTTGAAGAGAAATAACAATACTTTCATAAAAAAACATATTAAAAAAAAAGCATATGTCAATTAGAAATAATTCAACAAATAAATTATTATAAATAAATAATTCAACATATGTCAATTAGAAAATACATCACTCCGGAAAGGCATCGCATACTAAACATCAATTAGTGTTCCTGGGTGTATCAGCAAATACAAGAACTGCCAACAGCAATTGGGCCTGCGGCCCAGCCCATCACGAGCGGCCCAAACACGCTGCTTGGAGCGCAATTCTCGCCGGCCGAAAACTCCGCAAAACGGTCGGACCTCGCAGTATATATACGCCATTCGCATATGGCATCAGGTACGTTATCTCACCTTGTGAATCCTGCCCGAGCGACCTACACTGACTAGAGCGTCAGAGTGTCATTGCAGGTACCACCCGCGTGCGGCCAAGACCCCTGGTTCCAGCCAGGTCCTCTACGACCCAGGTCCTCAACGACCCAGGTCCTTCTATTGGTCAAGGTACGATCAATTGGCGACCACAGCCCGGCAGTGGCAACGTCCACACCTCGGCAGTGGCAACGTCCACACCTCGGCAGTGGCAGCGACCACCCGCCGACTTAGCGTGGTAGCAACCACACACTTCAAGAGATGGAGACCGATTGCGCAATGCAACCCGGCCGCTTACAACACGACACACGGGGCAGCGATTCAAGCCTCACCGCTCTTAAGCGACCTAGGCTTGGGGGCAACTGCTCTCTGGTTGTGTCGGCAAATACGAATCGCCAGCAAAGAATCGGACTCGCGGCCCACCAAAGACGATCGGCCCAAACACGCTGCTTGGAGCGCAATTCTCGCCGGCCGAAATCTTCGCAAAACGGTCGGACCTCGCAGTATATATACGCCACTCGCATGCGGCTTTAGGCACGTTCTCTAACCTTGTGCTATCTGCCCGAGCGACCTCTCACTAGATCGTCGGAGTGTCCTTGCAGGTACCACCCGAGGTGCTCAACGCGTGAAGCCAGGACCGATCCTTTAACTCATTCAACGACCGGCCCATTTGACGAAACAACAAACACTTCAACACTTCATTGGTCAAGGTACGGCCTGAAGCAAAATTCGACCTAAGTGCGGTGTTAGTCAGGGAAAACGACCTGAAGCAAAATCCGGTCTATTTCATTAGTAAAAAGTCTTAAGCGGCCCGAGCCGGAGATACCGAAAATAGAGAAGTTTGCCTCGCACTCGATAGCCGCTAGAAGATTGAGACCCTACTTTGTGGCCCATCAGGTCGTGGTAAGGACCGACCAGCCTATCAGGCAAGTCCTCCATCGGCCAGACCTGGCGGGACGAATGATAAAGTGGGCAAAGTGGAGCTCAGTGAGTTTGGGATTAAATTTGAATCGGATCGCCGCAAAAAGCGCAGTGTTGGCCGACTTTATAGCCGAAATGACTCCTATCCCGAAGACCAAGCCGAAACGACACGGATCTTGCGTAGATGGGTCGCCCAATAGCGAGGGAGTGGAGCAGCCTAATATTAGAAAATTCGAAGGCCTTCACGTGGAGGTCTCTTTAACTTTTGCGTTCCACACTCGAACAATCAGCCGAATATGAGGCGTGCATACCGCCTATAGCTCGCCAGAGATTTCGATGTCGACCGAGTCGAGCTCGATCGATTCCTTGCTTGTAGTTTCGCAGATCAAAGAATTATACGATGCCAAGGATGACGTCTTTGAAAAGTTATCCGCCGAGTAAGAGAGCCGCTCAAGCAGCTCGACCAGAAATTTGAAATCCGACGTGCCTCGAACCGAAAATGTTCGAGCGATATATACTATCAAAGCCGGGCAAGTACCAAGACTCGGAAATCACAGTTTGATTCGTGAGACGCTTAAACCGGCCGAGCGTGTCGGCGAAGCCAAGCGATCGTTGGCGCCGCGTGTGTCAATGCGGATTCGATTGGATCGCCCCTATCCCGAGATACATTGTTGAAGGGGAAGAACCGAAGCGATCCGGCAAGCTAAGTTAGTCGAAGCTCAGAGCGACCAAGTATTCGGTAATAGAAGGAAAGTTATCTGAAGAGGATTCTCCTCTCCATTGCTAAGGTGTCTTACGTCGGCCGAAGCCGACCATGTGTTGAGGGATATTCATGAAGGTGTTTGCGGAAGTCACCAAGGTGCACGTTCCATAGCTAAGAAGGCTCTCGGGCGCTATTCATCGCCGACCATGGACGAGGACGCAAGAAGCTTGTTCGAAGTGCAAGAAATGTCAAGTACATGCTGATGTCCACATTGCACCATCCTCAGAATTACAAAGTCTTGTCTCACCTTGGCCGTTCGCTTGGTGGGGCATGGATTTGCTAGGCCTCTTTCCACCTGCTCCAGGCCAGTTCAAGTTCTTGATCGTGGCGGTAGATTATTTCACAAAGTGGATCGAGGTCGAGCCTCTTTGCAACCATCACCTCGGCAAAAGTGAGCAAATTTTTCGGCCGGTGTGTGTTGGCCCGTTTTGGGATCCCTCAGCAACTAATAACTGACAACGGCACATTCGGCAGACAAAGGTTCGAGAGAAATGTTGGCCGACTTAGGGTAAACAAATGTTTCACCTCGGCCGAGCACCCTCGCATAAACGCTAAGCCAAGCGGCAACAGAGTTATCCTACGAGGTTTGAAGCGAAGACTCGACGGCGAAAAGGAATCTGGTCGAGGAGCTACACCGTTCTTTGGGCCTGCAGGGGCGACCCTCATTCAACGGCCGGAGTCCCCTTCGATCGTATATGGGACCGATCTTTGTCATACCCATAGAAATGGGTGAATCGAATTGGAGAACCTCAAATCCCCTACAGTGGTTGACAACGACCGAGCTATTCGAGAAGAATTGGACCTAATTGAAGAGCTGCGCACCCAAGCGTCACTAAGAGAGCAATTGATCAAACAGAAGGTCGCAGCCAGATACAATACTCGCGTGCAAAAGAGAGACTTCACGGTCGGCCATTTCGTTCTAAGACGGCCGACGAGGGAAACAAGAATGCACGCCAAGGGAAATCGCACCAAATTGGGAAGGTCCATACTGTGGTCATCAAAAAGATCGAAAAAGGGGCTTACGAGCGGAAACCATGGATGGGGCGACTATCCCCAGAACATGGAATGCAGAGAAACTCAGAAAATATTACGTTTGAATGTAATGAACGATTTGAATGTAATGAACGACCGACCTATAATGAAAAGGTGCAGGCGCTCTTTTCCCACCGGGTTTTTTACAGAGGGCGACCTTTAGAAATATGATGTGTTCTTTACTTTCTCGCAAGAATGTATGACCGGCCGCCACGATTTCCGTGGCAAAGGAGCGATCGAAGCTTTATCAAAGTTGATCAGATCGTCGAAACGATCTGCCTCGAGAGCCATCGAAATGGCCCAAGGGTTAGATAATCCGCAGACTTCGTGTCGTCAAACGATTCAGCGTGTGCAGCCGAGCCAAAGACAAAGGACGGTCACCGAAGTTGACTTCGAACGCAGCGCCATCGAAAATGGCCCAAGGGTTAAGTTATAACCCATCGCAATAGGCCGTCGAAACGACCTACCTCGAGAGATCATCGAAATGATCCCAATGGGTGCCATCAAAATGGCCCAATCGAGGGCCATCGAAATGGCCCAACCGTAAACGAGCGCTTTCGAAACAGCACGAAACGGTCGCCGAGCGACCTATAAGTTCGAAAAAACTTAGACAAATAAATGTACGAAATACAAAGGTATAACAACGCAAATTCAGGTAGATGAAATGAAAGACAAGTTAAAATATCGTTACAAAATAGAGACGCCCGGTCGAAGCCGAGCACCCAAATATTCGACTGCTCGAAGGCAGCATTTAAATTGTCACGCCCGAAGGCAAGCTAGACTATTACAAAGATAACTTCGCTCGCAGGCGGGCTTCAGAGGCTTCAGAAGAGAACGGTGGCCGGGCGAACAACATTTCCATGTTCATCTTTTTGCTCAGGCAGCATGATCTTGTTGTCCGCAACATAATGGGCGGGATTTATCATCTTCTCATCAAAGTTGATCTTCGATCTGCGTTCGCGTTCGCGCTGAGCAAGAGCGTTGTAGAAGCGCTTTCGATTCACGCCTCCCTACCCGGCCGGGCTACCATTTGAATTTTTGCCTCGGCTCGGCCTTCCGGCCCCCACCGCCTTATCCTTCTCTAGGGACTCAACGTCGGTCTTGATTGGTCACTTGGCCGGCAAGTTCCTTGTTCCGCTTGGAGAGTTTGGCCCGGTCCTCCTCACCCTTCCAAGAGCGTCTTTCTTGGCCTCGCAAGCTTGTCATACTTCACTGCGCCTACCATCAAAGCCTTATTCTTATCAAAGACGAGCCCACAGAAATGCAGAGATCGCCCAACTATTAGTCGGCCGATTTAAGACAAAAGAACTAACGCAATCTGACCGGGAAAGTAAAGTACCTTGGCACGCCGCAAGCTCGGTCATGATTTTATCTATTCCCAAGCAGAGAGAAGCGCAGACCTCCATTGGCTTCTTCCTGAACCACTCAAGTTCGACCTTCCCTAAACCCTCGAGCGAGAGGATAGGGATGTTGTCCTTGGCGGAATCCATGTTTCGGTCGTCAAGCCTTATCCGCTTTGCGGAGCGATCGTCCGCATAGGGACGCAGAACAACCGGCTTTTTCCTTGGCTCTTGGGAGTGGGGGGCACCTTTGAGGACGATTCAGGAACATCCCCTGGCCGAGGTCCTTCATATTTCTTGGCCCCTGGAATGGTAGCAGGTTTCAAAACTGACTCGAGCACATCCCAGTTCTTACCGGCCATTCTTTCTGCAAAATACCGAGTCATGAGTTAGAAGAAAAGATTGACAGCAAAAATATAAAGGCAAAGTTCAAAAGCAAACCGATCTCGGCCTCCAGATCCCGCCCGAGCAAGACAAAGGGACGGCATGGGATGTCGCGCCTGTGGTCCGGACGCATCATGCCCGCTAACGCCTTGATCATCTCCAGGATTCCGTGTCGACTCGCCCAAGTCCTTGACAGAGTAAATGTAATCGCCTGGCCTCCTGCAGAAGTGAGCCTCGTTCCACATGATTGGGAAGTAAGGGGGACCAAGCATTCCGTCCGGTTGGACCTCCGATATGGCCTTACCGGCCTCCTCAGTAGGAACGATCCAAAAATACTGACTTCTCCAGGCCGCTCCCAACGATTCTTGGTATGCTTTGAAGAACCGATGATGAGTTTTTTGCATCTTAAAGGAGACCTGCTCCCTCTTCTCTTTATTAGCCTTCTCCCTGAGCCAGCTCAGCTCAAAGAGAGTAAAGAACAGCATGATCGACACCGGCCGACCCAACTTAGTCAAAAGGACTTCAAAAGTTTTCAGAAACGCCCATGCGTTAGGGTGGAGTTGAGAAGGGGCGACCCCGATGTGACGCAGGACGTCACGTTGAAATTCAGTAAAAGGAGGGGTGATATTCATCCTCTCGAACACGAGCCGATACATCGTGAACTTAAGGTTGGCAGAGTAAGTTGCAATGTTTTCTCCGTCTTTCATGCCTCTCACCTCCCGGCCCGTGCAACTCGTCGGCGGCTCCCTGTGCCCGCAAGGCAACGTGGCCGACAAGAATGATACTCCTATGTGAGCGAAGGGTTTCTGATACCCAAGACATGTCAGATACATCTCGGGCTACGTCTGCTTGAACTTCGGCCGACCCTTCGTTCGATCCTCCGATGTTTACCTCTGCACCGCAGTAACTAGTCGCGGGTGAACCACTTCTTCCTCGTGGACTTCTTGACTCGGCCACCTTCGGCCTCCACCATCTCTCTTCGTCCGGCCCGGGACGGCACTCGCGACTTCGTCGTCATCAATGATCACCACGTCAACATCTCCTTCCTCTCCTTCCGCCGAGATACGATGTTCTCCGGTGGTGGAGTGTTGCACGGCCGCTCCTCAGAATGGACGGACCCGGAACCAGAGCTCTTCGAGCTAGCCGATCCTCGACCAGAAGAGTGGGAACTCGAGCTCGTCTTCGCTTTCAAGAACCGCTGAAGAACTGAATCTTTGTCGCCCGAGGACGACTTAGACTCCTCCTCATGGGGATTGGGCTCGCCCGGCCTCGACATATGTGTAGCAAAAGATTGGGACGGTTTACCGGGGATACGAGCGGTCAACTTCGTCCGTGGCATGCAAAAACACCTGTGATAGAGGGATCGAGTCAGGTCGATCGAGCAGAACACTCATGAGAGGGGGCGATTTGGCCATCCCCCGACCTGACACCCCCTATCACGAGGCGTGGAAAAACACAAAGTACATTCAAGTAAAAACTCAAGTTTAGAAAGTAAAGGTAGAAATCGATCCATACCTTGAGCAGATGTTGTGGATCGGTCGCGAGAAGACAGAAGCAGCTACGGATGCAAGTCGGCGGCAGACGAGTCGGTCGCTGGCAGAGCAATTCGTGAAAGTGTGAGAAATGATCTCAGCTGAAGGGCTATTTATAGTACGGACCCATGGCGCGAAGGGGACCGGGAGACGAAGCGTCGCGACATTTTATCTTCTCGCCAATGTTTGTCTCCAGACAACCTCGGAAACACCAAACGTCACGTCTTAAATATCAGTGAAGACCAACCGTCACGACAGATCGATGGTTGGCAAGCGGTCGACACCGTCCTATCGAGAAAGCAAACGGCCGCGTCCGTTTCGTCAAAATAACTTCACTCCTGGGGGCATCGATTCAAGCCTCAGCCCGCTCTTAAGCGACCTAGGCTTGGGGGGCAACTGTTCCTGGGTGTATCAGCAAATACAAGAACTGCCAACAGCAATTGGGCCTGCGGCCCAGCCCATCACGAGCGGCCCAAACACGCTGCTTGGAGCGCAATTCTCGCCGGCCGAAAACTCCGCAAAACGGTCGGACCTCGCAGTATATATACGTCATTCGCATATGGCATCAGGTACGTTATCTCACCTTGTGAATCCTGCCCGAGCGACCTACACTGACTAGAGCGTCGGAGTGTCATTGCAGGTACCACCCGCGTGCGGGCAAGACCCCTGGTTCCAGCCAGGTCCTCTACGACCCAGGTCCTCAACGACCCAGGTCCTTCTATTGGTCAAGGTACGATCAATTAGTATCATCAAACAAACAAGAACCAATATTACCTTCAATTGGTAAAACTATCAAGAACTATCTAACCCAACAATTGAAAACATCAAAAAGTTTATAAGCTTATGGTTTCAAAAATATATATAGGATGATAAAGATCATATGATGAATGCGAATAGACGTACATAATTATAGAATGACTCCTTTAAATCCAACTAGCATAAAAGTATACATTTTGATGAGTGGTGCCCTGGACTTATAATCACACAAAACTAAACACAAATTGATTAACCATGGAACCAATATTACTACGTAGCTTATGTTATTCGAGCTTCGTGCTTATAACGTGTTTTTTTAATTGTGATCTTGTAATGTTTTATCTCATTTTGAGTTTTATCTCATTTTGTATTTATTTATTTATCATTGTTGATGAATATTTAGAATATAATTTCTGAAGAACAATAAATCTATTATCCAAAAATCCCAGAAGTATTGCACAAATAACAGTTTATATGTATCATTGCCTACAAAGATTTATGATATAGTGTTCCTGAAGAACCTAAAAATTTAGTATCAAAGAATCCCTGAAGGATTGCTCAAAAGTATGATTTTTTTATCATCGTTGAAGAAGTTTTGTGGTATAGTTCTTGAAGAACTAATAGTTTAATATTCAAGCATCTTGAAGGGTTGCACAAATTATATTTGTCTTTGGTCCTCTCTTATAAAGATTTGTGGTCAAGTTCCTGAAGAACTAGACCTTTGGATTGTGTCTTTTAAATATACGGTGATTTGTTAATTTTTATAATACGTTCTCTAGTACATTATGCCAGAATACTATTACTTGACCATAATAAGGCTCATCTTTCTAGTACCGCTACATTCCCAGAAGTGAATGTAGCAACACATGATTACAAAATAATGAATTAAAAATCATGAGGCTCGTCCCCCCAGTAATGCTTCATTCCAAGAAGTGATTGTAGCAACACACGATCACTATGGGCAAACCTGTGGTCATGGTCTTGATCATAGTCTCTGTGAAATTACAAGAACACGGTTTTTTTTTCACCAGAGTGGAACTATGAAAAAGGTGGGCAGAGTAGCAAAAACAATGAAAATATTTGCTATGAGTGTGGAGGCAAAGGTCATTGGGGTCGTACCTGTCGTACACCAAAACATTTCGTTGATCTTCAGTGAAAATCAGTTAGAAATAAAGATAAAAGGATCGAGACTCATTTTGCTTATAATAATAATAATAATAATAATAATAATAATAATAATAATAATAAAGCTTTATATTCACGTGTGTTTTTGAACTTCCATAGATTATGTTTAAATAATTCAATCATAAATTTATTCTTTTTCATGCTTCTCTCTTATCATATTCTTTTCTTCTTTGGATAGAATGAGTATTGTGACACTAGCATCAATAATGGAGATATGTGTCTCGTTGATAGCGGAACTGCCCATACAATTTTAAAGGATACAAAATATTTTTCTTATTTAGTTAAGCGGAAAACCGATGTTAGTACTATATCAGGATCTTCAAATGGGTATCATATTGAAACAAGAGATGAGGGAGATATCGAATATCTCTATATAACAAGACATACTTTGGAAAAAAAAGTGTAGTGAAAAATTTGCCAACTTTTTCTTCTGGTTTGTACTACACTTATATCAATGCAATAGAAGCACACATTGTTGTAAACCAGAAGTTTACAAACCTGATCGTACCTTGACCAATGAAGTGTTGAAGTGTTTGTTGTTTCGTCAAATGGGCCGGTCGTTGAATGAGTGAAAGGACCGGTCCTGGCTTCACGCGTTGAGCACCTCGGATGGTACCTGCAAGGACACTCCGACGATCTAGTGAGAGGTCGCTCGGGCAGATAGCACAAGGTTAGAGAACGTACCTGATGCCATATGCGAATGGCGTATATATACTGCGAGGTCCGACCGTTTTGCGGAGTTTTCGCCGGCGAATTGCGCCTCAAGCAGCGTGTTTGGGCCGCTGCGTGACGGGCCGGGCCGCAGCCCATTGCTGCTGGCGCTTCTTGTATTTGCCGATACACCGAGAACAGCTTGCCCCCAAGCCTAGGTCGCGCAAGAGCGGCCGAGGCTTGAATCGATGCCCCGTGAGTGAAGTTATTTTGACGAAACGGACGCGCCGCTTGCTTTCTCGATAGGGCGGTGTCGACCGCCACAACCATCGATCCGCTCGTGACGCTTGGTCTTCACCGATATTTAAGACGTGACGCTTGGTGTTTCCAGAGGTTGTCCGGAGACAAACATTGAGAGAAGATGAAACGCCGCGACGCTTCGCCTCCCGGTCCCTTCGCGCCATGGGTCCGCATTTTATAAATAGCCCTTCACCGGTGAGATCATTTCTCACACTTTCACGAATTGCTCGCCAATGATCGACTCGTCACGCCGACTTGCATCCGTAGCGCTTCGTTTTCTCGCGACCGATCCACAACATCCGCCAAGGTATGGATCGATTTCTACCTTTACTTTCTAAACTTGAGTTTTTACTTGAATGTACTTTGTGTTTTTCCACGCCCGTGATAGGGGTGTCGCCTGGGATGGCCAAATCGCCCCTCTCATGAGTGTTCGCTCGATCGACTCGACTCGATCCTCTATCACTGTGTGTTTTGCATGCCACGGACGAAGTTGACCGCTCGTATCCACTCGTGAAACCGTCCCAATCTTTTGCTACACATATGTCGAGGTCGGGCGAGCCAAATCCCCATGAAGAGGAGTCTAAGTCGCCCGGGCGACAAAGATTCAGTTCTTCAGCGCCGAGCAAAGACGAGCTCGAGTTCCCACTCTTCCGTCGAGGATCGGCTAGCTCAAGAGCTCGTTCCGGTCCGCCCATTCCGAGGAGCGGCCGATGTAACACTCCACCACCGGAGAACATCGATCTCGGGCGGAAGGAGAGGAAGGAGATGTTGACGTGGTGATCATTGATGACGACGAAGCGCAGTACCGCCTCGGGCCGCGGACGAAGAGATGGTGGAGGGCGAAGGTGGCCGAGTGAAGAAGTCCACGAGGAAGAAGTGGTTCACCGCAGCCTAGTTACTCTGGTCTAGAGGTAAACATCGGAGGATCGAACGAAGGGTCGGCCGAAGTTCAAGCAGACGTAGCCCGAGATGTATCTGACATGTCTTGGGTATCAGAAACCCTTCGCTCACATAGGAGTATCATTACTGTCGGCCATGTTGCCTTGCCCGACCCTGGGAGCCGCTTCGACGAGTTGCCGGGCTCGAGGGTGAGAGGCATGAAAGACGGAGAAAACATTGCAACTTACTCGCCAACCTTAAGTTCACGATGTATCGGCTCGTGTTCGAGAGGATGAATATCACCCTCCTTTTATCGAATTTCAACGTGGACGCTGCGCGTCACATCGGTCGCCTTCTCAACTCCACCCTAACGCATGGGCGTTTCAAAACTTTGAAGTCCTTTTGACTAAGTTGGGTGGGCCGTGTCGATCATGCCGTTCTTTACTCTCTTTGAGCCGAAATGGCTCAGTGGAGAAGGCTAATAAAGAGAAGAGGGAGCAGGTCTCCTTTAAGATGCAAAAACTCATCATCGGCTCTTCAAAGCATACCAAGAATCGCTCGGAGCGGCCCGAGAAGTTAGTATTTTTGGATCGTTCCTACTGAGGAGGCCGGTAAGGCCATATCGAGGTCCAACCGGACGGAATGCTTGGTCCCCTTACTTCCCAATCATGTGGAACGAGGCTCACTTCGCAGGAGGCCAGCGATTACATTTACTCGTCAAGGACTTGGCGAGGCCGACCGAATCCTCGGAGATGATCAAGGCGTTAGCGGGCATGATGCGTCCAGACCCTAAGGGCGACATCCCATGCCGTCCCTTTGTCTTGCTCGAGGGCCGGGATCTGGAGGCCGAGATCGGTTTGCTTTTGAACTTTGCCTTTATATTTTTGCTGTCAATCTTTTCTTCTAACTCATGACTCAGATTTTGTCAAAAATGGCCAGAAGAACCGGACGTGCTCGAGCCGGGCTTTTGAAACTCCGCTACCATTCCAGGGCCAAGAAATATGAAGGACCTCGGCAGGGGATGTTCCCGACCGTCCTCAAAGGTACCCCCACTCCCAAGCGCGGCGGAAAGCCGCTTGTTGTTGGATGCGTCCTTGTACGGACGATCGCTCCGCAAAGCGGATAAGGCTTGACGACCGAAACATGGATTCCGCCAAGGACAACATCCCTATCCTCTCGCTCGAGGGTTTAGGACAGGTCGAACTTGAGTGGTTCAGGAAGAAGCCAATGGAGGTCTGCGCTTCTCTCTGCTTGGGAATAGATAAAATCATGACCGAGCTTGCGGCCGAAGCTGAAGGTACTTTACTTTCCCAGTCCGTTAGTTCTTTTGTCTTAAATCGACCGACTAATAGTTGGACGATCTCTGTTTGCAGGGGCTCGTGCTGATAAGAATAAGGCTTTGACTGAGGCGCAGGTGAAGTATGACAAGCTTGCCAAGGCCAAGAAAGACGCTCTTCAGAAGGGTGAGGAGGACCGGGCCAAACTCTCCAAACGGAACAAGGAACTTGCCGGCCAAGTGACCAATCTGAAGACCGACGTTGAGTCCCTAGAGAAGGATAAGGCCAGGCTGGAGGCCGAGAAGGCCGAGCTGGAGGCAAAAATTCAAATGGTAGCCCAGGCCGGTAGGGAGGCAGCAATCGAGCAGTTCTACAACGCTCTTGCTCAGGCGCGGGCACTGAACGCAGATCTGAAGATCAACTTTGATGAGAAGATGATAAATCCCGCCCATTATGTTGCGGACAACAAGATCATGCTGCCTGAGCAAAAAGATGAACATGGAAATGTTGTTCGCCCGGCCACCGTTCTCTTCTGAAGCCTCTGAAGCCCGCCTGCGAGCGGAGTTATCTTTGTAATAGTCTAGCTTGCCTTCGGGCGTGACAATTTAAATGCTGCCTTCGAGCAGTCGAATATTTGGGCGCTCGGCTTCGACCGGGCGTCTCTATTTTGTAACGATATTTTAACTTGTCTTTCATTTCATCTACCTGAATTTGCGTTGTTATGCCTGTGTATTTCGTACATTTATTTGTCTAAGTTTTTTCGAACTTATAGGTCGCTCGGCGACCGTTTCGTGCTGTTTCGAAAGCGCTCGTTTACGGTTGGGCCATTTCGATGGCACTCGATTGGGCCATTTTGATGGCACCCATTGGGATCATTTCGATGATCTCTCGAGGTAGGTCGTTTCGACGGCCTATTGCGATGGGTTATAACTTAACCCTTGGGCCATTTTCGATGGCGCTCGTTCGAGTCAACTCGGTGACCGTCGCTTTGTCTTTGTTTCGGCAACACACGCCATGATCGCTTCGACGACCAAGTCCGCGGATTATCTAACCCTTGGGCCATTTCGATGGTTTTTCGAGGCGCATCGTTCGACGATCCGATCAACTTTGATAAAGCTTCGACGCTCCTTTGCCACGCAATCGTGGAGCGACCGGTCATACATTCTTGCGAGAAAGTAAAGAACACATCATATTTCTAAAGGTCGCCTCGTAAAAAACCCAAGTGGGAAAAAGAGTGCCTACCGCTTTTTCATTTATAAGTCGGTCGCTCATTACATTCAAATCGTTCATTACATTCAAACGTAATATTTTTTGAGTTTCTCTCGCATTCCATGTTCGGGGATAGTCGCCCATCCATGGTTTCACCGTAAGCCCCCTATCCGGTCTTTTTGATGACCTGTATGGACCTTCCCAATTTGGTGCGATTTCTTGGCGTGCATTCTTGTTTCCTACGTCGCCCGTCTTAGAACGAGCCGACCGACCGCGGAAGTCTCTCTTTGCACGCGAGTATTGTATCCGTCGCGACCTTTCGTTTGATCAATTGCTCTCTTAGTGACGCCAGGTGCGCAGCTCTTCAATTAGGTCCAATTCTTCTCGAATAGCTTCGATGGCCGTTGTCAACCATCGTAGGGGATTTGAGGTTCTCCAATTCGATTCACCCATTTCTATGGGTATGACAAAGATCGGTCCCATATACGATCGAAGGGGACTCTGGCCGTTGAATGAGGGTCGCCCAGTAGGCCCAAAGAACGGATCGTAGCTCCTCGACCCGATTCCGCTTTTCGCCGCCGAGTCTTCGCTTCAAACCTCGTAGGATAACTCGTTGGCGCTTCACTTGGCCGTTTATGCGAGGGTGCTCGACCGAGGTGAAACGCCATTTTACCTCCCTAAGTCGCCAACATTTCTCTCGAACCTTTTGTCTCGCGAATGGGTGCCGTTGTCGCTATTAGTTGCCGAGGATCCCAAAACGGGCCAACACACACCGCCAAAAATTTGCTCACTTTTGCCGAGGTGATGGTTGCAAGAGGCTCGGCCTCGATCCACTTTGTGAAATAATCTACCGCCACGATCAAGAACTTGAACTGGCCTGGAGCAAGTGGAAACGGGCCTAGCAAATCCATGCCCCACCAAGCGAACGGCCAAGGTGAGACAAGACTTTGTAATTCTGAGGATGGTGCAATGTGGACATCAGCATGTACTTGACATTTCTTGCACTTCTGAACAAGCTTCTTAGCGTCCTCGTCCATGGTCGGCCAGTAATAGCCGGCCCTGAGAGCCTTCTTAGCTATGGAACGTGCACCTTGGTGACTTCCGCAAACACCTTCATGAATATCCCTCAACACATGGTCGGCTTCGGCCGACGTAAGACACCTTAGCAATGGAGAGGAGAATCCTCTTCTGTACAACTTTCCTTCTATTACCGAATACTTGGTCGCTCTCGAGTTCGACTAACTTAGCTTGCTTCAGATCGCTTCGGTTCTTCCCTTCAACAATGTATCTCGGGATAGGGCGATCCAATCGAATCCGCATTGACACAGGCGAACGCAACGATCGGCTTGGCTTGGCCGACACGCGCGGCCGGTTTAGCGTCTCCGAATCAAACACGTGATTTCCTGAGTCTTGGTACTTGCCGGCTTTGATAGTATATCCGCCGAACATTTTCGGTTCGAGGCACGTGCAAGACTTCCGAGCTCGGTCGAGCGCTGAGCGCCTCTCTTACTCGCCGGATAACTTTTCAAAGACGTCATCCTTGGCATCGTATAATTCTTTGATCCGCGAGACTACAAGCAAGGAATTCGATCCGAGCTCGACTCGGCCGACATCGAAATCTCTGGCGAGTCAGAGGCCGCCTATGCACGCCTCATATTCGGCCCGATTGTTCAAGTGTGGAACGCATAAAAGTTAAAGAGACCTCCACAAAGCAAGAAGCCTTCGAATTTTCTAATATTAGGCCCGCTCCACACTTCTTGCTATTGGGCGACCCATCTACGTGCAAGATCCGGTCGTTTCGACTTGGTCTTCCGGGATAGGAGTCATTTCGGCTATAAAGTCGCCAACACTGCGCTTTTGCGCCGATCTGGATTCAAATTTAATCCCAAACTCACCGAGCTCCACCGCCCACTTTATCATTCGTCCCGCCGGTATGGCCGATGGAGGACTTGCTCGATAGGCCGGGTGGTCGGTCCTTACCACGACCGATGGGCCACAAAGTAGGGTCTCAATCTTCTAGCGCCTATCGAGTGCGAGGCAAACTTCTATTTTCTCGGTATCTCATTTCGGGCCCTTGCAAAGACTTTACTAATGAAATAGACCGGATTTTGCTTGTGTCGTTTTCCCCGACTAACACCGCACTTAGAACTTCTTCGGTATGGCCAAGTATAAATACAACGCCTCGCCCGGCGCGGCTTGGTCATAATCGGCGGGTTGGTCAAGCTTGTTTCAATTCATCCAATGCTCATTGGCATTGGTCTGGTCCACTCAAAATCCACCTCTTTCTTCAGCAGTCTAAACAGTGGAAGCGACTTGCAGGCCTCTTTGGGAATGAACCTGGATAGGGCAGCTACCATGCCGTCTCACCGTTGTATTTCTTTTTAGTTGTGGGCGGCCTCATATCGGGCGACCGCCCTGCATTTCTCGTGGTTTGCTTCTATCCTCTTTCGGTTAAGTGGAAGCCCAAAAATGTCGCCCTCACCCCGAAGGTACACTTTTCAGGATTCAGTCTGAGTGAATTCTTCATAGCTTATTCAAAGATTTCCCTCAGGTCGTTCACATGATCTGGGTCGGTCACACTTTTGATGATCATGTCGCCCAAGTACACCTCTCGAGATTCGACCGATCGCCTCTTGAAAATTTTGTTCATCATTATTTGGTAGGTCGCTCCAGGCGTTCTTTAGCCGTAAAGGCATCACCTTGTCTTCAAAATTTCCCCGATCTGTCATGAAATTTGTCTTGTGTCGATCGGGGATACATCGTGATCTCGATTGTATCCCGAAAAAGCGCCCAAAAAGACAATAATTTGTAGCCGAGGCACCATCGACCAATTTGTCAATGTTGGGCACGGGAAGGCATCCTTCGGGCATGCCTTATTTAGGTCGGTGTAGTCTACACACATTCTCCATTTGCCATTCTTCTTTTTAACCAAAGACGACATTGGATAGCCGTGTCGTGTACTTGATCTCTTCTATGAAATTGGCCTTTATGAGGTCCTCAGCGGCCTTTGCGGCGGCGAGATTTTTCCTCGTTCGATATCGTCTTCTTTGAGCGACGCCGGCCAATTCTTCATCGATCGAAAGTTGATGGCGAGCTACTTCGATAGGAATGTCGGGCATGTCGACGCCGCCATGCGAGCAGTCAAAGATAGTCTCTCAAACATTGCACAAGGTCTTGCTTTACTTGCTCTCGTAGGTCGCTACCGAGCTTAACTATCTTTGTTGGGTCGTCTCCCAACCGCACATCTATTAGTTCTCCATGAGGTTCTCGCCTTTTCAACTTGCTTTTTCACTCTCTCGGGCTAAGTCATCATCGTTATCCTCTGGGTCACTGTCTGGATCATACCGAGCATCCAAACAGTGACGTTGACTTGATGGCCTTCACCAGTGTTTCGAACATTTGGGCCAAGGTCTACCTCATCGCAAATTTGCTGATACAGATCGTGGCACCGTCTTGCTGCCTCTAGATCGCCGCCGTGGTAACTACGAGTCGTCTTCTTTGTAGAATTTCATCTTGGATGTACTCTTGTTGGGGAGTACGAGGAATGTCGTGCGGACCGTCCTGTACGAAGTGCTCTCTCCAGTGTCGTCACCAAAGGTGACCATGAGTTCAATCGTTCCCAACGGGTAGGTGATCGCTCCGTTGAAGCCCGTTAGGGGGGTAGGCTCGGCCTGGGGAATTATCTCGCCCGATCAACCTTGATCTTGTCAATCAAGCCTTCAAACATGATGTCGGCCGAGCTACTCCTGGTCGCACTGCACTTTCTTTGAACTTCGTATTGGCCATAATCGCTCTCGATTACCAACGGAACATAATCGCTCGACCGCCGTCGTAGGTAGCTATCTCTCGAACGAGATGAGGGTCTATTCGAGACCGGTGGGATATTGATGTTGAACCGACCATCGAGAGCTCGCCCCACTTTCTTTTGTGGCTTTATTTGATTCTCTACGGTCCAACGAGTTTCCACCGTGAATGACCATTGCAACGCTTGCGACCTGCGGACCGTGGAGCGTCTCGATCTTCGAGCCGGTCTTTGTCTTGGGACGCTTGAAACAACTAGAGTGCCCTTTCCTCCGTCCGGATCGGTTTCGGCCGCTTCTCTTGAGGTCGGTCGACTTCCTCCGACCTCACATACTTTCCCAACTTGCCTTTCTCGAATGAGCTCTTCAATATCATCTTTGAGGGCCATCTGAGCCGTTAGTATCATGACCTTGCTCTTGTGGTAATGGCAAGTATTTTGTCAGTCGTGCCCCCTTCTTGAGCACGAGTGGATCGGCCGCTTTACTCCCACAAATTCATTGTTTTGGCACTCGCTATAGATGCATGCAATATAGGTGTTTAGCCGAAGTGCGATGATCGAACTTCTTATCTCGAAGGTCGACCGATTGTCGCGGCGACCTTCATGCCCCTTTGTCTCTCAGGGCCGACTTTAGTGTTTTCTTCTTTAGGTCGTACGGACGGCCTTTCTTGCCGCCAGAGTTTCTTCATACGCCATGTGGACGTTAGCCTCGCGTTAAATAATCGAGATCCTCGATAATGGTTAAGAGTGAATTCTTCTACGAACCGGTGGTCCGGTCGAATACCACGCTTCAAATATTTTAGCTTGTCCTTGTCTGACAAGTCACGAACGGAATCGGCCTCAGTGTTAAACCGGTCGATATACTGCCTCAGCGTCTCATTATCTCCTTGAACAACAGAGTCCAAGTATTCTTCATATCGAAATTGGCGCGGTTGGCCGTGTAGTGGGACAAGAATTTTCTTGACCAGGTCGTCCCATGAGGAGATGGAATTGGGTCGCAGAGACTCCCACCATTCCAATGCTCGGCCGTCCAACGATGGGGAAAAAGCCCGCATTTCATGGTCGGTCCCAATTTCCCTATAACAACAGTAATTATTGAAGTAACGGAGATGTTTGTCCGATCCCCTGGCCGTCAAACTTGTTGAGATCGGGCGGCTTGCGAGATCTCTCGGAATTTTGTAACGCTCGATTTCCGGAGAACGGGCGTGCTCGTTACGAACGCCGTTCGACCCAAAGGGTTGCATTGCGAGGCATGCCTCGCTTGCGGCATTCCATAAAATCCTCCGGATGGGCGGTTGGTGGAAGTTGAGAGGCCGCCGGTCGCCGCTTTGGCTCTCCTTGGCCGATGCGAAACGCCCCCGATTCTTCCATCTCTCGTAATCTTCCAGCTCTTCTCGAGAATCCCAAGATCGCTTCGACCGAGCGTGACCGGACGACTCATTGGAGGAGTACCTCGTGGGTGAGCGCCGGTGTCGGGGCGGTAGCCGGAGTCCTCATAGTCATCGTAGGGACGACGACGGCGTCTGCAAGACGTTTTCGCTTGGGGCGACTGTGCGCCGCCTCTTCTTCTTGGGAGAGCGATGAGTAGTGCTCTCTCGGGCGAGAAGTGCTCCTTCGAGGAGGGGAGCGGTGTCTTCGCGCGGTCGGCGGCGAGCGAAGGTTCTCCGTCTTCGCGACGCGCGGCGGCGGAAGTGACCTCTTCGTGATCGAGAGATGGCGCGTCTGTCTGCGATCACCGATTCTTGCTTTGGAGGATCTCGCGAACGGCACGAGTGACATGCTCGCAGCGGCTCTTCAATGCCCGCCTCAACCAACTCGGGCGTAGTTGGGGTGCGGTGTACGGTCGTACTGCGCCCCAAGATCGGTCCGCGACCTGCACCGAGGGTTCTTGTCGCGATTCCTTGAGATTCATGAATCGTTCACGCACACGCCCCCGGGGTTTCTTTGCTGAGGATGTTGCCCGGAGGGGTTGAGCCGAGATGAGGCCCGCGTCTGGGGCCGGTCGCGTGGAGCCATGAATGGAGTAGGATAGCGCTCGGGCCTCCCACTGTGGTCGCCAATTGATCGTACCTTGACCAATGAAGTGTTGAAGTGTTTGTTGTTTCGTCAAATGGGCCGGTCGTTGAATGAGTGAAAGGACCGGTCCTGGCTTCACGCGTTGAGCACCTCGGGTGGTACCTGCAAGGACACTCCGACGATCTAGTGAGAGGTCGCTCGGGCAGATAGCACAAGGTTAGAGAACGTACCTGATGCCATATGCGAATGGCGTATATATACTGCGAGGTCCGATCGCTTTCTGCGAGTTTTTTTCGGCGGCGAATTGCGCTCAAGCAGTGTGTTTGGGCCGCTCGTGATGGGCTGGGCCGCAGGCCCAATTTCTGTTGGCAGTTCTTGTATTTGCTGATACACCCAGGAACAAAACCACAAAAAAATTGTTGTTTGGCATGACCGGTTGGGCCATCCCAGGTCTATAATGATGCGAAGAATAATTGAAAATTCATGTGGTGATCAATTGAAGAACCAGGAGATTCTTCAATCTAATAAATTCTCATGTATCTCTTGTTCACAAGGGAAGTTGATAATTAGACCATCACCAACAAAAGTTTGAAGTGAATCTCTTAACTTTTTAGAACGTATACATGGTGATATTTGTGGGCCAATACACCCACCGTGTGGACCATTTAGATATTTTATGGTTTTAATTGATGCATCAACTAAATGGCCACATGTTTGCTTGTTGTCAACTCGCAACCAAGCATTTGCGAGATTGCTAGCTCAACTAATTCGAATAAGAGCTCACTACCCTGATTATCCTGTCAAGAAAAAAAATATGTCTTGATAATGCTGTTGAGTTTACATCTCAAGCATTTAATGAATATTGTGCGTCCATTGGAATTGACATTGAACATCCACATGTTCATACACAGAATGGACTTGCAGAATCATTTATTAAGTGTATAAAGTTAATTGCAAGACCACTTCTCATAATTTGCAAACTTCCAATTTCCACTTGGGGACATGCAATTTTGTATGCTGCAAACTTGATTTGCATCAGGCCAACAAGTTATCATGACTCTTCCCCTTTACAGTTAGTTTTTGGTCAAGAACAAAACATTTCCAATCTTCGAATTTTTGGTTGTGCGGTGTATGTTCCAATTTCTACACCACAACGCACAAAGATGGATCCGCAAAGAAGGTTGGGAATATATGTTGGATATGAATCTCCATCTATTATAAATTTTCTTGAACCAACAACAGGAGATTTATTTACAGCTCGATTTGCTGATTGTCATTTTGATGAATCAAATTTCCCAACATTAGGGGGAGAGAATAAGCAGCCAAAAAAAGAGATTAGTTGGAATGAACTATCATTGTCGCACATTGATCCTCGAACTAAACAATGTGACTTGAAGTTCAAAGGATAATTCATTTGCAAAGCTTAGCAAATCAATTACCAAATGCATTCACTGATCCAAAAGGTGTGACCAAATCATATATACCAGCTGCTAATGCTCCAATAGATGTCCCTGTTGGACAATCTAATATTGCGAATGAGTCTCAACTGCGCCTGAAGCGTGGTAGACCAGTCGGCTCCAAAGATAAAAATCATCGAACAAGAAAATGAGCTAAAAAGAATGATGGTCCAAGCGAGGATATAGAAACTCTCAAAGAGTCTACAAACATAATTGAAATTCCAGTCCCAGAAGAGACTGATCAGGTACCTGAAATTCATGAAAATAAAGAGATCTCAATAAATTATGTTACTAGTGGAATACAATGGAACCGACAAGAAGTCAACGTTGATGATGCTTTTTCATATCATATAGCGCTAAATGAATGATAATGATGATCATGAGCCAAAATCCATTAAAGATTTTAGACAAAGTGAGAATTGGCCAAAATTGAAAGATGGAATTGAAGCAGAATTAAACTCGCTTTACAAGCGAAAAGTTTTTGGACCTGTAGTCCGAACACCTGAAGGTGTGAAACCAGTTGGATACAAATGGGTCTTTGTGCGAAAACGAAATGAGAATGGTGAAATTGTAAGATACAAAGCTCGACTTGTTGCTCAAGGGTTTTCGCAAAGACCTGGAATTGATTTTGATAAAACATATTCACCTGTAGTGGATGCAAGTACTTTTCTGTTTTTAATTAGCCTTGTAGCACATGAATGGCTTAATTTGCACATGATGGATGTTGTCACAGCCTATTTATATGGCTCACTTGATAGTGACATTTACATGAAGCTCCCTGAAGGATTTAACTTGCCTAAGGGACATAGCCCTGAATCACGAGAGGACTACTCCATCAAATTAAATAAGTCTCTCTACGGGCTCAACAATCTGGACGCATGTGGTATAATCGCCTCAGTGAATATTTGCTAAAGGAGGGATATACAAATGATCCTATTTGTGCATGTATTTTTATTAAAAGATCTGGAAAAGAGTTTGCTATAATTGCTGTCTATGTTGATGACATAAATTTTATTGGAACTCCTGAAGAGCTTCAAAAAGCTATAGATTGCTTAAAGAAAGAATTTGAGATGAATAATTTAGGAAAGACAAAGTTTTGTCTAGGATTACAAATTGAGCATTTGAATAATGGAATTTTCGTGCATCAAGAGGCTTATACAGCAAAAGTATTAAAACGTTTCTACATGGACAAATCTCATCCATTGTCTACTCTAATGGCTGTTAGATCACTAGATGTGAATAAAGATCCTTTTAGACCTCGACAAGAGGGTGAAGAACCACTTGGTCCTGAAGTACCATATCTCAGTGCAATTGGAGCACTGATGTTTCTTGCTAATTATACACGTCCTGATATATCATTTTCTGTCAATCTATTAGCTAGATATAGTTCTTCACCCACACGAAGACATTGGAACGGATTCAAGCATATACTCTGTTACCTTAGAGGCACAATGAATATGGGTTTGTTTTATTCCAAAGTACCCAATTTAGAATTAACTGGTTATGCAGATGCAGGTTATTTGTCATATCCTCATAATGGCAGATCACAAACAGGTTACTTATTTACTTGTGGTGGTAAAACAATTTCATGGAGATCTGTGAAACAGACCATAACGGCAACATCATGCAACACATGCAAGTCGGGAATGTGTCTGGTTAAGGTCTCTGATTCAACACATGCAAGAGACTTGTGGTTTGTCTTCCGGAAGAATAGATGCAACAATAATCTATGAAGATAATACTGCATGCATTGCTCAGTTGAAAGAGGGTTAAACATTAAAGGAGATCAGACAAAGCATATTTCCCCAAAAAATTTCTTCACTCATGATCTTCAGAAGAATGGTGATATAAGTATTCAACAAAATCGTTCATGTGATAATCTTGCAGATCTTTTCACAAAGTCACTCCCAAACAGAACTTTTGAAGAAATGGTACAAAAGATTGGTCTTCGCCGTCTCAAAAAATGATTGATTGATTGAGGGGGAGAAATAAATAAATTTTGTATTTCTCAAAAAAGAATATTGTACTCTTTTTCCTTCACTAGATTTAATTTTTGCCTAGCTATTTCTCAAAAAAGGATAAATAAATTTTGTATTTCTCAAAAAAGGATATTGAGCTTTTGTATTTCAGCCATTAAGTATTTAATTTCAAAGAAAGATGCAAAACCAAGGCTGATAAGGTGGATTCTACTCCTACAAGAATTTGATCTTGAAATTAGAGACAAGAAAGGAATAGAAAATCAAGTAGCAGACCATTTATCAAGGATTGAAGGAGAATCACTAGGTACACAAGAAGAAATCAAGGAGAGCTTTCCAGATGAGAAATTATTGGCAATCAAAGTCAATGCACAAAATGAAACTGCATTTGCTATAGGCAATGCAGGAGCATCTAATGTATCTGCACCATGGTATGCTGATATTGTAAATTTCCTTGCAAGCAAAGTAGTACCAGTTAATATGACATATCAACAAAGGAGAAGATTCTTCCACATAGTTAAGCAATACTATTGGGATGACCCATTCCTTTACAAGATGTGCCCTAATCAATTAATGAGGAAATGCATCCCTGAAGAGGAACAACAAGCAGTGCTACTGCATTGCCATGCTGCACCTTATGGAGGACACTTTGGAAGCACTAGAACAAAGACTAAGGTATTACTGATCACGGTTATTTTTGGCCTACTTTATTTAAAGATGCTTATTTTATGGTCAAAAACTGTGATAAATGTCAAAGAGCAGGAAATATCTCTGATAAACATGAAATGCCAAGAACCAATATTTTAGAAATTGAATTATTTGATGTTTGGGGAATGGATTTCATGAGACCTTTTCCACCTTCTTTTGGCAATTTATATATCTTAGTAGTGTTGATTATGTATCCAAATGGGTAGAGGCAGTAGCATTACCTAATAATGATGCTAAATCAGTGAATAAGTTTCTTCAAAGAAACATATTCACTAGATTTGGAACTCCTAGAGCTATCATTAATGATGAAGGTTCACACTTTTGTAATAAAATCATTGAAAACCTTCTAGCTAAGTATGGAGTTAAGCATAAGATAGCTACAGCTTACCATCCTCAAACTAGGGGGCAAACAGAATTATCCAATAGGGAAATTAAGAGAATGCTAGAAAAAATGGTGAGTCCAAATAGAAAAGATTGGTCTTTACATTTGGATGATGCCTTATGGGCATATAGAACAGCATTCAAAACAACCTTAGGAATGTCTCCTTATAAATTAGTCCATGGAAAAGCATGCCATTTACCTGTGGAATTGGAAAACAAATCCTATTGGGCTATCAAGAAGCTCAATCTTAACCTAAACAAGGCAGGTAAGCAGAGAATGATAGAACTTGATGAGCTAGAAGAAATTAGGTAAACTTCTTATGAGAATGCTGAAATCTACAAAGCTAAAACTAAGGCATGGCATGACAAGAAAATTCACAGAAGAGAACTGAAAGAAGGAGGACTAGTTCTGCTATACAACTCTAGGTTGAAGCTATTTCCTGGAAAACTAAGATCAAGGTGGTCAGGACCATTTAAGTTGACAAAGGTTTATCCACATGGAGCAGTAGATTTATTAGATAAAACATCAAATATTGTCTTCAAGGTGAATGGTCAAAGAGTTAAAATGTATTATGGTGAACATGTGGTGAGAGACAAAATCACCACCCATTTGCAAAACCTCTAAGTAAAAAGAGGTAGTCAGGCTGACAAGACTCTTAAAACAAGCGCTTAATGGGAGGCAACCCATCATTTTTAGTATTTTTGTTCAATTTTATGTTTTTAAGTGTTTTGTAGGAATGCAGGATAGTAATGCAGCTGCATCAGTGCACCTGCATTGAAGAAGAAAATATGCCCTGCGTCAAAAATTTCAAAAATTTGAAGAATGTGATCAAGTGTGAGTTTTAATTCATCAGGAAGATCAAAGGGAAGTTAAGAAAGATAATGATGTATTAGTAGCCAAAGATGACACATGGCGTGATGCATGCTCAACACGCAAGACATAACGGCTACCTACAAACTCCACTCCTTCTTCCTTAAGCATTAAAGCCTCAATCTTATTACCGTTATCTCTCCTTCGCAAACCTCACCAATTTCTCTCATTCCAGAACAGTTACTCCTCACATTCTCATCTCCATTTTTCGATCTAAAAACGATCAAAGACCTAGAAATTGAAGAACCAAAACGGTGAAGAAGCAATCAGCCCAAAAATCTTCAAACAAGCATACCAAGACTCCACTAAAAGGGAAGAAAGCCATGCATGCATAATCATCATCGCAGAAAAGTAAGAAAGACCAATCAAATGTGCCTGCAATGAAGAGTGATGATAAAGCCCATTTTTGGAGAATGCAAGTTCTACCCGAGAGAGGGTATGAATTAAAGAAAGCAAGCCCTTCATTCATGACAACAATTGCCAATCTCAACTGGGATCATTTCGTTCTTCCAAGAGGAGGCTACATTGAAGATTTAGTGAGAGAGTTCTATGCTGGAATAACACCTCAAGAAGGAACAGAACACTCTTACACTTCCATGGTGAGAGGTAAACTTGTACACTTTCATCCAAAGAAATTGAATGAACATTATATGCTGAAATATAATGGGAATGAATTTGAAAAGAAAGTGGCCAAGGCCTTTAAGAAAGAAACGGAGGAAGTAAGGTGTAGAATAGCAACACCAGATTCTGTTTGGGATAAATTTACACCTAATGAAATTAAGCTTAGAAGTACTTATTTGATAGATGCATTAGGAAATTGGCATTTGTTCATAGCAACCTCAATTCTACCTACCTCACACACATATGCAATGACCAAAGAGAGATTGATCTTGCTAGATACAATTCTCTCTGAGGGGAATGTTGACATAGGTAGATTCATTGCTAGGGAAATTGTTTCATGCACCTCTAAGTCAAAGGATTTTTGTTTTTCCCTTGTCTTATTACTGAGTTGTGCATGAAAGAAGGTGTTCCAATAGCCCCCCATGAACAAAGAAAATTCCCACCTGGTAATTTAAATGCTGAGATGAGAGAGAGATTGAGAAAATGAGAAGCCTTGCACCTGCAATGCAAGAGCATCACATGCAAAAGCAACTTGCAGTCTAGAAATTTCTGAATGATCAACATGATTGGCTCCAATTGGTTTTTGACAAGATGTTTGATAACTTGGGCCAAGTGAATGCCCCTGAATTTCCAAGTTGGGTACTCAAGACTGAAGGAGAAGAAGAGGAAGAGAAACAAGCTGAGGAAGAAGAGAAAGAAGAGGAGGAGGAGGAAGAACTTGTTGCAAAGAAGAAGGTGACAAGAAAACAAGCAAAAGGGAAGAAGAAAGTAGTGGTTGAGCCTGTAGTGGAAGAATTGTACAATTCAGACACTGAGGATGAAGAATTGGAGAAAGAAATGGACAAAGAAGTTGAAGAAGAGGATGCTAGAGGAGTGATTTTAGAAGAAATAGCTAGGCAAAAATATGCCAAAACCTCAGCATCAGCCCAACAAGAAACCACTCATACTTCACCCATCACATCACCAACTCACTCACCAATCCAAGAATCCTCTCAAACCAATCCAATCACTCACCGCCCAAAATCACCATTACCCTCCCTAAATGATCCACCAGTCCAGTCACCACCACAAACAACCCCTCCACCACCCTCTCCAACAAATAAACCTGAGAAAACAACTCACACAGAACAAACCATCTCTGAACCAAGCCCTGCTCTAGCATTACTGCTAATGTTATTTCTGCTCTTGAGAAAGAGTTTGTGCAGGAAAGAGAAGAAGAAGGACTCGACAAAGAAAAAGAAGAAGAATCATCTGCAAAGGAGCCTGTAGCACAAACTGTGGAGATGCAGAGTGATGCACCTGCATCACATGTTGCTGCATCACAACAACCAACAACACAACATGATGAGGCAACAATCAAACTGGTTCTGGAACAAATGGCTCAACAGAAAAGGGATGCTTTGCACAATACTCAGAAATTCTTCAAACAACCAGCAGGCAAGCAAGCAAAATTGACACCAAAGAGGAAGAAACTCGATGCTTAGCTTTGATGCCCCTGCATCATCGCTAAAGCAGCTTCTCGCAAACACACCAGAGGGAGAAGGTGCATCTGCACCAGTTGAAGAAACACCAAAGAAGCAACCAAAAGAGAATAAGCAGAAAGTGAAACACACTCCTCCTACTAGACAGAGCATCAGAACAAGGAGTGGAGCAAAGAAATGAGTATCATTTACAAGTTGTCATATGTTCACCTGCTATTACTTATGTTTCTACTATCTAAATTATTCTCCAAAGAATCTCTTTTGGAAATAGTGGAAAGTATGAAGAATACTATTATAGTTAAAAGTATTTTAGTAGAAGTATGGATCCGTTTTTAGAAAATATGGTGCAAACCTATGAATGAAATTTTAATGATGAAAAGGAGAAAAAGAAGCCTTATTTCTTAGAAAATAACCTAAATTATTTTTACTTCAACACTTCAAAACTGAGTTTGTGAAAAGAACCTTGTTACTTAAAGATCAATCTGATGCAAGGGGAATTTTTGGTGAGCTTAGGTCAAAACAAAGTTTTACTAAAAAGATAGAAGAGCTTAAAGAATTAAGTTTGGGGGTGTTTTATGAAAACAAAGGCTGAATTTAAAAAGTGTAAAGAGTAAACAATGCATTACAAAAATGTGGACAAAAGATCAAAGATCAAAGCCATATTGTCCTGACTCAATTGAAACTATACCTGTGCCTAAGTACATGAATGCATCTGGAGGTCAAAGACACGTGCCATGCAGAATAAATGTATCCGGAGGATAGTTCAAAATCGAACTGTGTGCAAAGTGCAAAGAAAAAAATGCATCTGGAGGTCAAAGACCTGTGCCAAAGTGCAATTGCATCTGCAGGTCAGTGCGGAAGGAAATATGAGCTATCAAAAGAAAAAACATCATCAGTGCAGGAGCATCAATGCAATTGCACTGAAGAAAAGCAAAATGCAGAAAAAATCAATGCACAAATCACTTCAAAGAAGTAATGCATATGCACAAAAAGATCCACACAAAAAAAAGAAAATTGCATTGGCTCAAAAGCTTTGAAAGAAATTCAACCAAGTCCTTTGTTGTACTTAAGACTCCCCAACACTTGAGAAAATTTTGTTAGTCTAATCTCTCTTTTGAAAAATATTTTGGTGTGACCAAAGGTAAACCAATCCTTTCAAAGGCTAGGAGGAAGTTTTTCACTTAGTCTTGGAACCAATCTCAACTCAGTGGGTTCACACACACACAAAAGAGTTTGAATAAGCTTTGGTGTTTTTAAAGAAATAAAGGCATAAGAAAGATTGCTGAAAAATGAAGTTCATAGGGAGCTCCTCTTGAAAATCCAAAAATTTCAAGCTGATCTATCTTCTAGAATTATAGTATTAGTAAGTTTGGAGGTGTGATAACTCTATTTTATATAGAGTTATTCATATGTTTAAACTTAGTAAATTGCTCTCTTTCAAGTAAAGATAAGGAGTTTATATAGTATTTTGTGTGTATATGATAACTTGAGTGATTGACATAGTTATAGTTGTTAATAGGCCATTTTGGATATATTGTGGTACGTTTGATGTTTTTGCTCAGTGCGGTCTACAATGCTCTTGCATCAATGCTCCTGCATTGATCCTGCACTAATTCTGCATCACTTGGTGAGAGAGTAGCTAGTCACTTGCACATCCACTTTCAATTGCTGACCTCCTGTTTGGTCCCCTAAAGCAAGACCACTTTATATTTCGGCGCCTACCATTCCCACATAGCCATAGGGATAGCTTTGAAGAGTCATCAACATAGGGACACATGTTCATATCTCATTGGACCTCCCTATACTCTTGATCAAAGATCTCAACTTGGGGAACAACCTCTGAAAAGTAACTACAGCTCAATCCTCTCAAGATTACTTGAACATGAAGAAAGGAAGAACCTCTCTTGAAGACTATAAAAGGACCTCACATCTTCATTTGGAAATATATCACAATCCATAAGTTAGATTCAAATTTAAATATACATAGTTAGTTTCTATTTTGTAAGAGGGAAAGGAAGGAATTAACAAATCCTCCTTACTTCGATTTCATAGTGTTTGCATAGTGCTAAGGAGTAATGCTAGTGCATTGCTAGGAGACTTCATACAAAGGCTACAACTTGTGTAATTTCTATCTTGTTGTTTCTTTTTTGTGATTTCAATTATATAAACATGTTCTATTCAGTTTATATTTGCCTTGCAATGTCTATGTTGAGCTAAATCTCTCTTAGTTGGAATGTTCTAATCATTTAATGAGCTTTTAAGTAAGTATGGTGCATGTATGTAATGATTTCACTTTAGTTCTTGCTTGATAATATTTTCAACACTTATTTTGAGATTGATCACTTAGAATAAGTAGATTTGTAAGAGCAGACATGGCTTACAATTAAGAAATCAAGAACTAATATGGGTAAGTGTTTTACATAAAGGAAACTTTGTGAAAACCATGATAAGACCTAGACATAGGATAGTATAGTCCATAGGGTGAATCTGTGGGTACTTAAGATGCAAGAGTGAACTTATTTAGCATGCCTAGATATAGGAAGCTTGTAATGAAACTCTGAAGAAAGTGACTGAAAGGCACATAGCTAATGCAAAAGCATTCAGTGCAACTGCATCAGATACTGCATTAAACACTTAAAGGTAAATTACTTGGTGAAGACATTCCAACTAGCTTTTCTCATTTGCATTATAAACACTTGTACTTTGCTTTCTTATCTAACTTAGTTGTGATCACATCAACTCCACTATAAATTATTATTTGGTTACTTTTACACTATATTACTTTGTATTAAATTTAAAAGAGAGTTCATCAATCCTTGTGGGTTCGACCTGTTCTTTACACTATATTACTTGTTAAGGACTGTGTATACTTGCACATGCTTTCCTCACACCATTAGGTATACCCTGGGCACAGTTCACCAGGACTTGGCTCGATTTTAACTCACCCCGCCGGGTCGTGACCTCAATGGCCTGCATAATGAAGTTCACCCTTATCAACCGTTTATGGGGACTCGACTCGGATTGAACTCGTTCTGAGGGGTCGTGACCACCTTAACCAGGTTATTATGAAGTTCACCCTTGGCAACAGTTTACCAGGACTCGGCTCGGATTGAACTCGTTACGGGGGTCGTGACCACCATGACCAACTCATTATGAAGTTAACCCTTGACAACAGTTTACCGCCACTCGACCCGATTTGAACTCGTTCCGAGGGGTCGTGACTACTATGGCCAACTTATGGAGTCAGACCCATTTGCTTTATTATTCTTAAGGAATTTTTAGAACAAGTGCCAACAATAATGAACTAGTGCAAAAGACTATAATCGCAAAATGAATTTTAGTTAGTTATTCATATCGAACTTTTACACTCTACATGTGTGTTCATCCAATGAATTTTAGTAACAAGGTCGAGTTCTAGGTCTAGGTCCTGGTCAGGACTCGCGAGATGCTTCCTTAGGTAGGGCTTGCTTCTGGTGTGTTTCCCTCAGCTCAGACTCTCTTTCTGCTCCTGGCTTGGCTATGGCCCTGTAGGCCAGCTGGTCCTCTTCGTAGCCCATGTGTTTTTGGGATCTTCGAAGGAATTCTCCCTAGTTGTGGGGCTTGTGGGCCCCAATTTCTTTTAGGAATAAGCTTCCTTTATGGAGTACGTCCTTCATCCCAAAAAACCTCCTCTTGTCTTCAAGGTTCCTAAAATTCATAGCTTCATTGTGGAACCTCTCCAGATATTCCCCGAGTATTTCTTTCTCTCCCTTCTTTATCGACCTAAGAGCCTCCTCGGAATTGGGCTTCAAGCTGAAGGCGGAAAAACGAGTCGCGAACGTCTGCACTAGCTGTCTCCAAGATTAGACTGATATTGGCTTTAATTCATAGAACCAAGCTAGTGTTGATTCTTCGAGGGTGAGACAGAAGATCTTACAGCGGACGGGCTCCCTCGCTCCCCGATAGCACGTCATGAGACTGAAGTATCCCAAATGAATGCTAGGACCTCCAGTTCCATCGTACATGTTGAGGATTGGAAGCTTCTCCATGGCCTTGGGGATTGGATAATCATCGATCTTCCTATTGAAAGGTTCATCATAGGAGGTCACTGGGTGGTAGCGCGAGGTGACTTGTCCCCGAGATCTAGTAGACGCCACTTGCTTTTCCACTTAAGTGAGACGTGCTTCTTGCTACGCCATGGCTTGGTTGCGGGTGTCCAGGAGGTCTAGCATCTCCTGGATAGTTGCATTATCCTCTTGATGCATGGGATTCATGACCTGAGCTGCCTGTGGAGCCGAAACCTCGATGGTGTCATTAGGCATGGTAACAGCCACACCTTTTGGGGTGTCTTCGGGCTGAGGTTGAGCCACAACAATGCTTTGGACCCGGAGTCTGCCTCTGGGTGCCATTGGAAAACAGGAGAAAGTTCAAACAATATCAATGAGGTGAAAGATTGATATCTCCCACTGTGGTTGCCAATACCCTGTACCTTGCAGTTTTGTAGAGACTGCAGTTGGTAGGTACTCCTACTGTCCAAGTCGCGTTCAAAGTTAGCCCGGGGGTACCTGCGAAGCCACTCCGACGCTCAAGTCAGCATTGATAATAGCTAATGTTGCAGGAAAGGATAAAATATATACCTTTTGTGGCCATGCGAGCCAATGTTTAAATGGATCCGTCCTAGCTCTGAGTCGTTGGATCGATCAGGTGAATCTGGGCCGTCGAGGCATGATTGTCATAAGTGTGCTAAATATAGTGGATATGGATACTAGCTATTGGACGGATCCAAGTCCAATTGCTAGAGTGGGCTATATATATATATATATATATATATATATATATATATATAACAGGCTAGCTATGCCATTGTCTTATAGAAAATCAGTTGTAATAAATTCAATAAGTATTTGTAGGTATTTGTAGATACTCGTGAATATATTTCACCCACAAAAATCCGCACCTAAGAAAACTGGCGTGGGTATGTGACGGGTACAAGGGCATTATTACCCAACAGCCAACAGGACGGGCAATAGGGGACTACTACTCATGCGCGCCCCAACTTGTTTACATCCTTACATCCAATCGGTAAGTGCCCTACTATGGAGTGGTCAAGGGGTTGACCTCATGTGTCACGAATCAAATAACAATGGATTTACTACACATATGCGCGCATTCATTATGACATTATATTCTTAACCCCGAAGCAATATTGAATCTATTTATTTACACAACATGTCACCTCTCTCCATATTTGCCTATATTCTCACTATTGTCCGTAGTGATTCTGAAATGCAGTGAACCTTTGTTCTTGAAAATCTTTTTTTTTTTTGATAAGCAAGAGATTTCATTGAAACAGAGCACAAGTCGTGCCCGACCGTTACAACGGGAAGGGGGAGGGCCTCCTCAAAACCTCCCAGAGCCAAAACCCCCTTGGGAAAAAATACTCTGGGAGGAAAAATAGTACCTCACACAATAGAATTTGTGCAACAATGGGAATAAAATGTCTTAGCCCATTGTTTCTCTCCCACCTAAAGAGTGTCATAATTATTGTTTTAAAGCGTACACTGAATTACAAGGATTACAACATGGATAAACACCCCAACGGACAATTGTACCATTCCGCCCAAGACACCTTACAATTCCTCCCCTTCCTTGCTTTGAACCAACTCCAAGCCAAGTCTTTAATACCCGCCAAGATCGTTGGAACGGAAGCAACCTCACCGTTGAAAATTACCTTGTTTCTTGCCATCCAAATGTTCCAAACTACCGCCATCCAAATAAGATGTTTAACCCCTTTTTGCCTTTTATCTTTCACCAACCTCCCATACTCCACAAAATGAGAAACTATATCTTCTACTTCACTAACTGACGACCCCATCCACATGAAAACGCTTCTCCATAAGCACTTTGCAACCCCACAGGACACAAACAAGTGATCCACCATCTCCTCTCCCCTAAAGCACAACACACAACTAAGCTCATTCTGAGACCAGATAATGCCTCTTCTATGCAATGCAACCCTAGTGGCAATCTGCTTCAGCACAACTCTCCACGCAAAAACTTGAATTTTGGACGGAACATCACATTTCCAGATTTTCCTACAAGCTGCAACTATATCGGCCTGCTGTATATTCCGTCCACCTGCAGAGAAATTCAGCAAACAATCATAGCATTTTCTCACCGTGAACCCTCCCAACACATCCGGAACCCAAGACCATTTATCCGCGCGCTGAGACAACGAAATTGGCAGCAGAAGCTGCTGCAATTCTGCAGATTCTACAGCAGTGACCGATCGGTCTGCAGAAAACTGCAGCAGACCATCGGACTGAAAACAATTCCAGCTCCAGCCGACGTTCGTCCATTCACCAAATTTATCAATCAGAGCCTCCTTGAACCTGCAGCAATTATATACAGTTGGAAATAAATCCTCCAATGTATCTCGCCCAATCCAAACATCCTTCCAAAACCTCGCCATATTACCGTTGCCCACTTTAATTTTTACTAGTTGATCAAACCAATCTTCTTGAATTCTCTACCCCCTATGGATAAGAGTTACTCGACCCTCTATGGATAATTCTCTACTCTTCCAACTATTTAACCTTGCTCTCATAGAATCTATAATTGGTTGCCAAGTGCACAATCTTCGTGGATTTGCCCCAACCGGCACTCCTAAGAATTTGAAAGGCATCACACCCTCCTTGCAAGCCAAGAATTGAGAGATTCCCTCCATCACTCTTTCATCAATATTCACCCCGAAGACACTACTTTTACCAAAATTCACCTTTAAACCCGAAACCATTTCGAAGCTTCTTAGAATCGCCTTCCAACACCAAATACTCTTATCCCCCCCATCACAAAAAAGGATTGTATCATCAGCGAATTGCAAAAGTTCAACCGACATCGTATTTTTCACGCTAAACCCGGTGAGTTGTTCCGTCTCTACTCCTTTCCTTACCAACCCCGTTAAACCTTCAGCCACAATCAAGAAAAAAAATAGTGCTAACAGATCCCCTTTCTTTAAACCTTTTTGTGCCACAAACTCCTCCGTAGGACTACCATTAACTAACACCGAGATAGAATTTGACGAAATGCATTTCCTCATCCACTTCCTCCACCTCTCCCCAAACCCCAATATACCCAGCTTATAATTCAAGTACGACCAGCTAACCGAATCATAGGCCTTTTCAAAATCTGCT
This sequence comes from Oxytropis ochrocephala, assembly GCA_020916435.1. NCBI lineage: Eukaryota > Viridiplantae > Streptophyta > Magnoliopsida > Fabales > Fabaceae > Oxytropis > Oxytropis ochrocephala. The sequence goes on along the minus strand of CM037092.1, from coordinate 50,502,125 downwards.
TTCATAACCACACATTTCTTCTTTCTTCTCTTGAAAATCTAATCTAGTTTATGGTGCCAACCGGCCTAACTATGGCATTTAAAAGCTAGGTGCCACCATACTTAGATGGACTAACGTATAAATCAAATATTAAAATAGCTTTTTGAAAAATGGAATAGAATATGTAAATAGTTCATTAAAATGTTGGAATAATTTCCAATCAAAGAAATCACAATATAGTCCACTCAAGGAAGGACCCTCGTCAGAAAAAACACTCCATTGTGAACCTCTGCTGTCCGAGCCTTAACACTGAGTGAGTTGACCCTTATTGGAGTCATTTCGTTTTGAATTTGAATAAAACTAGCATTAGCATAGCTTAGGACCTATTGACCTTTTATTCCAGTTTGGCATTGTCACACCATGTTTGGATACCCCAGTTTTAAATCCTTTTGATATGCTCTTAATAGTGCAATCCTAAATCTTATGAAACAAGAAATAGGGTGTTATTTTTGGTACCCCCTCAACATCACCCACATCCCCATAATATCCCAAATGGACAAAAATACCTCTGAAAATTTACAAAAATCACATTTCACTTTTCACATTTCATAATTTCGAAAAAATAAGTAAATTCGAATGGGTTTTTCGGAATTACTAGGTAATTGGTGCAACAAATGGAAAAAGTAGCCTTCAGTGAATAATTGGAAAAAGTAATGCAATCCTAAATGGAAAAAGTAGCCTTCAGTGAATAATTGGTGCAACAAATGTCTTACAAATAATCTATTTTCATGATGACCAAATCCACTGGAAATGTTCAATGTATGTACCCTAATCAACATATATATCAGAATGCAACTCTTGATATATGCTTCCAAAAAAACAATTATTCTACTTAAGCTTTTTGGCAAAAAATTGTGAGCTTGTTTAATTGCTATCTATAGCTAGGGAATGGTACAGAGGCAAGCATAACAATTTGTGGTGAAGATTTTGGATAATTCAGACTGAGAAGAATCCACTCATATATAGATACTAGTATAATTTACCCGTGTCAGCACGGGTCGAAATTCATTTGTTTAGACACCGTAAGGTAATTACTTCAACTATTTTAAATATTTATATAATAATAAGAAATTAAATTTAGATTTATATATATAATATAATTATATATTATAATTTCAAATGGGATGTGGGGTTTTGTCCGGAAAATGACTTTGTTTCCCGTCTTATAATGTTTTGTAATAATTAAATGAATGAAAATTAATATAAAAGTACTAAAACGAAAATTGAAACCAATGAAAATATGATTATCATCTATTTTGTAATATATCATTCATAATTTGTTTTGGCTAAGCGTGTCAACCTGTGATAATTCGATTTTATTGTTATAAGCAACACGTGTATACATCTCATTGTTATAAGCAACCTGTGATAAATAATAGGTTTAAATATATGTTACCCCCCTGCAAATATACACATTATCCATTTACCCCCCTGCAAAAATAAAACTCTTAAAAAAGACCTTGCAAATATAAATTATTTCTATTTACCCCCCTGCGGTTAGATTTTGTTAACAGAGTTAAGTGTAAATATATATTACCCCCCTGCAAATGTTCATTATCCATTTACCCCCCTGCGTAAATATATGTTACCCCCCTGCAAATATCCTCATTATCCATTTACCCCCTTACAAATACGCTCATTATCCATTTACCACCCTGCAAATAATAAATGTTTCAACATACACTTAACGTTGTTAACAAAATCTAACAGCAGGGGTAACTAGAAATAATTTATATTTGCAAGGTCTTTTTTAAGAGTTTTATTTTACAGGAGGATAAATGGATAATGTGTATATTTGCAGGGGGTAACATATATTTAAGCCTAAATAATATCCAATTTATAAATAAAAAAATTGTGAGTTGTATATTATATAATTGCTTGGATATTGATGTTTGTGTCATTGTGCACTATAACTAGTAACTACTAATTAACGAACACTCTATCAACAAGCATAAGCTGGCTAATAAACCTGATATGTCAAAGTGGGGACCTATGCAAAAAAATATAAACGGTTTTTTTTTTTTTGACCCCACCCATTCCCCTAAAACCCCCCACCCACCATATGAAAAGACCAAAATACCCCTGTCTGTTTACAAAATAACCATTTCTTCACATAATTGGTCATACCTACGTTTGACCACCTTCACTCGCATATACGCCAGAGAGACGTATATACGATCAGCCCAGAAATCCACCAATCGTATATACCCCACCACAACCCTATATACGACGAGCAAGTTTTTACTCACCGTATATACCCCTATTCAGGCGTATATACGATTAGCTAGAAATTCATCCACTCGCAAATAAGCCAGCAGACCCTATATACGACGAGCAAAATAGTAAGCATCGTATATACACCTTTTTTGATGTAAATACGATGAGCAATTTTTTTTTTTTACTAATTTTTTTTTCCTTTGCTTGCAAAGTGTCCCAGAGGCATAGAGGGAGACGTGAGGTCTCTCCGATCGAGAGAGAGAGGAGTCATCTCATCGCCCGAGTACGAGGACTCGGAGGTATAATCAGCCCCATGCTTCAGCGAGGAGACAGAGACAGCACAGCCGACCCGGTGAGTATCACCGAGCCGGTGAGCACCATGACGCAGCCTCGATGATCGACTGGAGCTTTCTATCTTGGGATTACGCAGCAGACTCGGCGGGAGGATTGGCATAGAGGGAGGCCGGTTTCTCAGTATCATTCTCAGCCTACTACTCGGTATCATCCACAGTATCCTGAGTACGATCCTCAACCTCTTCATTACCATCCCCCACCTCCCGAGAGCTCAGGCCTGGACACCCTCCCCTGAGCTACGCTACGACGATCCTGACTGGATGAGGGAGGTTGTGACCGCGCTGTAGAGAGGGGATTCGTGATGGCGAGATCACGCATGGCGATCGGGCGATCGGACACTCCATAGGCTGGTGGGGATGGCAGCACCGGATGACATTGCTGGGGAGCTTAGACGACGGGGACGAGGACGAGGGCCACGACGTTAGGCATTTTTTTTTTTTTGATGTATTTGATATTATATTGGCACTTTATTATTAACTTTTTCGGATGTTTTATTTTACGAGTTTCCTTAAATTTTTTGATTTCATTGATTCGATAAAACAAAGTTACACAAGCGATACAACATAAACAACAAGAATAAAAATAGACAGATAAAATGAAAATACAATAGAAACTACTGAGCTGGTGGAGTTAATCGACGAAGGATCTCAGGGACGGTCCTTCTGGTTTCGACGTACAGATGAATGTAACTCTTCCATTTAAATGTAATATGAATGGATATCATGTCTCGGACGTCATCCTCGCTGTTGACATCCATGGTAGACCAGTAAATACCTCCATCAGTCGTTTCGGGTTTCCGATAAACGATACGAATTATCTCATGCTCGTCGTTCTCTGGTTGAACCATCCGCATTAGTTTTTGCTTAAGAGCAACAAATGATATGCAGTGGTTTAACCTACACGATACAACATCTCTCCCATCGAAACTTATACCATCATCTTTCAAGATGATGCCCTGATGATCAACAAACCCCATATTAGAATGAACGAGAGTGAGGGAAGAAGGCTTGTAGTATGACATTAGCGAAGCTTGCATCATCTTCACTTGTGATGTGTGAGAGAAGGAGGAAGTTGAATTTTTGGTGTGAAAATAGTGATGGTGGGAGTGAGTATTTATAGATGAGGTAAAAGATTATCAACCGTTGATTTTCTCGTGCAATCTACACCGTTGATCAACTTTGAAAGTGAAATCATGACCGTTAAATATTTTTTTACAAATTTAAAAAAAAAAATTAAAGGCGCATCGTATATATGTCCCAAAAGACATATATACGATGTGCCTTTTTTAAAAAAATAAATAAATAACAAAGGACATTTTGGAGATTTCAATGTGGGTGGGGGTTTAAGGGGAGAGGGTGGGGTAAAAAAAAACCCAAATATAAAAGGTCAAAAGGAGGGCCCTGCCACTATTAACAACTCAATTAATTTGATCCATGCACTTGGCAGAATCATTAATCATAAAAGTATATACTTTTAAAATCACTAATAATCAAGCATATGAAGCAGGGTACATGGCTTTGGTTTGGGTGGCAATTTCAGATAGGAGCATTGAAGAACATTATTTGTGGTTACAGTTACTATGATGATTTAGCATCTAAGTGGGTTGTGGCCGACCGTCATATTTTACCATTATAATTAAACTCACCAGGGCAAGTCTATATCCAACAAATAGTGTAATTGATTAAGATATTTTTTGGGACGATTGTTGGCTATTTATGAAGTGTCCTAACGTTTTCAACGAAAGATTAATCTCCACTCGTATTGAGGATCAAATTTTGCATTGGTCAATACCGAATATATGCGCTATAAAAATCGAATCTAAAAGCGCCGAGTCGACTCCCTGTATCCCAAGTAGATTAAGTTATTTGGCCAATGCTATTGGTTTATTGATTAAAATATTCTATAGTTGAAAAAAAATGTGTACAAATTGAGAATACACACATGGGAGGAGGATCAGAATTTTAACGCTCATTTGAAATTAAAATCATCAATGTTTAATTTGTACTAGTAATGTTCAAGTGTCATAGTCTTCCACACGTCACCACACAAGATGTAGTAGTATTAAGTTAACTAAGCTCAATCTAGGAATTGTCAAAGCAAATTGATTGATTTTGACTAGCATTTGCAGTGTGAAGTATACGTGTCGTCAGCATATATATGACATGTGGATAATTTGTTTACTATTTTTCTATAAGCTTTAACCAAGATTTAGAAAAATTATCCAAATAAAAAAATTAGTATAATAACTAATACCAATAAAAAAATTAGAATAATAACTTTAAACAAGTCAAATGATAGACAAAATAATTTCTAGTGCAAGAGATTGTTAGTAATTAATTATCGAGAAGAGAAGGAGTCAAAAGATTCTTTTTATTACAAAAAGTAGTCTATAGCATTTCATTCATAATTAAATATATAATTCACGTGGGAATACAATCAAACACTTGGGAGTTAGTATAAGACTTTGATGCTTTAGCCAAAGTAAGAGTCATAAGGTTTGTTCGCCTCCTGATAAAACTAATCATGTAGTTTCCTAGAGTAGAAAGAAGAGATTGACAAGTTTTTAAAATATAGTCATATTTAGTTACAATATTACACGCTCCTCGGATTCCATCCACTACCATTTTACAATCAAGCTCGATGGTAACACTCTGGATATCTAATTCTAGTAACCAAGTGACTGCTTCTAATAAATCAATAGCTTCTGCCTCCCGTGGTTGAGGCTTTCCTACGAACCTGACCGTTTTAGCCTTCACAAAGTAACTTGTCATTGCGAATACACATGCCATTGCCGATTCTCTCATCATTAAATAGTGTTAGATCAACGTTACATTTAACTAAGCCAGCATCAGGCTGAGACCAAGAAGAAGCAACAATAAAACATGATGTGTTTGAGAAGCAGCAGACTGCGAATATTTGGTTTGCCTAGCATCCTGCCAAGTATACAATAATTACAGAGCACATTGAATCGAAATCCTCACTGGTTTACTAACATGCTCCCAGATGCATTCGTTTCTCCGCTTCCAAAGACACCAAATGATCATCACAAAACAATTTATGGGTCCCTCTTGTAGCGAAGACATAAGCTTTAAAAATCCCTCTTTGAAACCTTCCCCCTCGATCAACACAGGCTCAATCTTACCCCATAAACCCACACTCCACATAACAAGCTGCGACGGTGGACACTCAATGAATAAATTCCACTCGGTTTCCATCGATGATTTGCACAACTGGTATTCCTCCGGGCATTGAACATGACAGCACCAGAGATTGTAGTGACAAGCAAGGATGCCTCTGGCGGTACGCCAAAGGCGAATCTTCCAAATAGAGCTCCAACCACCTGAGATACAATCATCTGAGTTGTCAGTTAACTCATTCATAGCATTGTAATAGGACGATTTCACCGAATACAAACCATCACGAATAGGATTCCATATGAGTGAGTCATATTGGTCTTTGCAATGAAGTGTCATACTCATTATTCTATTATGGTCATGTGGAATAAAGATCTGCTGAAGTTGTTGCGTGTCCTACCTCCCTGATGAAGTATCAAATAAATTGCTAACAGTCGTTGTCTAAGTGCCCGGGATCACTAGTGATGAAATAAAAGAATTAGACCCTCCTATAACATTAATTCTAGTTCCATCTTCAATTTTCCATCTTGCTCCGAATTTAACCAATACTTTTGAAGTATGGATGCTACACCAAGCATAACTGGGATTATGACCCAAGCGAGCCTCCAAAGAGTTCCCATTAGGAAAGTAATTAGCTTTGAAGACACAAGTAACAATAGCATCTTGGTTGTTGCTTAGACGCCAACATTGCTTCCCTAGCATGGCTAAGTTGAAACCATGGAAATGTCGGAACCCTATTCCTCCAAATTCCTTTCGCGTAGTCAATTTGTCCCAATTGATCCAATTAATACCTCTCCTAGCACCATGATTCGAACCCCACCAAAAGAATTAATCAATCTTTCCATCTCCTCCCCTAGAGAAGTGGAGATAAGGAAAGTACTCATGCAATAAGCGGGAATTTCTTGCGCCACAAATTTGACAATGATGAATTTTGCGCCACAACCTATCTCTCAAGTAACCAAACAGCTTCTTCGTACTCCAACCCACCATAGAGGGTAAGCCTAAGTATTTTCCTGTGCCCAAGCCTTCTGTCACTCTGGGATTTGTCAGAATTCACTCCTTGGTATCTTGACTAGTGTTTTTACTGAAGAAAATTTCAGATTTTTGGAGGTTAATTGATTGTCCTGAAGCCAATTCATAAGTGGTCAGCACTTTTTTCATAGTGTTTCTCTCTCTATCATTAGCCCTACAAAACAAAAAAAACTGTCATCTGCAAATAATAAGTGTGTCAGCACATTTTGACCCCATGAAGGTCTCCTCTAGCCTCACGATTTTTAGTTAAAGCATCAAGTCCCTCAGCACACAATATAAAAAGGTAAGGTGACAATGGGTCACCCTGCCTGAGGCCTCTCCCAGGTGATACTGGACCAGCTCTCTCGCCATTCATAAGCACATAGTATTGAACAGTATCCACACACATCACCATCCAACCCACCCACTTCTCGTGACAACCCAACTTCCAAAGCACCCCTTTCATGTAACCCCAATCCACCTTATCATAAGCCTTACTAATATCAATTTTCAACGCCACCTTCCCTTGAACCTTACATTTCCTGTGATGAATGACTTCAATAGCTACCATAACATTATCCAAGATAGACCTATTAGCCACAAAAGAAGACTGCCCTGCTGAGACACATTTTTGAAGCACATTCTTTAACATGTCGGCAAGGACTTTGCAGATAATTTTATAGATGGCACTGCAAAGAGCAATCAGACGCAAATCACGGATAGATGTGGGATTATCAACCTTATGAATCAGATCAATATTAGCATCATTCGGCATATGGGGAACTCACCATTATTTAACAAAGTAACACCAGCATGAAATAATTTCGGACCATAAAGATTCCAAAACTGCTTAAAGAAAGCAGGATTCAAACCATCTGGGCCTGGGGCTTTATCTGAGTTCATCTGGAAAAGAGCGGACTTAAACTCCCCTATCTCAAAAAGAGCAAGAAGTAACTCGTTATCCACCTCCGTCACCTTCGAACTTAAGCAATCAAGAATCAGAGCATACTGACCACTAACCCCCTCAAACAAATTAGTGAAATACTCGCGAGCCACCCTACCCAACTCCCCTTGATCCTCTACAACCGAACCATCCTCCCTAGTCACGGAGGAGATAGCATACGACAATGTCTCGCATTCAATCAATCAATCATTCAAAATCAATTTCAACATCAAATAACGATCAATAAGAATCCTACGATTTACATACACCCTATTATAGTCCCTATTATAAGGTAAGACCCACCCTTACCTTGATTAAACCGAAGACGGAGTTCTCTCTACGGAGTCACCAACAAAACCACAGCAACAAGAAGCTCTCCTTCTCCCTTTCTCCTTCCTTGCTCACGATCAAGCCTTCCTTTCTCTCCTTGGGGTTGCGCCGATTTCCTTTCTTTTCTCTCTTCTCTCTTCGCAAGTCTCTCTTCTCTTCTCCTTTCTTTTTTCGTTTTCTTTCTTCCTTACACAAATGATGCGAATTGCATCAACCCTAGGAGCCTAAGTCATTAGGCTTGGGCTCTTGGGCCATTCCTTGCCACCCCTAATTATCGACACCGCTTCCTTCAATTAAAATAAAAGACTATATTAATAAATTAATATAACTAAAATAATGCAACACTTAAATAATTTAATCAACTACTTAATTAAATCATTTAGGGTGTTACAACTCTCCCCCACTTAGGAATTTTCGTCCTCGAAATTCATACCTGATTCAAACAGCTCTGGATAAGACTCCCGCATCCTACTTTCCAGCTCCCACGTCATGCTCTCACCAACAGCTCCCAACCAAACCACCTTTACCAAAGCAATTTCCTTCCCTCTCAGAACCTTCACTTCTCCATCGTCAATTCTCACCGGCATAGTCTCCACAGTGAGATTATCCCGTACCTCCACATCATCCATGTGGATCACATGAGACGGGTCTGGAACATACTTTCGAAGTTGTGACACGTGGAACACGTCATGCAAGTTCGAAAGGTTAGGCGGCAAAGCCACCCTATAGGCAACATTTCCAATCCTCTCAGTAATCTGGTACGGTCCGATAAATCGAGGAGTTAACTTCTTCGATTTCAGCGCACGCCCAACACCAGTCATAGGTGTAACCCTCAAAAACACATGGTCACCAGCTTGGAATTCTAAATCTTTTCTCCTCCTATCATGGTAACTCTTTTGTCGACTCTGCGACGCTTTCATTTTCTCACGAATCATTTTCACCTTCTCTGTAGTTTCTCGAACAACTTCAGGTCCAAGAACAGTACTCTCTCCAGACTCATGCCAACACAACGGAGTCCTACACCTCCGACCATACAGTGCCTCGAAAGGAGCCATCCCTATACTAGAATGGTAACTGTTGTTGTAAGTAAATTCAATCAACGGGAGATGTGTATCCCACGCACCTCCCTGCTCTAAAACGCAAGACCTCAATAAATCTTCCAACGACTGAATGGTTCTCTCTGTCTGTCCATCAGTCTGAGGATGATAAGCTGAACTCAACCTCAATTTGGAACCTAATGCCTCTTGCAAGCTCCTCCAGAAATCAGAAGTGAATCTAGGGTCTCTATCAGACACAATGCACATAGGAACACCATGCAGCTTCACAATCACCTGGAATATAGATCTCAGCCAACCTCGACACCGGATACGTGATATTGATAGGAATGAAGTGAGCAGACTTCGTCAACCTATCCACAATCACCCAAATAGCATCAAACCCCCTCTAATGGTTGCATCAACCCCGCAGGCTTCTGGTGCTCAACCTTTGACTTCTGACAAGTCAAACATGCGTACACAAACTGCGCCACATCCTTCTTCATACCAGGCCACCAGAACAACTTCTTCAAGTCTTGATACATTTTTGTAGCCCCTGGATGAATACTCAACTTGCTTCTATGACTCTCCTCAAGAATCAATCTCTTCATCTCAGCATCATCAGGAACACAGATTCTATCCCTGAATCTCAACACGCCCTGGGAATCCAACCTGAAATCCCCATCCATAGCTTGATCACTTGCAACTATCAAGTCCACAAGCTTCACATCTAACTTCTGGGCATCTCGGATACTAGCCAAAAAGTCATTGCTAATCTTCAGCATACATAATCTAACACTCTGCGGTGTTACTTCACAAACCAAGCTCATATCACGGAATTGCTCAATCAACTCCAACTTTTTGACCATCATTGGTGCATATGCAAAGTTTTCCGACTTAAAGCATCAGCCACGACATTAGCTTTGCCTGGATGATAGTTCAAGCCGAAATCATAGTCTTTCAACAGATCTAACCAACGTCACTGTCTCATATTCAGCTCCTTCTGGTCAAACAAATACCTCAAGCTCTTATGGTCACTAAACACTTCAAATCTAGTACCATAAAGATAGTGCCTCCAAATCTTCAGCACAAACACAATCGCAGCCAACTCCAAATCATGAGTAGGGTAGTTCTTCTCATGGGTCCTCAACTGTCTGGACGCATAAGCTACTACCTTACCATCTTGCATCAACACACCTCCCAAACCCATCTTGGAAGCATCACAATACACAACAAATGGTTGATCCGGAACAGGCAATACCAAAATAGGAGATGTTGTCAATCTCCTCTTCAACTCGTTAAAGCTCTCTTTACACCGGGCATCCCACACAAAAGCTTTTCCCTTACACGTCAATTGAGTCAACGGAAGGTCTAGCTTAGAGAAACCTTCAATAAACCTCCTATAGTAACCAACCAATCCCAAAAAGCTTCTGATCTCAGTCACTGACTTTGAGCTCTCCCACTGCAACACTGCATCAACGTTGGCTGGATCCACAGCTATACCATTACCAGAAATAACATGGCCAAGAAAACTTACTTCGTTCAACCAGAACTCACACTTTGACAACTTAGCATATAGCTTCTTTTCTTTCAACACCTCTAGCACCAACCTCAAGTGTTCTGCGTTCTCTTCTTCCGTCTTGGAATACACCAATATGTCATCTATAAATACCACCACAAACCGATCCAAGTAACTATGGAAAATACGGTTCATATACTCCATAAATACCCCTGGTGCGTTGGTAACACCAAACGGCATTATAGAATATTCATAGTGCCCATATCTAGTTCTGAAAGCTGTCTTCTGGATGTCTTCATCTTTCACTTTGATCTGGTGATAACCCGACCTCAAATCAATTTTGCTAAACACCTTAGCACCTACCAACTGGTCCACCAGGTCATCAATCCTCGGGAGAGGATACTTGTTCTTGATAGTTACTTTGTTCAGCTACCTATAATCCACACAAAGTCTCATACTTCCATCCTTCTTCTTCACTAACAACACTGGAGCTCCCCATGGTGACACACTTGGCCTTACAAATTTCTTCTCGAGTAGCTCTCCCGCTTTTTCAATCTGCATAACTCGAGATCGACATCCAAGACGGTACATAGACATGTGCCTAGTACTGTGTACAAGAGCAATCCCAAACTCCAATTCCCTCTCTGGCGGCACACTAGGAATCTCATCAGGGAACACTTCAGGAAACTCACACACCACCTGCAACCCATCAACTATAGCTTGGTTCTCAGCAGACAGTGACGCCATCAAAGCAAACAGATGACCTCCCTCCTTCATTACCTTATGCAACTGACCAGTAGACAACAAAACAGACTCTTCCTCTTCTGGAAGAAGGAAACTTACAGACTTGCTAAAACAATTGATGTGCACATGGTTGTCTACTAACCAGTCCATACCAAGGATGACATGTAACCCTCCCAACGGCAAACAAATAAGATCAACCAGAAAATCTCTGCCGAAGACTAACAGAGGACACTTAGCACACACTAGAGAGGTAGTCACCGAACCCTTAGCTGGAGTGTCGATAACCATTCCCCTCTTCATAGAAGATATAACTAAATTCAACTTTTCAGCACACACAGCAGCAATAAAAGAGTGCGTAGCACCAGTATCAACAATAGCAATTAACGGGGTACCATTAATAAAACAAGTACCTCATATCTCATTAGCATCTTCTGATCCTGCTAGCGCAAACACCCTTCCACTGGACCTCTCTTGCTTCGGTTTAGGACACTTGGTGCTAATATGACCTCCTTCACCACAATTAAAACAAACCACATCCTTGCGGTCGCAATCAGATGCCAAATGACCTTCTTTGGCACACTTAAAACACACAATGTTAGCGGGAGCATCCCCCCACTAGGCCTCTTACCCTCAGCAGACTTCTTACCATCAGCAGACCTACTACCAACAACATACCTCTGTTTACTCCTATCAGCAGAAACCTCATATGGCTTGCTACGATTCTGAAACTTACCCCTCTGATCCCTCATGACCCTGGAGTGAGCATTACTATCCTCCTCATAGATCCTGCAACTGTCAATCAAATCAGCAAAGACCCGAATCTGCTGGTACCCAATAGCTTGCTTGATGTCTGCCCTCAACCCATTCTCAAATTTGATACACTTGGAGAACTCAGAACCAGCCTCAGTCTAGTGGGGATAAAACTTAGCCAATTCAGTGAACTTGGCAAAGATACTCGACCACGGACATGTTTCCTTGCTTCAGTTCAAGGAACTCAACCTCCTTCTTTCCCCTGACATCCTCTGGAAAGTACTTCCTCAAGAACTCCCTACTTGAATACAACCCAAGTGATTTCTTCATCGCGCCTCTAACCTTGCCCCGACCTCCAACCACTACCATCGCCTTCCTGCTGCCGGTGTGTGGGTACCATACCGACCTTCTCACAAGATCATGCGATCCATGACCGAAAAATTCTTTCAATCTCTTTCAGCCATGCTAGAGCACCATCTGAGTTATACCGGCCCTTGAAGGTAGGCGGGTTCTCCCTCTGGAAGGTGGCCAGACTACGAGTTCCAGCCTTTTCACCAACATTCTGCTGGTTCCCAACAGCCTGAGCTATAGCTTGCAAAGCAGCAGCAAGAGCAGCATCGCTCTCCTAGCCATTTTCAACCTAACACTTGATTAAACCGAAGACGGAGTTCTCTCTACGGAGTCACCAACAAAACCACAGCAACAAGAAGCTCTCCTTCTCCCTTTCTCCTTCCTTGCTCACGATCAAGCCTTCCTTTCTCTCCTTGGGGTTGCGCTGATTTCCTTTCTTTTCTCTCTTCTCTCTTCGCAAGTCTCTCTTCTCTTCTCCTTTCTTTTTTCGTTTTCTTTCTTCCTTACACAAATGATGCGAATTGCATCAACCCTAGGAGCCTAAGTCATTGGGCTTGGGCTCTTGGGCCATTCCTTGCCACCTCAGAATTACTGACACCGCTTCCTTCAATTAAAATAAAAGACTATATTAATAAATTAATATAACTAAAATAATGCAACACTTAAATAATTTAATCAACTACTTAATTAAATCATTTAGGGTGTTACAATTAACGTCTTTGACACAAAGATTGGCTTCAACTTCTTAGGAACATCTCAATAATTCCAATTATTCTCGACAGTTTTTAATATCAAACCTATATATTGACCGCAACTTCTTCCCCCAGGCATTAACAATGCTCGAACAATCCTCCAATCTCCTCATAAATTCGTCGTTCACACTCTTAGCCCAACTAACACCATCAACAACCGAAAATCCTCTTCCTCAAGCCAAGCTTTCTTAAAACGAAAAGGGCGTGCAGTTCCTCTACGCCTCTGTTCCCATAGATAAAGCCACAATGGTGTGTGATCAGACCAATCTGCAACACCGTTAATCAAACAATTATTTGGAACAAGCCAGTCCAGCGTTACGAACAATTTATCCAGACACTCTTCTTTAAAACTAGTCGTCCCTCTCCCCCAACTTCATGTGAATGGATGCCCTCCATGGGTGTGTCATGAAGTATTGGATCTTATATTTGGAACCCCTTAGAAGCTAAGGGGCACTATAACCACTACCAGGCTTATCATCATTGGATAACAAGTCATTATAATCACCAACAATACCCCACAATAAAGACTTATCTCTTGCCAAAGTCCTAAATAGATCCCACGAGTCACGACGACGATGGACCATTCACATTGGAAACCTCAACATCAATAAAGGCGGACGAACATGTAGTCAACGTACAATCAAAAGGATGACGCCAGAACAATGCAAGACCACCACCACTTCTACCATTACAATCAACTGCAAATGCCGCATCAAGACCAAGCCTAACCCTTATCTCCTCAATTTTATTAGCATGTACCAAAGTCTCACAAAGAAAAATAACGTCCAGTTGGAACGTCAGAACGATACTCATTTCTCCTGGCAGGTCTGTCTACCCGGACTTGCCTCTTAAAAAGAAACTCCGGTAACAGTTTTGTGGACAATGCCATTCATTTCAGGGTGCCCCAATAATGCTACTGCCACCCCCCATTCTTATTACTACCATCCATTCCTTCATTACTCTCTCTCATTCGCTTACGATCACTCCCCATTGACACCCTAGCTTCCATGTCATCTACATTAATCCTAGCTAGCGAGAAAACTTGATTCCTCAATCGTTTGTAGAAATAAAATAGCTGGATTTTTAAAAATCTCCACAAGATGATCAACTCCAATATTAAAAGCAGTGTGATCCCCATGCACAAATTGCACCGTAGGAATCCCATGATTAGCGCTAGCATTGAAAGCTTGATTTGGTGCAACCCGCGATTGACCCTCTTCACGCAACCACCATGCGCCGCCAGAATTGCCACCACGACGAGTCTCCGCTTTAATCTCTAGTTCCCAACTATGCATGTGAGCCATCATCACAGCCAAGCTCAAAACGTTTATCATAGAAAACATCCAGATGCCTTAACAAACCACACAAAAAGCAAAATTTATCCAGTCTCTCATACTTCAAAAAACTCCTTCGCATCCCCTTCTGGCTTGTGAAGCTTCAAGTTTTTTAACAATGGCTTGCGTACATCAACCAAAACCCTAACATGCATGAATATACGCCAGAAGTTAGATGAATTCTTTGAATCATATTCAAGGAAACAACCAATAGTAATCCTCACATGCTTTCCTACTGCCTTGGACGTAAAGCCCTTTAATATGTTGTGCACATGTATCCAAAACGGGATCTGATACAGAGGAACTTCACCTAGAGCCAAACCCTCCGAAATGGGGCCCAAGATCAAGAGTGTTTGTCGAAAGACCAAGGACATTGTTTCAAGCTCTTTCTAGATCAAGAGGATGAAAAAACTGAAAGAGAAAGATACCTGAACCCACCTCCCGAACATTCACGCCACTTCCCGGTCTCCACACTCTAGCCATTTGTTCCCCATGATATCAATGTCATGTTTGAGTAAACCTCTACCAAGTTCTCCATACTCCCTGACGCCATCTGCCAATAAAATAGTACTCACAAAGTCCTAACTGAACCCTAACTCAGTGCTTGAGAACAACAAAGTGAAAGTTGTTACCTTCTCACAAGGAGAGAACTCTTCTCACGAGAGGAAACCCAAGGAGAGAACAACATTGTATACAGGAGAAAAGAATTATCTGTTGCCAAAAGAATTAGGGATTCATAAGTAACACAAAATAATTCCTAGAGCAAGAGATTTTTAGTAATCCCCACTATTGTCGACCAACTTTTCGTCTCCAAATTTGTTTTTCTTTGAGAATTGTCTATAAATTTTTAAGAAACTAATTAACACAATTTAAAGTTTTATTTAAGACATAATTTCCTTTTTAAATTTTATATACTTTGGAACATAATATAATTCGAAGTTTTAATTCGTAATAATAGTTTGCTTCGTCAAAGTTGTAGATCTCTTTCATTGTTAATTGTTTATTCTTTTTTAATTTATATTTTATATTTTATACATTTTACAAAAAGTTTAAAAACATATACAATACTTATTATCATCTTTGCGTTCACATTTGGCATATCCAATAACATCATCCCATATTACTCTCACTAGCGATTATGTTTACCACAAAGTTCTGTAACCTTAAGGTTTGCGGTCCATACTAGTAAAACCTCGCATTCAAGATTATCTCTTTACTATATTGACTTGGGCTCAATGACACGTGATGGATCAGTATATAGAGTACTTTCCAAGTTGTGACATATGAAAGACATAGTGAAGATTAGACAAATTAGGTGGTGTTCCGTTCCTAGGTCTCAAAGTATGCCCCAGACCCGGGGTACTGTGAAGAATGGTTCCAGAAGATAGTATGAAGAGAATGGAGGTGCTCGAAAGGTTTTTGCTCGCGCTTGGATAGTAGAGGATCATCGCGCCGACCCGAGATGAGTTGTAGATCCACGTCGGGTGGGGGGGGGGGGGTACCTACAAGACACTCTGACGCCCAAGTCAGTATGTGGCCGAGGTAAAAGAAAGAGATAGAGAGAGATAGCTCTTGGAGAATAACGTTGTAAATGAGCGGAACGTACCGTGGTAGAGGGGTGAACCTCTATTTATAGAGTAGTCGGGCGTACCGTGGCCGCCGGATCCCGGGGGTTGATCTTGGTCGTCGGTCTAATGAGAAGCGAGTGGATCGTGCTGCACTGGGTGTTAAGAAGCGTTTGGGCCATGTTGCTTGAGAGATATTGGGCCGGACCAATGTCCAACGGGGCTTCGAAGCCTAGGCCGGAACAGTGGCCCCCAAGTCGGGGGCGAGCTCTGTGCTCGGCCTCGTCTGGAATTGCTGCTATGCTCCTGAAGAACCTGGACTGTTCCATGTGTCGCCTAGAGAGTGGGGAGACAGCGACATGACGTTTGGTCTTTTCGAGGTAACGCTTCGCAGCCCTGACATTATGATGTCGGGCAGGTGCTTTGAAGTGGAGCGACGATTCGTCTCTAGCGCGAGGAAGGGGAACATATAGGACATGGAAGTGATTCACTCCACGTTTGTTGTTTTGCGATGATTTTTAGTGAGAGAGTTGCCGCCTTCCGAGTTCAGCGCCGTCGTACGACATCGCACTGCTGCCGTGCCGAGACCAGTTTTCGTTCAACTTTCACTTCCCTGCAAGAGGTTAGTTCCGAAATACAATTTCTTTTTGTAAGTATTTGTACCTTTAGAACTGAATAGTTAGTCGAGCCTGACTTCCTTCGCTGGGAGTCGCCTTGATCTTCTGATAAATGGTCTGCCCCATCCTCGGGCTATCCGAGGCGGACAGGAGTAGCTTAGTGTATTAGGTAGCTTGGAGCGATTTAGTGGTGCATCCTATTGCAGATGGTTCGGACGAAAAGTGAAGAGAGACGAAGTTATATCCCGCCAGGGAAGCCGATCCTAAAAAAGAGAGTCGATGGACAGCTGATGCTGTCCCCCGAGGGGTCTCGCTCTTTGTTCAAGTCTACATACAACAACATCTTTACGAAGTCGAGTTTCTCGGTTCTTGCCATTGGCCGGGAACGACAATCATCTCCGAGTGTAGAGGGTGACGCCGAGGTGACGTCCAGGCTCGCTACTTCGATTGTAACTATCGAGAACCATGCCGAGTCCATTGAAGACATATACAACTTGGTGTCAACTAAGGTTCGCAGCATCCACGCTCGTTTGAAGCTGGAGAAGTATGTTTCCTTTTATAAGAAGTACTACCTAGACCATCCCAAGGGAGAAAAGTGGAGGCTAACTCTTGTGCCCGAGGTTCCGGTGTGCAGTGAACATAGCTACTTCGAATATTTTTTCTATGGGGCGGCATTGGAGATCATGAATGTCTGTCTTCCGTTGAATTCCTTTCAAAAGCAAGTATTGAGATATCTGAGGGTTGCTCCGACGCAGCTGTTGCCGAACTGCTGGGGGCTCCTGAGAGTATTTGAATTAGTAATGAGATACCTCAACAGGAAACCCTCGGCTCGCATCTTCTTTACAATGTTCAATGTATCACGTAAAGTTGAAGTCGGCGAGGATGGGACCAGGTATGGTCATATCCATATCAAGAACAGGACCGACCGGTCATACTTTTTCCCGGCAAATGACTCAAACAAGAACTTCAAGGGAAACTTCTTCTTCGTGCAAGCTGTGAATATGGCGGCGAAGAAGTCAATTGCCGAGGTTCAAGATGGGAAGTTGGTGAAGTCCCATTTTCCATTCAGCTGGAGTCGTGCACATCAGTTCACGAGTAGTGGCAATGTAATCACAAATCCCGATTACGCAGTGGACCCGAGTACTCTGGAAGGGGATGATGTAGAATCATTCCGACTTCTGGACAAATGGGGAAAACTGCTGGGCAAGAGAGGGATGAAGCTTAACTGCGGACTGATGTTCGACGAGCTGGCCATGTCCAAGGCTAAGCTTAAAGAACATTTTGAAAAATGTAGTCTTTATTCATGCATTTGCTTGTTTTCTTTTGTTAATCGAACTGATTCTGATGCTGATGTTGACTTGACTTTATTCTGTCACTCCGAGATTTGTCAGAATTCACTCCTTGGTGTCTTGACTAGTGTTTTTACTGAAGAATTTTTTTGATTTTTGGAGGTTAATTGATTGTCCTGAAGCCAATTCATAAATGGTCAGCACTTTTTTCAGAGTGTTTCTCTCTCTATCATCAGCCCTACGAAACAAAAAACTGCCATCTGTCATCTGCAAATAATAAGTGTGTCAGCACATTTTGACCCCATGAAGGTCTCCTCTAGTCTCACGATTTTTAGTTAAAGCATCAAGTCCCTCAGCACACAATATAAAAAGGTAAGGTGACAATGGGTCACCCTGCCTGAGGCCTCTCCCAAGTGATATTGGACCAGCTCTCTCGCCATTCATAAGCACATAGTATTGAACCGTCTCCACACACATCACCATCCAACCCACCCAATTCTCGTGAAAACCCAACTTCCAAAGCACCCCTTTCATGTAACCCCAATCCACCCTATCATAAGCCTTACTAATATCAATTTTCAACGCCACCTTCCCTTGAACCTTACATTTCCTGTGATGAATGACTTCAATAGCTACCATAACATTATCCAAGATAGACCTAGTAGCCACAAAAGAAGACTGCTCTGCTGAGACACATTTTTGAAGCACATTCTTTAACATGTCGGCAAGGACTTTGCAGATAATTTTATAGATGGCAGTGCAAAGAGGAATCAGACGAAAATCACAGATAGATGTGGGATTATCAACCTTATGAATCAGATCAATATTAGCATCATTCGGCATAGGGGGAACTCACCATTATTTAACGAAGTAACACCAGCATGAAATAATTCCGGACCATAAAGATTCCAAAACTACTTAAAGAAAGCAGGATTCAAACCATCTGGGCCTGGGGCTTTATCTGAGTGCATCTGGAAAAGAGCGGACTTAAACTCCCCTATCTCAAAAAGAGCAAGTAGTAACTCGTTATCCACCTCTGTCACCTTCGAACTTAAGCAATCAAGAACCGGAGCATACTGACCACTAACCCCCTCAAACAAATTAGTGAAATACTCGCGAGCCACCCTACCCAACTCCCTTTGATCCTCTACCACCGAACCATCCTCCCT
Source organism: Oxytropis ochrocephala (assembly GCA_020916435.1). Taxonomy (NCBI): domain Eukaryota; kingdom Viridiplantae; phylum Streptophyta; class Magnoliopsida; order Fabales; family Fabaceae; genus Oxytropis; species Oxytropis ochrocephala. Next base: position 50,482,973 of record CM037092.1, on the reverse strand, counting down.
AGTCACGGAGGAGATAGCATACGACAATGTCTCGCACTAGCCATCGCATAGAAAACCTTAGAATTAGTGCGCCACCCTGAAGCCAGTGCACCTTGGCCCATTGCTTCAAAGCCTCCTCTTGGGATAAGAGCGAGCTAAGGAGGCCATTAATGTCTTTAACACAAAGATTGGCTTCAACTTCTTAGGAACATCTCAATAATTCCAATTCTTCTCGACAGATTTTTATATCCAACCTATATATTGACCGCAACTTTTTCCCCCAAGCATTAACAACGCTCGAACAATCTTCCAATCTCCTCATAAAGTCGTCGTTCACACTCCTAGCCCAACTAACACCATCAACAACCGAAAGATCCTCTTCCTTAAGCCAAGCATTCTTAAAACGAAAAGGGCGTGCAGTTCCTCTACGCCTATGTTCCCATAGATAAAGCCACAATGGTGTGTGATCAGACCAATCTGCAATCAGACAATTATTTGGAACAAGCCAGTCCAGTGTTACGAACAATTTATCCAGACGCTCTTCTTTAAAACTAGTCGTCCCTCTCCCCCCTATTTCATGTGAATGGATGCCCTTGCATGGGTGTGTCATGAAGTAAACAATTCTAGATCTTATATTTGGAACCCCTTAGAAGCTAAGGGGCACAATAACCACTACCAGGCTTATCATCATTGGATAACAAGTCATTATAATCACCAACAATACACCACAATAAAGATGATGGCGCTGAGATGGCGAAGGCAGACTATACTCGGTGCTTATCACAAGCCTTGGTACTCGAGCCCAACTTGTAGACCTAGTATATGCAGCTTCTTTACCGAGTTGTGGATGGTAAGATTACTTCGAAAGAGGGAGTCATATTTCCTCCTCCCGAGGGAGAAGACGCAGCAGCTGGTAATGTTGGTGATGATGCTTAAGACCCAGGGGTTGTCGGCGGTGTAGGTGAAGTCCAAACTCGGATAGACACAACGAAGAGCCCGACAAAAAATGATGCTGAGATCGGGGAGAACTGAGGTTTCCCCCTTTGTAATTTTTCTTGAACAATTATTTCTTGTTTGTTGGGCGGCTTCGTGCATGTCCAGGGCCGTCCCAAGTTTGTAGGTACAATGGGCGCCAACCCTTTTTTTTTGGCTTTAAATTTCCTGCGTTCAAATTGCATTTTAATTTCACGTATCAACATGTTTAATTTCATACCTGCGATCAAATGATGTGGTGAGGCGCGTTGCCACTCGAGGCATTAAAGTGAGTAGTGAGGCCGTAGAGGACCTTCAGAAGAGATGCGCACAAGTGTATGAACTTGGCAGAGAGAGGAGCCGAGGTGGCTAACAGATGAGTGCCAAGTCGGCAGACTCATTTCCTTTGTAAGATAGGAAGACCGTTGTGGGTCCCCTTCTCCTTCTTCTTACAGATGCCGACTGTGGGCGATCGGCCTTGGTACCGGAGATGTTGGGGTGCCCGACCTTCACTTTCATCCTATCGAGGCCGATGTGGGTTTATCGGCCTTCTTACCGAGGTCGTAAGAGACGCTCGACCTTCTTACCGACGTCGTAAGAGACGCTCGGCCTTTTTACTGGTGTCGCATAAGACGAACGACCTTCGGGGCGGAGACCGCGCAATGGGTCTACTTCCTTCGGCCTCTTGATGGAACTCGTCAGTTCAGACATCAAGAGGGAAGGTTGGGCTTGCGTAAAGAAAAATTGGGAAACCGTTCGACCCCCGATGGAACTCGTCAGCTCGGCATCGGGAGGAAGGGCAAACTTGGCGGGTTCTCAGATGGAGCGTCAGACTCAACAAGTCAGAGAACCGTTGAGGCCGCCGAGGGCCAATCTGCAAGAGCTCGGAAGCTGTTGGAGCCAGATTAGGCTATTCAGCGAAGAGCTCGGGAGAACGAGCTACTGGAGCCAGAATAGGCTATTCTGCGACGAGCTCAAGAGGATGAGCTATTGGAGCCAGATTAGGCTATTCAGCGACGAGCTCGAGAGGATGAGTTATTGGAGCCAGATTAGGCTATTCAGCGACGAGCTCGGGAGGATGAGCTATTGGAGCCAGATTAGGCTATTCTGCGACGAGCTCGGGAGGACGAGCTATTGGAGCCAGATTAGGCTATTCTGCGACGAGCTCAGGAGGACGAGCTATTAGAGCCAGAATAGGCTATTTTGCGACGAGCTCGGGAAAACGAGCTATTGGAGAATTTGAGGCTGGGGCTTGTCCCAGATAGGCTTGTCGTTCCTGCAAACAGTTGAGGTAGCAGCGTGTTCAACGAAGAGGGGACATACCTCGATTAATCCAGTCGGGACAAGAGCTCGTCCGAGTTCGTCGCCGTAGTGCGCTCCAGCGGAACTGGGGAGATAGTAGTCCGAGGAGGATCTGAACTGAGAAGAGTACTGGAAGACAGTTATTTGTCATCCACTGTGGTCGCCATTGTTCGGTACCTAGGTCTCAAAGTATGCCCCAAACCCGGGGTACTGTTAAGAATAGTTCCAAGATATAGTCTGAAGAGAATAGAGGTGCTCGGAAGGTTGTTGCTCACGCTCGGATAGTAGAGGATCGTCGCGCCGTCCCGAGATGAGTTGTAGATCCACGTCGGGTGGGGGATACCGGCAAGACACTCCGACACCCAAGTCAGTATGTGGCATCCTAGCAACCTGCCGAAACATTTCAGCAAGCACGTCCTTGTCAATTTCATCTCGTGGAGGAGGATTGTGTGAAGAACTCATGGTAGGGAAGGGTTCAGCACAATGAAAACACCATTGATACGTTCTCAGAATTCGAGAACTGAGATACCTCCTAAAGAAAGGTTGAAGATAGGAAATAGACTTTGATTATATTTCATTGATACTAATTATGAGGTCACTACAATAAAGGAAGATACATCACCCACACACTAACATTACTACCCAACAGAGACAATGTCTAAAAAATCCCTTCTAGAATATACTAAAAGAGTCATTATTTTATTGATCCCTATGATCATAACACGACACTTTACTAACAAAATCCTTTTCAACAACGACATTATTACAACTTGGCTCGTCAAGCCACTAGCTGTTGCACCCCGAAAAATCCGGTTTGGGTTTCTCAATGTACAACGTGGAAAATTTTTGAAGCCGCCACCAATATTTTAATTTTAAGACCAAAACATTGAAAAAATGTCTTTTGAACAAGGCAGATGGTCTTTCGAAAACTAGAGATATGGTTCGGGGGTCGATTACGCGCGGGGAAGGTGTTAGCACCCCTCGCGTCCTCTCTACTGAGAGGGAACCTTTAATTAAGTGTGTGATTTTAACGTTTGATTTGAAAAATACCTACATTTGCCTATTTATTTCTTGTTCGAAGGTAAATGGGAAAACTCCTACGTATCTCCTAGTGCGATGGAGAATTCAAAGCTACGTAGTTCTTGATTGTTATGAAAAGGTTTTTGTCTTTTATCTTTTTAGTGAGTTTTCGAAATATGACGAGTATTCTGCGAATGATTAAACTAACAGAAGTTATGGGTAATCACCGCTAAGTACTCTTGAAAATGAGAGTCACTACCACTGGTCAGACGAACGAAGGTTCTGATTGACAGTTAGTAGCAACTCGTTTTTATTTGATCTTTTGAAAATGGTTTTCGAAAGAGATCAATTGGCACGAATGATCAAACTAACCAAAGTTATGGATAATCATCGCTTATTGTTCTTTGGAAAAAAGACATTGCTACCAATGACTAGACGAACAAAGGTTCTGATTAGCCACCAACAACAATGGGTTGAAAAAAATGAATTTATGAAAAATACTAACGCTTACGGTTGCGAAAAAGATTTTTGTTCGTTGCGAAAAATGATAATGTCTATGATTGCGAGAAAGATTTTTATTTGTTGCGAAAAATGATAATGTCTATGATTGCGAAAAAGATTTTTATTTGTTGCGAAAAATGATAAAGTCTATGATTGCGAAAAAGATTTTTATTTGTTGCGCTTGACGAGAACGTGGCTCGCTCCTACGTATCCCGAACGGGAATCAAAGCGACGTAGTTCTACTTTGAAAATGAAAATATTCTGAAAGAGTTTTGGAAAGGGGAAGAGTTTTCGTAATGACCAAGCAAGCAGAGGCTTTGAGTGATCGTTACTAATAACTCTTGATAGTGTTCATGACAATCAAACAAGCCAAGGCTTTGGGTGATAGTCACTAATAACTTGCATTAATTTGAAAAAAGAGTTTGAAAGATTTTTTTTTTGGGGAAAGGGTGTGAGATAGTAAAAAGGGGTATAACTAATTACAGGGGGTTGGATTATTAACGGAGGGGGTGCAGTCAGTGATCAGATTTTTAAAAAAAAAATAAAAAAAAGAGGCCCATACCCGTATGCTGAAAACCCATATACTGAAACAGGAAGGATCTAAACCTATTTTCCCTCATGCGCCGTTCTTCCCCATTTGAGAGAGAGAGAGTTTGAAAGAGAGAGAAAGAGAGAGAGAGAGAGAGAGAGGGCGAACCGGAGAGAGAACGGAAGAGAGAACGACACCGGTGGTGGTATGCTCGCGGTGATCTGAGCGGCGAAGCAGCGACGGTGTATCACCGGTGACGCGCGACAAAGAGGCGACGATGAGGAAGGAAGATCGCGAAGGAAGGTTCGGTTTGGGGGTGAGAAAGAGAAACGAAGACGAGGGGCTGTGATGGCGGTTGTTGGTGGCTGTTGGGTGTTTTGACGGGTGGTCACAAAGTGAAGCTTCACGGAGAAGACGGCCAGGAGTGTCGCCGCGAACCAAACAGATGAGTTTCTTAGTTACGTTAGTATTCTATTTTTACGATCTCGGTTCTCTTCTATTCCTCCGTCCTTCTTTTTTCTTTTTCCTTCTCTAACTTATTGGGCTAAAAAAAAACTGAGTCTGAGATTGTTATATATATATTTTACCTAAGATCAGCTCATTGTTTCAAACCCAAAAACATCAGTTTTCACATTGTCACTGTACTTTTAAAGCAAACAGATTCAAAGCAAATAAATTCATGTCAATGACTTATACACTTATCACAATATTGTTCTAGAGTAAATAAGTGTTTGAGTACCAACCTATGCTCCCGGAAATAAAAACACGATGATAAATATGTTGTTTCCGCCACCACGCCCTATTTTCTACAAGTCTTTCGCCTCTTCTTGAACTCGCATCTCTCACTACTTCAACACAATTTTCTAACTCTATATTGCTCAAAGTAAAAGAAAATTTGATTCGAGTATTTTGATATGGTCTCCTCCTTGCTGCTCTGTGTGTGTTTGTGTGTTGTGTTTGTTGTGTGTTTGTGTTCTGCGTGTGTTTTTTTTTCTTCCTCCTGTCATTTGAAGCTTAATTTATAGTCCAATGTGCACTGTAATGTCTATTTTTCTAACTTGTATTGGTTCAAAAGTTTCACATTTTGGTGTATAATTGTTTCTGAGCAAATTTTCCTCCTCCCAAGCCACCGTTGTATTCACCATTTGGGAGGTATTTGACCACTTATAAAATCTGTTTGTGTATGTACAGTTTTGAAAAACAAAGTCTCAACAAAGGTTCTACCTATTTGGAGCTTTGGAGCTAAGCCTATTCTTCGCCCAAATTTGGATTTTTCTGTTTGTCTTCTTGATGATGCTTGCACGCCTTTGGATTGTGTGAGAGGAGACTAGGGTCTAATTTGGTGAAAAAAAGAAACAGGATGAAGGGGCCTTGAACTAATAGGCTCAAATTAGAAGATCATGTTTTGTTTTTGTTTTTGTCTTGTTCACGTTTACTTGTCCTTTGATCTTCCCTTTGTAAAATTTTTTTATCTTATAATGTAATAATAATTAGTTATTTGATATCAATAGGAAAATTATTTATTATTTTTTATTACTAAATTTCTACTAATAATAATATAGATAACGTAAAACGCTAACGAAAATTTCGATCGACACGAGTACATGATTAGAAGTTTAATACACACACACTAAAATAAACACGCGTACCTAATTAGAAAAAATGTGCATGCAATTAATAATAACGCGTGTACCCGGTTAATATAACACGCGTACCTAGCTAAAAATAATGCGTGGGTGCCTCGACATATATTTTTGAGTCTTTTTTTAACTACGAGAGAAATACCGTTAGAACTTCGCGTCCGCGAAAAGACAATTTTTATTTTGAATTAGTCGGACAAAATTGGGGTATGACACTAACTGAGTTGAATACTTGTTCAAAAGTTTAAGAATATTATGATATTTCAAATCATGTGTAAGTTTCTCTTTAATCGACAAGTGTCATCAAAGAATATATTGTGAATAGTTAGAATATATATACTTTTACTAATACATACTAGGACACAAACCCGTGTCTACGCACGGGCGACTATGAAACTGTAAACAATTATTTTCTCTCAAGATATATACACGGGGCGACAAGAATAATTTGTTAGCCATACAGATTAGTAATTTATTACTCTGATATACGTAGTATATTTTGCCCTCTTATCTAAGTTTTCCAAAATGTGTAGGCCTAGAATGTTATTTGATACAAGCTATGGCCTAAAAATAATATGATAAAGATAATTCACTAAAAAATAACTGTGTATTATTGGTGTTAAAAGCGTTTACAATATATCAATTTAGTCATTGACTTTTTCAAAAGTATTTTAATTTAGTCATTGATCCTAAACCCTAAACCCTTTACAAAATATTGACCATTTCTCACTTACATATGATTTGACCGTAAATATTTTAAAGCTCATCATATTTACCTTCCAGAGATAGATACGATTTTCAGCACATTTCGCATCGTATTTATCTAGATATGATTTCCTCCCATAAACTTCAAAAAATAGTAAGTCGTATTTGTCTTCATAAAACATAAATTCGATTTTCCATAAAAAATCGCATCGTATTTACCATATTCCGAGATAAATAGGATTTTTTTAATATATTTGGTTTTAAATCGGTGAAAACGTATATAGGTAAATACGATCGAAAAAATATAAATTGTATTTACCTATTACAAACATAAATCAGATTGGTTCAATTTTTGTCAAGGGTATGTCCGTCCAAAAATATAGAGTGGGGGTATATTGGTAAACAGTTAAAAAAAAGAGTGTTGGACAAAAAAAACCATAAAGAATTCAGAAATTATACCGATTTTGTCCACTTGGGAAATTCGAATTTTCTTTTTTCTTTCTCTCTTCTTTTTTCTTGTTTTTTTTTTCGGAAAGATAGACACTTTCGTGTCAATGTGAAAGCAATAAATGAACACTGACGTGCAGACCGAAAAGGTAAAATGGGCACTTGCGTGCAGAAAGCGGTAAATTGCCCAGGCTACCTAAAACCTGTAATCCTTAAACGAACTCTTGACGAATCTGAGTTTGCACGTGGCTTTGAGGAACACGCTTCCTGTGAATCTTTGGTCTTTCGAGCGACCGGGGGATCGTTATCGGCCCGAATCGATATCTGAGATCAATGCACAACGCCCATCAGATCTTAGGCCGATACAACTATTCCGTTGAACCTCACATGAAATTGCGGTCCATCGTGGTTGCTCGTGACACGATGTGAGACTCAGGCGAGAAGGGAGCGATGATCTTCCTAGACTCCAATCCGCAATGCGCGCCTGAGCGCTCTCTTTTCTCTTTTTGTTTCTCTTTTCTCTTTTTCTGAACTCCCAACTTGGGGGAGAATTTTTTGGAATCTGAAGGCGAGCATTAACACCGCGGTGTTTATCCTCTCTCTCACTTGTCTGCAACTGAAAAACGAACCAATGCATGCAATGCAAATGCCATGATTGCCATTTTCCTTTTCTTTTCTTACGATAAATGTAATGCAAATGCTTGAATTTCTCTTTTCTTTACTTTATCATTATTTCTATGTCTAACGAGTGCATGATTTTATGCTTGGTAAATCTAATGCATGACTTTATTTGTTCATTGCTCTTTTGCTTTTTCAAACCCTTTTTCTTTACTCTATTTCTTTTTTTTGGGTGCTCTTTTGCTCTTTTGGCTTTTCCTTTGCTGGTCCGACCAACTCGTGGGACTTGCGCTATGAGACACAACGATCATCTATGATAAGAATTCGAGAGCCGAGCTCCGTCCTCTTGTTCTAATGCAATCAGCGCTTCTTATTTGATTTTTGCGAGTTTGCTTGACTGAAAAGATCGTCTCTTTTTGTTGTTATTTTCAAAAATTTCGCAATGATCTTAATGCTATGACTTATGCACATTACCATGATTTATTTATCATCTACCATAAAACGTGGTCTTAAAGCATAAATGAAAAGAAAGCATTGATAAGACAACAAACTGATAGAGTGAAAAGTTTGGACTTTTATTCATATGGAAGTCGACGCGCGAATGTCACGCCGATCGTGAAAAGAAGTACATTGGAAATTTTTCTGAAACTAAGAAAAACAAGAGAATGGACGCAGCAGATCTTATGAACATTCTTTGTCTCTGGAGCGTTTGATGCCAACCGCTCATACTTGCAACTTTGATCACCCTTTCATCCAAACTTTTGGAGGTGCTGCTTGCCCCTTTTTCTTTTTTCTTTTTACGTCCAACTTTTCTGACCCTAATTTTTGCGTGGATCGCCCTTTTGGGTTTTCAATCCACCGGGTCGCTCAATTTTTCCTAGGCCGCCCTCTCGGGTTTTCAACCTAGCGAGCTAATTCTTGCTTGGCTCATCTTTCTCTTTTTTCTTTTATTTTTCTTAGGCGTAATATTTCTTGACTGAATCTGAATTGACTGGGTTCTTGAGTTCTTCACCATCCATGTTGGTGAGTATCAATGCTCCTCCAGAAAAGGCTTTCTTTACCACGTATGGTCCATCATAGCTAGGAGTCCATTTCCCATGGGGGTCGCTCTGGATAGGCAGGATCTTCTTGAGCACAAGGTCTCCTTCGCTGAATTTTCGACGACGAACCTTTTTATCGAAAGCTGTCTTCATCCATTGTTGATACAACTGACCATGACACAGGGCATCAATTCTTTTCTCCTCAATGAGATTCAGCTGATCCAGACGAGCCTGGACCCATTCTGCTTCTTCCAACTTGGTTTCCATCAGCACCCGTAGAGAGGGTATCTCAACTTCAATGGGAAGAATCGCTTCGACCCGCATACACCGCAGAGAAGGGGTTGCCCGGCCGAAGCGCGCATCTTGAAGGCGCGATACCCGTGCAAAGCAAAGGGAAGCATCTCGTTCCAGTCTTTATAAGTTACTACCATCTTCTGCACGATTTTCTTGATATTCTTATTGGCTGCTTCGACTGCCCCATTCATCTTTGGACGGTAGGGAGAGGAATTGTGGTGTTTGATCTTAAACTCTGTGCATAATTTTTTCATCATCTTACTGTTTAGATTGCTGCCATTGTCTGTGATGATTTTATCCGGGAGACCATAGCGACACACCAGGTCCTTCTTTACAAACTTGGCAACCACAGAACTAGTTACGCTGGAATATGAAGCAGCTTCGACCCATTTGGTGAAGTAATCGATTGCAACTAGGATGAAGCGGTGCCCGTTTGACGCCTTGGGCTCTATGGGACCAATGACATCCATGCCCCACATTGAAAATGGCCAAGATGCGGTCAAGACATTTAATGAAGCCGGTGGCACATGTATATGATCAGAATCGGCATTTGTGGCACTTTCTTACAAAATCAGAGTAATCGACTCCATCCGCTGACCAATAATAGCCGCCACTTAATATCTTCCTTGCCATAGTATGCCCGTTGGAATGAGTCCCGAACGAGCCCTCATGCACCTCACTCATGATCCTATCTGCCTCCTTCTTTGCCACACACCTAAGGAGTACCTTATCATGATTCCTCTTGTAGAGCACCTCGCCACTCAAAAAGAAATTCATTGACAGCCTTCTAAGTGTTCTTTTATCATTTTCCGATGCCCCTGGAGGATACTCTCTATTCAGGATATACTGCTTGATGTCATTATACCAAGGCTTATCATCTTCATTATCTGCAATTGCTGCGCAGGAGTAGGAGTGTGCCGGTAAACCTCGATGCTGGATTCTGATCTGGGTCAAGTTCTTATCACAGTTGACATTAAACATTGAAGCTAAAGTGGCCAGTGCATCAGCCAGTTGATTCTCTCTACGAGGAGATGTTGAAATGTGATTTCTTGAAGCGGCTCAACCAATTCTCGAATGTAATCTCTCATGCGATGATCAGCTCGGGATCTCTCGGCTTCCCAATCTCCGTTCACCGATGGATAACTAAGGCTGAGTCTCCGTACACATCTAATCTTTTAACTTTCCAATCTAAAGCTGCCCGAATACCCAGAATACATGCCTCGTACTCCGCAATATTATTTGTGACATAGAAGCTCAATCTAGTAGTGAATGGTATGAAGCGATTGTCAGGGGATACGAGCACTGCCCCAGCCCCGTGCCCATAACTGTTGGAAGCACCGTCGAACACCACTCTCCACCTTTCATCTTCTGGGGACTTCCCTTCTTCAAACAAGGCCATGATATCTTCATCCGGAAAGTCATATCGCATAGGCCGATAATCCTCAACGGGTGGTGTGCAGTGTACTCGACGGCGCACTACCTTTAATTGCTTTTCGAGTGACATATAGGAGATCATATTTCGATAATCGCACCGCCAACGGGCAAGTCTTCCTGTAAGTGCGGGCTTCTCGAAGATGTACTTGATAGGATCCATTTTAGATACCAACTAAGTAGTATGACTTAACATGTACTGCCTCAAACGATGAGCAGCCCAAGCTAAAGCGCAACAAGTCTTTTCTAGCAGCGAGTACCTTGTTTCACAGTCAGTGAATTTCTTGCTCAAATAGTAAATGGCATGCTCTTTCTTCCCAGATTCATCATGTTGCCCTAACATACAACCCATTGAGCTGTCTAGCACGGTTAGGTACAGGATCAACGGTCTGCCATGCACCGGAGGCATTAAAATAGGCGGATTCTGCAGGTATTTCTTAATCTTCTCGAAAGCTTCTTGGCAATCATCATTCCACTTAGTCTCTTGATTCTAGCACAGCAATTAGAAGATCGGCTCACATGTGGCAGTTAATTGGAAGATAAACCTGAAAATGTAGTTCAGTCTTCCGAGAAAACCCTGAATTTCTTTTTCTGTCTTAGGAGTAGGCATCTCGAGAATTGCACGCACTTTATCTGGGTCAACCTCTATCCCTTTTTGACTGACAATAAACCCCAATAGTTTTCCTGATCTCACCCCAAAGGTGCATTTAGCTGGATTTAACCTGAGCTTGAACTTTCTCAACCGTTCAAAGAGCTTCCGCAGATTAACAACGTGCTCTTCGATCGTTTCGGACTTTGCGATCATATCGTCCACGTACACCTCAATCTCTTTGTGCATCATATCGTGGAACAACGTGACCATAACTCTTTGGTAATTAGCGCCGGCATTCTTTAACCCAAACGGCATGACTTGATAGCAGAACGTTCCCAGAGAGTTATGAAAGTAGTCTTCTCCATATCCTCGGGAGCCATTTTAATCGATTATACCCCGAATACCCGCCCATGAAGGAGAAAAGGGAGTCTTTGTGGTCGTGCTATCTACTAGGACATCAATATGAGGCAAGGGAAAATCGCCCTGGGGGATCGGCACGATTCAAATCTCTCGTAATCCACACACATTCTAACTTTTCCATCCTTTTTGAGTGCATCGCACAACGTTAGCAACCCCATCGTGGATACTTGGCTACAACTAGAAACCAAATACAAACCTGTTTCTTCACTTCGTCTCTGATCTTTAAAGACATCTCAGGTTTCATCCTCCTTAACTTTTGTTTGACCGGAGGGCACTCAGGCTTGACTGGCAGCTTGTGCACCACTATATCAGTATCTAACCCAGGCATATCTTCATACGACCATGCGAAGACATCAACGTAGTCACGCAGGAGTTGAACCAACTTCTCATGCTCACTCTTTTTCATTGAAGTGCCAACCTTGACTTCTTTCTTTTCGCCCTCTGTGCCTAGATTGATGATCTCAACAGTTTCCTCATGTGGCTGAATAACCTTTTCTTCTTACTCAACCATTCTCATCAGTTCCGGAGGAGTTTCCCAGTCATCCTCAACATCCTCCTCAGCTTGATTAACGGGGTAATCAAAATTAACATATGAACCATTGGCATCGTTATTTTCAAAGGCATTCATTTTAGATCTGCATTTGCGGGAATAGAAAAGCAATGAACAAGCAAAAATAAAGATACAAAATGAAGACGCAAAAAGCAATTTTTATTCATTTGAGAATTCAAAACTACATTTTATTGATAGATGATATCTAAAAGAAAACATGCATGCCCCTACGAAAATGTCCTAAGGCCAAGGCAGAGCCAAAGGATTTGCATTACATAGATCATTACTTTGAAATGAAAACAACAGGGAAATCGACGATCTTACAGTTGCCAATTTCTTCTCCTGCAACGCTGCGGTGGACCAAGCCTCGACCCTCGCCTTCTTCAGCTAACTCTTCCTCAATGATGTTTATCTCGATTAGGATTCAAAGCATGCCAAAGACTCACGAAATTTCGCTGAGGTCACCTATGGGGACCATCATCAATCTGGGTTCTCTTCCCTGAAACCTAGCCAACCTCCTCTCACGCTTTTCCTCAGCCATTCTTCTCTTATCAGCTGGAGTGGGCCAATAGCCTAACCCACGTCTATCATTGTATTCTTGCAGATGCACAGGTGACAAAATTCCTTGCTCAAATCTTCCTAGCCCCTTCCCAATCTGATAGCCACTCTTCAGCATAACTTTTGCTACCATAACATCAGCATTAGACCATTTGGGTACAGGTAGTGGGGATTCTTCACTTACGAACACAAATGTTCGCGATTTCTAAGGATTGAAAGGCGGATTCGAGGATTCCTCTGCAGCTTCAATATAATGAGAGGGGGCAGGTTTGCTGACTGTGAACTCTTCCTCCTCAGAGACAACTACAAGCTTGTCGTCGACTACAAACTTGAGTTTTTGGTGAAGTGTTGAGGGGACAGCGCCTGCTGCATGGATCCAAGGTCTCCCCAAGAGACAATTTGTATGAGGACTCAATATCCATAATCCGAAAAGTCACATAGAACACCTCAGGCCCTATTTGCATTGGAAACTCCATTTCCCTATGACTTCTTTCTTAGACCCATCAAAGGCCCTGACCAGGGTTGAGCTGGGTCTCATGTAGGAACAATCCACCTCTAACTTGTTCATCGTTGATTTGGGCATAACATTCAATGAGGACCCATTGTCAATATGAGAACCCTGGAGAGCGTATATTCACCGCACTTCACTGAGATATGCAACGCCTTATTGTGCCTCTTCCCCTCTGGGGTGAGCTCATCATCAGTGAAAGTAATGTAATTAGATGGGCCTCATTTAGTACTTTAACCAAGGCATCTCGGTGGGCTTCTGAGTTTAGTAATAGGGACATGATAGAGATCTTTGCAGGAGTGTGGTGCAGTTGGTCCACCACTTTGTAATCACTTTGCCACATGATTTTCAAAAATTCAGTGGCCTCTTGCTCTGACACCTTCCTACTTTCCTTGGGCTCTTGTGTTATACCCTTTCCTTTGCGAATCCTCTCCTCATCCTCATTTGAGGGACCCTTTTTTAGGACTTCGAGGATATAAACACGTCCACTTCTAGTGATTCCACTGCTTCCCGCAATGTTTGTGACATCAGGAACAACTTGAGGTTTCTGAATTGGAACTGACACCCCATAGCTCCATGGAACAGTACTGCTCTTTTGATACGGAGCTGGGACCGGAATCACAATGGTTTTAGGTCTCTCCACAATCGGCTTTCGGCTATATGGGACCTCAATAGGTTTCTGAACATACCTGCCCTTATCTGATTGAAAGGTCAACACATCCTCCTCTTTCTCTCGTACACCTATTTGGATTATATGACGATCCAATAGGTCCTGCAAAACTGTCTTGAAGGCCTCACATGCCCCAGGACAATTAGCATCAACACATGCTTCTTTCTGAATACATCCTCTCTTGATGACCTCGAATTTGCACAGCTCTGCATGAATAACCTCTAAGGGCGTTTGGATACACTCCACAGCTTTGATTAAGGATTGGCCCCCCATATCATGGATGGCATTGATTGCATATTTCCCATGACCAGGCAGCGGATTAGTTGTGATGCTTGGATCCTCCTGCTTGAAAGTTATGCCTTTTTTGTCTATCAAGTCCTGCACCACTATCTTGAAGGCTTTGCAATCCTCCACAACATGCCCAATTGCCCCTTCGTGGAAGCCACACAGTACTATTGGGGTTGTATCCTCCAAGTAAGGTGGTTGGACAGTTTCATGGGTCTTGTATTGATGAGCTTATTGGTGATGAGGTAGTTGAATAGGTCTGTGTATGACATGGGGATTGGGTCAAAGGTTGTTCTGTTTTGATAGGTCCTTTGGTGGTTGCTTTGGTTGTTGTTTTGGAATGGATGGGCTGTTTGTGTGGGAGTGGGGGGTGGGATGTTGGGTGGCTGGTATGGTGGGTCGTGATGATGGCATTGGTTTCCCCTTCCTTCTTTTTGGGAAAGCCAGGAGAATGGCTTCTTTTGGGAACTTATATTACTTGTGGACCCTGTGCAATCTTTCCACTTCTCACTGTTCTCCAATCTCTCCCACAATCACCACATCTCGAAAAATTGGATGATGCAATCACGATCGAGCGATCATAATATAGCGGTGGCAGGGTTTACATGAACATAGAAACTAATTCTTTGTCTAAAAGAGGAGGTGTGACTTGTGCGGCCAAAGCCCTCCATCGCTGGGCGTACTCCTTAAATGATTCATTTTCCTTCTTACTCATATTCTCGCACTGCGTTTCGTGCCAGCGCCATGTCCGTATTGTATTGATATTGCTTGAGGAATGCATCTGCTAAATCCTTCCAACAGCGGACTTGTGATGGCTCTAACTTCATATACCAATTAAGGGATGCCCCAGCAAGGCTATCTTGGAAGCAATGGATTAGCAATTTGTCATCACGGGAGTAGGTAGACATCTTCCTACAATACATCGTCAAGTGACTCTTTGGGCAGGTCGCACCTCTGTATTTGTCAAAATCGGGGACCTTGAATTTGGGCGGCAACACCACATCAGGAATAAGGCATAGGTCTCTGGCCTCCCTAGCCCTGGAGCCAAAGCCTTCAATCATTCTTAGTCTTTCCTCTAACATCTGGAACTGCTCTTTGGTCTGTTGGTGCTCAGCGGAATAGACTTGAGGGGAATGACTTACACCATAAGGAGGTGGAGGCATTGAGTGTTGAACCTGAGGGTAAACAGAGTTTCCAGACACGAAGCCTTGAGTCTGTGTGGAAAGGCGGTTCTACTGTGTGGAGTGAGGTTTCGAGGAGTAGGTGAGGTATAACAATTGGATGCGGGATCGAAACAGGGTTCACGGTCATTCCTTTCGACCCTGCGACGCTGGCCGTACATTTTCACTATTGCTACGGGACCAGTTCACGGGTTAGGTTCTTGATTTGGAGGAATATAACCCAAAGGAAGGCCATAAGGAGGCCAGCGAGCGGCTTGGAAGTCATTTCCACTCTTCAAGGACAACGAGTCTCATCATCTCGTTCATCCATTGCCTTCATGGCATTCATTTCATTTCTCAACTCAGATCACCTTGGTGGAGCTACCGGAGCCGAATGGTTCGATTCTCGTATTTGGGGCCTTGGCTTATTCCATTTTCATTCTCCGAGCACGGAGCCGAGGGTTCGATTCTCTCGATTGAGGTTGATCGGGGTCACTTAAGATCGCCATTCTTCGGGAACGTAAACGTGTCCAATACGAATGCGATCGCACTGACTTGCCTTATCTTCTGTTTGAGTTGAAAACATTTTTATAAGCAAAGGAGCAAATTAATGAATGTGATGTAATGCACATGATTTTTTATTTATGTCATTTGTTGTTTATTGCCGGGAATCACAGTGTAACTTGCTCTTGTCGTAGGTGTATATTTAAATATTTTCAAGAACATAACGCGACTGGGATCAATAAGTGAAACAAACGTACTTCATTCAAGCATCACATTTTTAATCATTCCAAGAGAAGAACAAGATACAACATCCTTAAAAGTGCAATACAACGCCTTGAAAAGAAAACACAACATTCTTTAAAAAAAGAAAAATTACAATTTCCTAGTGAACATTCTAACAAGGAAAATTAAAATCTAGAAACCTATTGCCTTCATCTTCTCTTGGTTCTTCTTCTCTTTGCTAGTTTTAATCGCTTCTCTTGCCTTTTCCATGAGTTCCTCGATCGAGAGACTGCGCAGTATTCCACGAATTCATATACTCGCACCGGAGTGTTGCAAGGCAAAGATCTCGAACCGCCTTTCTCAACCTCTTGGGAACATCCCTCACCGCCTGGTTAGCCAACCATGCCAATTTGGAGAACTTGTTCTTCCACTGTTGAATTTCTGCCCTCATCTCAACTATGATCTCTTGCGTTTCAATCCTACCCAGTAGCTTGAGAAAACGGTGTTCCCAGTACTGACTCTCCTCTCTCACCTGTCGGTAAGCATCACTGATGTGACTCAGATTCCTTCTTAGCTCATCTGAATTCTCTTGCTCCATCCGTAAAGCCCGCTGATACTCTCTAAGGATGTTCTCAATTGCATCCCTATCTTCTCTGATGTACCATATTTGATTTTCAAGCTCACACATCGCAGACTGAGACTTTTTCTTGAATTCCTCTAGTGATTTCTTTGCAGCTCTCTCACTTTGCACGGACTCCTTGTATAGCTTCCTCCATTCATTTGCTCTAACCATGACCTCACCCACCTTGGCATTCGATCTTTTCACCTCATCTTTGGCACTTTTCAAATATTCCTTCATTTTTTGATTACTTTCCTCTTCTTTCTTAAGCTTCTTGCTACTTTCTTGGAGGGCTTCAGCCTTGCGCTCGTTCTCGTTCTCTAACTTTCTCTTCTCAGAAATTACTTTCACCAACTTATCTTGTAAGGCTTTCTTTTCTTCCTCTACCCTGAGCAAAGCAGACTTGACCTCACTTAGTTCTTTGAGACTTGGAGCATGAAGCTCCGAGACTTCTTCCTCAACTGACGATGAATTCTGACGAGGCGGGCCAACATTCTGAATTCTTTGGTGAAGCCACTGGTAGAAAGTAACATCACCCGTTTTCTTTGTGATCTCCTCTTTATCCTTGTAAATTATGCCCTCCCAAGCCTTTGAAATTTTCTGAAGCAAGCCTTGGCTCTTTGGATCTTCTTTATCGAGAAAGATTGGGGCCAACATGTCTTCAGTGGGTGCATTCTTCATAGGATACCCAAGCTGCCTGATGGTGAGAGAAGGATTGTAATTGATGCAGCCTTGGGTTCCCATTAAGGGCACTTTCTGGAAATTACCGCACTGAAACAGTATCGAAGGTCTATCTTTCCAACACGGATGATTGAACCAACAAACTTTGAGGGCACTGAGATTCTCTAAAATGTGCACCCATTCGTGTGCACTTCTGGCTTCTACATCACAACACAGGGCATATTCTACTAAGTCTGCAGCTTTCGTCTTATGAGTGACAACATGATTGAGGAACCAGGTGTAGAGGACATGGAAAGAGCAAACAACCTTCTTCTTTCCTAACACACGGTGATGAGTGAAGGAATAGTAGGTATCCAAGGATTCTTTGCTGCTGAGGTTAATCGGATTTTCTTTATTTATGAACACTAGAAAAAGCCCAATAGCGGTCTCATCAATGAACTTCTCAACCTGAGGGAAAAGGACGATCCCGAAAATAGTTAGGGCTAACAACTGCTTGAAAGGACCCCACTTCTTATTCTGAGCATAAAACTTCAATAAACCTTCGAAATAACTCAATGGGAAACCCCTGATACGGTTCTTCTTTTCTTTATGAAGCTCTAGTTCTTTCACACTGACTTGCAACAACAAAGAGAGTCTCTGATCTGAATACCGATGTTTCTGATACTGGTAAGGTGCTAACCCTGACTTTGAGAACCCCAGAATCTGTTCATACTCCTCGAGGGTTGGTGATAACTGGAAGTCTTTGAAGAGGAAGTATCGGATGTCCGGATCATAGAATTGGCTCAGGGCCATAATAGCACTCTCTTGGACATCTAATTCTAACAACCTGAGGAGATTACCATAAGCCTTCCCGAATAGATCCCTTTCTTCTGACACCATCAAGGAAACAAATTCTTTCAAACCCTCTACGTCTATTCTCTTGACAACCGGAAACCTTGAATTAAGTACAATCTTGCTTCTTGATCCCATGTTGCTTTATCTTTCCCACCTAAGACAAGATTCCATGTTACTTTACAATCCCGGCAAACAACTTAGATGCGTGATGAATGATTTTCAAAATTAGGTTTTATTTAATGCAGATGATGCAAATGACGTAATGATGCAATGATGCCATGATGCATGATGCAATGATGTTTTTTTTTTTTTGTGTTTTTGCAGAAAGAGGACATTTACAGGTGGTGATTTGAAAATTTTCACACTATATGCCACCTCATATAGGCGCTTATTGAAAAAGGAAAAGCATATTTTTGATTTTTGAAAATTTTGAAGGAAAAAATTGGTTGAACTGGATGCAACGATGCATCACACAATTTGGAAAGCCCTTGTGACCTAAAAGGGGGTAGAACCTATGATCTAAGGTATTTTAGGGGTAATCTTCTCATGTAGCTCTATTCACACCCTCACAAAGGTCATCAGAGCCACAGTCCCTCTCATGAAAATCCCCGTAAATACAGCAAACTGCTAGATACGAAGCCTCATGAAAGAGCACAACTCTGATTGAAACTTTCGCGAGTAGCCAAACGGACAGAGGTCCTGATGGGCTCCCACTACTCGAATCCACTCATCCTAAGGTGTCCTAATGACACAGGTTATGGTCTCTTTCTCTAATCATATAATATCAAGGTACAAGTGTGTGTGTGTGCGAAGGGCATTTCCTTAAAAACTACCCCACCTGCAAATGAAAATCCAGAACAGCCCAGACAATAGAAAGTAATAACATGTCGTATACCCTAGGTTCAATATCAATTAAATATAACTAATCTAGGGTGCACAGGCAAAGCAAAATATTCAAATCAATCACACAAACTATACACTTAATTAATTAGGCTTGACCCTCTTTTAAAAAATAATTTTTTTTTTCGTCCCCAGTGAAGTCGCCAGCTGTTGCACCCCGAAAATCCGGTTTGGGTTTCTCAATGTACAACGTGGAAAATTTTTGAAGCCGCCACCAATATTTTAATTTTAAGACCAAAACATTGAAAAAAGGTCTTTTGAACAAGGCGGATGGTCTTTCGAAAACTAGAGATATGGTTCGGGGGTCGATTACGCGCGGGGAAGGTGTTAGCACCCCTCGCGTCCTCTCTACTGAGAGGGAACCTTTAATTAAGTGTGTGATTTTAACGTTTGATTTGAAAAATACCTACATTTGCCTATTTATTTCTTGTTCGAAGGTAAATGGGAAAACTTAATGAAAATTTTTATTTTTGGCGCTTGACGAGAATTGGCTTCTCGCTCCTACGTATCTCCTAGTGTGATGGAGAATTCAAAGCTACGTAGTTCTTGATTGTTATGAAAAGGTTTTTGTCTTTTATCTTTTTAGTGAGTTTTCGAAATATGACGAGTATTCTGCGAATGATTAAACTAACAGAAGTTATGGGTAACCGCTAAGTACTCTTGAAAATGAGAGTCACTACCACTGGTCAGACGAACGAAGGTTCTGATTGACTGTTAGTAGCAACTCGTTTTTATTTGATCTTTTGAAAATGGTTTTCGAAAGAGATCAATTGGCACGAATGATCAAACTAACCAAAGTTATGGATAATCATCGCTTATTGTTCTTTGGAAAAAAGACATTGCTACCAATGACTAGACGAACAAAGGTTCTGATTAGCCACCAACAACAATGGGTTGAAAAAAATGATTTTATGAAAAATACTAACGCTTACGGTTGCGAAAAAGATTTTTGTTCGTTGCGAAAAATGATAATGTCTATGATTGCGAGAAAGATTTTTATTTGTTGCGAAAAATGATAATGTCTATGATTGCGAAAAAGATTTTTATTTGTTGCGAAAAATGATAATGTCTATGATTGCGAAAAAGATTTTTATTTGTTGCGCTTGACGAGAACGTGGCTCGCTCCTACGTATCCCGAACGAGAATCAAAGCGACGTAGTTCTACTTTGAAAATGAAAATATTTTGAAAGAGTTTTGGAAAGGGGAAGAGTTTTCGTAATGACCAAGCAAGCAGAGGCTTTGAGTGATCGTTACTAATAACTCTTGATAGTGTTCATGACAATCAAACAAGCCAGGCTTTGAGTGATAGTCACTAATAACTGGCATAAATTTGAAAAAAGAGTTTGAAAGATTTTTTTTTGGGGAAAGGGTGTGAGATAGTAAAAAGGGGTATAACTAATTACAGGGGGTTGTATTATTAACGGAGGGGGTGCAGTCAGTGATCAGATTTTAAAAAAACCAAAAAAAAAGAGGCCCATACCCGTATACTGAAACAGGAAGGATCTAAACCTATTTTCCTTCCCTCATGCGTCGTTCTTCCCCATTTGAGAGAGAGAGAGAGTTTGAAAGAGAGAGAAAGAGAGAGAGAGAGAGAGAGAGAGAGAGAGAGAGAGAGAGGCGAACTGGAGAGAGAACAGAAGAGAGAACGACGCCGGTGGTGGTATGCTCGCGGTGATCTGAGCGGCGAAGCAGCGACGGTGTATGGTGATTCACCGGCGACGCGCGACGGAGAGGCGACGATGAGGAAGCAAGATCGCGAAGGAAGGTTCGGTTTGGGGGTGAGAAAGAGAAACGAAGACGAGGGGCTGTGATGGCGGTTGTTGGTGGTCGTTGGGTGTTTTGACGGGTGGTCACGGTGAAGCTTCACGAGAAGACGCAATCGAGTGTCGCCGTGAACCAAACAGATGAGTTTCTTAGTTCTGTTAGTATTCTATTTTTCTAATCTGGTTCTCTTCTATTCCTACTGTCATTCTTTGTTCTTTTTCCTTCTCTAACTTATTGGGCTAAAAAAAAACTGAGTCTGAGATTGTTATATATATATATTTTACCTAAGATCACTCATTGTTTCAAACCCAAAACATCATTGGCCACATTGTCACCGTACTTTTAAAGCAAAATGATTCAAAGCAAATAAATTCATGTCAATGACTTATACACTTATCACAATATTGTTCTAGAGTAAATAAGTGTTTGAGTACCAACCTATGCTCCTGGAAATAAAAACCTGATGATAAATATGTTGTTTCCGCTCACCACGCCCTATTTTCTACAAGTGCTGCCTCTTCTTGAACTGCATCTCTCACTACTTCAACACAATTTTCTAACTCTATATTGCTCAAAGTAAAAGAAAATTTGATTCTGAGTATTTTGATATGGTCTCCTCCTTGCTCTGTGTGTGTTTGTGTGTTGTGTTTGTTGTGTGTTTGTGTTCTGCGTGTGTTTTTTTTTCTTCCTCAGTGTCATTTGAAGCTTAATTTATAGTCCAATGTGCAGTGTAATGTCTATTTTTCTTACTTGTATTAGTTCAAAAGTTTCACATTTTGGTGTATAATTGTTTCTGAGCAAATTTTCCTCCTCCCAAACCACTGTTGTATTCACCATTTGGGAGGTATTTGACCACTTATAAAATCTGTTTGTGTATGTACAGGTTTTGAAAAACAAAGTCTCAACAAAGGTTCTACCTATTTGGAGCTTTGGAGCTAAGCCTATTGCTGCCCAAATTTGGATTTTTCTGTTTGTCTTGCTGATGATGCTTCACGCTTTGGATTGTGCAGAGGGAGACTAGGGTCTAATTTGGTGAAAAAAAGAAACAGGATGAAGGGGCCTTGATATTACCTCAAAATTAGAAGATCATGTTTTGTCTTGTTCACGTTATTTTTCGTACCCCCCTCATTCCCTCCCACACCCCCATTTTTCCATAAATGCCAATAATACCCCTGTGTTTTTAAAAAAAAATTAAAAATTAAAATTTTCGGAATTACCTCAAAATAAGGTAATTCAGGTTCAAAACAATGAAATTTTAGAATTACCATTTTTAGAGGTAATTCGGTTCATAAAATTAAAAATTTTGAATTACATCTAAAAATGGTAATTAGAAAATTTCATTGTTTTTGAACCTAATTACCTTTATTTTGAGGTAATTCCGAAAATTTTAATTTTTTTTTGTTTGTATATTAAATTAATATTTAAACGCGTTTTATTTTGGAAATATGATACGAACGGTTTATGATTTAAATAGCAATATGTCAAAATATATAAAATGAGCAACATAAAAAAAATATAATGTACAAATACAACTACTATGGGTCCAAAATGTTTAACAATGACTGAAAATAAGCACGTGAAGTGGGTGAACGGGCGACATCTAAGGCATCCCGGGTCAATGCAGCTGCTCTCTGCACCCTCTCCTCATATGTCTCTGGGACAGCAGGCTCCTGATGATATGGTGGATCCTGAGCTGGCTGTGGCTCTGGCTCTGCCTGTGGGTCTGGCACCGGAGTAAGACGCACCCTGGTTACCTGACTGTACCAAGGAAGGTAATCAGGATCGCACTCTCCGTGGTAGCCCGCCAATCTACTAGCCCGCCAAAATGTCCGCGCCCGAATCTGATACATCAGCAACCCCTGTATGATCCTGTCCGCAGAGGGAGCATTACCTGGAGGAGTGTCGAGTATCCGCCGAACTGCTTGGTCGTATAAAAGACCGCTTTCGTCAGCTGGGTGTAGAGGTAACTAAGAGCAGCTATACCCCAGACCACCACCGCCACACCTTCTTTGAAGATCCTAAAGCGGATACATCCACCTCACGGCACTAATGTGTGACTCTTGTCGGCCCGAATGGTGGTGCCTATCGGAAGAGCATGTAGCACCGTGGTACCGCTCATAAGCACCCGTGCCATGTTCGCCTTGTAGGCGCCCTCTACACAGAGATCCTCGATATCGCCTCGTTATCCCTAAGCTCCGGATGACAAGAGCCCGATCCATGCCCAAACGATCAACAAACCATGTGAAGAGCCTCAACAGAATCAAAATCGGCTCGTGGTCCAATGGGGTGCCATCCGGCAGCAAGTGGAGCAAAGACCGCCACATCATCCAAGGTGATTGTCATCTCCCCAAAGGGCATGTGGAATGAACAGGTCTCGGGATGCCACCTCTCCACAAAAGCGAGATATCAACTCATGGTTGATTCCCCCGAGGTGTGATGTCCAACTCGTAAAGCTTAGCGAGACGCAACCAACTGCTCTACGTGGGTGGTGGTCAAGATGGGTCTAATTTTAGAAAACTTACGCCGTGAGATACAACCTTTAGTTTCCGAGGTGAAAAATTCAAATTAAACCAAACGTTATTAAAAATAAGTAATTAATTGTTGTTAAGTAAAATTAAAATAAAAATTAAAATATTACCTCGCCTCTATCTATCCAAGACGCAAGCAAAGGCGTATCCCGGTGTAAATATAAGGGTGTGTGCTCCACATGGTGGGGCAAGTGAACCTCCCCTCCTCAACCTCCTCTTGAACCTCCCCTCCTCAACCTCCTCCTCCTCAACCTCCTCCTCTCCCGAACCTCCTCCCGAACCTCCTCCAAAGCCTCACAACCGTCATGATACATCTCTCGGGTGCTCCTGTTGGTGCCGCATATGGTACTCATAATCAGGGTGGTCTTCTATCCGCTGCCCATACCGGGGCTGAGGCTGCTGAGGTTGAGGCTCAGGCTCAACCATCTCTACCACTCTGGCACGGGCTCTCTCGCGCCTCTGACGCTCAGAAGCATGCCCAGCGACTCACGAGCCTCTGTAAAGTGTCCGGAGAAGGAGTATCGCTACATCGCCCTCCCGAATCATCGTGCTCGCCGCGTACCGCGCGGTCTTTGCTCGAAGACTCGCCGCTTCTACGTTGTCCGATCGTCTACTCGCCACTGTTAAAAAAATAAATGTAATTAGAAATAGAAAATATTAAAAATTGAAAAAAAAAAATTAGTTTTTCGGAATTACTAGGTAATTCCGAAGAATTTTGAAATACCTCGAGAAGTGAGGTAATTAGGTTCATATTTGAACCTAATTACCTCACTTTTGAGGTATTTAAAATTTTTCTAATTACCTAGTAATCAAAAATCCTTCGAATTTACTTACTATTTCCGAAATTGTGAAATGTGAAATGTGAAATGTGATTTTTGTAAATTTTCAGGGGTATTTTTGTCCAATTGGGAAATTATGGGGGTGTGGTAGGGAATTTGGGGGTACGAAAAATAATACCCAAATTTTTTATCTTATAATGTAATAATAATTAGTTATTTGATATCAATAGGAAAATTATTTATTATTTTTTTATTACTAAATTTCTACTAATAATAATATAGATAACGTAAAATCGCTAACGAGTACCGACTGACACGAGTACATGATTAGAAGTTTAATACACACGAAAATAAACACGCGTACCTAATTAGAAAAAGTGCGCACGCAATTAATAATAACGCGTGTACCAGGTTAATATAACACACGTACCTAGCTAAAAATAATGCGTGGGTGCCTCGACATATATTTTTGAGTCTTTTTTCAACTACGAGAGAAATACCGTTAGAACTTCGCGTCCGCGAAAAGACAATTTTTATTTTGAATTAGTCGGACAAAATTGGGGTATGACACTGACTGAGTTGAATACTTGTTCAAAAGTTTAAGAATATTATGATATTTCAAATCATGTGTAAGTTTCTCTTTAATCGACAAGTGTCATCAAAGAATATATTGTGAATAGTTAGAATATATATACTTTTACTAATACATACTAGGACACAAACCCGTGTCTACGCACGGGCGACTATGAAACTGTAAACAATTATTTTCTCCCAAGATATATACACGAGGCGACAAGAATAATTTGTTAGCCATACAGATTAGTAATTTATTACTCTGATATACGTAGTATATTTTGCCCTCTTATCTAAGTTTTCCAAAATGTGTAGGCCTAGAATGTTATTTGATACAAGCTATGGCCTAAAAATAATATGATAAAGATAATTCACTAAAAAATAATTGTGTATTATTGGTGTTAAAAGCGCGTTTTGATATATCAATTTAGTCATTGACTTTTTCAAAAGTATTTTAATTTAGTCATTGATCCTAAACCCTAAACCCTTTACAAAATATTGACCATTTATCACTTACATATGATTTGACCAGAAATATTTTAAAGCTCATCATATTTACCTTCCAGGAGATAGATACGATTTTCAGCACATTTTGCATCGTATTTATCTAGATATGATTTCCTCCCATAAACTTCAAAAAATAGTAAGTCGTATTTGTCTTCATAAAACATAAATTCGATTTTCCATAAAAAATCGCATCGTATTTACCATATTTCGAGATAAATAGGATTATTTTTTTAATATATTTGGTTTTAAATCGGAAAACGTATATAGGTAAATACGATCCGAAAAATATAAATTGTATTTACCTATTACAAACATAAATCGATTGGTTCAATTTTTGTCAAGGGTATGTCCGTCAAAAATATAGAGTAGGGGTATATTGGTAAATGATTAAAAAAAGAGTGTTGGACAAAAAAACCATAAAAAATCGCATCGTATTTACCATATTCTGAGATAAATAGGATTTTTTTTTAAATTTATTTAGTTTTCTTCAGTGAAATCGTATATAGGTAAATACGACCTGAAAAAAATATAAATTGTATTTACCTATTACAAACATAAATCAGATTGGTTCAATTTTTGTCAAGGGTATGTCCGTCCAAAAATATAGAGTGGGGGTATATTGGTAAACAGTTAAAAAAAAGAGTGTTGGACAAAAAAAAAATTGTCAGGGGTATGTCGGTCCAAAAATATAGAGTGGGAGTATATTGGTAAACAGTGGGGTACAAAATCAAGGGTACATTTTTATAATAAAAAAAAAGTGTTGGACAAAAAAAATTTGACAGGGGTATGTCGGTTCAAAAGTGATGTGACTTTTATAATATTGACATGTCTATAACGTTGCTGACATGGCAAATCCAAATAGACTTTACAATTTTTTAATAAAATTTAATTAAAAATAAATAACTAACTTAATTGATTCACATAGACGTCCATGTCATGTATCAAATATCAAAATTTAACTTTTGGCTTAGTAGAAAAATTATCACTAAATCTTAAATATTTTACCTCTTTGGGAATTATTTTATTATATGTTAATTAAAATTAATTTGACTTATACTATTCAGAGTCTCTTCATTCGTAAATTATACATAAGATATATTAATATTCTACTTCTCAGTTACTTTATGATAACACACATTTGTTCGTAGTTAACTTTACCTACTCGGTAATTTTGTACCCATATAGTTATATCTTTTACTTACAACAGTAACTTTTACATATTGATCGTACCTGATCTATAGGTGTAACGCTGATGTAGTCCCTTAGCTCGGTCGCTGGATGTCTTGGTGTCAGAGTCTGGGTCGCGCCTGGGTGGTACCTGCGAAGGCACTCCGACGCCCAAGTCAGCAGTCAATAGTGAATAGTGAATAGTAATAAATGACGTACCTAACACCTTGAGATTCGTGCCATATTTATAGCAATAGTTAATCGGGCATATTGGACTGCATTGGGCCTTGAGCCCACTCCAGAATAGTTGCCCCCCAAGCCTGGGTCGCTGGTAGGCGGGCTAAGGCTTGATTTGCTGCCCCCGAATGATGCTGAGAAGAAACGAGCAGTAAAGGAAGGGTCACCCTACAATTCTGACATGTGGGCGCGGCCATGAAAAATTATGCGACCTGCATGATGGGTCGCTCGGGACCCAACCTTCCAAAGGTCGCTGCCCTGCTGCGGTCACTTCGAATACTTTCGAGGTGCCATAAGTCTTGAGGTGTGATTGGTTAAATGGTGTGATTTCACATCTTCCGAGGTGACGCTTGGCCTCTCGTGGTGTGTGCTCTTCGTTTCCCCCGAGAATAAGTAATGAGGAAGGTGAAAAGATCGTCTCTTCGTTTTTGGGCACTGAAGTGCCCATTGGCCCACTATATAAGGTGGTGGGGTTTGAGGAAACCACTCTTCCTCTCCATTCATTCTTCGCTCCGAAAATCGAAAACGACCTCGTTGGCTCATTGTCTACCATTCGTCGCTCGCTCCAGGAACAGCTCGCCCGTGCCCCCTGCGCCAGTTTCATCTATCGGCCTCTCGGGTAACACGAACGCCCTTCTTTTAATTTTGCTTATTTCCTTGAAATTCCAACTAGCGGAGGGGTAAAGGCGGTCTGGGACGACCAGCTCGCCCCCTCTCGTGGTGTGTGCTCTATCTTGACCGCTTCCCCCTCTGCAGGTTTACTCTGGCCCGGACGAAGCAAACTCGCCGCATCTCCGGCAGCCCGACCGTTTCAATAGCTAAAGCAATGGCTCAGCCGAGCTCTGCTCCAGTAAGGTCGCCTTCCCCGTCTAAGAACGAATCACCCAAAGTTTCCGATACTACGACGGCCGCCTTCAAAATCTCAAAACGGTCGCCGGAACCGAGCTCGACCGATGTCGTCTTCCGACTCTCGCGATCCGATCGAATCGAGATGGATCCAAACCCTAGGAAGGTGCAGAAAGTTCGACCCCTTTTCTTCCACGAGATTCAAGTCGCCGACACTCAAACCGCCCATGCTCAGGCCGTTGAGAATCCAGCGCCCTTACAAAGCGTGCCAGGCGCGGCCCAAGACGCGGCTTTGGGCCCGGAGCAGATCGATCCTGACGTAGCGGCCGAGCAAGATATGTCTTGGGTTTCTGCAATCCTAAGGAGTCATAGGAGTAAAGTCCGCCGCCATACTTCGGACGAACAAGACTTGACCGCTTGATTTACGTCAAGGTGGCGAGTCGATGGCATGGAAAAAGATGAGAACATAGCGACTTGGCATGATGAGCTGAAATTTACAATGTACCGAGTCGTCTTCGAGCGGATGGGGATCGTTCCTCCTTTTACGCGTTTTCAACGGCAAGTCCTTCGTTACCTCAAGGTCGCCCCCTCACAGTTAAACCCGAACGCTTGGGCGTTCTTGCAAGGTTACGAGGATGTCCTGACAGCGCTTGGGCGGCCGGTCTCCTTGAGGCTATTTTTTACTTTGATGGAGATGAGCTATCTCTATGAGCCCGGTACCAAAGGAGCTCGCAAGGAGGCCGTCTCTTTGAAGAACAGGTCGCAATATAATTTTTTCAAACCGTACATGGAGTCTTTGCTTGAAGCGGGTGGAAGAATGATTTCTTCCGGGTCATTCTTACACAAAGGAAGCGATGAAAGGATAGCCAATTTGATACTGGACAAAATCTTTGGGGACGCCCTTGTGTGCACGACCGTTTGGTCATACGACCATTTTTTGAAGAAACCGGGGGCGTATTCATTTAAGGAAATTGAGCTCAATATTGGGGACCTTGATACAATCCATAGGCTCAGGCGGGTCGCCTCTCGCCAGTGGGGTCGCATTAAAATCAACAAGATAGTAGACGCCCGGGGCATAAAGGCCGTCAAAGCAGCTCTTGGTAGATGTTTGTTAAGACTTATTTGCTTTCGCGCGTTATTTTTGTATTATTCCTAACTCGAATCTTACTTCTTGCAGTTGATATGGCGGGCGTTCAGGATTTCGACTTCTTTTCTTAGTGGACGGGAGAGGATGGGGACAATTCTCCTCCTCGAGGAACGGCCGCCGCAAATGTTGATGGAGACGCCTCTCAACAGGCGGTTGCTAACGAATCATTGCTGATTGATCTGGATAATCCAGCGGCCAACACTGACAGATCAGTCGTCACCCCCAGCTCTCTGTCAATCGAGAAAACGAACAAAAGGGGACGCCAAGATGACGGCGGCCCAAACGAGAAGAAAAAACACAAGGGCCACAAAAGCAAGGGTCATTCGAGTCGGTCGGCTAACCTTGACTTGTCCGGCCTTGGGGACGACGCATCGTGCCCATTTCAAAGAAGAGCCTTTCAAGGTGATAGATGATGTGATGAAGGCGGCCGACCAACTTTTTACAAAATATCAAGAGGGAGAAGTGAACGTCCGCGGTAGGCGAGCTCTTAATTGATGTGCTTTGTCTAAATTGATAGTTTTGTAGAAGAACGGGTGGAGCCGATCAAGAAGATCAAGAGCTCGAACCAAAAGCCCAACAGTCGCCACCTACGAGCAAAAACTTCAAGATGCCGAGACTCAGATGACGGCCTTATTGATCACTCAAACTCGAGCTGAAGCGGCCCGGGATAATGCGATCGCTGTCAGGGATAAGGCGGTCGCAGAAAAAACTGAGGCTGAAAAGGAGGTTACTTCTTTGAAGGCCGGTTTGAATGCCGTGGAACAGGAGAGAGACAAGTACAAAGATCTTTTCAAGGAGGCCCGCACGCAGCTCGGGAGCGCCAAGTATCAATTCACCAACGCGGTCGACCAAATGAAGCTTGTAAACCCATATCGGTCATTAATGAGGCCGTGGTCAACTATGAACATTGCGTGGTTGGACAAGAGATCGCCCTTCCCTAGAAGGTTGAAAAGGGAAGGTCGTCCGTGAACGGTCGCCGCTTTTTCATGCCGATCAATCTTAATCCTAACCTTCTTTCATTTTACCGCTGCGAGCGCTTTAATATTTTTCGAATTACCATTTTTAGAGGTAATTAGGTTCATAAAATTAAAAATTTTGAATTACCTCTAAAAATGGTAATTAGAAAATTTCATTGTTTTTTGAACCTAATTACCTTATTTTGAGGTAATTAGAAAATTTTAAATTTTTTTGTTTGTATATTAAATTAATATTTAAACGCGTTTTATTTTGGAAATATGATACTAACGGTTTATGATTTAAATAGCAATATGTCAAAATATATAAAATGAGCAACATAAAAAAATATAATGTACAAATACAACTACTATGGGTCCAAAATGTTTAACAATGATGAAAATAAGCACGTGAAGTGGGTGAAGGCGACATCTAAGGCATCCCGGTCAATCTGTTTGCTCGCGCTGCCTCTCCTCATATGTCTCGGGACAAGCAGCTCTCGATGATATGGTGGATCCCGAGTGGCTGTGGCTCGCTCGCTCGTGGGTCCGCACCGAGTAAGACGCACTCGTTACCCGATCGTACCAAGGAAGGTAATCGGGATCGCACTCTCCGTGGTAGCCCGCCAATCTACTAGCCCGCCAAAATGTCGCGCCGAATCGATACATCAAAACTCCTCGTATGATCTCGTCCGCAGAGGAGCATTACGGAGGAGTGTCGAGTATCCGCCGAACCGCTTGGTCGTATAAAAGACCGCTTTCGTCACCGGGTGTAGAGGTAACTAAGAGCGGCTATACCCCAAGACCACCGGCCACACCGGCTTGAAGATCCTGGCGTATACATCCACCTCACCGCACTAATGTGTGACTCTTGTCACCCAGAATGGTGGTGCCTATCGAGGAAGAGCATGTAGCACCGTGCGGCACCGCTTCATAAGCACCTGTGCCATGTTCGCCTTGTAGGCGTCCTCTACACAGAGATCCTCGATATCGCCTCGTTATCCCTAAGCTCCTCGGATGATGAGAGCTCGATCCATGCCCAAACGATCAACGACCATGTGAAGAGCCTCAACAGAATCAAAATCGGCCTCGGTCCAATGGGGTGCCATCCAATGGCAAGTGGAGCAAAGACGGCCACATCATCCAAGGTGATTGTCATCTCCCAAAGGGCATGTGGAATGAACAGGTCTCGGATGCCACCTCTCCACAAAAGCGGATATCAACTCATGGTTGATTCCTCGCAGTGTGATGTCCAACTCGAAACCTTAGCCAGACGCAACCGATTGCTCTCACCGTGGGTGGTGGTCGATGAGGTCTAATTTTAGAAAACTTACGGCCGTGAGATACAACCTTTAGTTTCCGAGGTGAAAAAATTCAAATTAAACCAAACGTTATTAAAAATAAGTAATTAATTGTTGTTAAGTAAAATTAAAAAAAAAATTAAAATATTACCTCGCCTCTATCTATCCAAGACGCGCAAAGGCGTATCCCAGTGTAAATATAAGGGTGTGTGTGTTTGCACAGTCAGGGCAAATGAACCTCCCCTCCTCAACCTCCTCCCGAACCTCCCCTCCTCAACCTCCTCCTCCTCAACCTCCTCCTCCCTGAACCTCCTCCCCGAACCTCCTCCAAAGCCTCCCAACCGTCATGATACATCTCCCGGGTGCTCCTGTTGGTGCCGCATATGGTACTCATAATCGTGGTGGTCTTCATCCGCCGCCCATACCACAGAGTGAGGTCGCCGAGGTTGAGGCTCGTGCTCAACCATCTCTACCACTGCACGGGGGCTCTCGCGCGCTCGACGCTCGAAGCATGCCCAGCAGCTCGAGCCTCTGTAAAGTGTCCGGAGAAGGAGTCGCGCTACTACACGCCTCCCTGCATCATCGTGCTCGCGTCGTCATTTGCGGGTCTTCGCTCCCAAGACTCTGCTCGCTCTACGTTGTCTGATCGTCTACTCGCCACTGTTAAAAAAATAAATGTAATTAGAAATAGAAAATATTAAAAATTGAAAAAAAAAAAAAATTAGTTTTTCGGAATTACTAGGTAATTCCGAAAATTTTCGAAATACCTCGAAGTGAGGTAATTAGGTTCATATTCTGAACAGGAATTACCTCACTTTTGAGGTATTTCAAAATTTTCGAATTACCTAGTAATTCAAAATCCCATTCGAATTTACTTACTATTTCCGAAATTGTGAAATGTGAAATGTGAAATGTGATTTTTGTAAATTTTGTGGGTATTTTTGTCCAATTGGGAAATTATGGGGTGTGGTAGGGAATTTGGGGGTACGAAAAATAATACCCAAATTTTTATCTTATAATGTAATAATAATTAGTTATTTGATATCAATAGGAAAATTATTTATTATTTTTTATTACTAAATTTCTACTAATAATAATATAGATAACGTAAAATCGCTAACGAAAAACCGATCGACACGCAGTACATGATTAGAAGTTTAATACACACGAAAATAAACACGCGTACCTAATTAGAAAAAGTGCGACGCAATTAATAATAACGCGTGTACCAAAGTTAATATAACACGCGCATACCTAGCTAAAAATAATGCGTGGGTGCCTCGACATATATTTTTGAGTCTTTTTCAACTACGAGAGAAATACTGTTAGAACTTCGCGTCCGCGAAAAGACAATTTTTATTTTGAATTAGTCGGACAAAATTGGGGTATGACACTGACTGAGTTGAATACTTGTTCAAAAGTTTAAGAATATTATGATATTTCAAATCATGTGTAAGTTTCTCTTTAATCGACAAGTGTCATCAAAGAATATATTGTGAATAGTTAGAATATATATACTTTTACTAATACATACTAGGACACAAACCCGTGTCTACGCACGGGCGACTATGAAACTGTAAACAATTATTTTCTCCCAAGATATATACACGGGGCGACAAGAATAATTTGTTAGTCATACAGATTAGTAATTTATTACTCTGATATACGTAGTATATTTTGCCCTCTTATCTAAGTTTTCCAAAATGTGTAGGCCTAGAATGTTATTTGATACAAGCTATGGCCTAAAAATAATATGATAAAGATAATTCACTAAAAAATAATTGTGTATTATTGGTGTTAAAAGCGTTTAACGATATATCAATTTAGTCATTGACTTTTTCAAAAGTATTTTAATTTAGTCATTGATCCTAAACCCTAAACCCTTTACAAAATATTGACCATTTCTCACTTACATATGATTTGACCAGAAATATTTTAAAGCTCATCATATTTACCTTCCAGGAGATAGATACGATTTTCAGCACATTTTCCATCGTATTTATCTAGATATGATTTCCTCCCATAAACTTCAAAAAATAGTAAGTCGTATTTGTCTTCATAAAACATAAATTCGATTTTCCATAAAAAATCGCATCGTATTTACCATATTCTGAGATAAATAGGATTATTTTTTTAATATATTTGGTTTTCGTCAGTGAAAACGTATATAGGTAAATACGATCTGAAAAATATAAATTGTATTTACCTATTACAAACATAAATCAGATTGGTTCAATTTTTGTCAAGGGTATGTCCGTCCAAAAATATAGAGTGGGGTATATTGGTAAACAGTTAAAAAAAAGAGTGTTGGACAAAAAAAACCATAAAAAATCGCATCGTATTTACCATATTCTGAGATAAATAGGATTTTTTTTTAAATTTATTTAGTTTTCTTCAATGAAATCGTATATAGGTAAATACGACCTGAAAAAATATAAATTGTATTTACCTATTACAAACATAAATCAGATTGGTTCAATTTTTGTCAAGGGTATGTCCGTCCAAAAATATAGAGTGGGGGTATATTGGTAAACAGTTAAAAAAAAGAGTGTTGGACAAAAAAAAATTGTCAGGGGTATGTCGGTCCAAAAATATAGAGTGGGAGTATATTGCAGAAACAAGTGTAAGATAAAATCAAAGTGTACATTTTTATAATAAAAAAAAGTGTTGAAAAAAAAAATTTGTGTGTATGTCGGTTCAAAAGTGATGTGACTTTTATAATATTGACATGTCTATAACGTTGCTTTGACATGGCAAATCCAAATAGACTTTACAATTTTTAATAAAATTTAATTAAAAATAAATAACTAACTTAATTGATTCACATAGACGTCCATGTCATGTATCAAATATCAAAATTTAACTTTTGGCTTAGTAGAAAAATTATCACTAAATCTTAAATATTTTACCTCTTTGGGAATTATTTTATTATATGTTAATTAAAATTAATTTGACATATACTATTCAGAGTCTCTTCATTCGTAAATTATACATAAGATATATTAATATTCTACTTCTCAGTTACTTTATGATAACACACATTTGTTCGTAGTTAACTTTACCTACTCGGTAATTTTGTACCCATATAGTTATATCTTTTACTTACAACAGTAACTTTTACATATTGATCGTACTCGATCTATAGGTGTAACGATGTAGTCCCTTAGCTCGATCATTTGGATGTCTTGGTGTCGAGTCCGGTCGCTACTGGGTGGTACTGCGAAGGCACTCGACGCCAAGTCGTGATCAATAGTGAATAGTGAATAGTAATAAATGACGTACCTAACACCTTGAGATTCGTGCCATATTTATAGCAATAGTTAATCGGGCATATTGGACTGCATTGGGCCTTGAGCCCACTCCAGAATAGTTGCCCCCCAAGCCTGGGTCGCTGGTAGGCGGGCTAAGGCTTGATTTGCTGCCCCCGAATGATGCTGAGAAGAAACGAGCAGTAAAGGAAGGGTCACCCTACAATTCTGACATGTGGGCGCGGCCATGAAAAATTATGCGACCTGCATGATGGGTCGCTCGGGACCCAACCTTCCAAAGGTCGCTGCCCTGCTGCGGTCACTTCGAATACTTTCGAGGTGCCATAAGTGCTGAGGTGACAGTTGGTTAAATGGTGTGATTTCACATCTTCCGAGGTGACGCTTGGCCTCTCCAGGGTGTGCCTCTTCGTTTCCCCCAGAATAAGTAATGAGGGAAGGTGAAAAGATGCGTCTCTTCGTTTTTGGGCCTGAAGTGCCCATTGGCCCACTATATAAGGTGGTGGGGTTTGGAGGAAACCACTCTTCCCTCTCCATTCATTCTTCGCTCCGAAAATCGAAAACGACCTCGTTGGCTCGCTGTCTACCATTCGTCGCTCGCTCCAGAAGCGGCCGCCGCGTGCCCCCTGCGCCAGTTTCATCTATCGGCCTCTCAGGTAACACGAACGTCCTTCTTTTAATTTTGCTTATTTCCTTGAAATTCCAACTAGCGGAGGGGGTAGCAGGTCGGGGGACGACCAGCTCGCCCCCTCTCGTGGTGTGTGCTCTATCTTGACCGCTTCCTCTGCGCAGTTTACTCGCCCGACGAAGCAAACTCGCCGCATCTCCGGCAGCCCGACCGTTTCAATAGCTAAAGCAATGGCTCAGCCGAGCTCTGCTCCAGTAAGGTCGCCTTCCCCGTCTAAGAACGAATCACCCAAAGTTTCCAGCCCTGACCGGTCGCCTTCAAAATCTCAAAACGGGTCGCCCGGAACTTCGAGCTCGACCTCGATGTCGTCTTCCGACTCCTCTCGGCGGTCTGATCGAACTGAGATGGATCCAAACCCTAGGGAAGGTGCAGAAAGTTCGACCCCTTTTCTTCCTGAGATTCAAGTCGCCGACACTCAAACCGCCCATGCTCAGGCCGTTGAGAATCCAGCGCCCTTACAAAGCGTGCCAGGCGCGGCCCAAGACGCGGCTTTGGGCCCGGAGCAGATCGATCCTGACGTAGCGGCCGAGCAAGATATGTCTTGGGTTTCTGCAATCCTAAGGAGTCATAGGAGTAAAGTCCGCCGCCATACTTCGGACGAACAAGACTTGACCGCCCAGTTTTACGCTGAAGGCTGGCGAGTCGATGGCATGGAAAAAGATGAGAACATAGCGACTTGGCATGATGAGCTGAAATTTACAATGTACCGAGTCGTCTTCGAGCGGATGGGGATCGTTCCTCCTTTTACGCGTTTTCAACGGCAAGTCCTTCGTTACCTCAAGGTCGCCCCCTCACAGTTAAACCCGAACGCTTGGGCGTTCTTGCAAGGTTACGAGGATGTCCTGACAGCGCTTGGGCGGCCGGTCTCCTTGAGGCTATTTTTTACTTTGATGGAGATGAGCTATCTCTATGAGCCCGGTACCAAAGGAGCTCGCAAGGAGGCCGTCTCTTTGAAGAACAGGTCGCAATATAATTTTTTCAAACCGTACATGGAGTCTTTGCCGAGCGGGTGGAAGAATGATTTCTTCTGGGTCGTTCCTTACACAAAGGAAGCGATGAAAGGGATAGCCAATTTGATACCTGGACAAAATGCTGGGACGCCCCTTGTGCCGACCGTTTGGTCATACGACCATTTTTTGAAGAAACCGGGGGCGTATTCATTTAAGGAAATTGAGCTCAATATTGGGGACCTTGATACAATCCATAGGCTCAGGCGGGTCGCCTCTCGCGTCCAGGGGGTCGCATTAAAATCAACAAGATAGTAGACGCCCGGGGCATAAAGGCCGTCAAAGCAGCTCTTGGTAGATGTTTGTTAAGACTTATTTGCTTTCGCGCGTTATTTTTGTATTATTCCTAACTCGAATCTTACTTCTTGCAGTTGATATGGCGGGCGTTCAGGATTTCGACTTCTTTTCTTAGTGGACGGGAGAGGATGGGGACAATTCTCCTCCTCGAGGAACGGCCGCCGCAAATGTTGATGGAGACGCCTCTCAACAGGCGGTTGCTAACGAATCATTGCTGATTGATCTGGATAATCCAGCGGCCAACACTGACAGATCAGTCGTCACCCCCAGCCCTCTTTCAATCGAGAAAACGAACAAAAGGGGACGCCAAGATGACGGCGGCCCAAACGAGAAGAAAAAACACAAGGGCCACAAAAGCAAGGGTCATTCGAGTCGGTCGGCTAACCTTGACTTGTCCGGCCTTGGGGACGACGACTGTGCCCATTTCAAAGAAGAGCCTTTCAAGGTGATAGATGATGTGATGAAGGCGGCCGACCAACTTTTTACAAAATATCAAGAGGAGAAAGCGAACGTCTGGCGCGGTGGCGAGCTCTTAATTGATGTGCTTTGTCTAAATTGATAGTTTTGGCCGAAGAACGGGTGGAGCTGATCAAGAAGATCGAAGAGCTCGAACCAAAAGCCCAACAGGTCGCCACCTACGAGCAAAAACTTCAAGATGCCGAGACTCAGATGACGGCCTTATTGATCACTCAAACCGAGCCGGCGGCGGGATAATGCGATCATTTATCGGGGATAAAGCGGTCGCGGCGAGGGTGAAAAGGAGGTTACTTCTTTGAAGGCGGTTTGAATCTTTGTGGAGCAGGGAGAGAGACAAGTACAAAGATCTTTTCAAGGAGGCCCGTGCACTGCAGCTCGGGAGCGCCAAGTATCAATTCTGCGCGGTCGACCAAATGAAGCTTGTAAACCCATCTCTCGTCGTTAATGAGGCCGTGGTCAACTATGAACATTGCGTGGTTGGACAAGAGATCGTCCCTTCCCTAGAAGGTTGAAAAGGGAAGGTCGTCCCGTGAACGGGTCGTCGTTTTCATCGCCGATCAATCTTAATCCTAACCTTCTTTCATTTTTACGCTGCGAGCGGCCTTTAATATTTTTGAATTACCATTTTTAGAGGTAATTAGGTTCATAAAATTAAAAAATTTGAATTACCTCTAAAAATGGTAATAGAAAATTTCATTGTTTTTGAACCAGGAATTACCTTATTTTGAGGTAATTAGAAAATTTTAAATTTTTTTGTTTGTATATTAAATTAATATTTAAACGCGTTTTATTTTGGAAATATGATACTGACGGTTTATGATTTAAATAGCAATATGTCAAAATATATAAAATGAGCAACATAAAAAAATATAATGTACAAATACAACTACTATGGGTCCAAAATGTTTAACAATGACTGAAAATAAGCACGTGAAGTGGGTGAGCAGGCGACATCTAAGGCATCCTGTCAATGCATTTGCTCTCTGCACCTCTCCTCATATGTCTCTCGGGACAAGAGGCTCTCGATGATATGGTGGATCCCGAGGTGGTGTGGCTCGCTCTCTGCTCGTGGGTGCAGCACGGAGTAAGACGCACTCGTTACTCCGATCGTACTCAAGGAAGGTAATCAGATCGCACTCTCTGTGGTAGCCCGCCAATCTACTAGCCCGCCAAAATGTCCGCGCCGAATCGATACATCAAGAACCCTCGTATGATCTGTCCCGCAGAGGAGCATTACGGAGGAGTGTCGAGTATCCGCCGAACCGCTTGGTCGTATAAAAGACCGCGTCGGTGGGTGTAGAGGTAACTAAGAGCGGCTATACCCCAAGACCACCGCCACACCTCTTGAAGATCACGAGCGAGATACATCCACCTCACGGCACTAATGTGTGACTCTTGTCGGCCAGAATGGTGGTGCCTATCGAAGAGCATGCATAGCACCGTGCGGCGCGCTCATAAGCACCCCGTGCCATGTTCGCCTTGTAGGCGTCCTCTACACAGAGATCCTCGATCATCGCCCCTGTTATCCCTAAGCTCTCGGATGACGAGAGCTCCGATCCATGCCCAAACGATCAACGACCATGTGAAGAGCCTCAACAGAATCAAAAATCGCCTCGTGGTCCAATGGGGTGCCATCAAATGCAAGTGGAGCAAAGACGGCCACATCATCAAGGTGATTGTCATCTCCCAAAGGGCATGTGGAATGAGCAGTCTCGGGATGCCACCTCTCCACAAAAGCGGATATCAACTCATGGTTGATTCCCCTCGAAAGTGTGATGTCCAACTCGTAAAGCTTAGCCGGACGCAAACGAGGTGCTCTACCACGTGGGTGGTGGTCGATGGGTCTAATTTTAGAAAACTTACGCCGTGAGATACAACCTTTAGTTTAGAGGTTGAAAAATTCAAATTAAACCAAACGTTATTAAAAATAAGTAATTAATTGTTGTTAAGTAAAATTAAAATAAAAAATTAAAATATTACCTCGCCTCTATCTATCCAAGACGCGCGAGGCGTATCCCGGTGTAAATATAAGGGTGTGTTTGCACACAGTTCAGGCGGTGAACCTCCCCTCCTCAACCTCCTCCCTGAACCTCCCCTCCTCAACCTCCTCCTCCTCAACCTCCTCCTCCTGAACCTCCTCCTGAACCTCCTCCAAAGCCTCACAACCGTCATGATACATCTCTGGGTGCTCCTGTTGGTGCCGCATATGGTACTCATAATCAGGGTGGTCTTCTATCCGCTGCCCATACCGGGGCTGAGGCTGCTGAGGTTGAGGCTCAGGCTCAACCATCTCTACCACTCTGGCACGGGCTCTCGCGCTCGGCGCTCGAAGCATGCCCAGCAGACTCACGAGCCTCGTAAAGTGTCCGGAGAAGAGTATCGCTACTCACGCCCTCCCTGAATCATCGTGCTCGTCGTCGGCGCGGTGTTTGCTCGAAGACTCTCGCCGCTCTACGTTGTCTGATTGTCTACTCGCCACTGTTAAAAAAATAAATGTAATTAGAAATAGAAAATATTAAAAATTGAAAAAAAAAAAAAAAAATTAGTTTTTAGATTACTAGGTAATTAGAAAAATTCGAAATACCTCGAAGTGAGGTAATTAGGTTCATATTTCTGAACCGGAATTACCTCACTTTTGAGGTATTTCCGAAATTCTTTTCGGAATTACCTAGTAATTCCGAAAATCCCATTCGAATTTACTTACTATTTCCGAAATTGTGAAATGTGAAATGTGATTTTTGTAAATTTTCAGGGGTATTTTTGTCCAATTGGGAAATTATGGGGGTGTGGTAGGGAATTTGGGGGGTACGAAAAATAATACCCAAATTTTTTATCTTATAATGTAATAATAATTAGTTATTTGATATCAATAGGAAAATTATTTATTATTTTTTTATTACTAAATTTCTACTAATAATAATATAGATAACGTAAAATCGCTAACGAGTACCGAATGACACGAGTACATGATTAGAAGTTTAATACACACGAAAATAAACACGCGTACCTAATTAGAAAAAGTGCGCACGCAATTAATAATAACGCGTGTACCAGGTTAATATAACACGCGTACCTAGCTAAAAATAATGCGTGGGTGCCTCGACATATATTTTTGAGTCTTTTTTCAACTACGAGAGAAATACCGTTAGAACTTCGCGTCCGCGAAAAGACAATTTTTATTTTGAATTAGTCGGACAAAATTGGGGTATGACACTGACTGAGTTGAATACTTGTTCAAAAGTTTAAGAATATTATGATATTTCAAATCATGTGTAAGTTTCTCTTTAATCGACAAGTGTCATCAAAGAATATATTGTGAATAGTTAGAATATATATACTTTTACTAATACATACTAGGACACAAACCCGTGTCTACGCACGGGCGACTATGAAACTGTAAACAATTATTTTCTCCCAAGATATATACACGGGGCGACAAGAATAATTTGTTAGCCATACAGATTAGTAATTTATTACTCTGATATACGTAGTATATTTTGCCCTCTTATCTAAGTTTTCCAAAATGTGTAGGCCTAGAATGTTATTTGATACAAGCTATGGCCTAAAAATAATATGATAAAGATAATTCACTAAAAAATAATTGTGTATTATTGGTGTTAAAAGCGTTTACGATATATCAATTTAGTCATTGACTTTTTCAAAAGTATTTTAATTTAGTCATTGATCCTAAACCCTAAACCCTTTACAAAATATTGACCATTTCTCACTTACATATGATTTGACCAGAAATATTTTAAAGCTCATCATATTTACCTTCCAGGAGATAGATACGATTTTCAGCACATTTTGCATCGTATTTATCTAGATATGATTTCCTCCCATAAACTTCAAAAAATAGTAAGTCGTATTTGTCTTCATAAAACATAAATTCGATTTTCCATAAAAAATCGCATCGTATTTACCATATTCTGAGATAAATAGGATTATTTTTTTAATATATTTGGTTTTCGTCAGTGAAAACGTATATAGGTAAATACGATCTGAAAAATATAAATTGTATTTACCTATTACAAACATAAATCAGATTGGTTCAATTTTTGTCAAGGGTATGTCCGTCCAAAAATATAGAGTGGGGTATATTGGTAAACAGTTAAAAAAAAGAGTGTTGGACAAAAAAAACCATAAAAAATCGCATCGTATTTACCATATTCTGAGATAAATAGGATTTTTTTTTAAATTTATTTAGTTTTCTTCAGTGAAATCGTATATAGGTAAATACGACCTGAAAAAAATATAAATTGTATTTACCTATTACAAACATAAATCAGATTGGTTCAATTTTTGTCAAGGGTATGTCCGTCCAAAAATATAGAGTGGGGTATATTGGTAGCAGTTAAAAAAAGAGTGTTGGACAAAAAAAAAAATTATCGGGTATGTCGGTCCAAAAATATAGAGTGGGAGTATATTGGTAAACAGTGGGGTACAAAATCAATGGTACATTTTTATAATAAAAAAAAGTGTTGGACATAAAAAATTTGACAGGGGTATGTCGGTTCAAAGGTGATGTGACTTTTATAATATTGACATGTCTATAACGTTGCTGACGTGGCAAATCCAAATAGACTTTACAATTTTTTAATAAAATTTAATTAAAAATAAATAACTAACTTAATTGATTCACATAGACGTCCATGTCATGTATCAAATATCAAAATTTAACTTTTGGCTTAGTAGAAAAATTATCACTAAATCTTAAATATTTTACCTCTTTGGGAATTATTTTATTATATGTTAATTAAAATTAATTTGACATATACTATTCAGAGTCTCTTCATTCGTAAATTATACATAAGATATATTAATATTCTACTTCTCAGTTACTTTATGATAACACACATTTGTTCGTAGTTAACTTTACCTACTCGGTAATTTTGTACCCATATAGTTATATCTTTTACTTACAACAGTAACTTTTACATATTGATCGTACCTGATCTATAGGTGTAACGCTGATGTAGTCCCTTAGCTCGATCATTTGGATGTCTTGGTGTCAGAGTCTGGGTCGCGCCTGGGTGGTACCTGCAAAGCACTCCGACGCCCAAGTCAGCAGTCAATAGTGAATAGTGAATAGTAATAAATGACGTACCTAACACCTTGAGATTCGTGCCATATTTATAGCAATAGTTAATCGGGCATATTGGACTGCATTGGGCCTTGAGCCCACTCCAGAATAGTTGCCCCCCAAGCCTGGGTCGCTGGTAGGCGGGCTAAGGCTTGATTTCTTGCCCGAATGATGATTGAGAAGAAAGCGATAAAGGAAGGGTCACCCTACAATTCTGACATGTGGGCGCGGCCATGAAAAATTATGCGACCTGCATGATGGGTCGCTCGGGACCCAACCTTCCAAAGGTCGCTGCCCTGCTGCGGTCACTTCGAATACTTTCGAGGTGCCATAAGTGCTGAGGTGACAGTTGGTTAAATGGTGTGATTTCACATCTTCCGAGGTGACGCTTGGCCTCTCCAGGGTGTGCCTCTTCGTTTCCCCCAGAATAAGTAATGAGGGAAGGTGAAAAGATGCGTCTCTTCGTTTTTGGGCCTGAAGTGCCCATTGGCCCACTATATAAGGTGGTGGGGTTTGGAGGAAACCACTCTTCCCTCTCCATTCATTCTTCGCTCCGAAAATCGAAAACGACCTCGTTGGCTCGCTGTCTACCATTCGTCGCTCGCTCCAGGAACAGCTCGCCCGTGCCCCCTGCGCCAGTTTCATCTATCGGCCTCTCAGGTAACACGAACGTCCTTCTTTTAATTTTGCTTATTTCCTTGAAATTCCAACTAGCGGAGGGGGTAGCAGGTCGGGGGACGACCAGCTCGCCCCCTCTCGTGGTGTGTGCTCTATCTTGACCGCTTCCCCCTCTGCAGGTTTACTCTGGCCCGGACGAAGCAAACTCGCCGCATCTCCGGCAGCCCGACCGTTTCAATAGCTAAAGCAATGGCTCAGCCGAGCTCTGCTCCAGTAAGGTCGCCTTCCCCGTCTAAGAACGAATCACCCAAAGTTTCCAGCCCTGACCGGTCGCCTTCAAAATCTCAAAACGGGTCGCCCGGAACTTCGAGCTCGACCTCGATGTCGTCTTCCGACTCCTCTCGGCGGTCTGATCGAACTGAGATGGATCCAAACCCTAGGGAAGGTGCAGAAAGTTCGACCCCTTTTCTTCCTGAGATTCAAGTCACCGACACTCAAACCGCCCATGCTCAGGCCGTTGAGAATCCAGCGCTTTACAAAGCGTGCAGCAGCGCGCCCAAGCGCGCTTTGGGCCCGAGCGATCGATCCCGACGTAGCGGCCGAGCAAGATATGTCTTGGGTTTCTGCAATCCTAAGGAGTCATAGGACTAAAGTCCGCCGCCATACTTCGGACGAACAAGACTTGACCGCCCAGTTTTACGCTGAAGGCTGGCGAGTCGATGGCATGGAAAAAGATGAGAACATAGCGACTTGGCATGATGAGCTGAAATTTACAATGTACCGAGTCGTCTTCGAGCGGATGGGGATCGTTCCTCCTTTTACGCGTTTTCAACGGCAAGTCCTTCGTTACCTCAAGGTCGCCCCCTCACAGTTAAACCCGAACGCTTAGGCGTTCTTGCAAGGTTACGAGGATGTCCCCGACAACATTGGGCGGCCGGTCTCTTGAGGCTATTTTTACTTTGATGGAGATGAGCTATCTCTATGAGCCCGGTACCAAAGGAGCTCGCAAGGAGGCCGTCTCTTTGAAGAACAGGTCGCAATATAATTTTTTCAAACCGTACATGGAGTCTTTGCCGAGCGGGTGGAAGAATGATTTCTTCTGGGTCGTTCTTCACAAAGGAAGCGATGAAAGGGATAGCCAATTTGATACCTGGACAAAATGTTGGGACGCCCCTTGTGCCGACCGTTTGGTCATACGACCATTTTTTGAAGAAACCGGGGGCGTATTCATTTAAGGAAATTGAGCTCAATATTGGGGACCTTGATACAATCCATAGGCTCGGCGGGTCGCCTCGCGTCGTGGGGTCGATTAAAATCAACAAGATAGTAGACGCCGGGGCATAAAGGCGTCAAAGCGGCTCTTGGTAGATGTTTGTTAAGACTTATTTGCTTTCGCGCGTTATTTTTGTATTATTCCTAACTCGAATCTTACTTCTTGCAGTTGATATGGCGGGCGTTCAGGATTTCGACTTCTTTTCTTAGTGGACGGGAGAGGATGGGGACAATTCTCCTCCTCGAGGAACGGCCGCCGCAAATGTTGATGGAGACGCCTCTCAACAGGCGGTTGCTAACGAATCATTGCTGATTGATCTGGATAATCCCGCCAACAACGACGATGATCGATCGTCACCCCGACCCTCTTTCAATCGAAAACGAACAAAGGACGCCAAGATGATGTGGCGCCCAAACGAGAAGAAAAACACAAGGGCCACAAAAGCAGTGGTCATTCTAGTCGGTCGGCTAACCTTGACTTGTCCGGCCTTGGGGACGACGACTGTGCCCATTTCAAAGAAGAGCCTTTCAAGGTGATAGATGATGTGATGAAGGCGGCCGACCAACTTTTTACAAAATATCAAGAGGGAGAAGCTGAACGTCTGGCAGGTAGGCGAGCTCTTAATTGATGTGCTTTGTCTAAATTGATAGTTTTGGTCGAAGAACGGGTGGAGCTGATCAAGAAGATCGAAGAGCTCGAACCAAAAGCCCAACAGGTCGCCACCTACGAGCAAAAACTTCAAGATGCCGAGACTCAGATGACGGCCTTATTGATCACTCAAACTGGAGCTGAAGCGGCCCGGGATAATGCGATCGCTGTCAGGGATAAGGCGGTCGCAGAAAAAACTGAGGCTGAAAAGGAGGTTACTTCTTTGAAGGCCGGTTTGAATGCTGTGGAACAGGAGAGAGACAAGTACAAAGATCTTTTCAAGGAAGCCCGTACCAGAGCTCTGGGAGCGGCCA
This sequence comes from Oxytropis ochrocephala, assembly GCA_020916435.1. Classification (NCBI taxonomy): domain Eukaryota; kingdom Viridiplantae; phylum Streptophyta; class Magnoliopsida; order Fabales; family Fabaceae; genus Oxytropis; species Oxytropis ochrocephala. The sequence continues at coordinate 50,438,519 of CM037092.1, read as the reverse complement.
AGTATCAATTCACCAACGCGGTCGACCAAATGAAGCTTGTAAACCCATCTCTGGTCGTTAATGAGGCTGTGGTCAACTATGAACATTGCGTGGTTGGACAAGAGATCGTCCTTCCCTAGAAGGTTGAAAAGGGGAAGGTCGTCCGTGAACGGGTCGTCGTTTTTCATGCTGATCAATCTTAATCCTAACCTTCTTTCATTTTACCCGCCTGCGAGCGGCCTTTAATATTTTGAACTTTCGTCCGCCTGCGAGCGGTTTTCAAATATTCTGAACTATTTTGTCCGCCATCGAGCGGTTGACTTAATTTTGTAATCAACGGTGGTAAACTCTTAACCAATTAATGAATGTTCAATGTTTCTGTAGCTTGTAACGCCCAAAAAAATTAATTAAGTGATTATTTAACTAATTTAATTAAGTGATTATTTGACTAATTTAATTAAGTAATATTTTAGTTGTGTATATTAAAATAAATATAAGGTGTTGTAGTGATTAGTTATATTAAAAATAGAGTATTTAATATGACTAAGAGGTGTTAGGTAGTAAATAAGGGAGTGGGGAATTAATTAAAATAGGGAGTGGTTGAAGTAGCTAGGGGGTGCAAATAAAGGGCCCATGGCCCACAAATAGGCCCAAACTAAAGGAATAACCTTAGGGGTAGGGTTTCCTACCCATTAGAAGCAAAGAAATGAAAAAAAAAATGGAGAGAGGGACAGCCATGGGGAGGTGCTTGTGACTAATGGTGTGGGGAAGGAGAGGAAAAATTCATCCTTGCTTGGGTAAGTTGGTATTTAGTACCAATCTTCTCCATTTTCTTTCTCTACCTATTAGTGTAAGTTTCCTACACTAATTCCTTCCCATTTTCCTTTTCCATGGATGGGTTTTTGAAGCTCAAAGTAGGAGAGCTTCCATATTTGGTGGTTTCTTGTGTTTTTGGAGGAGAAGCTTCTTGGGTTTTCAATTTTGAGGTTAGGGGATTCTCATTTATGTCTATAATAATTTGTATGATATGTATTGTGTGTGGAGTAGCACTAGGTTGCTTGATTTGTGTGAATTTTATGTTAATTATATGTTGGTTGTTGTATTTGATGTTCAACTTGATGATATTATGGTGTTTGTTGTTGGAATTAAATGTATGTGGAATATGCATGCTAGGTGTTTGAATAAATGCTTCAATGTGAATAAATGTGAGAATGTGTGGATTTAATGATGGTGATTAATTGTCTAGATGATGTGTTGTTAAATTGGGTGTTGAATTGTTGAATAAAAATGTTGTTGAATTAAATTGATGATGAGTTTTACTTGTTTATGGTCTTTGTGTGGTTTTCTGGACACTGTTTCAGTATTTTCAAAACTGGTACTGTTTGATTGAGTCAAAAATTATGTGGCTGAGTGTTTTCGAAAATAGACTTAAAGCCGGTCGTTTGGGCACTAGTTTCGTTAAATTCGGAGTTGTGTAGCTCCAGTTATGAGTCTCTAAAGTCGAGTCAAATTTCTAGAGTCAATCTGTGGGTAGGTGCGGTTTTTGCAAGAGTTATGCCTTCAAATGAACTCCGTTATGAACGATTCTTTTTCCATTAGAAACTATACTCAAATTGCTTTTGTTCGGGCTAAGGTTTTGTCCCATTTGGTCAAGTTTAAGTCATTTTAGAGTAAAATGAAGTGGGAGGACAGAATCTGTCCAGTCTGGGGACTGTTCGGGTTGTTTCTAAAAACTGTACTAATTGGTTCACTGTTTTGAAAATCTAAAGATATATCCAGAAACTACATATCCGTGGCTTTCCAAGAGTGGTCTCTTGTAATTTTTCGATGTCGTTTGCTATTTTAAATACTCTTGAAGTAGGTGCACTGCTGTAGGAATCCATCATTTTGTGCGGGTGTTGCCAATGTTGCCCGAAGTGTCAAAAATGCTATTTTGATCCTTTGAACCTTTTTAGTCCCTAAAAATGTCAGCTTGGCGCCTAGGTACCCAAAATGTGTCTAAGTGATGGTTTAGTCCCTAAGAATTAGTTTAATCTTTGGTGTGACAAACTAGTCCCTAAGAATTAAATTAATCCTTGGCGTGACGAAATAATCCCTTAGTGTCTAATTAGTCCCAATATGTCAAAATAATTTCCTAAGTCCCTAAATTAATCTTTGGTGTGTCAAAATGGTCCTTAAGTGAAGAAAAGGTCCCTATGGGGTGGTTTGGTCCTTAGGTGGGATTTAATTAAGAATTGATAAGTGGTGGTTAATAAATGATGTGGTGATGATTAATAATTGATCATGTGGTGGTTAATAAATGATCAACGTGGTGGTTTATCATTGATCAAGTGGTGGTCAATAAATGATGTGGTGGTGATTAATAATTGATAATGTGGTGGGTGATAATTGATGATATGGTGGTTGAAATTGATGTGATGTGATTGTTGTGTTGTGATGCATTTGTCATAGTGTCACATGAATCATATGCATTACGAGACGGGGCTTTCGCCAATTTGCGACGGAGGCTTCGCCACATGTGGTGGGTACCCGACGGGTTTTTTTTGAGGTGATGATGGATCCACATGCATATTGCACACATGCATACCATCATGCATTCCTTGGATTCTCATTGATGCTTAATTAATCCTCTGTTGTGACTTGTTGATGTTCTAATTGAATGGTGAATGCTTAATTGCTATGACTTGCTGTTACTAGATGTTTTCCGAATATAATGCTTATCTTACTTGTTATTATTTATGTAAAGAGACTCACCCTAGCATTTTTATGTTGCCTGCTCTCGTGGCGACATGCAGGTGAATCTGAGTGAAGATACCTAGGCTTTTGGGGTCTTGAGTCGGCTCTGATCTAGTAACACCCGGGATTGGGGTCTTAGTATTGTTATTTTATGTTTTGGACTGAACTGATTTAAATTGTATAATGAGGGTGTTGAACTTGATTTTATTTTCCGCTCTTTGTGAACTATTTTTGGATGATTGTAAACATTAAACAGTTTTAGGGTTCTATCCCTTGTGACATGATATGCAGTTTACGCACTAGATGCGTTTGAGTTTTTAAATATGTTTTGATGATGTTTTGTTAAATGTACCACCCTCTTTGAGGTGCGTGGACAAATTTTGAAAAACTCTGATTTTTATTAAATAAATAATAAGTAGTTGAAGGGGGTGTTACATTAGTGGTATCAGAGCAGTTCGGTCCGTCCGGCCAAGTTGTCGAGTCTATTAACCCTCGAGTCTTGGTACTCGTTTTAAATCATAACTATGTTACTGTTTATTACTGTTAATTTTGTTGGTTTGTTAATTAATTGACGTGACTTGTGACTTAATTGTTAGATTACGATTGAAAATTATATTGTATTATTGAAGTATATGTGACTGAACTGTGTAACTGGTGGTTATACCATTGATTTTGTCTGTTCGTGACTGTTGTCTGTATCATTAAGATGTGTGATTAAAAGAGTTCTAACGACGTCAAAGGAGTGAAAGTCGTGACAACGCCTTCGCACTCCGGACTGCGTTAAAAGTCTTTTAATGTAGTAGTTATAAATTGAAAGGGAAGTAGTTTTGTGACCTTGATTAGTTGGTTGCATGAGTAGGAGGGATTGATCACCCCAATAACTCATCCCCAATGAAAGAGGCGACAATAACTCATGGTTATTACTAAATTCGGACGCATGCACTAATTTTGATTTGAGTGATTGCTTGATTAGCTTGTTAGAATATAGAAAGTAATTTTTATATGACCTAACCGTGTTAAGTATACACTGAACAATATTTGAGGACTGTTTGTTAAAAAATTGTTGCACTTGATTGACGTTTCTGCTATAGGTTGATTGTTACTGTGATGTATATGAGTTTAGGAACTTGATTTGACTTGTGCTTAATTGTTTCGAAGATGGCATGCTAAAATGAAATGTTGTATAATACTATATTTTCATTTTCTCGATTAAGATTGCATAACTTGAAGTTTTGACATTTTCCGTGTTTCAATTTGGCTTGTTTCATGAGCATGATATGATTTGTCAAAAATGGAATGAGTAACTTTTCTTACCTTCCGAGTTTATGATGGAAATCAAATTTTGAACTAATAAGTATTGTTTATGTGGTTGCATGCTTGAGTGATAGTAAGGTTGAACTTCGCATATAGTTTCCTTTTTGGACAAACTGTGAATTCTATGGGTTTCGAAAAAGCGGTACTTGGAAAATTTTGTGCTATTGGGAATGAATGGGATGTCAAATTAGTGTTGAATTTTGTTTCCAAGTTGTTCTAAGATGTTATTTCAAAATGAGACATGATTTCGGCTTTTGCACCAATTAGGTTGTGGTTAGGTGTTGTTTGAAAATGATGAAGTTTTACACTAATTGCATGGTTAGGTGAGTTAAAAATTTTATGCTATGAGAAGGTGAGTCCAATAATAATTATCAATGTTTTAGAGACAAAGGTGTGTAATTTTAAGTGTTTTCTGACTGTGAACTACAAGTGTATAATTGCGTTCGTTTTATGACTTAACTTGGCATTGTTGTTGCTATCACTAGTATTAATTGGCACTTCTTGAAAAAATTGTTTTACATGGGTTATAAACCTAATGATGAAAAACTGTGCAACGGGATAATTTGTGCACTTCTATTTCTTGAATTGTTTTCCTTGCTAAATGTTGACAAGAGTGTTTAATTTCATTTGTTTAAGCAAATAGCGAGTCTTGTATCGAAGCAATCGTATCATAATGCATGTGTTGAATTATGTTTCTTTTGTGATATGAACTCGATTCAAATTGGTAAGATATTATGTTCCATGTTATTTTCTAGAGGAGTTGTAAAATTGCATGTAGCCAATCCCTAAGAATAGAGAAATTCGAAGAATATGCCTATATGTTGAATCTTTTCGGAATTGTGTGTTTAAATTAGTTGCATGATTGGTTATGCTTGTTTGGCGTTTGATGAAATGCAAAAGTATGTGTTGATTATAATTGGTCTTGGTAATTGATCATGATGAGTTTGACTTGCTTAAGGTTTTGTGCTTAGAATGAAAGCATGATTGTTATACAACTTAGGAGTAGGAATGACGTCAGAATCAATGCCTTAGGTTGAGATTCATGGGGACCGGTAAAGCTATGCATACTTTTTGCGAACTTTCTGAAAATGCTATTTTTATAAAACTCGGTGTAGAATTATTAGTAATGGTGGCTGAATTATGATGATTGTTTGTGTTGTTGAATTCACTGTTTTGAGATGTTCTGACATGGGTTCAGTATTTCAGTGACTGAGAACGTTTTACTAATTGAAAAATTATGTGGTTTGTCATTTCGAAAACTTGATTGAATGCTTGTTAATTTGCCACTGATTTGGTTGCATTTGGAGTTGTAGAACTCGAGTTATAGGTGAAACAAGTTAGGTTAAAATTCTGGAGATAATCTGGACATAGGGTCAGTGTTTTGGTTACTGCGTTTTCAAAAGAGCTCATTTTCGAACGAATCCAATTTCTTTGAAAACTTGACAGAATTTTCCTCACTTTATGCACAAGTTTCATGCAATTTGATCGAGTTTTGGTCATTATAGAACTGCTTGAATTTGAAAGACAGAAACTGCATCTTTTGAAACTCGTATGTGTATTTTTGAAAACTGTACCTATTGAACACTTCCCTTCGAAAACTGAACTTAGGGATAAGAAATAGACCCATGGGGCTTTCCAACAAGTATTTATTTGTCGAAATCCGAGGTCGTTTACTATTTTAATTAATTCGTCAAAGTAGGCGCAAAGTCACAGAATTTTCTGCACCCGAGATTAGGTGAACTAATTTGAACGTTGAATAAAATGATTAATTGTGAAATAGGTTGAACTTGAATTTCGTGGTTATGATCATGTTAATTGTTGATGTGAATGATGTTGGATATATGATAAATGGTTGAGATTGGTATTGTTGTGTTAATTACGGTTGTTAGTGTTGTTGGGCCTCTGGCCATAATTGTTGTTGTCTCTTATGTTGGGTAGTCGGGTAGGATTTGACAACCTACAGGTTAGAATACCTAATTGGGGAGTAAGAGTGTAAGAATAGTGGATGTTGATTTTCGTGAGTTTGGTGTAGACTTTCGAGGCGGATAGCAATCGTTCATATAAGATAGGGAAGGAGAAGAGAAGTTCTCAGTTTCGTGGGAAGCCGTATGATGTTTCAGGTGGTAAGGGCAAGGGAGAGGAGAGTTCGGGCAAGAAACCAAGTGGGAGAGACGCTGCTGCGGGGATTGTGTGTCACTAGTGTGGTAAGCCAAGGCAAAAGAGTCCAGATTGTATGGTCGATAAGCGTTTCAAGTGTGATAAGGAAGGTCATGTAGCTGCTAAGTGAGAGAAGGAGGATGTGGTCTGTTACAACTGTGGGGAAATGAGATACAATAGTACCAAGTGTCCAAGGCCGAGGGAGGAGGAGTATAGCGGGAGAGTGTTTGTCCTGGCGTGTTCGGAGCCTACGGATGAGTGATGGTTACACTTAGAGGTACGAGTTCCAATAGGGTGTTTCGCTAGAGTTTAATACTTGTTGTAGTGAGTGTTTAAGTTTGCATGTCCATGATAGTTAGATTTTCGAGGACGAAAATATTCTAAGTGGGGGAGAGTTGTAACGCCCAAAAAAATTAATTAAGTGATTATTTAACTAATTTAATTAAGTGATTATTTGACTAATTTAATTAAGTAATATTTTAGTTGTGTATATTAAAATAAATATAAGGTGTTGTAGTGATTAGTTATATTAAAAATAGAGTATTTAATATGACTAAGAGGTGTTAGGTAGTAAATAAGGGAGTGGGGAATTAATTAAAATAGGGAGTGGTTGAAGTAGCTAGGGGGTGCAAATAAAGGGCCCATGGCCCACAAATAGGCCCAAACTAAAGGAATAACCTTAGGGGTAGGGTTTCCTACCCATTAGAAGCAAAGAAATGAAAAAAAAAATGGAGAGAGGGACAGCCATGGGGGAGGTGCGCAGCTAATGGTGTGGGGAAGGAGAGGAAAAATTCATCCTTGCTTGGGTAAGTTGGTATTTAGTACCAATCTTCTCCATTTTTCTTTCTCTACCTATTAGTGTAAGTTTCCTACACTAATTCCTTCCCATTTTCCTTTTCCATGGATGGGTTTTTGAAGCTCAAAGTAGGAGAGCTTCCATATTTGGTGGTTTCTTGTGTTTTTGGAGGAGAAGCTTCTTGGGTTTTCAATTTTGAGGTTAGGGGATTCTCATTTATGTCTATAATAATTTGTATGATATGTATTGTGTGTGGAGTAGCACTAGGTTGCTTGATTTGTGTGAATTTTATGTTAATTATATGTTGGTTGTTGTATTTGATGTTCAACTTGATGATATTATGGTGTTTGTTGTTGGAATTAAATGTATGTGGAATATGCATGCTAGGTGTTTGAATAAATGCTTCAATGTGAATAAATGTGAGAATGTGTGGATTTAATGATGGTGATTAATTGTCTAGATGATGTGTTGTTAAATTGGGTGTTGAATTGTTGAATAAAAATGTTGTTGAATTAAATTGATGATGAGTTTTACTTGTTTATGGTCTTTGTGTGGTTTTCTGGACACTGTTTCAGTATTTTCAAAACTGGTACTGTTTGATTGAGTTAAAAATTATGTGGCTGAGTGTTTTCGAAAATAGACTTAAAGCCGGTCGTTTGGGCACTAGTTTCGTTAAATTCGGAGTTGTGTAGCTCCAGTTATGAGTCTCTAAAGTCGAGTCAAATTTCTAGAGTCAATCTGTGGGTAGGTACGGTTTTTGCAAGAGTTATGCCTTCAAATGAACTCCGTTTTGAACGATTCTTTTTCCATTAGAAACTATACTCAAATTGCTTTTGTTCGGGCTAAGGTTTTGTCCCATTTGGTCAAGTTTAAGTCATTTTAGAGTAAAATGAAGTGGGAGGACAGAATCTGTCCAGTCTGGGGACTGTTCGGGTTGTTTCTAAAAACTGTACTAATTGGTTCACTGTTTTGAAAATCTAAAGATATATCCAGAAACTACATATCCGTGGCTTTCCGAAGAGTGGTCTCTTGTAATTTTTCGATGTCGTTTGCTATTTTAAATACTCCGCCGAAGTAGGTGCACTGCTGTAGGAATCCATCATTTTGTGCGGGTGTTGCCAATGTTGCCCGAAGTGTCAAAAATGCTATTTTGATCCTTTGAACCTTTTTAGTCCCTAAAAATGTCAGCTTGGCGCCTAGGTACTCAAAATGTGTCTAAGTGATGGTTTAGTCCCTAAGAATTAGTTTAATCCTTGGTGTGACAAACTAGTCCCTAAGAATTAAATTAATCATTGGCGTGACGAAATAATCCCTTAGTGTCTAATTAGTCCCAATATGTCAAAATAATTTCCTAAGTCCCTAAATTAATCTTTGGTGTGTCAAAATGGTCCTTAAGTGAAGAAAAGGTCCCTATGGGGTGGTTTGGTCCTTAGGTGGGATTTAATTAAGAATTGATAAGTGGTGGTTAATAAATGATGTGGTGATGATTAATAATTGATCATGTGGTGGTTAATAAATGATCAACGTGGTGGTTTATCATTGATCAAGTGGTGGTCAATAAATGATGTGGTGGTGATTAATAATTGATAATGTGGTGGGTGATAATTGATGATATGGTGGTTGAAATTGATGTGATGTGATTGTTGTGTTGTGATGCATTTGTCATAGTGTCACATGAATCATATGCATTACGAGACGGGGGCTTCGGCCAATTTGCGACGGGAGGCTTCGGCCACATGTGGTGGGTACCCGACGGGGTTTTTTTTGAGGTGATGATGGATCCACATGCATATTGCACACATGCATACCATCATGCATTCCTTGGATTCTCATTGATGCTTAATTAATCCTCTGTTGTGACTTGTTGATGTTCTAATTGAATGGTGAATGCTTAATTGCTATGACTTGTCTTTGTTACTAGATGTTTTCCGAATATAATGCTTATCTTACTTGTTATTATTTATGTAAAGAGACTCACCCTAGCATTTTTATGTTGCCTCGCTCTCGTGGCGACATGCGGTGAATCTGAGTGAAGATACCTAGGCTTTTGGGGTCTTGAGTCGGCTCGATCTAGTAACACCGGGATTGGGGTCTTAGTATTGTTATTTTATGTTTTGGGTCGAATCGATTTAAATTGTATAATGAGGGTGTTGAACTTGATTTTATTTTCCGCTGCTGTGAACTATTTTTGGATGATTGTAAACATTAAACAGGTTTTAGGGTTCTATCCCTTGTGACATGATATGCAGTTTACGCACTAGATGCGTTTGAGTTTTTAAATATGTTTTGATGATGTTTTGTTAAATGTACCACCCTCTTTGAGGTGCGTGGACAAATTTTGAAAAACTCTGATTTTTATTAAATAAATAATAAGTAGTTGAAGGGGGTGTTACATAGCTCATTTAAATTTGCAGGCCGCTACGTACGGCGGTTTGATTTAAGCTGTACGATGGTACTTTAAAATTGCACGCCGCTACCCTCAGCGGCTTGCTTTAAGCCATACCATGGCACTTTAAATTTGCAGGCCGCTACTCGCAGCGGCTTGCTTAAACCATACGATGGTACTTTAAATTTGCAGGCCGCTACTCGCAGCGGCTTGCTTAAAGCCATACGATGGCACTTTAAATTTGCAGGCCGCTACTCGCAGCGGCTTGCTTAAAGCCATACGATGGCACTTTAAATTTGTAGGCCGCTACTCGCAGCAGCTTGCTTAAACCATACGATGGTACTTTAAAATTGCAGGCCGCTACTCGCAGCGGCTTGCTTTAAGCCATACGATGGCACGTTAAATTTGCATGGCTGCTACTCGGAGCAGTTTGCGCTTGGCCATTCGATGGCGTTTGTTTAATGTCATCTCGGTGACACCTCGGTCGCTCTGTTGCTACTCGAATGATGAGCGACCGGTCATACCATCGTGCATGAGGTAAATAACACAAGTTTTTAAAGGTCAGGCCTCTGTAAAAAACCCCAGTGGGGAAAAAGAGCGCCCGCCTGCTTTTCATTGATTTTTTGTTGACCAATACATCTTTGCATTCAAACATAATATTTCCTTAGCTTTTCGGCGTTCCATGTTCTAGGTATGGTCGCACCATTCATGGTTTCTAGCTCGTAAGCTCCTTTGCCTGTCTTATTGATGATGCGATACGGTCCTTCCCAGTTTGGTGCGAGTTTCCCTTGTCGGGCGTTCTTGTTTCCAACATCAGCTCGCCTAAGGACGAGCTGGCCGATCGAGAATTCCCTTTTCTGAACGCGAGAGTTGTACCTTGCAGCGACCTTCTGCTTGACCAGTTGTTCTTTGAGAGAAGCTTTGGTTCGTAGTTCATCTACTAGATCGAGTTCTTCTCTGGTAGCTCGCTCATTCTCCGCCGCAGTTGGTGGATTGGTCGCCCGCCAACTTAGCTCGCCCATCTCGATTGGAATTATTGCGTCAATACCATAGACTAACCTGAAAGGTGACTCACCCGTTGTCGACTGAGGGGTCGTTCGATACGCCCAAAGGACCGACTGTAGCTCTTCTACCCAATTTCCTTTGGCCTCGTCTAACCTTCTCTTCAATCCTCGCAAGATGACCCTGTTGGCCGCTTCGGCTTGGCCGTTGGTCTGTGGATGTTCGACCGAGGTGAAACGCTGTTTTACCCCTAGGTCGGCCAACATCTCTCCGAACTTCCTGTCATCAAATTGCGTCCCATTGTCCGTTACCAATTGTTGGGGAACGCCAAAACGAGCTAAAACGTTCCGACTGAAGAACTTGCTCACTTTGGCCGCAGTGATGGTCGCCAGTGGCTCGGCCTCTATCCATTTGGTGAAGTAGTCAACTGCTACGATCAGAAATTTAAATTGACCCGGAGCAGGTGGAAACGGCCCAAGAAGATCCATTCCCCACCAAGCAAACGACCAAGGGAAGGTGAGACTCTGCAGTTCAGAGGAAGGGGCGATGTGAACATCTGCATGAACTTGACACTTGTTGCACTTTTGGACCAAATTCTTAGCGTCCTCGTCCATGGTCGGCCAATAAAAACCGGCTCTCAAAGCTCGCTTTGCTATAGAACGACCTCCCTGATGACTGGCACATAAACCTTCATGAATGTCCCTTAAAACGTGGTCAGCTTCGGCGGGCGTCAAGCACCTCAATAGTGGAGAAGAGAAACCTCTTCTATAAAGTTTTCCTTCAACGACGGAGTACTTTGTCGCCCGCTGCCTTAAGAGCTTTGCTTCCTTCTGGTCGCTCAGGATATACTGCAGAATAGGAGCGGTCCAGTCTTTCTCTGAGTCAATGCAGAGGATGGCAAGGGTTTTTTCAGCCTTCGTAGCTACGCTCGACCGAGTGAGTGTTTCTTGAATTAAGCTTCGGTGGTTCCCGGGCGCTTTAGTACTTGCCAGTTTCGAGAGTATATCAGCTCGCACGTTCTCTGTTCTTGGGACGTGTTTTACTTCTGCCCGTTCAAACTTGCCGAGCAACTCCCTGACCTTAGCCAGATAATTTTTTAAGACTTCATCCTTCGTGTCATATAATTCCTGGATTTGAGAGACGACCAGAAGAGAATCGGAGTGAAGTTCCACACGGTCAACATTGAATTCTTTAGCGAGCAGTAATCCAGCTATGCAAGCCTCATATTCTGCTTGGTTATTTGATGTGTGGAAAGCGAACGTGAGTGACACCTCTACGGCCAGACCTGAAGAGTTTTCCAAAATCAAACTAGCCCCACTTCCCTTGGAGTTTGAAGAACCATCAACATGCAACGTCCAAGTAATGGCGGAACGATCGTCTGGAATTGGGGTCATTTCAGCTATAAAGTCTACCGCCCACTTGATCATGCGGCCTGCCAGGTCTGGTCTATGGAGAATTTGCCGTATTGGTTGATCAGTTCTCACCACTGTGCCACAAAGTACGACCTCAACCTGCGAGCGGCCACCAACAACGCAAGTGTTAATTTTTCAACCCTCTGGTAATGGGCTTCGGGCCCCTGCAAGACTTTGCTGATGAAATACACAGGACTCTGCTTTGTGTCCCTTTCTTTGACTAGGACGGCACTTAGAGCTTCTTCCGCAATTGCAAGATACAGATATAAAGTGTCTCCTGGGAGCGGCTTGGTCATGACGGGCGGATTGGTTAAAGCTGCTTTCAGGTCGTCCAACGCTTGCTGACATTGATCGTTCCATTCAAAATCCACATTCTTTTTCAGAAGCTTAAACAAAGGAAGCGACTTGCAGGCTGATTGTGGTATGAATCTGGAAAGCACGGCGATCATGCCGTTCAATTGTTGGATTTCTTTCTTTGTAGTAGGCGGCCTCATTTCGGCGACCGCCCTGCATTTGTCAGGATTGGCTTCAATTCCCCTCTCTGTGAGGTGGAAACCCAAGAATTTCCCAGCTCGCACCCCAAACGTGCACTTCTCTGGATTCAGCCTAAGTGAGCTCTTTCTTGCTTCCTCAAAAACTTCTTTTAAGTCGTCGATGTGCTGATCGTCCGACTTGCTTTTTATGATCATATCGTCAAGGTAGACCTCGGCCACCCGACCAATCTGCTTCTCAAAAATCTTGCTCATCATTCGCTGGTAGGTCGCCCCAGCGTTTTTCAATCCAAAAGGCATCACCTTATAACAGAAGTTACCTTGGTAGGTCATAAAAGCGGTCTTATGACGATCCGGAGGGTGCATAGCAATTTGGTTGTAGCCTGAATATGCGTCCAAGAAAGAAAGTAGCTTGTATCCTGAAGCGCCGTCCACCAGTTTGTCAATACTAGGTACAGGGAAAGCGTCCTTAGGACACGCCCTATTCAGGTCGGTGTAATCAACACACATTCGCCACTTCCTGTTCTTCTTCTTTACCAACACGACGTTTGAAAGCCATGTAGTATACTTAATCTCTTCCACAAAGTTTGCTTTGATCAAGTCGTCAACTGCTTGGATCGCTGCTCTAGATTTTTCTTCATTCTGAACTCTTCTTCGTTGAGCGACCGGCCTTGCTGTTGCATCGACTGATAGTTGGTGGCAAGCGACCTCCATTGGAACTCCAGGCATATCTGATGCTTGCCAAGCGAACAAATCGGCATATTCTCTTAGACAAGTGATAAGTCCCTGCCTGACCTGCTCGGGAAGGTCGCTTCCAATTTTAACGGTCTTGGTTGGGTCATCACCCAACTGAACATCAATAAACTGCCCATGGGGTTCTGGTCGTTTGAGTTTGTTCTTTAGCTCACGGGCTAAATCATCGTCCCCATCTTCCGGGTCGCTATCTGGGCCATAGCGGGCATCTAAGTCAGCAAGATTGACTTGGTGTCCTTCCCCTGAATTCTGAGGGTTGGATCCAATGTCCTGAGCATCACATATGTCTTGATAAATGTAATGGCTCTTCTTGGCCGCTTCCATATCTGCTGCTAGAGTGGCGACCTGGCCATTCTTGTCATAAAACTTCATTTTTAAGTGAACAGTGGATACGACTGCCTCAAGTTTCCCCAATGTCGGCCGACCGATAATGCAGTGATAACATGACTTGATGGGCAATACTAAGAACGTCGTCCTGACCGTTCTATAAGAAGTGCTCCCATTGGCGTCGTCGCCAAAGGTGACCAATAGCTCCAAGGTCCCCAATGGGTAAGTGATCGCTCCATTGAAACCAGTTAAAGGGGTTGGGTCGGCTTGAGGAATGATTTCGCTGCGGTCGATGCTCAATTTGTCGACCAACTCTTCGAACATGATATCTGCCGAGCTACCCTGGTCAACCAAGATTCTCCTTACCTCAGAGTTTCCCATAACAGCAGATACGACCAAAGGAACATAACTGTTGACCCGTCCATCGAGTAGATCTTCGTCTCCAAAAGAAATTGGCGGTCTGTTAGAGATTGGTCGTTGCGCCGAAGAAGACCCGACCATGAGAATTTCGTTCCACTTTCTCTTGGTTGCCTTTTTGGAGTCCAAGCGATCCAAAGGGTTTCCTCCGTGAATTACCATAACGACCCTACGACCCCTGGACTTCCTGACGTCCTCCTCTGAAGTTTATTTTCCGCCTGCGACTTCAATAGCTTGAGTGGTTACGGCCTTATCTTTTGAATGACCGTCTCGACCCTCTGTCCTCTCTTCAGGTCGGTCGTTTCCTTCCTCTCTGACATACTTTGTTAACTTCCCTTTTTGAATGAGATTTTCTATGTCATCTTTCAGGGCCATGCATTCGTTAGTATCGTGGCCCTTACTCTTGTGATATCTGCAATACTTCTTCGTGAACCGACCGCCCTTCTTGAGAATGAGCGGGTCAGGACGCTTTACCCCAGCAAACTCGTTATTCTGACAGTCCATGTAGATTTGTGCAATGGGTGTATTCAGCCTGGTGCGGTGCTCGAATTTCTTTTGACGAAAATCCGAACGACCTTCCTTGCGTCCTTCTGGCTCTTTAGCTGGCCTACCATGCTCTTCCTTGGGCCGCACACGGGCGCCCTGTCTAGCTGCGAGCGTCTCTTCGTAACCCATGTGGTCGTTTTCCCTCCTTAAGAATAAACCAAGGTCCATGTAGCGGTTGAGTATGAATTCCTCCGCAAACCTATGATCCGACCGTATTCCCCGCTTGAGGTACTTCAACTTGTCCTTGTCAGTCAGGTCGCGAATGGTCTCTGCCTCGGTGTTGAAGCAGTCAATATAGTGCCTCAAGGATTCGTTCTCGCCTTGAACGACCGTATCCAGATGTTCCTCATACTTGTACTGGCAACGGTTAGCCGTGTAATTGGCCAGGAAAGTTGCGACCAAGCCTTCCCAAGAAGAAATGGTATTGGGCCGCAAAGATTCCCACCATTCAAGTGCCCGTCCGTCGAGCGACTGAGGAAAAAGCCTGCACTTCATTGTTGGACTAAGCTCTCTATAACTGCAGTAATTGTTGAAATACCGAACGTGCTTGTCTGGGTCGCCGCGACCGTCGAACTTGTTCATGTTTGGCGGCTTCCTCAAATCTCTGGGAATGCGGTAACGCCTGATTTCCCTTGAGAAAGGCCCATGCCCGGTCGCTAACTCTCCCGACCCAAAAGGTTGTAGTGCATGTACTTCATTTGTGGGTATTCCATAGCCACCCATCATGTGACCATAGACTGGGGGACCTGAACTGACTGCCCCCTATTTCGCTCGGGCGCATGTCTCTTCGATCGGTGGGATATATCCCTGATCTCACCTTTACCGTAGTTGTCCAACTCGTCATACGAGTCCCAAGATCGGCTTCTTGACTTGCGAGAATCGGATGACTCGGCCGAAGAATACCTTGTCGGCGAGCGGTCTGATTCCGGGTTGTAACTGGAGTCTGCGTAATCTTGGTCGTGAGACCGGAGCGCGATCGCGCACGCCCTCGCGGGTGGGGACCTTTCGGCCACGACTTTGCGCTGGGGGATCGACGTCTTTGGGGCTCCACGAGGGCGATCGTTTCTTCCAGAAGGAGTCACTTGTCTGTGGGAAGGGCGCACTTGTCTAGAGAGTCCTTCGCCGTCTGCTCGCGGGCGAGGCGGGATGGATCCTCTTTCATAGTGAGAAAGGAGCGCTTCGCGGTCAGCAATAATTTGATTCTTGTTCTGTAGAATCTGTAAGAAGGCCTGAGTCACATGCTCGGGCAAAGAGGCATCAATTCCCGCATCAACCAACTCGGTCGGTAGTTGCTGTTGAGCTGGCTGCAGTATCTGCTCCAAGACTGGCCCTCGGCCGCCTTGTACGGAAGGTTCCTGACGAGGGTTGTCATGTGATTAATGAATGGTTTGTGGGACGCCCTCTGGGTTTGCTGAGGGAGTGCATTCCGCCCAGAGGGGTCGGCTCTCGACGAGGCTCGCGTGGCGTGCCTCCTAGGTTGCATGGTGGAAGTGTTCAATTCGCTCCCACTGTGGTCGCCAATGATCGTACCTGGTCTATAGGTGTAACGCTGATGTAGTCCCTTAGCTCGGTCGCTGGATGTCTTGGTGTCAGAGTCTGGGTCGCGCCTGGGTGGTACTGCGCGAAGGCACTCGACGCCAAGTCGTGATCAATAGTGAATAGTGAATAGTAATAAATGACGTACCTAACACCTTGAGATTCGTGCCATATTTATAGCAATAGTTATTGGGCCATATTGGACTGCATTGGGCCTTGAGCCCACTCCAGAACACATATATATCTAGTGAGAGAAAGAGTCTTCTTATGTGAGAGTGAGGGGAGTCATTCTCAGCCATCTGATTAAAATGAATGGATAAGATTAAAATAAGACTCAAATGAGTCACTCTATTCCACTAACATCAGAACACCCTCTCATCTTTGTGAAAAAAAAACAACACCCCTTCATCTTACCCTCTCCCTTATTCAACTACCAATTCCTCCTATTGATCTGGCGGAGCCTCCGTCTACGAGTAAAAACGTCACCTTCTCTCAATTGCACAACCCACATCGTTTCGGTTCCAGATTTCGTTTCTCCCTTCTTCTGCTTGGGTGAAGGAACACGACCAACAATAATAAAAAATTGGAATTCGCTGACAGGCCTTTATCTTATACCTTATTTGGCTTGGCATGCATTATAAATTGATTTGGATTTTGGTGGGAAAGATTTTTTTGTCTATGGCATGATTTTTTTTTGGTTCATTTTTTTTGTTGCTTTTTTTTTGTCTCTTCTTTCTTCTTTGTTTCACTTTCTTTTTTGTTTCTTGCTTCTATTTTTTTTTTGTTATTTCCTTCTTCTTTTTTTTACCATGTCATTGGTACTTAATTTTCCTTCTTCTTTTTTTTGTTTCTTGCTTTTTTTTTGTCTCTTCTTTCTTCTTCTTTTTTTTACCATGTCATTGGTACTTTATTTTTATTTTTTATATTATAAGGGGTACTTTACAGTCTTGAAAATTTTTAGATGTTTAAATATTTAAATTTTTGGTGGAAAACTTTTTAATTTTTAGATAATTTCGCATCAACAAGTATTAGAAGCATTCTTAAATTTGTGTTAGTTTTAAATCAAACCGTGCATGATCGACAGAATCCTACAACCAGCTCAGGACGGATCTATCAATCTCAAGAGCAAACTAACGCAGAATAGTCATTCTTGATGGATTGTTGTTTGTGTTACAACTTTTAAGCTGTTTGTGTTATAACTTGATCTAATATGTGTGATTAGGCTGTTGTTTTTGCTCCAACTTTAAGTTGTTTGTGTTATGACTTGATTTAATATGTGTGACTTTTGTCTTTGTTTGTGATGTCTTTCTAATACTTAGAAATTGTTTGATATTATTATTTACTGTTGTTTTTGTTTAAAAATAATTCATTTAATCAATAGTTAGACAACCCGTCCATCGGAGTCAATTGGCTTTTTTTTTCTTTCACTTTGGCTTTTTTTTTTGTTTCCTTTCTTTTACTTTTTTTGTTACCATCTCATTAGTGTAGAGTTTTCATGGGCTTTAATGATGACTAATGTACACTGGAGAAGTTGAGTACTCGGTTTTTTCGGCGTGTGTGGTTATATCCCCCAACAGAGTTTTACCGATTACTAATCTACATTTTTTTAAATATTTTTATATTTTAAAGTGGGATGCTAAATAGTGTGCTTTAGTGTACTTGATGGGGACAACATTATTTTGTAGCAAAATGTGTAACGCGAAATGTTAGAAACTGTATTTTGGGTTACTTTAGTATTCAGAAATTTTTTAACTATTGAAACACTTCGTTTGCCAATAATCTATTTGATGGAAAAATAATTTGGTGGCAAAATACATAAAGTGTGATTCTAGGCAGTGTGTTTTGGCGTACTTTAGAATATTGAAAAAAAAATAGATGTCCAAATTGATATTTTCTTCTTTATTTAGATAATTTCGCATCAATAAGTATTAGAAGCATAATTAAATTGATATTTACTTTTAAATCAATCTCTGCATAAGACCTACGTACGTGTTTCACTTTTTAATTATGTTGTCTTCTTTTCTCTTTAATTATGAGTTAAGTTTTCATGTGTACATATTTTTGGTATAAACTGGTCGGGTATCCTCTACCCGCAACTCTAGAGACTAATCCCTCGAACCGGTAAGATGGTATTACAAGTTTTCATGGTTACATTTGATGAATATGGATAATGATATTATAGATTGTTGTTTATTTTACAAATTTTAATTGATTTTGTTATGACTTCATCTAATCTATGTGATTAGGCTGTTGTTTATGCTCCAACTTTAAACTGTTTGTGTTATGACTTGATCTAATATGTGTGACTTTTGTCTTTAAATGTGATGTCCTTCTAATACTTAGAATTTGTTTAGTCAAAAAAAATACTTAGATTTTGTTTGATGTTGTTATTTACTGTTTTATTTAGATAAGCGTTGTTATTTACTGTTGTTCTTATGCTTCTTTTCTTTAGAGGTTTACTCTTTAACAAATTGTTAGCCAACCCGTCCATCGGACGGGTCGTAGTGACATGGAAAATACTTGACACGTGGACTAATTAGGTTAAGGCATGTCATTTGGGTATAGATACCCAACTATTTCGCTATAGTGACAAGGAAAGTATCTAAAACATGTATTCGGCTTGGCATGCATGTTAAATTTGGGGGGAAATATTTTTTGGTCAATTGGCTTCCAATTTTTTGGCCAATTGGCTTTTTTTTTCACTTTGGTTTTTTTTTCTCCTTTCTTTTATTTTTTTGTTACCATCTCATTAGTGTGTAGTTTTCATCAGCTTTATCGATTACTAATATACACCGGGGAAATTGGCTGGCCACGGGTACTTGGTTTTGTCGGCGTGTGTGATTATATCCTCCCAACAGAGTTTTACCGATGACTAATCTACATTTTTTTTATATTTTAATATTTTAAAGGGATGCTAAATAGTGTGCTTTAGTGTACTTGATGAGGACAAGATTATTTTGTAGCAAAACACGTAACGTGAAATGTTAGACAATGTGTTTTGGGTTACTTTAGTATTCAGAAATTTTTTTAACTATTAAAATACTTTGTTCGTCAATAATCTATTTGATGGCAAAATACATAAAGTGTGATTGTAGGCAGTGTGTTTGTGGTACTTTAAAATCTTGAAAAAAATTACATGTCCAAATTAGTATTTTCTTCTTTATTTAGATAATTTCGCATCAAGAAGTATTAGAAGCATAATTAAATTGATATTTACTTTTAAACCAATTTTTGCATGAGACCTACGTACGTGTTTCACTTTTTAATTATGGTGTCTTCTTTTCTCTTTAATTATGAGTTAAGTTTTAATGTGTACATATTTTTGGTATAAACTGGGTATCCTCTACGTGCAACTCTAGAGAATAATCCCTCGAACCGATAAGACGGTATTATGGGTTAAGTTTTTATGGTTACATTTGATGAATATGAATAATCTTATTTTAGGTTGTTGTTTATTTTACAACTTTAAACTGATTGTGTTATGACTTCATCTAATATGTGTGATTAGGCTGTTGTTTATGCTCCAAGTTTAAGCTCTGTGTGTTATGACTTGATCTAATATGTGTGACTTTTGTCTTAATGTCTTTCTAATACTTATAATTTGTTTAGTAAAAAAAATACTTAGATTTTGTTTGATGTTGTTATTTACTGTTGTTTTTATGTTTAGGTCTCTTTAAAAAATTGTTAGCCAACCCGTCCATCGGACGGGTCGTAGGGCTAGTTTTCGTTTTAATCTTCATCATTTTCTTCCTGGGCAATGACATAATTCCCTTTAATGTTCATCATTTCATGGCTGTGATTAAAAATTAATTAAGTGATTTAAGTGACTATCTTCATTCCCCAAAATCCCTAAGGTTTTTTTTACCCCCCACATTCTCCCTCCCACCCCCATAACCTATTTTATTCCAAAATTACCCTTCAGTTTTTTTAAAAAAAAAAACATTTTAGAAAAATTTCTGAAAATACCTCACAAAATGGTATTTCCGGTTCGTATTTTTTTGAAAAAAATTACGTTGGGATTCCCGGATTTACCTCATAGGTAGGTAAATCCGATTCATAAATTGTGAACCGGATTTCCTACCAATGAGGTAAATCAGGGAAACCCCATTTTTTTTTAAAAAAATTATTTTTAAAAAGATGCGCGTCTGGTACAATTTAAAATACGATACGAACTCGTTACGATATACGAATAAAGATAGGTCTAAATACGATCTAAAATACTTTAAAATAGACGGGCAATCACGCTAGGCGAGTGCTCCTCATAGAGTAGTTGCTACACAGGATCATAGCGGTTGCTGCACTATCAGTCGCCGGCGCGGATTTTTTCGGAGCAGTAGACGGCAAAATTTGTTTATGGTCTTCCTTATCTCTTTTCTGAGAAGGTTAGACAATCTTTAAGAAATAAGAATGACGGCATAAATATTAATTATGCTGACTTAACATATGACCAAATTATTAGTTGCTGTATTAATGAAGGTTTAGCTTTATGTATGACATAAAGTTAAGAAACCAATTGAAAAAGCAAAAGCTAACAGAAAAACACCAATTAGGTGAATTCTGTGAACAATTTGCTTTTGATTTTGGTAAAGAGCCGAAAGAAGGCAAGAGAAGTCAAAAAATAAAAGGGAGAAAACCCTTTGATAATAAAACAAAAAAAATTTACAAAATTTCTAGAAAAAAGAATTTTAAAAGAAAAAGTTTTCAAGAAAGAAAACCAAAAGATTAGCCTTTCTAGAAAAAAGGAAAAAGAAAGGCTAAAAAGTTGGATATAACATGCCATAAGTGTGGCAAAATAGGCCATTATGCTAACCAAAGTTGGACTAAAAATGCCTTAAATGATATTGAAGATGATCAATTACGGGCTCAATTAGAAAAAGTTTTATTAATTAGCTTTGAATCAGAACAAGAGTTTGATTCTTCTAGTGAAGGCATAGAGTGTATCAATGATACCTCTTCTGAATCATCTTCCACTAACAATAATGATTGTCAGTGTAATGAATTGAATTATTGGAAATCCATTGTTGAAATGAATGGATTAAATGTTCTCACAGGAGAACAGGATGAAGCTTTAAAAGCTTTAGAAGCTGTTAACTATTTGGCAAGTGTACCAAATCGTGCAAGTAATAAAACCGGTAAGAACCGGGATATCGTCCTCAAGGATCGAATTTAATTTGCCAACTACGATGCAACGACTAATTTGAACCAAGTTGAAAGGGGTTTTGTTTGGTAATGTTGAGCTATGAAGCTCAAGGGTAAAACGGTAAATTGTTTTTGACTTTTTAACTACGAGAAAACTGAACACGATGGAAGAAATACGTTGAGAAAGCGCTAGGATGGATGTCTTCCGATTTCATGCTATCGTTCTTGATTTATTTCGGAAGTTATCTCTCTCTCTCTCTCATTTGCTATCGAATCCACAATTCTAACTAAGCCCTAATCCCTTAGGTGAATAGTTCTTTGTTAATTGATAAAAGCCCTAATTCCTTAGGTGCATCTACTAACAACAAGCATTAAACGCGAGGATTCGCCATACATCAATTCGCAGGATATTCCTAAACTTACGAATGGAAGGAATTGAAATTCAAACAATCCAATAATAAGAACTTCCGTTAAATTATTGAATAGAATCTAGGTTCTATAATTTCCCAATTACAGAAAGGTTAAACACAGAATATCAATTCACAAACGAGAGAGAACGATAAAAATCATCAAGATAAACCAGCAACAATAAATCTAAATCAGAATCCACTCATCCCTAACATGGGGTTTAGTTACACATGATAAACGGAGAGAAAAAGGGAGAATTACGAGTGGAAGATGAAGATGGATGCATTAGAATCCTCAATTCTTGTTCCCAAGTCTTGATTCTTCAGTTGCTTTGAGATGGTAGGAGTGTTCTTCGCGTGCTAGGGCTTCCGGTTCGTCAAAAACTGCTCAAAAACGCGTCCGGGCGCTGATTTTATCGCGCTGCTGCCAATTCGCGCCCCACTTGCGCCCCGGGCGTGACTTAGGCGCGACTTGGCAGAATCTGGCAGTTCCACGGAAAAATTCATATCTGGAGCTACGAGTATCGGATCGAGGAGTTCTAATATGCGTTGGAAAGCTAAGAGAAAGAGCTACAACTTTGCTGTTGAAGCCAAGAGCTGATTCGGAATGAAAAAGTCTCAAATAAATCGTTGAATTTCCAGAATTAATAAATATTTAGTCCGTTTGACCGAAGCTCCTAGAACTTGCATTTTTGAGTCCGTTTGCTTGCACTTCTTCGTTCTTCACTTCCACCTAGTCCCTGGGCACAAAAACACAACAAAACCCAGCATAAACACTGCATAGCAAATAAATCTCAAATAGCACAATTTATTCATTTTTCGTTACACTCTTCATTCATTCATTACAATCTTCACATAAAATTCCCTTTTTCACACTAAAAATCATCATTTGATGGGGATTCATCACAACCCCCAACTTGAACATTTGCTTGTCCTCAAGCAAACACAAGACAATATTGACCCCAGATAACATGCAATCAATTATGAATCCCCTACTTAACAAGACAATCACGAACAACCAAAAGACCAATTGAGCAACAACTTTCGGACCAGGCCACTCAATTTCCAACCCACACGTGGTGCTCTTACTAGCATAAACTTACTCAATAGTGTGTGTGTGACACTTAACTCGATTGGACATTAGCTAGTTTCAAAATGCATTTACCTAAGACTAGAGGTTTCCTTCCGAGATCGCCAAAGATGGTTCAAAACATAGGGTAGATTAACGTTTTCACATAAGGATCGAGGGGCTTCAAGCACAATAAAAGGGTCTTAAATAGACATTTCAGACTAGACCCGGTGCATTAACTATTACACACATTTTTGCACGCTATAGCGTTACGGGTAGACGCTACTGACGTTGAACACACGCGATAAAACTACACACATTTGTTTTTGGGCCGCAACCCCTTTTATCACATTGGCGTTTGGATTTGATCAACATTTGCTTCGGGACATTGCAAAGAATTATCGGTTTAAACAAACACAACACGGCATACACTCTAGCGTTACGGGTGAGACGGTCTGCGCACACACGCGCACCCGACACACACACGCATACACTATAGTGTTACGGGTAGATGCTACTGATCTTCGCACACACACACACAATGCACTCGATCATCCTACGATCCTCATGCCCACCTTTAGTACAACCGAGCGCACTTCAACTTAGCTTCTACAACTACCCTACATTTTTAATAAAAATTTTGCGACTCCCATGGTCCACCAACAACTAGCTTAACTACCATCATTTCTAGGATCACTAAGTTCCACTGGTAGTGTTTTAAGTGTGGAAGCGAGAATGCACTAATTTGATCACCACAGGGTACTATTCGCTCAATTCTCACCGAGTCATCACTAAGTTTGCTCAACTGTCTCTTATTTTTATTTTTATTTTTATAGAAGGAAATTCACTACCAAATTGCATATTATCTTGACACTGACACTGACAACTGACACTGACAATAGGTCCTCCCCCCACTTAAACACAGCAGTGTCCTCACTGATTAACTTAGAGGAAGACCTATTTACAAAACCCAAAGCAATAACAAAAATAAAGACAAGACAAGAAAGTAAATTAGAAGAGATAGAACACTACCTCACATGGGTTGCCTCCCATGAAGCGCTTGTTTATCGTCCTAAGCTTGACGATGCAACTCCACTCTCTCAAGGTGGAATGTATGACACACAGAACACATCATCCTTCTTCTTCCGTTTATTAGGCAAGAACTTCATGAACTTGAGGTATAATTGTGTATGCTTCCATGCCCTCTCAAGGTGAATGGTGTTGAACAAGGCATAGAAGGAGTCTAAATATTTATCAACCTCTTCGCTCCCATCTTCCTTGCTTCTCAGTCGATGAGTGGAGAAAATGATTTGTTGGGAGATTTCTTGTTGGATTTCCACACCATCCCAAAACTGAGAATTTTTGGCTTCCCTCCAAACAATAGGATCTTGCAGTTCAACTCTTTGTCCTTTCTTATCTTCCTTTTTCTCCCATGATTCTTCTATTGTTAAGCCTTCCTCTTCTTGTTTTGAAACTGAGGTAAAATCAGAAGTATCCACCTGGCTCTTACACAATCAAGGGAGTAAAGTAGTAAAAAGATAAAAAGAAATATGTAAAGAAAACAAAACAAGAAATTAAATAAAAAACAACTAAGTATGTACGGGTTCGAATTAGCAGTCGCCTTCGAAATTAGTGAATGTAACTTCGATCCCCGGCAACGGCGCCAATAACTTGTTAACTATTTGGCAAGTGTACCAAATCGTGCAAGTAATAAAACCGGTAAGAACCGGGATATCGTCCTCAAGGATCGAATTTAATTTGCCAACTACGATGCAACGACTAATTTGAACCAAGTTGAAAGGGGTTTTGTTTGGTAATGTTGAGCTATGAAGCTCAAGGGTAAAACGGTAAATTGTTTTTGACTTTTTAACTACGAGAAAACTGAACACGATGGAAGAAATACGTTGAGAAAACGCTAGGGATGGATGTCTTCCGATTTCATGCTATCGTTACTGATTTATTTCCAGAAGTTATCTCTCTCTCTCTCTCTCATTTGCTATCGAATCCACAATTCTAACTAAGCCCTAATCCCTTAGGTGAATAGTTCTTTGTTAATTGATAAAAGCCCTAATTCCTTAGGTGCATCTACTAACAACAAGCATTAAACGCGAGGATTCGCCACATACATCAATTCGCAGGATATTCCTAAACTTACGAATGGAAGGAATTGAAATTCAAACAATCCAATAATAAGAAATTCCGTTAAATTATTGAATAGAATCTAGGTTCTATAATTTCCCAATTACAGAAAGGTTAAACACAGAATATCAATTCACAAACGAGAGAGAACGATAAAAATCATCAAGATAAACCAGCAACAATAAATCTAAATCAGAATCCACTCATCCCTAACATGGGGTTTAGTTACACATGATAAACGGAGAGAAAAAGGGAGAATTACGAGTGGAAGATGAAGATGGATGCATTAGAATCCTCAATTCTTGTTCCCAAGTCTTGATTCTTCAGTTGCTTTGAGATGGTAGGAGTGTTCTTCGCGTGCTAGGGCTTCCGGTTCGTCAAAAACTGCTCAAAAAACGCGTCCCGGCGCTGATTTTATCGCGCTGCTGCCAATTCGCGCCCCACTTGCGCCCGGGCGTGACTTAGCGCGACTTGGCAGAATCTGGCAGTTCCACGGAAAAATTCATATCTGGAGCTACGAGTATCGGATCGAGGCGTTCTAATATGCGTTGGAAAGCTAAGAGAAAGAGCTACAACTTTTCTGTTGAAGCCAAGAGCTGATTCGGAATGCAAAAGTCTCAAATAAATCGTTGAATTTCCAGAATTAATAAATATTTAGTCCGTTTGACCGAAGCTCCTAGAACTTGCATTTTTGAGTCCGTTTGCTTGCACTTCTTCGTTCTTCACTTCCACCTAGTCCCTGGGCACAAAAACACAACAAAACCCAGCATAAACACTGCATAGCAAATAAATCTCAAATAGCACAATTTATTCATTTTCTCGTTACACTCTTCATTCATTCATTACAATCTTCACATAAAATTCCCTTTTTCACACTAAAAATCATCATTTGATGGGGATTCATCAGAAGCCATAACTGATGGTAATTTGAAAGAAAAATGATAGACACTCTTATGAGAGAGTATTATAAGAAAGAAACTCCTCTAATTATAGAGGCTCCTTAACAAATGAGTGAGATTTTATCTAGATTCAAGAATCTAATATTAAAGAAACACCAGTTTCTATCTACTGATTTAAGAAGAGAAATAAATCTCTTAAAATCTGAAATTGCTCAGATAAAAAAGAATCATGATATATTATTCCAGAGAATATCTTCTCTAGATATTCCTACTCAAATAAAAGAGACTGTTACTTCGGACAGTAACTATTTGTCTATATTAGACAGGGTAACTTCACAAAAATGGTTTGTGAGAATTACTTTAGTTGTCAATAAAAATTTTATTTTAGAAAATGAGATAGCACTCATAGATAGTGGGGCTGATCTTAATTGTATCCAAGAAGGAATTATCCCTACAAAATATTTTTCAAAAACTACACAATCTCTTACCCAAGCTGGAGGAGACAAATTACAAGTTAATTATAAGCTTTTAAATGCTTATATTTGCAACCAAAATATTTGTTTGCCAACTCATTTTATTTTAGTTAAAAATTTAACTCATAGAATTATCCTTGGTACTCCTTTTTTGCATAATATTATACCTATTAGAAAAATTGATCAAAATGGTATTACTACCATTATTAATAATAAGGAAATTATTTTTAAGTTGATTACCGATCCTCATACAAGGATGCTTAATGAGGTTAAGGATATTCTTCTTAACAAAGAAAAACAATTGTTTTCTCAAAAGTGAAATTAATATATTTAATATTAATGATCATTTGAATAAAGAAGAAACTAGGAGACAAATTAAAATAATTGAACAACAGTTTGTCTCAGAGGTTTGTAATGAACAACCTAATGCTTTTTGGAATAGGAAACAACATGTTGTTGCTTTACCCTATATTGATGACTTTAATGAAAGTCAGATACCTACTAAAGCTAGACCAGCTCAAATGAATCAAGAATATATTGATTTATGTAAAAAAAGAGATTAATTCTCTTTTAGAAAAAGGATTAATTAGAAAATTCAAATCTCCTTGGAGTTGTACAGCTTTTTATGTTAATAAAAATGCTGAACAGGAAAGAGGTGTTCCTAGATTAGTTATTAATTATAAACCTCTTAATAAAGTTTTGAAATGGATAAGATATCCAATTCCTAATAAAAAAGATCTTTTAGATAGGTTCAATGATGCCTTAATCTTTTCAAAATTTGATATGAAATCAGGTTATTGGCAAATTCAGATTAATGAATCTGACAAGTATAAAACTGTTTTTACAGTTCCTTTTGGGCATTTTGAATGAAATATTCTTCCATTTGGATTAAAAAAATGCTCCTTCTAAATTTCAGAATATTATGAATGATATTTTCAATTCTTATTCTGATTTTATGATTGTCTATATTGACGATGTTTTAATATTTTCTAAAACTATTGATCAACATTTTAAACATTTAAAAATATTTAAAAACTTGGTTAAACATAATGGTTTAGTTATATCTGCTCCAAAAATGAAGCTTTTTCAAACAAAAGTTAGATTTTTGGGTCACGAAATAGACCAAGGAACAATTGTTCCTATAAGTATGTTCCGGGGTGTATCAGCAGTTACAAGGGCTCCCAATAGCAATTGGGCCGACGGCCCAGCCCGGCGCAACCGGCCCAAGCACGCAGCTTGGAGCGCAATCCTCGCCGGCCGAAAACTTCGCGAAACGGTCGGAAATCACAATATATATACGCCATTCATACATGGTATCAGGTACGTTCTCTTACCTTGTGTTATCTGCCCGAGCGACCTCTCACTAGATCGTCGGAGTGTCTTCGCAGGTACCACCCGAGGTGCTCAGCGTGAAGCCAGGACCGGTCCTTTCACTCATTCAACGACCGGCCCAGTCAACGAGGAAACAACTACTTCAACACTTCATTGGTCAAGGTACGATCAAAGTAGAAGCATTGAATTTGCTTCTAAATTTCCTGATATCATATCTGAAAAGAAACAATTACAAAGGTTTTTAGGAAGTTTAAATTATATTTCAGACTATTATGAGAATTTAGCTCAGGATACAGCCAGGGCCTTGGACAGAGAATCATTCTCTAGCTGTCCAGAAGATCAAAAGTAAGGTAAAATGTTTACCTTGTTTGGCCCTAGAAAATCCTAAGTATTTCAAAATAGTTGAGACAAATGCTTCTAATTTAGGATATGGTGGTATCTTGAAGTAAGTCATACCAGACAGTAATAAAGAAGTTTTAGTAAGATTTACTTCTGGAAAATGGAATCTAACACAGTCTAAATATTTGACTATTAAAAAAGAAATGCTTTCCATAATTAAAAGCATTTCAAAATTTCAAGATGATTTATTAAATCAAAATTTTTTGCTACGAATTGATTGTAGTTCTGCTAAGTCAATTATTGAAAAAGATGTCAAGAATCTTGTTTCAAAACAAATTTTTGCTAGTTGGCAAGCTCAATTATCAGTATTTGATTTTGATATACAATATATTAAAGGAAAAAATAATTCTCTTGCTGATTATTTGACCCATGAATTTTTGCAGGGAAATGACAACCCCCAATAGGGGAAGGGGTCGTGGCTATGGCCGTGGCCGGGGACGCAACAATTTGTTGCCCTACCAAGAAACAAACATTCCTGTAATAGGGGATTGGACTACAGTCCACAGGACTAGAAATTTGCAGCAATTACCTGCACCTCCAAGAAAAGAAGATATTCATTCTTCTTCATCAAATAAAGCATCAACTTATAAAGATGCAACTATGAATGATACACCTCAAGAGGTAACAGAATATTATGAAAATCCTGTCATAGAAAACATAATGCATGTCGAGGAAGAAGATATTAATTTGACTCCTAATGATGGATGGTCTGTTAAAACAAGATATCTTGAATCAAGAGGATATCCTGGACTTTATGGCAAGTCCAGACCACATTTGGAAATTTTGTTATTAGTTACTGAATCAGTAACAATTACCCATCATTATTAGAATAATAATCCAGGAAGTTTTATAAACTTCAGTAAATGTCATATCAATAAGATATTACTACCAAGAGAATGGAGATTAAATCCTAATGGGGAAAAATCAATTAAAATTGCTGAAGGTAAATACGCCTATTTTAATTATTGGGATGATATCCAAGTTTTTTCATTAGCTTTCTATTACCAAAATCCAAAGAATAAGCATTCTTGGTTTTTTAGTATTAATCCAGAAATTCTGGAAAAACCTATACCAAATTGGTTTTATAATTGGTGGATAAAATTTGGTCCTTCTTTAGAAATACTACCAGAAAGTATTCTAGATTTATATGGTTCATGGTGTAATCATAGCCCATTAATTTTGAAGAATGCTTCAAAAATGATTACAGGACAAGGTCCTTGTTTATATTTTATTAAATTCCAAATTCCATGGATTTGGAGATGGACAATTACCATAGCTCAGGATAAATTTAATATCCATATACTTGAAAGAAATTTCTTCTATAAATGGTGGATTAAAATGCCTAAAGAGGATCTGCAGCATATGGAAGTCAAAATTGAAACAACAATATCTGAGGACCAATCCAGGCCAAAAGAACCAGGTTCTCAAGAAATGTCCATAGCTAATTTGAAAAATTATTTTTACAAAATATATCCAAATGAATCAGAGGAACAGATTATGGTTCGAACTTTGGATCATATGAAGAATCAGTTCTTTAAAACTTTTAAAGTTAAAAGTGAGGATGTTTCAATGAAGACCAGTAGTTCACTGGATTCAAATACATTTAATTGTCTTGCTGGAGAATCTCAAACAGAAGAAGAGGAAGAACCGACACCAGAAGATTTCTGGGATGCAATGATACAATCGATGAGTCACAATATCAACAAAGGAAAAGAACACCAATAATTCATAAAATCAATTATGGTTATTTTTGTCAACACATAAAATCAACACCATATAGATATGGTGGTAGACAAAGAGAATATCTCTTACTATTTCCTTTTTTGTTTTTTCATCTTTAGTCATTATCAATGTGTCGATGGGGCCCCAAGTGTACCCGGCATTAATAATGGTATTTTGCCTTTTTCGTTTACAGGCTACCGAATGTAATAGTAGTCTTTTACCGGCTTAAAAGTAGACCTTAGTTTTTCTATATAAGGTGTAACACCTATATGTACCTGATGAAGTATAAGTTCAAAATCAAAATTTTCAAAGTTTAACGAGTAAACAGATGCTACATTTGCGACTTGAAAACCATAAGCAGCTCAGATACATAGCGAATAAAACAGGAGGATCAATAACGAAACCATTAACTTGTAATTACCACGCGGCGGAAATCCAAAAGGTTCAATTCAAATAAGTCGTGACATCTAATTCCAGATTCACAATAGTAATGAATTCAAATCCATCAAATAAAACGACATCAAATAGTAGGAAAATAAGTGGTTATCCCCCCGAGTGCTACGTATCAGAGTGACGACACCGACCCGGACAATTGAAGGTAAACAACCTTCACTCGCGTTGTTACACGCGCACGCACCGACATCGGGGTAACATTCAAACAGAAGGGGTGAGATATCGAACCACATAATGAGTCGTACGAACAACTATATATATTTCGGGTCAAGGCATCAAACCATAATTTCACAACAGTCAATATCATCACTTCGCGTCAATTAATCATTTCAACCAATCGGATATACAATATGGATGCGGAATGCGACTCAACTATGCATATGCATGTGGTACCATCCAGCCCGTAAATAGAGGCTTCACGACTAAACATTGCCCGTAAATAGGGGCATCAACGACTTTTGGAGACACACTCCAAGGGCCACCGACCCTATTGTGCAAATGCTATGCATGCGACACTATGATGCAAGCACAGACAATCAATAATAATACTCATATTTCAACACAATAACGACTAGAATCTCAACTTTGGCTACAGGCCTATGACATAAAATCCATGCCCGTAAATAGAGGAAATCCGACAAACGACAAAAGGACCCACATTGATCACCAACAACATAGTAACAAAATCACGAGTGCAAAGTTTCCTACAACAGTGCACCTACTTCGGCGAATTATTTAAAATAGCAAACGACATCGAAAAGTTACAAAAGACCACTCGTTAGAAAGCTGCGGATGTGTAGTTTCTGAATATATCTTTAGAGTTTCAAAACAATGAGCCAATTAGTACAGCTTTTAGAAACAATCCGAATGGTTCCCAGACTGGACAAATTCTGTCCTTCCACTTCAAATCACTCTAAACTGACTTAAACTTGACCAAATGGAACAAAACTTTAGCCCTAACAGAAGAAATTTGAGTATAGTTTCTAATGGGACAAGAATCGTTCAAAATGGAGTTCAATTGAGGACACACGACCTAAAACACTGAACCTATACCCAGTTTAATTCCAGAAATTTGACCTGAGTTGGGACACTCATAACTCGAGCTACACTGCTCCAAATTTAACCAAACCAGTGCCAAAGTGACCAAATTAAGTCTATTTTCTATCGAAATAAGTCCCATAATTTTTAGACAAACAGAAAGTTCCTAGTTTTAAAAATACAGAACCTAAGTCCAGAATGCTTCCAGAATATTACCATAACCTGTGGAGCCTATATCTAGAGCTACACAACTCCAAATGCAATCAAACCGGTGCCAAATAAACAAACATTCAATCTAATTTTCAAAATGACAGGCCACATAATTTTCCAATCAGTAAAACGTTCTCAGTCACTGAAATACCGAACCTATGTCAGAACATCTCAAAACAGTGAATTCAACAACACAAATAACCATCACAATTCAGCCACCAATTCAAACAACATTCAAATTCCCTAACCCCACATAAAGTAGTTCATACATCCCGTTATAAGGCTTGAATCCCACCCTTACCTTGGCCTTAGATGATCACAAATCCTGGCCTTGGAAGATTGCAAACCCTAGCCTTCTCCCTCCTCTTTGGCCGTCACTTCTCTCTCTCTTTTCCTTCCTAGCCGTCGCACCTCCCTTTCTCCTCACTCTCAAACTTTTGGTTTTTCTTGTAAAGAAACCCTAAGCTAGTTTCCTTACTATTTATAAAGATTATTCACCCCATGGGCTTCTCTTTTTTTTTTCTAGCTATGCGAATAGATCATGGATCCCTTTCCTAATACCTCTCATTTGGTAAGTCTAATTTTTAATAAAAGGTTCACATATGCCAACGTATAAGTATTTTATTATTTTCTACCAACAATTCCTCAGTAATAAATCATACAATTAATCAATTATTTTTGGGGCGTTACATAAGACATATTTGCCTCAGTTGTAAGACATCACTTGAAAAAAATAATAAAATTTCTTTCACACTCTACTTCTCTTTTGCTTTAACCTTACCTTTATTTTCCTCCACTAAACAATACCTCAAGGATTCCAGCGCATACATACACCATACACACTTTGATATTCTTCCCTCCACTAAGGTATTACTTTTTCTCATGTTGAACAATTAATTTATTGTTGTGGTGTGGACTCTTGAATTATTTGTCATCTTTGCAAATAGTAAAACTGTTCAACTATCAACTCGAAGGGATAGAATGATTTCTCCTAAATCAAATATGTCAAATGTTTTTAGCAAAAATTTTCCCTTTAAAATCATCCTAATACTTCCTTCCACTGGAAAAAGATGATAATTAAATTAAGAAAACACCAAAAACATTCTTAGTTTTGATAAATCACAAATAAGATGTTGTTAAGATAATAAATTCATATATATATATATATATATATATATATATATATATATATATATATATATATATATATATATATATATATATATATATATATAAATCATAATCATATCATAATCATAATCAAACATGAGTTTTCCACTTCATGTTAGACGCTTTGAAGCTTCCTCATTTTAGGCAGCGGATAGATAACTTACAACTGGGGCATGTAGTATTCACCCCTTGGGAGGACCACCCGCGGTATGTTCCATTTCACAACATCTCCCTTTTAAGAGGTTGCCTGGTCTGGAGCAGTGTTAAGGTCCCATATATGGCAGACGGAGTTCGTTGGCAGTTCGGGTATATCCAGCAGATCCCTGATCCACCCATTTCGGGAGATACTCCTGTTTCTAGTCGAGTTATAGAGCGGTTTCTGCGATCCTGATTACCTACCTTGGTATAGTCAAGTGTCCATTCTCCGTCTGACTCAGGAGCAGTTGCTAAGGATCCTCCAGTTCAAGAGGTAGCTCCAGATCAGGAGGCAGTTGTTGAGGATATTGGTCCACTGACCGCAGAGGATAGGATGAGAGCAGCCGCACTTCTCCGGGGTGCCATGGGAGACGAGGGCATTCCACCTATTGTATATGAGACCCTTGCGACTGTTTTAGGGATTTTGGACCCTTGTATTTTTGTTCTTTTTTTGGCGTATTTGTACTCATATTTCGTAACACGTTCGTATCGTTAATGGTATTTTAGATCGTTATCGGTTAATCAAATTAAAATTAAAAAAAAATTGGATTCCCGAATTTACCTCATAGGTAGGTAAATTCGGTTCGCAAAATACAAACTGGATTTACCTACCTATGAGGTAAATCCGGGAATCCCCAATGTTACGTTTTTTTAAAAAAAAAATACCAACCAGAAATACCATTATTTTGAGGTTTTCCAAGAATGTTTTAATAAGTTTTTTTTTATAAAAAAATGAGGGGTATTTCTGGAATAAAATGGTTTATGGGGGTGGGAGGGAGGATGTGGGGGGTACAAAAAAAATCCAACACGTAAGACCATCCCAGATAGAGCAACCATGACTTTACTGCAAAAGTGGGACCAACTTACGCACAATACAACGTAAAAGCTCTAGTAAATACAGAATTGTGGAAGTAGGAATATTTATTTGTTAAATTGCAATATGAAAAAGTCTTGTTTAAATATAAAAAAAGACAAGACAATTGCGAGCTTAAGAGCTAAATTAAAGTATACAGACATAATCTAGACAAATTGTTCCATACACATAATATAGTCAAAATTTTAAGTACAAAGTTAAAAGCCATAAGATGCATAATCCAGACAAATTGTTCCATACACTTGAACATTCACCTAATCATCTAAGTTAACGAAAACAAGATGATTAAGGTTTCCTTGATGTGCATGTTGGTGAGGCAATTCCACTTGAAAGGGTAGTGGTTGGCTACAGATTACACGATGCCGACAACAATCAGAAATATCTTCCAAAGTAAAATACATTTTGAAGGGACCATGGGAGAGATATGTGATCTCGAAAAGTGTTCAACCTAGAAAGAGCAAAATCTCCATTATAGCAGCAGTCTGACATAAATATTGTAGCATTTTATAAGTGAAGATAAAAGTAACTTTATCACGTGGAAGCATCTAACATTGTAAACTATAATTAAAAAATATCATTTTTAATTAACAAACTCATTGGAATTGAACATCTATAGATAATAAGAAGAAAAATTCTAAAGAACTTTGAATATTTGAACATTTAAATTTTTTTCGAACGTTAAAGTACTCAAAAACACACTGTCTAGCATTGAGAAATGAAGGACATCTAACTTTTTTTATTCATAAGGCACCCCAAAACACATTGTTCAACTTCACACTTTACATATTTTGTTACAAAATTATTTTCTTTAAACAAAATTGGTTATCAAGGAACAAAATTCGCAAAATTGGTTATCAAACAAAATTTGGTATTGGAATTTCGATTGGCGTCGTGACTTGTCTACCAAGGAGAGGGTTGATCAGGATTTTGTCTTGATCACTCTTCATCTGTGTCATCCTGACGATTCTGAGCTAGATCGTTGGCAGTGGAGGCTGGAAAACTTGCATTCTTTTTCTGTTAAATCTTGTTATCTGTTTTTGTGGAATATGATGTGGCTGGATAGGATGGATAGCGATATCCAGAGTCCTCTTGTTGATATCTGGCATCTATCTAGTTTCATTGGAACCAGACTCTTTTCAGAGGTCAAGTTTTTAATCCGCATGTGGTTGTTACGTCTACAACATGGATTTGGTTCATAAGCATAAAAGGTCGCAATTCCACTCTTAAGATCTCTAATTGGTGGAGAAATCCTTTTGTTGGTATGAACTTGGCGTAACTGGTTTCTTATCTCATTCTTTCTGGGGTGCTTTTTTTTCCTCCTATGGTCGGTCTTTTTCCCATAGTGTTTTCGCCCAGGGAAGTTTTGATAAGGCTCCTTATATTTGTAAGGGTTGGGGTGTCCTTTGCATTCCTCTTTAATATAATTTTTGCTTATTAAAAAACATTATGAACAAATAACTCACATCACTTTTAAATGAGATCCAATAAAGTAAGAGAGAGAAAGTGCTTAAAGAAGCACTCAATCTCTATAAGCACAAAAAAAAACTTTTCTCCCCAAGGTTATTGCTTGTAGGGCATCATCCTTACTCTATAAGCAACACCTAAGATACTACCATTGTGGATGCTTACTCTGTAAGCAACACCTAAGATACTACCATTGTGGATGCTTTAGAGTATCTTTAGGGGAGTGTCTCTTAACTAATTCATTTTTGAATCCCTTAAGTGGGTCTCACACGCCACATCTTTTTTAGATATACACTTATTTTAATACATTGCTAGTCCTTTATATTTAGTCTAGCTCTTAAGTGACTCCCACATGCCATCCTGTAATACTTTTATCTTTACAATTAAATTAATTTAATATTTAATTAAATATGAACCCATTAATTTTATTTAATTCACTAATAAAAATATTAATAACTTAAATATATCATTAAATATGAGTCCATTAATTTTATTCAATTCACTAATAAAAATATTAAATAGTAAAAATAATAAACTCATAGCATGACACAAAACATACAAGAAATATTGTTCAAAACTAAACCAAAAACGATGGGAAATATATTATTGTTGTTGCAAACTTTCTGTCTTAGCCGATGATCGGCTACTGGCTAACATAAACTAGTGAATTGCACGGCGCTTCCCTGCATTTTCTTCAATTCCTCCAGCCTTTCTAACTTGTCCATGTGCATTGAATACTTTCTTCCCACATAAGCCCTCACCTCGGACAGAACTTTCTCATCTATGCAATCCATTATGGCCTTTGCCACTTGCTCCTCAACTGGATTATCTTCTAGCCGAGCTCTCTATCCTCAGCAAGCAAGATTACTTCCTAGGCGTCTCTGCCTATGAGTCTTCTTTTAGCACTTTTCCTAAGTTTTTCCATCAAATCCACATGATATTAGCTATTTCTTACCTTCCTTGACAAGAATTTCATCATTGAGATTTCTATCTAATTTCTCTATAAATTGTCCCCCCTCAGAGTTGATGTCTTCTTTCTGAAGAAAACTTGTTTCCTATCAAATTTTCAGACTGTCTTGTCTTTATATCCGTGTATCTTGGCTCATGTCAACTCGATCAAGTCCTTGCCTTGGCTAATTCTTTCCCCGGCCAACTACTTAGCAGATTTTAGTTGTTAACAATTATATATTTGAACGATGATAAGTATGTGGCCTACACAAAACATACCAGAAATACGTAACATTATATAAAAATTAAACTTTTCTATTTCAAAATCTTCCCAAATATGCTTCACCAAGTCGGCTTGAAGTTGACGATGATTTTGTTTTCCATGAAGATCTGCTCTCCTTTGAAAATATATTCCAATATGTGGATGAGAATCATTACACACTTCCGTTTCTGATGTGTCATTATCTAGACGGTCGTAATCATAATTACCATCATATGTGTGTCGCTCGTCTTCAATAATCATGTTATGCATTATGATGCATGTATACATTATATGCTTCAATGTATTCGCGTGCCAAGCACGTGTCAGACCACGTAGATCTGCGAATTGAGCTACAATCACTCCAAATGCTCGTTCCACTTATTTTCTTGCATATTCTTGCCATTTGGCAAATAATTTTAACTTGTCTCCTTGTGGCATTAAGATGATCTTGACAAAGGTAACCAACTCTGGATAAATACCATCGGATAGATAATAACCTATATTATATGGGGTTTTATTCACCGTGTATTTAATGTGGGAGCTTCTCCTTTCAAAACATCGGTGAACACATAAGATGTATTTAACACGTTAATGTCAATGTTTTAACCCGCGGTGCCAATAATTGCATGCCAAATCCAAAAATTACTTCAATCGAACCTAACATATCTAGAAACCCACATCCCTCTCCTATTTGTATAAGACGTTGAATGTCTTCATTGTTAGGCCTTCTCAACTACTTAGCCTTAAAAATCGTGAACACACCTGTTACAAATCTCTCCAAGCAATAAACTACATTACTTTCATCAATTCGAACATAGTCGTTCACATTGTCACTGGGAGCTCCTTATGACATTATATGAATAGTGGTGGTGCACTTTTTCAATGGTGAAAGACCCATTCTCCCAACTGCATCAATCCTCCCTTGAAAGTATTAATCATGATTTCTAAGAGCTTCAACAGTTCGAAGGAACGCATGCATGCTTTCGCGTTCAAAATCTTTGTCAAAATTAAGCATCTGTGAATACGTGGTTTTCAGAGATGTTTGTCTTCCCGGATCCTCTCTATCACTGTTCTTCTTTTGCTGTGCCTGGTGGTTTTGTCGGATTGTTGTTGTCTCTCACGTAATAACATTTTCACCTCTTCTTCAATGTTATCCTCAAGGCAGTCATCTATATCTTGGTTCTAGATTGCATCAAAGTCAATGTTTGTATCCACTATACAAGTGATATGAAAAATGATTGCACAAATGAGACACTTCAAAAAACATTGCATAGTTTTTTAAATTTTTTGTTTTTTTATAACAATAATAAATTTCACTCTAATTTGTAGCCGTTGAAAGCACTT
The DNA here is from genome assembly GCA_020916435.1 of Oxytropis ochrocephala. Classification (NCBI taxonomy): domain Eukaryota; kingdom Viridiplantae; phylum Streptophyta; class Magnoliopsida; order Fabales; family Fabaceae; genus Oxytropis; species Oxytropis ochrocephala. The sequence goes on along the minus strand of CM037092.1, from coordinate 50,401,130 downwards.
TAATAGTTTCCGTTGTATAAAAAATAGTTTTCTATTATAACGACTAGTGTATAGTTTTCTATAACTATAAAAATAGTTTTCCATTTTAAAATATAATTTTTTATATCTACAATATTTCCATAACAACAAGTAGTTTTGATAAATTATAATAATATTATAAGTTGGTATTGTAAAAAAGAAAATAACATTATAATTTGGTCATAATACTACAAAAATCCTTTTTTTTTGGTCAAGAAAAAAAAATCCTTATTTGTTCCTAGCAATATTACAAACACATTCATGATCTTTAAGTTGCTTTTCAACCATTGTAGATCTCCCCTTCACGAGAATTTCATACAAATTTGGTATGTTCATAGTCTTCTTTGGTCATTGCAGTAATTGTTTATCTGACATGTTTTCCATACTTGTCAAATCAGATGTTGCTGGTACTTTTTCTTTGTTCTTTCTCTTTACTTCCTTCTGTCCAAATAGGCGGTCCATTGGTGATGCGGGTCAAAATTTGAACCATTGATTGGCATCTCTATGTCAGACAAAGATGTTATTTTTGAAGACATGACCATTAATTCTAACCTTCATTTTGGTTCTCAATATGATCGTACCTTGACCAATGAGTGTTGAAATGCTTTGAGTGATTTGGCCTAGTCGTTGCTGGTAGGTGAAGATCGTGGTCTTGGATTGCACCCGGGTGGTACTTGCAATAACACTCTGACTCTCAAGTCAGCAGTGTTGGTCGAGCAGGGTCACAAGGTGTAGATTATGTACCTGATTATGTGGCTGCGAAGTGTATTTATACTGCCTTTGGTAGTGGCGCCCTAGCCGTTGCGAGATTTTCGGCCAGGCACGATGTTTGCGCATCAAGTCTATGTATTGGGCCGCGCTGGGCCTTCTACATTGAATTGGGCCTTTGGCCCACTCCAGAACACAATAACTGTGGTGCATACTCATGCTTGAAATATTCACCCCTTGTCTATATAATGCATATGTGTCAGCTAGGATGTCCTTCTCGGAATGCTCACCAACACAGAATTTACAAGAGTAACTCGTCTCCTCATCGAGAGCTTTTCCCTTTCCAAGCAAACAATTTCTTCCTTACTAATTAAATCTATCACCGGTTTCCATGTAGAACACCGCCTAGGATTTTCACCTACATCGATACTAAGAAATTTGAAGGGCATACTACCCTTCCTACAGTAGAGAAAGGTTGTGGAATCATCTAGCTAGAAACCTTTCGGAGAAATTGATACCAATAAGATTACTCCTATGGAAAGTTTATCCTTAAACTAGATAGAAGTTTGAATCCCCTTAAAAATGCCTTCAACCACCAAATATTATCCCAAGATTAATTACAAATAAATGAGAATGGTATCATCAACAAACTATAAAAGAGGGTGCAAAAGCTCACGGTTCACCGACTAGGGCTTTAGCAAACCTTTGTGAACAACATTTGATGTGATACCATCAGCCAAACAATCAGCTACCAATAAGAAAAGAAAGGAGCCAACGTATGTCCCTGCCGAAGCCCTTGAGTTGAGAAATCTTTGGCGGGGCTTCCATCAATTAGGACGAACATCGATGATTAGAACACACAAGCTTTAATTCATCTTCTCCACACTTCATTAAAACCCATCCAAATGAATATGTAGTCAAGGAGTTCCCACGACAAATATATAATCGTAAGCTTTCTTCATCCAATCAATTAATTCATTGATAAACCATCCAAAATATCTATCTTTATTCTATAAAGTTGTTTGACATTGAGAGATTAGCTTATGTAGAACCGTTTTCAACTTCGAGAGATCGAGCACCTTGGCAATTATCTTACTCAAGCTTCAAATGAGGGAGATCGATGTTTAGTTGAATTAATGTAATGAAGGAAAAATATTCATTTCTTTGTCTGGTTTCATGCTTATACAATCAAGAAAAATATTAATTACCCTTTCCATAATTGGAAGAAAAACATTTGATGTTATTATAGTATGACATCTAAAAGATGGCCAAATTGTCCAGTCTGATTTTCCATCAAAACTACCTTCGTATCTTAATAAGGAGCAAAACTATCTCTGTGTTATAGCCTTCCCTTTCAAAACAAGAACAAAATAATGGCTTATCTAAGCCAAAGATATTAAAGATCTCATGAAAATATTTACAAACTTTAGGCGAGTCTAAAAGTAAAGAGAACAGGAAAGAAATTTGTCTAAATTCATCTAAAATTGAACTTACGTCATCGTCTACCCAAATAGATAACCCTTATTTTACCCTTATGGAATTTCTAAAAATCTCAAAAAAAATAAATTACAACTTGCTGATCCAAAGAAGCAAATCAAAAAGGAATTTGGTGAAGCTAAAGATGAATTTATAGCCAAAGTCAATGAACAATTGGTGTTACTTATGACGTCTCCGGATAGACCATCACCTCCTCATAAGAATACTAAAACTATTGATATTGTTCGGCCTAGGCCAAAACCCCTTGAGATACTGAGCATGGCCCATTCCAGCTTTGGGAATAAACCCAAATGCGCGCTCCGCAACTGACGCCCGCATCCGACAGTCAAGATCCGACGCCCGAATCTGACGCTCCTGGTACGCTTCCTTTCTCTATAAATAGAGGTACAATGTCTCAGCTACGGTATGTTCTACATGTTTCTCTCATTCTACATTTCCCAGGAGTTTACTTCTCTCTCTCTCTCTCTCTCTCTCTCTCTCTCTCTCTCTCTCTCTTAACTCGGTCTCATACTGACTTGAGCGTCGGAGTGTCTTGCAGGTACCCCCCACTCGACGTAGAAATTCAAGCTGCCTCAGACTGAGCGAGCTCCAACCTCAACGAGCAGAACTCAATCTTCCCTTAAAGGGGTTCTGTCTATTCATCCTGAAGCACCTCAACTAAGTACCCCGGATCCGGACCGTCTCCGAGGTCTAGGTACCGAACATATATGTTAGGAGAAATATCTTCATCTAAACATACAGAGGACAAAAGTTCCGCAGATAAAATCAATCCTATTATATATAATTCAAAAAACCACTAGAAAAAAGGAGTCAAAAAACCACGACCCCATATCTTCTTTTGGAAGAAAAAAGGAGTCCAATTTTAAGAGCTTTAGCGCTAATAATGTTTATGAATGGAACATAGATGGTGAAAATGAGTATGGCATAACCAAAATCCTTCAAAATATGACAATGGTAGCTACTGCCTATGAGACTTTGAATGATTGTCCAGAAAGTATGATTATTGAAATCTTAGTTGCTGTGGCCAAATAAAAGGCCGGTGTGATTATGATCTCACTGACAATGAAAAACAACTAATTTTCACAACTGTTAAGCAAGAGCCAAATGACACTACAATCTTAGAAAATGAAGATTATATCCCTGATGCCGTAAATAGCTTAATTTTTACAATAGGTGTGCATTTTACTTGAGCTAAAAGATAGTCTGGAGATCCTTTGGTGACTTTAGATCCCTCGTCTCGGTGGTGTTACCTGCAAGCACTCCGATGCTTAAGTCAGCACTAGAAGTGGAAGGTGTGTCTAGAATGAGAGTGTATTTGATTATGAAGGGGTAGGGCCCTATTTATAGACGTCGGGTCCGTCGCCAAATTGTCAGATGAGGCCGCTCTAATCTGGACCCTTTAGATGAGTCCTTCATTTAATAAGGCAAATTAGGCCGAAGCCAGAGTCGGATTTGCGGGCAGGATAATCAGGTGGGCAGTCGAGTTGTTTGAGTTCGGCATCAAATACGAAGCCGATCCACCCTCAAAGCTCAGGTGCTAGCTGATTTCATTGCTGAAATGACGCCGACGCCCTCTAATTTGGCATCTTTGCAATGGACACTCCACGTCGATGGATCTTTGAATTCGAAGGGAAGTGGAGCCGGACTGATTCTGGAAAACTCGAAAGGCCTGGTGTGATAGAGGTCTCCCTCAGCTTTTTGTTCACGACCTCCAACAATCAGACAGAATATGAGGCGTGCATCGCCGGACTGAAACTAGCCTTGGACTTTGGCGAAAAAATCATCAAGCTAAACACTAGGGATGGCAATGGGGCGGGGCGGGTGCGGGAAGTACTCCACCGCTCCCCGTCCCCGCCTCTCAAATTGTCCCCGTCCCCATCCCCATTCCCCGTCTCGGGGACATTTCCTCCCCCATCCCCATCCCCACGGATCCCCACGGTTTCATGGGACCCCAATAACTAACAAAAATATAAATTAAAATATAATAAAATTAGAAAAATATATAAAAAGTAAGACTAAAATTCAAAAGTTTAACATTTTAATATAAAAAATATAAATGTTAGTCTTAGTTTTATATTTTAATATTTGGAAAGTATAAAAGTCAGAACAATTTATTATTTTGTTAATATTTTAAATTGAAAACACGTATAAAAAGACTAAAAATTTAATTACTTATAAATAATATATATCTATAATAAAAATATTTATGTAATTTATTAAGTGGGGTCCTCATGAGTATGAGTATGATCCCCATCCCCATCCCCACTTTGATTGCGGGGGGATTTTCTCCTCCGTCCCCATCCCCACGGGGAAAAATCCTCCGTCCACGGGGCCCCATTCGGGGCAATCCCCGCGGAGATCCCCACTTGCGGGTAGAAATTGCCACCCCTACTAAACACTGACTCGTTGTTAGTAGTTTTCCAAATCAAGGAAGATTTCGTGGCAAAAGACCCCATCTTACAACGATACTTAGCCCGGGTAAGGGAGCTTCTCCTCCAATTCAAACAAGCAGAACTAAAGCACGTGCCTCGGTCCGAGAATGCCCGGGCGGACGTCTTGGTAAAGTTGGTCAGCACTAAACCAATGGGTAACCTTTGAAGCATCATCCAAGAAAACCTGATAAATAGATTATGACCGACATCCACGCCATAACTGAACAAGAAGGGTGGATACAACCCATCAAGAGCTGCGTTGAATCTGTCCTCGAGTCGTCCGATGCCAAAAAAACCGTTGTTATCTACAAAAGAGCAACCTCTTTCACCGTGGTCGATGGCAAGTTGTTCAGACGAGGTTTCTTCTCCCCCTTGTTAAAATGTGTGGAAGGGGAGGAGCCCGAGTACGTACTCACAGAAATCCATGAAGGTTTTTTTTGGACAACACCTGGGATCTCGAGCTCTATCGAAGAAAGCCCTCCGAGCCGGATACTTCTGGCCGACAATGGTAAAGGACGCCGCCGACTTGGTCAGAAAATGTGACACCTGCCAACGATACGCCGATGTGCATAACGCCCCTCCAGCCAAGCTCGCTTCTTTATCAACACCATGTCCTTTCTCTCAATGGGGAATAGACCTACTCGGGCCATTCCCATTAGCCCGATGCAGAGTCAAATATCTCATTGTTGCAATCGATTACTTCACCAAGTGGATCGAAGCCAAAACCACTCGTACAAATAATTGCTAAAAACTGCATCAAATTCGTCAAAAAGAACATCTTGGCCAGGTTCGGCATTCCAACTGTCATCATTACTGATAATGGAACACAATTTGCCAACAAGGGATTCCGACAATCCTTGCAGACCTGAACACAAAACAAAACTTCACCTCCGTTGAACATCCTCAGACCAACGGCCAGGCCGAGGCAGTCAACAGTGTAATGCTCAAGGGGCTAAAGAAAAGGTTGAAAGGAGCTAAAGGGGTGGCCCGACGAGCTACCATATGTCCTATGGGCATACCGCACAACGGTGCATTCCAATACCGGTGAGACACCTTTCAGGCTAACATACGACACTGAGGCCGTCATCCCCATGGAGGTCGGCGAATCCACGTGGAGGACTTTGTATCCCCTTAACAAGGAGTAAAATGATAAAGCCACGAGGGAAGAACTCGGTCTAGTCCAAAAGGTATGAGATAGGGCACAACTGTCTGAAGCCGTGGTCAAGGCGCGAATAGCACGACGTTACAATCAGAAGGTCATCATCAGAGACTTCAACGTCGGGGATCTTGTCCTTAGACGCACCGATGTGGGGAACAAGAATGCTCGCGATGGGAAGCTAGCTCTGAACTGGGAAAGCCCTTACCGCGTGGTATCCAAGACCGGTAAAGGAGCATACCAATTAGAAACACTCTCCAAAGAGCTGATCCCAAGAACGTGGAACGCAACCAAGCTTAGAATATATTACAGTTGATTACACATTTGTCTTCTAAATTTAACAGATCAAATTGTTTCCACTATTGAATGAAATAACTTTCGTTTTAAATAACCTTATTTTTGACAAACAGGACACGCGACGACATTGCTCCCGACTCACTGCAATGCCCCTCTCACCCGAATCTGACACTGAGCTGGCCCCTCGGCGGACGACGGTATGAGGCGAGCCCTTCGAAGAAACTCCTTACGACTCCGAGCTTAAATGCTCAGTCACAGAGCACTCACTGGGTCCACAACGACTCTCGAGATCATCGCTTCGCTTAACTCAGCCTCCTCTTTGGCTCGCCTTAAATGTCGAGACAAAAGACGGAGTGCCCGAACCGGCCTCCTCTTTGCCCGCGCTCAACGGCACTTAACGGTCGAGATCCGCGCTGGATCCGGACGCTCGAAACGCGGCTCCTCTTCTATAAATCACGGTGCTACCTCACTTCCGTGCACGTTTTCTTTCCTTGCACTTCCTCGCCACTCACGCATCGACTTAAGCATCGGAGTGTCTGCAGGTACACCCCACCCGACATGGAAACCGCGACTACCTCGGACTGACCGAACTCAATCTTCAAGGACCGTGACTTATCACCAAACAAAGCGAAGCAATACATCAAGTACCCCGCCGGATCAGGTATATCCCGAGATTCAGTACCGAACACCTTCAAATTCTCAACACAATGTTAACATAATCAACCAACGCATTCTTCAAATTCAAGAGTTCAAGTTATAAAATCTATAACCATAAGATTCTTAACAATGTTTTAGTATTTTTTTTAAAGTGCAAGACCTATTTGGCTTAGACGACATCAAATTGGCGCTAATTTGGTCGGAACGCACCAGGTTGATCCAGGTCAACTGCTTGGCCATTTTGATAAGTGACTCTACTCGACTGCGTGACTTGGTCACTGGCAAACCGATCAGATTAATCCAGGTTCGATAACTATAGTTTGCACATGTTCCAGGAATGTTGCTCAGTTGGCAAGCTAAGAAACATGAAAGAATTGCAATAAGGAGGTCCAGAGTTCAATCCTAAAAACTAACATTTCCCCACCCCCTACTAACATTTGCCTATAAAAAAAAAAACTATAGTTAATTTGCACATCTTTTGCTTTTTATATAAAAAAAATAAAAAATCGTGTTAATATTTATCGGTTTTGTTAGTCAAAGCACTAACTTAGTAAGCGAGTAACACAAACACCATAACATATAGCCTATAAATATTATCATATCCTTCAATCACTCCATTGTGTGCTTCTCCTGCCTCTCACTTTATAAGTAACCAATTACATACTACTATCTCAAACTCACTTTCTGCTCCTTTCCCCAATTCTGCTACTTCAACCATCTCTTTATCACTTCACAAAGCCTCAATCAAAATAAGGTACCCAATGATGCCCCCTCACCAACAAAGCACTATTAAACCAAACAATCCGGCCAACTCAAATTGGCCGGAAAATAGCTCCGTCCATGCAGAATCAGCTGGCTCCTGCACTAAGGACATTGAATCCAATTTAGATAACAAATATAATTCTTCTTCTGAGGAGGAGGAGCAGCCAGAACCTGCAACAAGACATTCCATTCTTCAACAATCTCTCACTCCCGTTATCCTCAAAGTATATTATAATCTATCTCTTCCAATATCTTTTGCTTTTCTTTCTTTTACTTTGTTTTTTTGTTTTTTTGACAAAGCAATCTTTCTTTTACTTTTGTTGCTTTGTTTCTTTAGCTTTAGTACTTTGTACAAAGGTAAGGATCCTCAACTCCCTAATATAGTAACTTTGCAGATTCCATCCTCTTTGAATTTCACATACTTTTATTATTATGTTAAATTTGGCATTTATTTTTCTCCATAGCATACATAAATTTTCAAAACAGAAAAATATACTTGTAATATATAATCATATGTCTATTCCATGATAATGATTTTTTAAGTGAGTTTAAAATTTAAATATATAGAAATTTAAAAAAAAACATGTTATAGCAACAAACATATATAATATTTGGTTATAAAAAAAATAATCATAATATTAATGAAGTATCTACTTATATTTAGTTAATTTTTTTAGGCTTAAATATCATTTACCCCCTGCAAATATCACCATAATCTATTTAACCCCTGTAAAATAAAAAGTTTTAAGATGCCCCTTGCAAATATAAAGCTATTTTACAGTTGCCCTCTCAAGTGCAGAATCGTAAACGATTTATATTTCATGGGGAATAACAAACTTGGTTTATACCCATTATACACTTAACACTGTCAATATAATCTAACAGCAGTGGGATAACCGTAAACAGTTTATATTTGCAAGGGGCATTTTAAAACTTTTTATTTTACATGGGGGTAAATGGATTATGGTGATATTTGCAGGGGGTAAATGATATTTAAGCCATTTTTTTATAAGTAAATGTTAGGTGTTAGTATATTAGTAGATAGTGTTTTAACACTCAACCTCCTTTATGAACATCGTCAAATGTCAGTTCAACTGCAGAACTAAACCTTAAGAACTATATTGAATTGATATATAATTTTACAAAGCAATGGGAAATTAATCTAATAATAATAGGTAATTTTAAATACAAACTCCATTTGAATGTCGTTTGGTTTCTCTAACACATATATCAATTTTTTTGCATGCAAGTTTGAAGATGTTCGTTACGACATAACCATCGGAACACAGAAGAAAAATGAGTGTGTTTCCATGTTTTCTTCAAAAGAACCCAAGGCAAGACAAGCAGTGTTGAATGGTGTGACAGGGATGGTGGGGCCAGGTGAAGTGATGGCAATGTTGGGTCCATCAGGAAGCGGCAAGACCACCCTGCTCAGCGCCCTAGCTGGTCGCCTTGCTGGAAAACTCTTTGGCACCATCACATACAATGACCACCCTTTCTCCGGTGCAACTAGACGCAACACGGGGTTTGTGTCTCAAGACGATGTGTTGTACCCTCACCTCACCGTGCATGAGACCCTCACCTACACTGCTCTCCTCAGACTTCCCCGAAGCCTTACCAGGGAAGAGAAAATGGAACACGTGGACATGGTCACTGTGGAACTAGGGCTCTCGAGATGCCGAAATAGCCCCATCGGTGGTGGCTCCGTCAGGTTCAGAGGGATTTCAGGTGGGGAAAGAAAGCGAGTCAGTATTGGACAAGAGATGTTGATCAACCCAAGTTTATTGTTGTTGGATGAGCCGACATCCGGCGCAGATGCCACCACACCAAACGCGTTGTGGCGGTCTTCTGGAAGCCTCGCCGTGGTGGCCGGACTGTGGTGACAACAATTCACCAACCTTCAAGCCGATTATACAGAATGTTTGATAAGGTTATTGTACTATCGGATGGGCACCCAATTTATAGCGGCCAAGCGGGTCGGGTCATGGAGTATCTTGAATCAATTGGATTTGCACCTGCTTTCAATTTTGTAAACCCTGCTGATTTTCTGCTTGACCTTGCTAATGGTAAGTCCTTTTCCTTTTTGATAAAAATTTAAATTTGATTGCAATTTAAATTCGAACCCGAGACCTCACAGTTGTGTGTCTAAGTTTCTAGTGGTAGTGATCACTATGTCTCCTTAACAAAAAAAGATTTCAAGTTTTCGTGTTATATATTATTTGGCTTCGAGATTTGACTTTATGTTATAATAAATAAATGAATAATTGTAACAAATTTTAAGAAAAGTAGGTGGACACAACATTTTTAGCATAAGAATCTAGACTCGACCCACTAAGCAAAGGACAGCATGCATGAAAATCAAAAGGGTATTTTCACACTTGGTCTTTAGTGGGTTACGTTTCGTTTTCAAAAATAAATAATGCTGTTGAAAAAGGATTGGGGATTTTCTACTCACAAAGCTTTTGTGGCAATTGCTAATGGGTCATTACAAAGCAATGAATTGATAAGACATACCTATATATCTTTCTATTCCCACAAGTCGTTGCTTTTGTGGCAATTGCTTTTGTATCTTGAAGCAACGACTTGTGAGAGTTTCTTTGTACGTAAACTTTGATACAAACACACACGAGAAACTTTAATCTAGTAAATGTTACGTAAAAATGTTTGAAATGGTCCAATACACATGAAATTATGTGATAGATACGTGTTTTAAAGTAATTAGGGAATGTCATAGATTTTTTATATATACTTTAGTCATTATGTTATTTTGTTATTTTATCTTTTAGAAAGTGACACTTAGAGATATTTGAGTGGGAAAAACTCAAGTCTCTAAATTATGAGAATGGACACACCCTAGTATGAAAACATAAACACATCTTAATCTTCACGGTTGGAGCCAACTCAAGATGAGGATCAATAAAGCCACACACATATTACTCCACACCTATTACTCCACACCCCTAGAAATACATTTCAGAGACTCCACACACAGGGACGGAGCCAGGATTGGATGGCTGCGGGGGCGAGTTAGATGTAGTTTTTACATGTTTAAAAAATTCCCTATTAGTTCCTAGATATTCAAGCTATTATAGAACTAATTAATCATGTCAAGAATTTGTTTGTCAAAAAAAATTATGTCAAGAATATGATATTCCAGTGGCTGCTATACGTATATAGCTTATATAGCATATGATATTCTTAATAAAAAATATTGGTCATGACCACTATAGAGTATACATATAGCATATATAGCATATATTCAATGTAAAACAAATTGAATTGGGATAGGGGGGCTAGAGCCATGGGAGACATACATGTCCCTCCGCCCCTGTTCACACACACCCCTTATAGAATAGACTATGGCTCGACTTAGCCTTAGCAAATAGCCAAATCCATGAGAAAAACTTTATCTAAAAGAAGGTCTCGTAGAGATCAAGGTTTATTTGAGAAAACAACCTCATTTCTGCTTTCCCAAATTGTCCAAAGGACTGCATGCCGAATCATATAATAAGTCATTTTCTACCCTTTCTAATACTAACTCTTGAGTATAAGACCGAGAATAAAGTCAGAAGATCATGCGAGATCACGACTACCAAACCTAACCATCTGAACACTAGGTATCATACTCTTTCGGCTAAAGCGCACCTAAGAAATAAGTTTGATGTCGACTCTGTAGGGTCACCATAGTGAACACAGACAACACTTGCCAAATCAGAAATAACGTTCTTCCGCAGAAGGTTATCTCAAGTTGGGAGCCTATTTAGAAGAAGACGCCATGCAAAAGCAACAACCTTAGGAGGCTTTAGACTTTCCCGCTATTTATCTAAAGCAAACCACAAAATAGGCTCTCTTGAAAACAGTTGACGATTTCTGAAGTATGGTTACTCTTTTAATTTTGACACACCAAGTATTGTTTTGTAACGAAAAATAACCAATGAAAAAACGAACGAAGAAATATCGATGGCTTTTATTCCTGATTCCTGCTAATTCAGAAAGAAACGGCAGCATCCTTGTTAAATGTGAGACACGTCACAATTCTTCTGTTGTTTCGTGCAACAAGTTTTCGTAATAATAAATAGCATCCCTTGTTTCGCTAATCCCTTTGATACATTGTATTTTCTTTTTCATACCTTCCTTTTTCGGATTACATTTGCTTTTCTTTTTTAAAAAAGTAAAAGCTCCTTCCTTTTGCAGAGCATTTATAAATTAATCCATCTCTAATACATTGGTCCTTATCAAAAAATTGTGATCCCAAAATTAGATGAACCATCAATCTCAATTTCCTATCAGACTTTTGCCTAAAAAAACTTTGTAACATGAGTGAGTGTAATTCCGGATAGAAATGAATTATATGATTCTAATTCTTTAGATTTTATGTGCTATACAGGCATAGTATCTGATGTCAAACCAAATGATCTGGTAGGCAACCATCATGATCAAACTTCAATCAAGCAGTCTTTAGTCTCAGCGTATAAGAAGAACTTATACCCTCTTCTCAAAGAAGAGATTCAAAGGAATAACATAGACTCAACATTTGTTACAACAATAACACACAGAAGTAAGGGAAGTATTGTATCACTTCTCCTTTGTAAATTGTAACACTAGTAAGAAATAGATGGAGCAGCCAAGTGATGATGTTTATGCATGTTTTGAAGGTTCTGAGAATAAATGGAGCACCAGCTGGTGGGACCAATTCAAGGTTCTTCTAAAGAGGGGTTTGAAAGAGAGGAGACATGAATCTTATTCTGGCTTAAGGATTTTTCAAGTCATGTCTGTCTCTATTCTCTCTGGACTTTTGTGGTGGCATTCTCATCCATCTCATATACAAGATCAGGTGATTTAAATCTAAATTTAATAACATGTGTGAGAATTTATCACTATCTCCCTCCATGTGAATTATATTGTCACTGAAAAAGTTCATATGGGTCTCTAGTAAATTTATTAGCATGTCTGAATTGATCACTACTTTCATGTAAATTATAAAACAGAGTGTTAGAGAATGTGTTACAATATTTCAGAGAACTTGTTTTTAATTTTGTCTTTTTCATAGTATTTTTAATTATTATCTGATAAATGGATCAAAATCATCAAAAGTTACTAGATAACTTGTTTGTGTTATGCACTCAATAAGGAAGAAGTTACTTTCTCTTATATATAGCAATAGCATATTTTCAGTGCTCATAATAAGTCATAACATTGTTAACTATGTGACAGGTAGGTCTGCTATTCTTCTTCTCCATCTTCTGGGGATTCTTTCCACTCTTCAATGCCATCTTTGCATTTCCACTAGACCAACCTATCTTGATTAAAGAACGATCATCCGGCATGTACCATCTCTCCTCCTACTACGTCGCGCGCATAGTCGGCGACTTACCAATGGAGCTTATTCTTCCAACCTTATTCATAATCATAACCTATTGGATGAGTGGTCTCAAACCTTCACTAATTACATTTATACTAACCCTCTTAATCATGCTTTTCAATGTGCTAGTCTCTCAAGGTATAGGCCTAGCACTTGGTGCAATTCTAATGGATGTGAAACAAGCCACAAGTTTAGCTTCAGTGACAATGTTAATATTTCTATTAGCTGGTGGTTATTACATTCAACAAATGCCATCTTTTATAGCTTGGTTGAAGTACATTTCTTTTAGTCACTATTGTTATAAGCTTCTAGTAGGAGTTCAATATTCAGAAAATGATGTTTATGAGTGTGGACCAAAGTTATATTGTAGGGTAAGAGATTTTCCTTCAATAAGGTGTCTTGAACTTGATAGTATTTGGGGTGATGTGATTGTATTGACCGTAATGTTGATTGGTTACAGAATTGTGGCTTATTTAGCATTGAGGATGGGGATGCAATTGAATCATTGACTAGAGAGTTTATAGTTGACTAGGGACAATAAAATTAGTCTTCATTTATCTTGAAATGAAGAAATTAGAATTTGTATAGCAATTAAAGTTTATATATTGTTCATGTAACTTATAGAAACATTTGGAATGCAACATATTTGAATTCAATAAATAATTAGGAGTGGAAGCATTGTGTAGTATTTCAAATGTCCATATTCTTTTTCCCAAATAGTTTTTGTTTTTTTTATCATAGCTTTAAGGCTAATTATCTTTTTCGTCCTTGCAAAAATAGATATTTTTATTTTTCACCCCTAGAAAATATATTTTTTTTTTGTTTTGGATCCCTATAATTTCCTAAGCTTTTTAGATTAGTCCTCCTTTAGTCCATGATTAAGGGACTAAAATCAAAATGGCTCTTATTACCAGGGACTAGGACCAAACATAAACAATAATATAGGGGACTACAATAAACAGATAGGGACTAAAAGCAAAAAAATTCTTATTGTAGGGACAAAAAATTAAGTTAAAAGGATGAAAAACAAGAAGCGATTTCCTTGCCTCATATTGGTACCGATTTTATTCCTTGCTAGACCGGAGGGGTACGAGGTTGGACAAATTCATGACTTTTTAAAGAAGGTAAAGATGCCAAGATCTTTAGTATTCAAGGTATCCCGAATGCAATAAAGTCTTTCTAAGAAGTGAGATGGGGGAGGTGGATTCAATAGTAAAAGAATAGTAATAGAATGTGCATAGAGAAGGAGCTTTTTGAAAGCATAGAAACTTGCTTCAAACCCTAGACTTGATTGAACCCAAAGTGACCCTGGTCAACCAACTCAAGCTCCAAGACATCAACTTAAGAAATGGTGTGAGATGATGATGATGATGATGAAAAAGAATGAGTAATTTCAATGTTGGTGGTGAAGAAAAGGAATGAAGGGATTCAATTTCTTTCTCAAGCTCTTCCTCCCTCTTCTTTCTTCTTTCGACCCCTTTGTCAATCTCTCTACACTTTGTTTCTTTTTTCAGCTCAATGGAAGAAATGAAAATGAATTTTCCCTCTCTCCCCTCTCTTACTTCTTTTTTTTGGTGAAATGTGTAACATTTCATAACTGATGGGCAAGGCCTCAAACAATACACACACTAATAGTGAAACAAGAAAATAAAAGTTCAAAAACATGCCAACTAACTTAGGGGTGCCAAAAGAAATTGCAAGAAACACACCACAAAACACAGGCTGATGTTTGAATGGTTTGGGCCAAATGGGTTGGGCTATGTGTCTAGCCCATGATATGGTGCAATTAAAACTTGCTGAAACACCCCCTTTTTAAATGGGTTTTTATTTATTAATTTCTACAAAAGAGTAATCCTAAATCCAATACCTCAAACAATCCACAATTTCAATCAATATTAAAAAATAAATCATCAATCAAATCAAGCATTAAAACATGACAAGCTCAAAATTCTGAAATTGTTAGGTTGTGTGCGTGATTTTTTAGTGGCATTTAGCGCCACTCCATCTACAAACCAAACAAAAAAAAGCGTGTCAATATGTAAAGGCAACAACTACTGTAATAATCAAAGAAATCTATTCTTACTTTGGATATTACGTACACGGTTAGCCTCAAAATGATATGATCAGGGATTTTCCTTCCAAGATCGAGGGGTAATGTTTTTGAGTGTGGTGCGAATGGTCTATCATTCAGTAGCTAGTGAAGACAGGGCATTTAAACATCAATAACATCGAAAAGTTGGAATTGAAAATTTGAAAAAAAAATGAAAAAATAAAAAACATCAAGTTAAACATACAACTTTAAAGTATTCATCTACATTTAACGATAATGGGCACTTCATGAACCTCTAACATCAACTAATGCATATTGATTCTCACAATCAAAGCTTTAAGGTATGAACATTAAGCTCCAATATACATAAAAGTAACTCAATTATATGACTTTAATCAAGTTTTAGATGCCCTTAGGATTCAAAATCGAACCAAAAATCTATGCCGCTGGATTTTGTGAAGCCATAACATCATGAGATTGCACCTCCGTTATCAATGGAAATATTGGCTTCTTTAATATTACAAAACTTTTTCTTAGTTCTATGGGCTATAAGACTGAAATCAGGGACCGCCATAAGATTTTGAGTGTCCTGGATGAACCAATAAAGTGGTGCCCTGTGTAGCTATTTGTTTTATTCTTCTTGCATTTTTTGTTGCACAATTAATAATGATTCTTTCATAATCTTAGTTCTATAAAAAATATTTTCAATAGAAATCAAAGTCAGACTATTTGATTTATGTGGCATAGTAGATCACAAAATAAAATTTTGAAATTTCAATTTAGAAATACTTCTGTTAGCATATTAAGAAACAAGAATAATTTAATATTATTTTACAATGCACGCATTATGAAATAGTTAAATGTCTTCAAAGAATTAAATGTCACATAGCTTAATTTTGATTTAACCGTAATTCTCAAATGACTTTCAATTCTTCAACAAAAAAAATTCATTGCGTCAAAAAAAAACAAAAAAAATTCATCATCAAAAGAAAAAAAGAAAAAAAAAATATTCATCATCAAAATCATATCAATATTTAGCAACTCCGATCAAATAATATTAGCTAATAAAAACTCAAAAATTCCAATTCTATGAGTTGTTAAAGGCTCAGCTTCACACTTAATTTTGTGATCGTTAGTTTGTTTTGGGACTTAGATCATCACCTTCCAATCTCCCTACATCTCCCACATTCCTCTCTCTATCTCTTTCTCTTACTTTCATTCGCTCTCATAATTTATTTATAATATTTTATTCATGAGAGAGTGAAAGTAAGAGAGGGAGAGAGAGATAGAGGGGAATGAGGGAGATTTAGAGGGAGTGGATAGAGAGGACCCAAAGTCTTTTGTTCAGCTAGTTGAAGTAAGACGTCTCTTATGTCTGAAACTTGAGTTTTATTTGCACACACATTATTCACACCTGTGTTTGAGAAATGGTTTGACAGACAATCACTAGATTTGTTATTTTTTATTGCATATTTGTATATAATTATAATTATCATTATAATTTTCATTGTAATTATATAAATTCTTATATTATATATATATATATATATAGGTAAAAATAATATTGTTGGTGCCCCTAAAAAGTTGGGACCCTGGGCAATGTTCCTACCTTCCATGCTGAAGGCCACCCACTGACTGAAATTAGAAGATTTTTATATGACCAAAGTCCTTGACGAAAAAGTTGTATACAGACTCCATCAACTCAAGATGGAAGAAGTTGCATCGATTATAAATCATGTTTCAATGTTCACTAAGGATGTTCTAGAACTGAAAAGTGTTGATGTGGTAATTGAAGAAGAAGAAAATAAAGATTCGACATCGTTATGGAGAAATCACATGCATACTATTTGCACCCTCTCTCGCACAAAAAGGCCAACCGATTGGGCTTCAATGCACCAAGCCCATAAACGTTCATCCAATGACCCCACTATGCACCTCCACAACCAATGGTTGGGATGATGACACCCAAGTGCTTCCCAAACCTATAAATCGCATTTATTTCAAGGAGAGAGGTACGCATTAATTATCACTTATTTGCATTAACTCCATCGCTCATCGACTTGAGATCGAGTGTTTATGCAGTACACACCCACCACAAATTTCGGAACAACCATTTCGGAATAATCGGCCGGACATAACTCCAAATTGATCAAAACCTTATTACCGACCAACTATCTCGGATATCCTTATCTTAGATACGATGCAAGAACATTGGCGACCACGGTGGGAGTTTTCCCGAACTCATTAAAAACTTTATCTATTTCTTTTTGATCAATCATGGATCCGAATCACAAACCGGTACGGATAGCAAGTATCATCCGGTCCACAAGATGAAGGAACCCGGAGGATTTAAGAACCCAACATTCTTATCGACCAAATGTCAATAACAGAGAGTCAACCTCTTATCGAGCTCCTTCACCTCCTACGATTATTCCGTTCGGTAAACACTTTACAACGGCTTTGTTCAAATTCTAAATCAAAGATAATGAAGCATCTCGAGCCGGGAGCCTCCGCATTTGTAATTAGAAGCGAGGTTGCGAGTTATCGAGCCCGAGATATTGCGGGCGGGGTTCTCGCAATGATATGATCCCGGATTAACCCGATAGGCGAGCTCGAGCAACCGGAAGAACCATCGAGCTCAAGAGGCGACATCGTTCTCCTCCGAGACGACGTCATTATCATCGATCTCCACCTAGAAGGCGAGGAAGAGAAGAGCCGAGGCAACTCTTAGAAATATAGAGGACTCGCGAAGAAGATTCCTCTAATGCATCATCCTCGCCACGCTTGGACAACGGTCTAGGAGCGAGAGAAAGTCCTCAAGCGCGGACATCACTACTATAAAGAGAGAGCCTCGGAAAGAAAACAACATCATTCCATTACCAACCTCGCAAAGCTCAAACCGGAGAAGAAAAGCAGGAGTTGCAACCACCGAGAAGAGAGGGCTGTTTCACTTGGAAATAGATTATTTCCCTATTCCCAGAGGTTTAGAGAAACCTCCTGAACACTTGAAAATTTATGACGGACTCGGAGACCCAGATGTTCATCTAGAGTACTATGAAACCATGATGCAATATCGGAATGCTCCAGGTGAGATCATGTGTAGACTTTTTTCCTCACCCTTGAAAAATCTGCGGGTTTATGGTTCGAGAGACATCCCAAGCAAATTCAATCTCTTCCTGGGAACAACTTTCCAAGTTATTCTCGGCAAGCTTCGCACATTCGAAGGTAAGGCCGAAATCATGGATGGTGTTGCATGCAATCCACCAAGCCGATGATGAATCTATCCGGTCTTATATTGCAAGATTCAACACAGGCGGAAAGGTGCATGGGTTGAATGAGGAATTTCGTCTATATTTCCTATCCGGGGTTTACGCAGAGGCACTTTATTCCAAATCGACGTAAGCATCAACCAACCCTCGACTTTAGGAGAGTTCCTCCGTCTTTCCGAGAAGTACATCGACCATGAGGAAGGCGATGAAGCTAGCAAGTTCTTTGTGAAAAGCGTAGCTAACCAAACCAAAGAAAGCCGACCTCGTGTCGAAAAGTCAAATCCAAATATTGAAATTCCCGGAGATTTCGGCATGGCGGGCCATCTAGGAATTCAAACCTCGACAAGAGGCGACATCGAGACTACACCGAACTCATATGTGGAAAGGAGAAGATCTTGCAAGAATGTCGAACAATGAATTTAAACACGTAAGGTATCCCGATCCTATTCCCAACGGGCGGGAATGAGGAACAACAAATCTTGTCGTTATCACCAAAGCGTGGCCATGACACAAATCGGTGCAACGCTTTAAAAGACGACATTGAAGACCTTATCAAAAAAGGTAAGCTCGAGGCGGTATATCAAGAAGCCATTCCAACAAGAAAAAGCATCAAACAAGAGAAAGAGGTTGATTTAAGTAAGAGAGGAAAGAAATCGTAGATTATAAGGAAAGAGCGGACACACTCGAAGGAGTAGAGGCCGACTGTGGTAATGGTAATCTCGGTGGTGAAGTCCAAGGAGCTACAAAGAAGAACAATCAAAAGAAAGTGGAAGGAAATTCAATGTGTAGCATCTACATCATCGGCACAACCAGAGAGCAACTCGTCCCCGCTGTCATTTGGAGATGACGATCTTCTAAACGGAAGGTAAACGAAGACATTCCATTGTTAATCTCAAAGATAATGGCCGAGAAAGAGATAAGAAGAATTTTAATTGACCAAGGCGACTCTTGTGACATCATGTTCTTCGATGTACTAGAGAAAATTGGAATTACACCAAGGAACTTTTTCCTATCACGGAACGGACCTCTCCGGATTCAATGGTTCACGAACTAGACCGATGGGTTACATAGACTTAAGGGTCACCTTTGGAGAGGAACCTTTATCTCGGACAATTAGGTTAAATTCATGGTATTACCTTGCTCATCAATCTACAATTGCATCATTGGGAGGCCGACTTTGGGGAAACTCGGGCGGTGACTTCTCATTGTACATCCGAAAATGAAGTTTCACTCTCAAAATAACGAGGTAGTAACTATCAATGCCGATTTAGAATCTTAGAAAGATGCTATTACCTCCTTCTCAAAGTGAAATTTCTGCAAGAGACAAAGCCGAACTTGCATCAAAGAATACGCGTCTGCGAAAGAAGAGAAAGTGAAGTTTTCAGAGGTAAATGTAATGGATTTAGACGCACGCTTCGATCCGAGAGCTGGGACGAAGAGAAAGACGAAGACTCAAAGCATCCTCATTCGAAAAAGGCCGAACGACCAAACCGGGACGGGGAATTCATCGAGTAATGTTGGGCGATGATCCAACAAAAGCGGTCAAGATCGGTGCGGACTACCGGGCGAAATAAAAAGAGAATTAACCCGATTGCTTAAGGAACACGCCGATCTCTTTGCTTGGTGGTGAAGACATGCACAGTATACCACACGAAGTCGCTTGCCATCATTTGTCAATATATCCCGATGCAAAGTGGGTTGCCCAACGCAAAAGGGTTGAGAATATCGAGAAGGCGGAAGCAACGACCAAGGCGGTAGCGATTTAGTTAAAGCTAATTTTGTGGCGAGCTCAAATATACTACTTGGCTCTCAAACCCTTTACTTGTTAAAAATCAAATGGAAAATGGCGCATGTGCATTGATTATACCGATCTTAATAGGTCATGTCCTAAAGATGCTTTTAGGTTCCAAATATTGATCGACTAGTCGATCATGCATCGGATTTGGTTTATTATCATTCATGGATGCATATTCGAGGATATAACCAAATCCCAATGTTTCCGATCAAGAGAAAAGCGCTTTTATGATCGAGAACGGAAATTTTTGTTCCGAGTTATGCCTTTCGGTCTCAAAAATGCAGAGCAACAACGATCGTAGAATGATGAACGAGTTTTCAAAACCGGATCGGGCGAAATGTAGAAGTATACTTAGATGATATGATTGCAAAAAGTGAGCAAGCAAATCGTCATGTTACCGATCTCAAAGAGCTTTTTTGAGAGATAAGGAAAAACAGGATGAGATTAAATCAGGAGAAATGCACTTTCTGGGTCAAAGTAGGGAAAATTCTTGGGATTCTATCTCACCAAAAAGAGGATTGAGGCAAACCCAGACAAATGCAAATCGGTGACGGAGATGAAAACCCCAAACACCAAGAAAGAAATTCAGAAACTTAACGGCATGATTGCGGCTCTATCTCGGTTCATCTCAAATGCTGCTTTTAAATCACTACCCCTTTTTAAACTTTTAAAAAAGGAATCTGAATTTATTTGGACCACAGAACGGGATGAGGCGCTCACCCAGTTAAAAAAGATATTATCAGAACCTCCGATATTAACCCGACCTGAGCCTGAGGAAGTATTATATTTGTATCTCTCAATATCTGAGGAAGCATTAGGGGCAAGATGGTCCAGAAACAAAAGAGGATGAGCAGGTTTACTTTGTGAGCAAAGCTTTACAAGGGCCAGAACTCCGATATCAAAAAATAGAGAAAATAGCTTTGGCTTTAGTAATAGCTACTCGGCGACTCCGACATTATTTTGTTTCTTACCAAGTTGTCGTTCGAACAAACCATCCGATCAGACAAATCCTACATCGTCCAGACCTTTCGGGAAGAATAATAAAGTGGGCAGTAGAGCTGTCCGAATTCGGTATCAAATATGAATCAAGATCGGCAATGAAAGCTCAAGTATTAGCCGACTTTGTAGCAGAAATGACTTCGGCAGAGACCGAGAATGAAGTATGGACAATCCATGTCGATGGCTCTTCCAATACCAAAGGGAGTGGGGCGGAATTATTCTTGAAAGTCTTACGGGGTGGTTATAGAATTATCACTCACTTTCAAATTTACAACTTCAAATAATCAAAGTGAATCTGAAGCATGCATTCTTTGGCCTACGATTGGCCGGATCTCGTATCACTCGGCTAAATCTCCATACCGATTCACTCCTCGTGGTCTCCCGGATCGGGGCGAGACTGAAGCAAAAGAGCCAATCCTCCAAAAATACGAATCATGTCAAGAAACTCCGACCGAATTTGATTTCGCGAGGTCAAACATGTCCCAAGAACAAACAACGTTCGAGCCGATGTTCTTTCCAAATTAGCAAGCACCAAAACTACTGGGAATCACCGATCGGTTATATACAAGAGATCCTCAAAGAAACCTAGTTTTGGGGATGATTTACACTCGATGTCATCGATTATGCGTAATAAATGAAGATCAAACATGGATTGCTCCTATTTTGAATTACATCATGTCGGGCACAGAACCTTCCGATCCTACAAAAGCCAAGATCATCCGAAGAAAAGCAGCATCTTTTGCAGTTTTCAATGAACAGCTTTACAAGAAGGCACTCTCTGCACCATTATTGAAATGTCTAGAGCGCAGACGGAGAGGTGAATATGTGTTAATGGAAATTCATGAAGGAATATGTGGCCAACATTTAGGTGGTAGATCCTTAGCCGGGAAGGTGTTAAGGCGGGATACTTTTGGCCAACCATTGAAGGCGATTCAAGGAACTATGTGAAGAAATGTCCGAATTGCGATTCACGCAAAGCGTTCACATTGCACCTCCTACGGTCTCACAACTCTCTCCTCCCCATGGCCTTTTGCATGGTGGGGGATAGACCTTCTAGGACCTTTTCCAAAAGCCCCCGAGAGGAATAAATTCTTAATTGTGGCAGTTGATTATTTTACTAAATGGATTGAGGCCAAACCACTATCTATTATTAAGGCAAAGAAGCGCATCTCTTTTTCCGAAAGAGATAATTACCAGATTCGGGGTGCCCGAGGTGGTAATCACGGACAATGGAACTCAGTTCGCGGATAAAGGATTCAGGAAGTTGATGTCCGATCTTAAAATCAAACATCGATTCACGTCGGTGGAACATCCCCAAACAAATGGTCAAGGTATAAAGCAAACAAAGTACTTCTCAAGCGGATTGAAGAAAAGGTTAGACAATGCCAAAGGAAATTGGGTTGAAGAACTCCCTTATGTCTTGTGGGCATATAGAACAACTCCTCAAAGCTCCACGGGAGAAACACTTTCCGATTATCATATGGGAGCGAAGTCGTCATCCCGATCGAAATCGGAGAATTATCTTGGAGAACTTTCAAATCAGAAATCACCAGAAGACAACGAGCAAGCTTTACGAGAAGAACTAGATGCGGTAGATGAAATCCGGGATCATGCATCCTCAAAGAAGCCATCAACAAACAAAGAATAGCTACCGTTATAATCGTAAAGTCGTCCCAAGGGAGTTTGACATCGCGACCTCGTCTTGAGAAGAGCGAGATGTAGGAGGATGAAAAATGCATCGCAGGCAAGCTAGCACCGAATCGGGAAGGTCCATATCGAGTCACGACAAAAGCGGAAATGGCGCTTTCGAGCTAGAAACCTTAGAAGGCAAGGCGATCCAGAAGAACTTGGAACGCCACCAAACTCAAGAAATATTACGATTAGACTTGCTTTGCTAAGGCATTCTAGTTCCGATCTTGTTTTAATATAGACTTGCTTTGCTAAGGCATTCTAGTTCGATCTTGTTTTAATATAGACTTGCTTTGCTAAGGCATTCTAGTTAGATCTTGTTTTAATATAGACTTGCTTTGCTAAGGCATTCTAGTTCCGATCTTGTTTTAATATAGACTTGCTTTGCTAAGGCATTCTAGTTCCGATCTTGTTTTAATATAGACTTGCTTTGCTAAGGCATTCTAGTTCCGATCTTGTTTTAATATAGACTTGCTTTGCTAAAGCATTCAATCAATACCGCTATTTTTCAGATGTTAAAATTGTTTAAAAGTAGAAGGGAAGAGATATCCGAGATAAAAACGTAGCTACAAAGGAAGCCAAAAATATGACGAGTTAAATATAGAGATATCATTACAAAAATACAGTTCTGTAGGACCCTCGATCTCAAAAAGCAGATGAAAATTAGCAAATTACACATCTTTCGGATAAACGATCCTTGACACTTCGTCGGATTCGGTCAAACTCAACAATATGACCATCATGAACCCCGTGACTCGGGTTAAAAATATCACGATCGGCAACAAAGTCGGGATTAACTACGGCGACTTGGTGAGGCGTTATTGAAAGCCGACAATGCCATCTTGACCCATCCGAATAGCCTTCTTCCGATCTTCCGAGCTTCAACATTTAGAGCGATAAGTTTCTCAATTTGCTCTTGAAGCTCGGGAAAGTTATTTGTCGAGGTCGGTCATCAACTCCGCGATCTTAGCATCTTTTCTTGAAGCTCGACGGCAGCATTTTCAAATTTTTCATTTTATGCGCTTGGATCGGCCTCAAGTTGCTTCTTTTCGGCCTCAAGTTGCTTCTTTTCGGCCTCAAGTTGTAGGCGCTTAGATTCCAAATCTTCAGTCATCTGCTTGTAGAGTTCCACATCTTTTTGAGATTTATCGAGATCAGCCCGAAGTGGACTTACTGACTTTCCGAAAGTGACTCGTACTTGGCTTCAAGATCTGTACAAATAGATAAATACATAAGTATAAAAGAAGTTGGAAGTCCGGGTAGGCAAGTTTTGAAAACCAGAAAACTATACCTTTAATTTTTAAAGCTGCAGCCGCTTTATCCTCCCTCACTAAGTCGACCATCCTTGAAAAAACCGAGAGTGAAACTCCGAAGGGGTCAGCTTGGAATTCCTCGGTCTTGAGGGTCATATATGCCCGTGGATCAAAGGGAAGCAGTAGGCTTATGTTTTTTGTGCTTTTTTGAATGGTCGCCGGATCAATCACATTTTCTCCCGATCTTGGGGTTTGGACCTAGGAGGAAGCTGACCAGATGGTTGCTTCCTTTTTCGTGTAAATGGCCGAGTTTCCTCTTCCTCTTCCCCCTCGGGATTAACCACGGTGATGGGCACAGCCGGAGTGACAATTGCGGGAGAGTTTCCCTCAGCTAGAACCCCGCCGCTACTTCCAACTTGCGGCATGGCCAAGCGTAATATCTTTAATTGCTAAGGCTTTCAAAGCCGCCATATTAAAATCTCGGGGCCATGCTATATCGCAAAGTTAAAAATTGCAAAATTATGTTAAAAATGTTATGCAAGTCAAGATCGCGGATATTTAAAAGCGGCAAACATAGTAAAAATAAACTAAGAGAAACGTCTTAAAACCGACCTAAAGCTTTCTCGACTGTTCAAATTTAATGGATGCCACCAACAACTTGGTATCGAAACCCCACGCAGTCGGCCTATTCTCGTTGTTGGTGACGATCCGATCCGCAATAAATTGAAGCACTTTCAAGGTATTCGATCCTCCTCGTTCAAATGATTCTTTTCAACGGAATGCCTTTTCGTCTCATCTCGACGGGTCCAACCAAGAGGAAACTTGGTGGTGAGAACGATGTCATTCTCGGCATTAAATGTCCCAACTCGGTCTACCACAACCGGCAACACCCCGGTTCGACCAGAAAAACTTATTCTTCCATTCATACTTCAAACTTTACGAATATGGCGAAAAACCTTGATTCCGGTCCGGATCGGAGGGCATAATGCTCTAAGCGTGCGAGTTTGCCGTTTGTTCTTCTCGATCCTTTTGTTTATTTGAAACATATGCAAGAAAAGTTGAAGGAAAGGGGCCGACCTAGATGAATGCATACCACTCAAAAGCTCGTCACGAATGCCCAAGCATTGGGGTGAAGTTGAGATGGGGCTATTTCTAACCCGCCAAAACCGATCGTTGAAAGGTCGTGAATGGAGGACGGACGCGCATGTGAGCTAAAGTCGTCCGAAGAAACAATAAACTTGAGAGAATGCGGGTAAGTGGCCACATGCTCGCCTCTTTCCCATTCCAAAGACACGCCGGCGCTTCGGGATCTTTTGCATAAAGCCTCTTTGAATAATTGCGATATCGATCTCCGAGTCAATAGCGAGTCAGATATTACGAGTTTCTGATACCCGGGAGTAATCACGGGGCGAGCCCGAGGGGGAACTACGGGGAGGTCGACGTTGTTAACCCCGGAATCTTCATACCCGTATAACAACTCAAAACTTCCGGTATCTTCCGGCTCTTTCCCTCTTCTATCTTCACCAACATTTTCCTCTTCTGGGTCAACAGGAGGGTCGTCAACATTTCTTCCATCTGATTCAGTATCGGATTCTGAACTCGAATCAAGATCGGAGTCGTCTGAAGAGCTCGGATCTAAATCCACATCCACTTGAGCCTCTGAGTTCGGATTGTTGGGGGCGGAAGGGGTGGACGATTCTTCGTCGGAAGCTCTTCTACTGTCACTTCCTCTAGGCCCGGAAGACATTTCTTCCTGTATTTCAGGTGAAGCCATGCTCTCCCTATCTAAGGGATTAGAATCAGTTCTAGATGCCATTAACTTTCCGATATCAGGACCTCTAGACTTGCGAGCTTGCTCGGCTTGATCTATAAGTCGGAGCGTTTCGGCGCGAGTTGTCTGTTTTGTTTTCGCCAGTTTTACCTACAGGAATGGGGGCAAGCTATCAGGATAAAATCATAAGAAGATGTTGGGTTCACGAACAAGGTCGGAACCCGACCTGACAACCCCCATCCTGGCAAAAAAGATGGCAGGCTGAGGGCTAGATCTCAGCCCGGTGGAATTGAAAAACGAAGCGCAACGAAGAATAAATTCTACAGAAAACACAACATAAAGTAAATTCAAATAGAAGCACTAACCTCAGAAGAAAGTCTTGAGAAAGAATGAAGAGATTTGATGTCAGAAATAGAAGGAGCGAGCTCGGCGAACTTAAAACCACGAAATCGGTAGCTCTGAGTGAAGCAGAAAACTAAAAAAGATAAATGAATTACCCTCGCTTGTATTTATAGGGTTACGAGATATGACCGTTACTATTCATTCAAGCGACGCACTCAATCGTAATCGAAGCGACACAAGAATCGAGGAAGTCATCATTAAAAAGACGCCTCGAAATGCGTGAGCGGTCACATCGATCAACACGAGCATTTAATGCTCTGTCGAAAAAAGAAATAATATTAAAATGAAGCGTCACCAACACTCAACCATCTTCAAAGATCGGTGAGTGATTCGGCATCAACCATCTTCAAAGCTCGGTAAGTCTGATTCGGCATCAACCATCTTCAAAGCTCGGTGAGTGCTGATTCGGCATCAACCATCTTCAAAGATCGGTATCTGATTCGGTTTGAATCATCTACAAGATCGGTAAGAAAGTCCGAATACTGACTATTTTCTCCAATCTCACTTAAAACGATTCACTTTTTACACATATTTCAAGTCTAGTTTGACCTAACATGCCAAACCGACTTGGGGGCAATCTGTTATGGAGAAATCACATGCATACTATTTGCACCCTCTCTGCACAAAAAGGCCAACCGATTGGGCCTTCAACACCAAGGCCCATAAACGTTCATCCAACACCCCACTATGCACCTCCACAACCAATGGTTCGGATGATGACACCCAAGTGCTTCCCCGAACCTATAAATACCGCATTTATTTCAAGGAGAGAGTGCGCATTAATTATCACTTATTTGCATTAACTCCATTGCATCGACTTCAAAGATCGGAGTGTTTATGCAGTACACCCCACCACAAATTTCGGAACAACCAGCTCAGAATAATCAGCCCGGACATAACTCCAAATTGATCAAAACCTTATTACCTACCAACTATCTCGGATATCCTTATCTTAGATACGGTACAGAACATATACTATTATGTTGACTCCTGTTATGGAGTAATAGTTAATGTGATAAATACACCCCTCTTTGTGAAACAGATTAGGGGGCTTCATAAAAGCTGAGGCCCATTAGCCCAAAGGAGATCCAACCATCAATGGACAGGATCACATCCCTGAATCGGACGGTTCAGATCTATATACTCAAGCACCATTTGACTCTATAAATATAGCACTTATTGCTCATAATGAGGGACACATGTATTACAACTTAAGACTTGCATTAACTCTCCACTGTCTGATATTTATTTGCACCCTGTGAAATGAGAATCACAAAATGAACAGAACAAAATCAAAGGTATCACTTGTACGTACTAAGTGTCGTTTATATTTAAGGCAAAGCAATGAGAAAATTAGTTGTTTTTTGATTTCATTTCCACTAAACCTAAAACACGTCCTAGATTAAATAACTTATACAGGAAATGGATGCAGTGCCAGTTAGTTCAAACTTTCTACATCGTTATAGAGTGGTGTGGTTTCTACGAGTGTAGTAATTTAGACTTTTAGCGTCAGTTCGTTTAACACGCGGCGCAAAATGGTCCTTTTAAACGCTTATAAAAGTAGCAATAATGTGGTTTGTGAGTTGGTTATTAGTGAAAAATTGGCATTAAAATATACCTTTTTTATAAATAATATGTATTTTTAGCTTCCCAGTTCAACAATAATTTTAGAATCAAAAGCACGCACAAAAATTATAAAAATAAGAACATTACAAGTAATATAAAAGTAGAACATAATATTAATAAACAAGTTTATTCCAAGGATTCTCATAATATACACTATGTCGGTGTATAATATAAAATTAACAAATACATAATTACAATGACAAAAATAATTACTATGTCGTTGTTTTTCTATTTTTTGTTAGTTAGATTGATTTTTAGGTTTTTTGTCTAGCCTTTAGGCTGCAGTGTTTTAGGGGTTCTGTTAGGGGCTCTCTAATTTTGTTTTGGATTGAGTTTGTTGGCAAGGATTTTGGTCTAGTCCCCCCTTCGATTTTCTATGTCTTTTTCCTTTTTTTAATAAATTCGGGTAGTCTTCCTGTTTGTTTAAAAAGAATTACAATGAGAAAAATATAACAACCTAGGTGTGTGTTACCTCAAAGTCAGAACTAATTCAGAATTTATTTGACATGGAAGTCATTAATTGACGTGGCAACTGAGTAGGCATCACATGGTTGTTACGTCAATTAATAAAACCACATATGATGCCACATCACGTATTATAAAAATAAAATATTGAGAAAAAAAAGATAAAAGCCAAAATCCCATTTGAACCCGAAATTCACGGTTGGGTCTTCTTTTTCCTAATCTTTTTCATCAAACCCAAAATCCCATATGAAAGAAGATACAACAAGAAACAGATCAAACCTAAAGAAAACTACTTTGGGGCTTATTTGGTTTCCAAAAGTGCATCTAAACCCATTTCATAAGCTCTTATGGTTACCAACGACTATGTAAGTCTAATCACTACAACCAGATCCAATCGTAAATTGGCCACGCCCCACCACAACAATGAAAAATTGAATTGACTAATGCTAATTAAAGGTAATCCAGATTCATTATTGGGCACTTCCTGAAAACTAACAATTGAGAGAGAAAGATTTTGAAGATTTGATATTCATTTTGTATAATTTGTGTGAATGATTTCCTTGATTGAATTGATTACATTGAGATGTTTATATAGTAGTTGTAGTAGTAATAAGGTAGGTGCAAATATAACTAATTGGAAACAGAATGGGTAACAGACCAAACTGATCCAACTAACTCTGTTGTAACTATATTACTAATGGAACCTTTTCATTTTACTAATACACTTATACACAACTACTTTTGACACTCACTATTTACACTATTACGCCCCCTTAAAACTCACAGTTGGGCCAGATTGGGCCACAACTCTGAGTTTGAGACGAAAGTCCAAAAACATTGAAGCGGGTAAAGGTTTAGTGACTGTGTCAGTGAGTTGAGCTGAAGCAGGCACGTGTTTGATCTCCAAGTGTTTACTCATCTCCTTCTCGCGAACGAAGTGCAAATCAATCTCCAAATGTTTCGTACGAGAATGCAAAATCGGATTATGTGCGATCATTACGACGCTAATGTTGTCATAGAGCTACGTTGAAGTGTGAAACGAAACACAAAGCTCAGTGAGAAGCGATTGAACCCACAGGAGCTCGGAGGTGACGTTAGCAAGACAATGATATTCAGCTTTTGCGCTCGATCTTGCCACGAGAGTTTGCTTTTTGGAGTTCCAGGAAACCAAATTGGGGGCCAAAATAGAGACATGCATCAGAGGTGGAGCGACGATCATCGACATCACTCACCCAAACAGAATTGCTGTAAACCCTAACTGAGAATAGGGTGTCTTGAGGAGCCGGTTGAAGAAGGAGACCCATGTGCAGAGTACCACTCAAGTAGCAAAGAATCCTTTTGAGTACTTTCCAGTGCGAATCGAGAGGTGTAGAAGGGAATTGACAGGCCTTGTCGACGCTATAGGCAATATCGGGTCTGGTGAAGGTTATATACTGGAGAGCACCCACAATCGACCTATATTGAGAGGGATTAGCTAAAGAATCAATGCCATGGCGACTTAACTTGACACTAGACATCATCAGAGTAGTCATGGAAGCACGACCAGTCATGTTGGCGCGTTCACGGAGATCAAAGATGTATTTGGTTTGAGTAAGAAGAACGGAGCCTTGCTTCAGGTATTTAACTTGTATCCCTAAGAAATATTCTGGTTTGCCTAGGTGTTTTAGAGCAAATTGAGCCTGTAGCTTCTTGATTAGGTCATGTATTAGTAGATTGTGAGTCTGTAAGTAGGATATCGTCAACATAGACTAGAGCATAAAGTTGAACAGTGGATTTTGTTGTACATAAACGGAGAGTGGTCACATTTACTCGGGCTAAATCCAAACTGTAGAAGAGCTTGCTTTAATCTTTCATACCAGACCCTCGGGGCCTGCTTGAGGCCATACAAGGACGTCTGAAGTTTGCATACCAATTGTTTATTGTTGGAAACAAAGCCAGGTGGTTGCTGCATGTAAATTTCTTCTTGTAAATGTCCATTTATGAATACATTATTGATATCTATTTGTTGTATTTCTCATTTTTTTTGTTAGCATCAATGTGAGTAATTCTAATAGTTGTTGGTTTGATAGCTGGGAAGAATGTTTCTCCAAAATCTTGTCTTGGTAGTTGGTTGTATCCTTTTGCAACTAGACGTGCTTTGTATTTAATTGCACCATCTGCATTTTCTTTGATTCTGTAGACCCATTTGCACCCAATGGCTTGTCTATTGGGTGGCAACTCTATGAGAAACCTTGTTCCATTTTGAATGAGAGCATCATATTCAACCTTCATGGCTTAAACCCATTGGGGAATGGCCAAAGCAGCTTTCGCACTAGTTGGTTCCACATGTGTAAGAAATACTCTAGGTTTTAAGTTCCCTGTTGTTGCTCTAGTGATCATATGATGAGTGTTAATGCTAGGTGGAGGAAGAGGGGAGAGTTTGACACAACTGGCGAGGACTCTTTTGAAGAAACAGACTGTGAGGACTCATGTGTGTGTGATTTAAGTGAGGGATTGGGAGTGGGTGGATTGTGAGGAGGATCATCTATAGGTGGTGACACTGAGGGAGATGGCACAGTGCAATTAGAAGGGCATGTAGGTATAACAAGAGTGGTTGAGGAATTATTGGAAGTGGAACTAGTGGAATGAGACTGAGGAGGAAACAAAGTAGGATAAGCAAAAGAGTGTTCATGAAATTGAACATCCTTAGAGATGTAAATACTGCCATCTAGACTGAGACACTTATAGCCTTTGTGTGTAGGAGATAAACCCATATTGATGCACTTGATGCTTCTAAATTGTAATTTGTTCTTGTTGTAGGGGGTGAGGAGAGGAAAGCAAGCACACCCAAATGAGTTTAAGTGGGCATAATCAGGGTTAGTGTTGAAAAAGGCTTGGTAGGGGGAAATGAAGGTGGGTAAAGCTATGGTGGGTAGTCTATTAATGAGATGCGCAACTGTAGTAAAGTTGTGATCCCAATAGGTTAAAGGCATTGAGGCATGGGCAAGAAGTGAGATGCCAGTTTTTTTTAATATGTCTGTGTTTTCTCTCTATTGTGCCATTCTGGTGAGAGGTGTATGGGCAGGTCTTTCTGTGAGTAATGCCTGTAACGCCCCAAAAATAATCAAGTATTTATTTAATTAATTTATCTAGGTGTTATGTTGGTTGGTTATAATTAAAGAAATAAATAGTGTTTTAATTTAAATAAGGGGTGGTGTGTAGTAAATGAGGGAGTGGTAATTTAATTAAAAGAGGAGAACCCATAATATTTAAGCTCTAGGGTTAGTGTCTTAGACTCAATTGAAAGAAAGAGAAGAGAAGAGAAAGGAAAGAAGGGTGTGCGACGGCGTGAAGAGAGAAAGGAGAAAGGGAACAGCGCGAGAGAAGGAGAAGTAAAGAGAGAAGAGATCGCACAAGAGAGAGGGAGAAGGAGAGGAAGCTAGTTGCGGTGGTTCTACTTGGAGTTCGTGGAAGAATCCTTTATTCGGCAATTCTTAAGCTAAGGGGAGTCTCATAGTATAAAGGGTTGTATGATGGGTAGTATATAGGAGGGTAGAAATTATGATGCCTAGGAGATGTTTGATAAAATGTTTGAATGAATTATGAGTATATATATGATGGGTATTATGTTGGAGTTAGGCTCTATGTTCTTGTCTTGATTGCTTTGAATGTGTATTTGATGATTGATGAATGTATTAGGGTTGTTTGAAATTGTTGCGTGATGGTTGAACATGATGAGTTTCACTTGTTTACGGTTTTGTGCACTTTCTGGACATTGTTCGGTTTTTCGAGAACTGGTACTGTTTGTTTGATCCAAAAATTATGTGGCTGATTGTTTTTGAAAATAGACTTAACACCGGTCGTTTTGGCGCTGGTTTCGTTAAATTTGGAGTTGTATAGCTCGAGTTATAGGCAATACAAGTTAGGTTAAAATTCTGGAAACGTTTGGGGTATGGGTTCAGTGTTTCGGTAACTGTGAACGTTGTATTGACTGAAAAATTATGTGGTTTACTTTTCTGGAAAATAGACTTAATGCTTGTTAATTTGGCACTGGGGTGGTTGCATTTAGAGTTGTGTAGCTCGAGATATGAATTCCACAAGTTAAGGTAAGATTCTGGAAACAATCTGGACATAGGGTCAGTGTTTTGGCTACTGCGTTTTCAAAAGAACTCCTTTTCTAACGAACCCAATTTCTTTGAAAACTAAACAGAATTTGCTCCAGTTTATGCACATGTTTCATGCAATTTGATTGAGTTTTGGTCATTTTAGAACTGCTTGAATTTGAAGGACAGAAACTGCCATCTTTTGAAACTAGTATGTGTATTTTTGAAAACTGTACCTATTGAACACTCTCCTTCAAAAACTGAACTTAGGGATAAGAAATAGACCCATAGGGCTTTCCAACGAGTATTTATTTGTCAAAATCCGATGTCATTTACTATTTTAATTAATTCGCCGAAGTAGGTGCATCGTCAGTAGGAAATTCAACCTTTGTCTTGCTTTGTGTTCTTTGTCATCTTTGTTGCTTGTTTTATGTTCTTTATCATCTTGTGTTGTGCTGTTTTTATGTTGTTGTCATCTTTGTTGTGCTTTGTTTTATGTTGCCGTCGCGGTTGTTGTTGCCCGTTTTATGTCATTGTTTGGCGCCGTAGTGGCGCACCACGTTCTTTGCCAGTGTTGTTTGGCGCCAAGCGTGAATGTGTTGTTGTTGGTGTTATTGTAGGGCGCCATATAGTGCTACCTAGTGTTGTGCTTGCGATGTCCAATGTGTATAAATAATGATAAAAATAACGACGTGTCAATTGTGCCAAGTTACCTATGATGATGTGAATGTGTTGTATGTGGACTGTATAGTTAATAACGATGTGTCGGGTCAAATAAGACCATTTTGTGAAGTTGTTGTTGTGGGTCATTATGACCAAGTGGTGATGTTGATAAAGATGTTGCACACGATGTATGACCAAATGACGATGTTGATGAAGTTGTTGCACACGTTGTATTACCCTGTTGTTGAATGTTTTTCCGATGAGTTGTGCATGGAGTCTCATGCATGGCATATTGCATTTATTACGACGATGTAGGCTTCGGCCTTGGAGCTATGCTCAAAGCGACGGTTGTGCCCGAGAGGATATTTTTACGACGATGGTACCTCATGCATATGCCCGACGACGTGGGTTGCATTTCATACATACATTCATATCAAGGTGTTGTCGCTTATTGTTGTTGTCTTTGTTGTTGCTTATTGTGTTGCTCATTGGTGTTGCTACTTGGAAGTTGTAATGATGTTGAGTTGTAATGACGTTGGGGAGTATTTATGTTGAGGTGTAATTATGTGTGGTGTAATGATGTGATTGTGTAGTGATGTTGTTGTGATGTGTTGTATTCCGTTGTTGATGTGCTGTGGTGGTTATAGTTGCCTATTCTCTAGTATATTATCTATCATATATGCTTTTATGCTATTTGAGACTCACCCTTATGCATTTAAAATGTTACCTCGATGTCGGTAACGTGCAGGTAATCACGAATGAAGATCAAGGTCTTTTATGAGCTGAGTCAGTGTCGTCTCTGATACGTAGCACCCGGGGGGATGAACACTGTCTTTTTTTTATTTATTTGTTGCATTTAATTATTTTGAACACGAGTTTGTGGTTTTGAAGTATGGAACAAATATTCGGGATGTAAACTAAATTGAAGTATTTTGTTTTCCATGTTTTATTTATTTACACGTCGCTGGATTTTGAAAATGTCGAATGTGACGCTCCAATTTCTGTTTTGAATTTAGTTTCCACACTCTGATATTTTATAAAACGAACGGGTAGAATTGGGGTGTTACAATGCCTAGGGAAGTAAGGTGAGTGGTGAAGGGTCTAAACTCACCTCCAAAATCTGATTGAAGAGCTTTTATTTGGCCTGCAATCTGTATTTTGACCATTTGGTGAAACTGAATGAAGACTTGGAGTGCCTCAGATTTAGTTTTTAGAAAGTATATCCAGGTATATATGGTGCAGGCATCCACAAAGGCAATGTAGTATTGGTAGCCTCACTAGGGGGTGTAGGGGAGGCCCCCTAAAGGTCACTGTGGATTAGTTCAAATGGGGTTGTGTGAGTAGTGGTGGAAGGTGGTGCATGTAATTTGTGAGCTTTCCCAAGACAACAAGATTTACAAAATTCAAAAGTTTTATTTCATGGTATAGAAATATTATTACATTGATTGAGTACAAAATGAACTACACGACTGTTTGCACCCTATCTACGATGCCACAATTTATAGGGTGTGGCATCAGTTATAACATTAGAAGTAGAAGAATTAGAAACAATAGAAGGAAAATTAGTGATAGTAGGTAAACTTGTAATAGTAGCAGTGCTTGGTGGACTGTGTGAATGTACTAGATGCGTGCGATTTGACAAAGCAGACAAAGGAGTGAAACTCAAAATAAACATGATTATCTTGAGCAAATTGTCCCACACAAAGTAAATTACGAGTAAGGGTGGGAACTAGTAGAAGATTATTAAGAGTGTAGTATGTGTTAGGACTTAATTTAGAGTGAATCTTTGAGGAACCAATAGCATGAATATTAGTGCAATGACCATTGCCCATTCTAGCCTGATGTTTGCCTGTATAAG
Source organism: Oxytropis ochrocephala (assembly GCA_020916435.1). NCBI lineage: Eukaryota > Viridiplantae > Streptophyta > Magnoliopsida > Fabales > Fabaceae > Oxytropis > Oxytropis ochrocephala. Next base: position 50,366,319 of record CM037092.1, on the reverse strand, counting down.
GTGAACTAGTATGCATGTTTGATAGAAATGGTGTCATATGATGTGAAGCAAAAGTATCTGCATACCAACTTGATTCAGTGAATTCGGTGGAATTCTGCGAATGACTCAGTACACCGTAAGTCGATTTTGCAAAATAGGCCCGAGGTGTAGAAGTCTATGAAGTAGGCTTGAGGTGCACTGCGCAGTAGCATTATTGCCTTGAGGAGCAAAGTGGTAGGAGTACTCACAGGTGCTGAGACATAGTTTTTATCAAATCTATACTAGCAAGATGCCACAACATGATACTCACCACACAATTGACATGTAGGCTTAGAACCAGTTGTAGGTGAGGTGTAATTAGGGTTATGGTAAGTATTAGAGTTACCATTGGACCTTTCACGCCCCCCGCCTTGATTGAAACGATATCTACCACGAATGTATGAGGGATAGGGGCTGTTAAGTTGTATCCAGATGTGGATGAATTTGTGGCAAGAACTAGAGGATTAGCCTGAATAGGAGCCTGAACAGCATTTGCAGATGGTGCGGGAGTGGTCAATTCTTGACGAAATTTCTCCAATTGTGATTCTTGAACCAGTAGTAAAGATTCAAATTCTGTGTGATCAGCAGTATCTTGCTTACCATAGTACATCACAAAAGCATTATATTCTTCTAGTAACCCTTTCCAAGATAATATCCATTAGATCCTTATCTTCGATCTCTTCACAAATAGCAATGAGTGAATCAGCAATAGAATGCACCTTTGTTAAAAATTCAGATACAAATTTTGTTCCTTTCTTTAGGAATTTCATTTCAGTGCGTAACTTCCTAGCCTTAGCCTTGAGATGAGAATAAAAATGCTTGTGAATTTTGTCCTAAACTTGGTTTGCATGTTTGCAACTCAAGACTGTAGGTAATAGTGAATCTGACAGAGTGGAAGAAGCCAGGTATACAGGGCCTGATCTTGAACAATCTACTTTGCATATTCAGGTGATGGTTTGTTTGTTGCCTCATCAGTGGGGGAATTTAATTTAGAAGGAATTTGAGGATTGACCAATAGTCTTTGGAGGTTGTGAGTGATAATCACCCCCTCCACTTATTGATTCCATAGGACAAAGTTCTTATCATCTAATTTGATGGACAATTTGGGACCAGTGATAAAATTTGAACCAGAATTTAGAGTAGAGGCAGTATGAAAAACCTGTGTAGTTTCTGTTGGAGTAGTGATTTCATTTGTTGCTGAACTGTTTGCCATTGATGCTTGTTTGCAGGTTTGAACGCAAAAGAAGGATAACCACAGAGATAAAGAGAGAAAATAGTGATGAAGATTCAATAATGGCGCACAAGAAAGAGTGCAAGAAGCGAAAGAGAGGAAGAAGAAGCAATGGTGTAACTGAATTCTGTTACAGGGCGAGGAATTCAACGACTGATACCATGATAGAAACTAACAATTGAGAGAGAAATACTTTGAAGATTTGATATTCATTTTGTATAATTTGGGTGAATGATTTCCTTGATTGAATTGATTACATTGAGAGGTTTATATAGTAGTTGTAGTAGTAATAAGGTAGGTGCAAATATAACTAACTGGAAACATAATGGGTAGCAGACCCAACTGATCCAACTAACTCAGTTGTAACTATATTACTAATGGCACTATTTCATTTTACTAATACACTTATACACAACTACTATTGACACTCACTATATACACTATTATAAGGAATCACCGAAATGAGACTTTAGAAGTCCTCTTATCTCTCTCTCTCTCTCTCTCTCTCTCTAACTAATAAAACGATTCTTTTAACAAGTTGCATTCACATTCCAATGTTTTCATTTTCCTCATATCTCAAAGGTGAAAACTTTCCAAAAACCCACTTGAAATCTGATTTGTATTAGAGGATATCTCTAGTTAGTCTCTAGTGCTAGTATTAATCTATTAATTAGTAGTAGCTGTTAGGAGTTAGTTGGATACAACTAACTCGGTTAGTTCTGTTAGAATATTTCTATTATAAGTTTGTTGGGAGCTGTTAACTTGTAACTGAACCAACAAACTATAACTAGTGTATAAATACCTTTGTTGTACTTTGAGCAATCAATGAAATGAAATGCAGAAAATACATTCAGTGTAGAAAGATTTACAATTGAGAATTCTCTAGTTTTAACATGGTATCAGAGCTCTTTATGGTCTCAAAATCAAAAGAGAATCGGCATTATTTGGCATTTTAAAGAAAAGTTTTGATTTTCAGATGCTTCATGTGAGATGAGGAAGAAAGGGCATTGTTCGAATCTGTGTTGTTCTTCTCTTTGTTAGTGTTTGTGTTTCTTCGTAGTGTCTCATATGGGACCCTCCCAGAAGCTGAAGTGATGTACAACAAATACTGTCAACCTCATCAAACATTGTCTCAGATGGGTTTTTCAAGTTCAGGAATTTTTGTAGAAGTGAAAGCGGTAAAGAAGAAGGTACTAGGAGAAAAAGATAATCGCAGATTTAGGTTCCAAAATAGGTTTCTGGGTTTAATTTTATTTATTTTTATTTTAAATATTTTATTAATAAAACAAGTGACTTGGCATTTGACGTGGCATCCTTGGTTGACGTGGTAACCACGTCTGATGCCTACATCAGATGCCACGTCAACTAATGACTGCCACATCAATTTAAATAAAGGCAAATCCCTTTTTAGACTAAAGTGTCTAAATTTTTTTAAATAGGGGGACTACCACCTCCACCCCTATACCCAAGTTCTCTTTCATGTGCTTCCTTTGTTGTTTTCCTATTTTGCTCCAACAAGACATCTTTTTCAGCACTACCACCTCCCCCCCCCCCCCCTTGCTGCTTGTTTTGATTTTCAGAAGTTGTTGTGTTTTTGTCTCCTATTGACTTGTAATCCTCTACATTGGCATCCACACCTACACCACAAAGTTTGCATATAAAACTCAGTAGTAGCAACAGTGAAGAGGGAACACAAAAAAATAAGAATCAAGAGAGACGAGAGGAAATATAGAAAAAATAAGATGAATGAAAATACAAAAAAGAGAGTTATATAGTGTCATAGAATTCATCTTTTCAATACACCACCTTCACAAAGTCTTCTCCCAAAACTCAACAAAACTGAAACATTTGTTCGGGAAAACCGCCCACGTCGATGAATTAACCTACACGCTCAAGGATCTTTGAGGAATTAAATATAATCACGCCGAAAGAATAAATGAAAGAAGAACACAAATAATTTACGTGGTTCAGCACCTCTTGCCTACGTTCACGAGAACACATCAACACAATTCATTCGTATTCTCAAATATGATTTCAACAATTTGTAACCCACTCCAATATGTGTATCACCCTACAAGACTCTCCCACTCTAAGAGTTACAAGGAATAATAACACTCATATCTCATACAACAAGTGATCACCGGCACTCTCCTCTACATAGGACCCGACTGAAGATTCTTCAACTCTCTACATTGCCACCCAATAATGGGGATGTCTCACCTATTCATTTGGCATCTCTCACCTCTCCATATGATCACCCAAAGGGTATGCCTCACCTTCCCAATGGGGATATCTTCACTCTTTACAAGTCTCTCTCAGGGCCGTCCCAAACAATACGGAGGCCCTGTGCAAATAATAAAAGTGGGACCCTAATTATATTTTTACCAAATAAAACTCAAACTTCAGTACTTAAATTGTAAATAAGATTTTTTTTCGATAATTAAGGGTAATAATATTAATCATCTTTTAGTTCAGCATGATTGACATGCGCTCCCCCCACTTTCTATGAAGGGTTTGAGAGGATGTCAAATCACGTGCTACAACTAAAGAAACCAAATACATCAAGTTAATTACAATGAAAAAAATTGGGGGTAAATAATAGAAGGTAATGTGGGCTGGGGTGATTATTTTTTGGGGGGCCCTATAAATTTTTCTTTGGGCTGGGGCCTGTGCTGTGGCACAGGGAACATTTGAAAAGGGTCGGCCCTGGTCTCTCTATTTATAGGAGAGAACATGACTTCCATGCATGTATAAGACTTAGAGGATATTTATTGTCTCACCTTTTCAAGGAGCTCCACTTCTTGACTTTTCTTCAACATTCTAGAAACAAATCTTCAAAGCTGTCTCTTGAATTTTCCACCATAATTAATGTTAAATATTAAATATTGGAAATTAAAATTGATTTTCCCAGCAACATTCCCCCAACAACCCCACATTTTCTATTAACTTACAAAAGAACAAAGATAAATAAATAGAAGTACCCTGAACCTCACCCTCATCTTCGTCGCCGCTCACCACCGCACCTTCCTTCGAGCACCACCATCTCTGGCCAGAATCACCGTCGTTGATGCCGCTTTTACCTCCGGCGAGCACCACCACCACGGCCTCACCACCACCGTAAACATCCACCGGCGCCCTTCCCTTTTCTTCTCTCTCTCGCGAGCCCTCTCTCCTCACCATTTTTGTTAAACCCATTTATCTCATCTCTCTATCTGCTGGTTTGTGGCGGCCACACCCTAATTTTAAGGTATGATGAACTTTATACCACTGTATTTCTTTAAATAATGATAATTATAAATTAGTGTTTAAATGCTTTTTTTTTTGTACATACCCTTTTCCTAACCCTTGCATGCTGAACCCCCATGAATTCAATTCTTGCTATTTTGTTTTTGTTTTTGTTTTATTAAATAATAACCATATTTTTTACTTTTTTTTAAATATGTTTGTTTCTACTATTTGAGCCCCCTTTGTTATCCAGCGCCCCTCCCTCTCTAGATTTAGTTTATGGGCTTCAATGTTTTTCATAGTTTGGCTTGATTTGGTTTTGGATCTGTAATTAAATTTCTACTAATTGCACCTCTATCATTTTATTTAAACATTCCCTTTCCTTTTACTTATTTATTTCACTTTATATAACTCTCGTTCTCTTTTTCTTTTATACTCTCGTAGGGGTGTACAAAACCGAACCAAACCAATAGGAAAACCGCAAACCGAACCAAACCAAACCAAACCGAAAACCGCAAAAAACCGCTTTTGATCGGTTTTGTTCGGTTCTTTTTTTCATTGCACCGCACGGTTCGGTTCGGTTCGCGGTTTTGATTTCAGAAACCGAACCAAACCAAACCAAACCGCAATTAACACTAAGGTTTATTGAATTACAACCTTCCTTACTAACTCACTAATCCAAATGCAACTACAACCCAACTCTCACTCACTTACTAGCCCAAATCCAATTAATTCTTTGACTCACTTACAAACAATCCATATAATTATGCTATATTTAAAAATTACAACAAAATATTTAATTCAAATTATTTTATAAACATTGTCTTAGCTATTTGAAAAAAATTAAAAGAGAGTGATGTATACACTACATATATTTGAGTAAATTTTTTCTTAAAGATTTATGTTAGCCTTTTTTATGTTAGTTAATTTTAACTCCGTTTTAAATTATTTTTATCTTGGAACAAACCGAACCAATCGAACCAATCCAAACCGCATTGGTTTGGTTCGGTTTTATTTTAGGAAGCCAACCGAACCAAACCAAACCAAACCGCATATAATTTTACCTTGTGTTATGTTTCATTTCATTATGTTATGTTTCATTTCATTATTATTTATTATTTATTTTCCATTACCATATTTTTCTTTCATTTCATTATCATATCATATTATTTAAATCTTACTATACACACCGCAGTTTCATATGTTTAACCCATCACATATTTCATTTTATTTTGCTAATCGATATTTACTACTTTGCATCCCATTTTTCATGTAACATTGCCTCTTTTATTTTTATTTTCACTTTTGTAATTAGCTTTTTGTTTTATGTACTCTTCTATCTTCATCTTTTACAAACCAATGAGGTCAACTCATCTCCATACATTTTACAAACTAATGAGTTTAACTCGTTTTTTAAAATCCTGTTTCCCAGCAAATATTTTCAAATAATCAAGCACTCAACCATAGATCGGTTATTTGCAATGGTCACTCTGGGTTTAAAATTTAAATCATTTGAACATTGTGAACACCTTACTTTTCTAGTAGACCGTTAGTGGTGACCACTCTAGATTCATCTGATTGGTCACTGAGAACATCTTCCAAATTTCAAAAATGTTCAAATAATAGAAAAAACCAATAAACAAATATTTTCTACCCAAGAACTACATAGCTTTTGCTTCTCTACCCGGAGATACGTATGAGTAGAGGGAGGCCCACCTCTGCCAAATGCATTAATAAAAAACTTTTTTTGAGTATTTTTCTAAAACACTTCTTTGCTAGCTCTCAATAAAAACACAAAAATAAATAAAATTTATTTAGTCTTTTTAATTTCTTTTCATAATAAAAGGGGAATAGATACTTCCAAAGTTAATTTAGTTATGCACAATTAATTAGAGGTAACCTTTTCGAAGGGATTTGTGGGGTGCTAATACATTCCCTGGATATAATCAACTCCCGGCCCGAATCCAAGATCTTGTTTTCAAGACCAGTTTAGTTTTAACGGGGATTTTTTAATATTTTCCCTTATAATTAAATATTGATTGCGACTTCATTGAGCGCGAGGAATGATCGGGATTTTTCGGATGCAACACATTCTCTGTATAGAAAACCTTCCATTTTCAATTTATCTCAATTATTTACAGGTAGAGTTTTTCATCTTCTAAACAATCTAATATGAATACAATTTTTTTAAAGTTAAAAATAGAAAATATTTTTAAAAAGTAAACCAAACTATTAATTAACAAAACTATTAAGTACTACGTACATAGCATAAGATCAGCTAACTAGCAGAATCCTCTTTGTTCTCCTCCTCTAATCCAACTCAGATTTCATTAAAATTATCAAACTAGATTGTAATCTTGTGTTTGCCAAAGATTTTATTCTTAGGATTATAAAGTCACTAGCTAAACAATTAATTTTATACTGAAATGATAAATATATGGCAAGTAGATTCTATTTGCTCCCTAGATCAATCAAAAAAAGAAAGAAAAACTAATGTTAGTGGAAGGAGTATATTTTTTATTTTCTCAAAGTCATTAAGTACACACTAAAATGAGATATTATACTTTACTAGTAGGATACCCGTGCATACGCACTGGTGCTACCATGCGTGTTCTTTTTATGAATAAACTTAAACATAAATTAAATAGTCTGGACAACACTCCGTGAAAAAAAGACAAATTTAAAGTAGATAAAAAAGGAGTCTCAAATAAAAAATAGATACATATTAAAATCCACAAATGTAAAAGTATCATTTAAAAACAATCTGTGCATTTATCCTGTGTTCTTTTATATATCAGTGCAGTGTTTTTTTTTATATATTAGTGTTGTTATTTCGTGTTTTTATATATCAGTGCAGCAATCCGGTGTTTTTATATATACCATTCAAGGTATTCCTTTTTTTATGCATTAGTACAGTTATCTCGTGTTTTTTTTATATATCAGTGCAATTATCTCATAGTTTCAATTGATTATTTTAGTTGATTAGTAAATTATAATGCATGATAAAAGATAAGCGATGAGATTATCAAATATATCGATGCGATGTTTTTATATATCGATCGCGGCTATCCGTGTTTTTATATATATCATTTGCGATTATCCGTGTTTTTATATATCAGTACAATTATCTCGTGTTTTTTTATATATCAGTGCAGTTATCTCATAGTTTCAATTGATTACTTTAGTTGATTAACAAATTATAATAGATAGAAAAAGATAGATAGTAGAATATCAAATATGTCAGTGCAGTGTTTTTTTTATATATCAGTGCAGCTATCCCGTGTTTTTATATATATCATTGCAGTTATCCCGTGTTTTTTTATATATCAGTACTGTTATATCGTAGTTTCAATTAATTAGTTTAGTTGAGTAGTAGATTATAATAGATAGTGGAAACAGAAAATGAGTGGGTTTGATTATAATTTTGAAATTTTTCCTTTTTTAAGTATTTGTGACAAATATATGTCATATGTGTTTTAAATATTATTCAGTAGTTTAAATAGTCATTTAAGTTTTTTTTCATGCTAATCCTGTGTTTTTTTATATATCTGTGAAGTTATCCTGTGCTTTCTTTATATTTGTGCAATTATCTCGTAGTTTCAATTGATTATTTTAGTTGATTAGATAAATAGATATTAGATTGATAGTAGATTATCAATAAGAAATACTTATCTCATGTTTTATTATATATTTCTGACAATTATTTGTCCTATTATATCAGTGAAGTCATTAAGTCTTCTTGTTTTTTTGATATTAATCTCGTGTTTTTTTAGATATCAGTACAGTTATCTCGTATTTTTTTATATATCAGTGTAGTTATCTCGTAGTTTCAATTGATTATTTTAGTTGATTAGTAAATTATAATAGATAGTGGAAAAAGAAAGTAAGTGTGTTTGATTAGAATTTTGAAATTTGAGAAAAAAGTATGAGAAAGTAGGAAAAAAATAGGAGTGAAAAGAAAGTGCATTGGAGAAAAAATTTGAAAAAAATTTAATAGTAAATTTCAATGTTGTCCTTTGTAAGTGTGGTTTGTTTGTATAAATAGATAGTTAGATATTAATCTCGTATTTTTTTTATATATCAATTCAGCTATCCCGTGTTTTATATATCGGTGCGATTATCTCGTAGTTCCAATGATTAGTTTAGTTTAATAGTAGATTATAGTAGATAGTGGGAAAAGAAAGTGGGTCGGTTTGATTAGAATTTTTAAAATTGAAAAAAAGTAGGAGAAAGTAGAAAAAAAAAGTGTAAGTGAGAAGAAAGTGCTTGGAAGAAGAAATTTGAAAAAATGTGTGATAATAAATTACAATATTGTCCTTAGTTAGATGAGTTGTAAAGTAAATAGAGAGGCTTGTTTTGGTAATTTAAGTGTAACTTGTTTGAAAACTTATAAATAGATTAGTAGATAGAAAGTGGGTGAGTTTGATTTGAATTTTGAAATTTGAAAAAAAAAAGTAAGAGAAAGTAGGAAAAAAGTGGGAGTGAGAAGAAAATGCATTGCGAGAAGAAATTTGAAAAACGTATGATAGTAATTAAAGTACAATATTGTCCTTAGTTAGATGAGTGTGATTTGTTTGTATAAATATATATTAGATTAGATAGTAAATAGGAGTAAATTATAGATCATTTAATATTAATTTAATTATATTAATAGTAGATTAAAAAATTGGGAAAAAAAATATTTTTAAAAAATAGATGTGGGGCCACAAATAGTATATGTATAAAAAAATGAGAAAGTGGTGATGTGTCAAAAAATTAAAATGTCTAAAATTGTCTTTTTGTAAGTTGTTTAATTGATTAAATAGATATCAGATAGATATTAGATTTACAAAATTGTTACTACGTTTGTGTTTAACATCGACTGTTTCATAAAACTGGCATTAAATCACAAAACATTAGCTGTTTCTTGTACTAGTAAATCCAATATAGAAATTTTGAAAATAACATTAAGTAGTTTTTATTTTTCAAAAATTAATATATAATCTTTGTATAGAGAACCTTCCATCGTTCCCAAGATCAATAAAAAAAAGAATCCTCCAAAAACAAAATTAAAAAAAAAAACTAATGTTAGTGGGAGGAGTATATTTTTTCTTTTCTCAAAGTTATTAGGTACGGTAAATTTCTTATCCATATATCCAATGTCGTGTCTTTCATGTGACTGAAGTGTGGAAGTATAAGATCTTTGATCATTATCTATACCAAATTACTGGCTTCAATTCTGCTTGTCTCTATAATTATATATAGTACTCTATTTACTTTTGTATGTATTACTTTTGGGTAGAGAAAGGCAATTAGAATAAACTAAGTAAATCCAAAATGCTAGATGCCCTATATATCTAAATGCATGCTCAAAATCTTCTAAAGGTTATTCCGATTCTTATTCTGAGACGAAACTTAGTTTATTCTTCAACCTAGTACGAGACTGAGACACGACTTTTATTTTGTTGCCTCCACGTTATTTTATATTGCTTTTCCCAACTGAAAAATTTGTACAGTACAAAATAAGCTACCCATATTGTTCCGGACTGGTCCTTGCACTAGTACAAAATTTGCTTTAAGAAGCACTATTAGGAGTCGGTTGTTTAGATAACCGATTCCAAATGCATGAGCGGTGGCAATTTTGCAATTAAACGGAAGTTTTAGATATATTTTATACGTATGGAATCGGTTGTTTAAGCAACCGATTACTAATGTAGGTGTATATAGACATTTGGAATCGGTGTTTTATTTATAACCGATTCATAAAGTCATTTATCAAAAAAAAACTAAAGGTTACGCTAGCTCCCTTTCTCGCGCTCGATCATTACCAAAATTTTCAGACTTCCCTCTCAAAGTTCACTCTCACTCTCTCGTTTACCTTCACTCTCACTCTCGGTTTTCCCCTCACTCTCTTGTTTCCCTTCTCCCTCTAATCCACCCCCGCCGGAAACGTCAACATCGTCCCTCCACCACTGCGTCGCTCTCGCTTCCCTTCTCCCTCTATCATCGCCTCAAACCACCATATCCCTCCTTCTCTCAGCAACGAAAACTAGCCTTCTTCTCTGCCATTCTTCTTCTCTCAGCACCTCTCCTCTATTCTTCTTCTAAAGGTAAGTTGTTTTTCTCTATTTTACTTCTATTTGATAGAAAACTCCCAATTTTTGGTTGAATCAGAAACCCTAGGTTTATATTGCTTCTTACCCTTTGAGTTTTTCCTTTTTCTTTTTCAGGGTCACAGTGTTTGCCTCATCTGGATTTTGATTTAGGGTTTCTGTCTCTCTTGTCGGTTTAGAAAAACAAGTGTGAAACGTGTTGCTTCTTGAGGTAGATGCTTTGTCTTTTTGGATATAATGGATAATTTGTGTATTGTGATGATTTGTTGTTTATTATGAATTTGTGTATTGTGATGATTTGTTGTTTATTATGTTGGAGTAGTGTTTGTGTTACCTGCTATGTTTCATTGTATTGTTTTTAAGGAAGAGTTGGGATGGAGATGCATTGTTTCTGATGGGGTTGTTTTGGTTTTTGGTTGTTTTGTTGCTGTTACTGGAACCTATACTTCTGTTACAGATTGCATACCACCAGGTAAGCATGCACCTGCTGAGGTTAAGATTTTACCATTGGATTTAACCTCTGGAGAGTATTCTCTTAGTAAGATTGTTGAGGAAGCAGAATCCCTTTTTCCGGATTCCGGTATTGATTATATGATCCATAATCTTTGCTTTTGAGCGCCCCGTGAGTGGTGATTGCTATATTTATCTTTACGCTTCGTGTCATCATTTTATATACCTTTAGTCGTGGGTCCTCATGTTTGATGGCTCAAGTACCCAAAATGGATTTCGCTATTTAGTTACAACTCCTTCAAATGTGATAATTTTGATTGTATCAAGTGTATGTGTAGCAATTATCAAGTGTAATTGCACACCAGAATTGAGAAAATTCTGGAGATGCTTGCATATTTACATTTACATGCTAGTATGATATAGGGATCGTGCATTGATGAAATTTTTGTTCACTATATCGCTTAATGATTCTTAATTTATTATATACTACTTTAATTAATAGTATTATGAAATTACTATTTGCATTTTGCATAAAACATCCGTTTTAGATGTGGCGAGGAAGGTCTCAAGGTAATCATGAAAGTGACTCTTATTCTTCGCTTAATTACCAAAGATTTACTTTCAAAGCGTTGATAGCGAGTCTACGAAGTTACGCATTACTCTTTTCTTCTGTTTAGGCAACATTTGATGTCAATGTTCTGGGGACAATAACTCTAACAAGGCACTTGGCACCTTTCATGTTGAAGAGAGGGAAAGGCCATTTTGTGGTGGTATGTGAGAATTCTTTTATCATATCTTATTTTGGTTATGGAATCTGCATAGCAATATTTTATTAACTGGTTAGAAAAAACATCATGGTAGAAGAGCTTACAACAAGATGTTTACCCATCGGTCGGCTTTTCAGTTAAATTTTATCCTTGTTTGGTTAAAACGTATTGGCTTATGTTTTATGTTTTGTGTAGATTAGCTTCTGACTATGCTAATAACTACCTCCTGTAATTTTGAAGTTTATTTGATATTGCTTTTAACCCCATTTCATGTTCCTTAATTGATAACCTTTTGTTCTCTGTTAATTATCAGATGAGTAGTGCAGCAGGAAAGACACCTGCCCCAGGTCAAGCCGTATACTCCGCTTCTAAATTTGCACTTAATGGGTACTTCCATTCCTTGCGTTCCAAGGTACGAACATCATGGTTTGTTATCTTTAATAAAAGGGAAGCAGTTGACCTCAATAAACCATGCCGCAATATACAGTACATATCAGTATAGACACCGCTAAGGCGCTAAGTCTAATCGTTTTATGGTGGCAGCTCTGTCAGAAAGGAATTCAAGTAACTGTTGTTTGTCCTGGTCCAATAGAAACATTAATAATTCTGGATCAAAGGTTTCATCTGAGGTATATCATTTTACTTCAGTGTTTTTTTCCCTTTTAATATGACAGGTACTTGTGGGTTTGTTATTTTAAACTATGAATATGGTTTGCTGATCTCATATCCTATTGGACTACCTTTCATATGATCTAACTTCTTATTTGGAGTTCAAATCTTCTTCTCAACAGAGGCGTGTGTCATCGTAAAAGTGTGCAGAGATCGACGATTATTGCCGCAACACATGGCTTAAAGGAACCTTGGATATCATATCGTAAAAGAAGCGGTATTAGTTCACCTTTGTTGATCCTTCCATCTTGCAATTTGGTCCTTAATACTCAAAATGAACTCTTTTGCGACTGTGCTTCTTTGTCATGTATCTTGTTCAATACATGCCAACTATTGGTTATTGGCTCATGGACAAGGTATTTTCTTCCTTTAAGTTTATTATGCACTTGTATTGGACATTAGTTACAATATATAAGTATATTTGTTACATATTAATAGCTCTATATTGATGGTGGTAGGTTGGTAAGAATCGAGTCGATAAAGGCCTTTTGCACGAAGGGAAACACTTATTCTTTGAGTCTCATTGTTTGGAAAAAACAAAGTAGCGTGATGCCCATTTATACATGTTTTTGGTGTAATTTTGTATACTTTCAAGTTTATGAATTGGTGTAATTTTGTATACTTTGAAGTTTATGAATTGGTGTTTGTGGTTATAGTACTTTTAAGTTTAACGAAAGTTTATGAATTATTTTGAGTTATATGTAAATTGGTCAATTCTTTGGAATTATATTGGTGAATAGGTGGAAAAAATTACTAAAAAAACAAGGAGGAAGTTGCAAAAAGAGAAAAAAAATACAATATGAATTGGTTATATAAATAGCCGATTCATAAAGTATCTTGACTAAGCGCTTTATCAAAGTCAATATGAATCGGTTCTTTACGAGGCAGATTCATAATCTTTCATTATGAATCGGTTATATAACCGATTCAAAAACGCCCCTACTTTAGGAATCGCTGCTGCTTGAATCGGCAAATAACCGATTCCAAATGTGCCAAACAACCGATTCAAAATGCCTTTTTTGCACTAGTGTTGCCCAGCCCAAGGCAGAGCTAGGCTCATTCTAGCGCAGGCTCCGGCCCAAATACCAACTTCAGAGGCGAGATCAACGCCGACGGTCAGAATTGACGCGGCCTCATCCAACGGCTTCGCCTCGACTCTTGCGTCTATAAATAGACCCTCACCCCTTCAGATCAGGTACGTTCTCGCTCATTTCTCACCTCTACTTATGTTTGCTGACTTAAGCATCGGAGTGCTTGCAGGTACCACGACCGTGATGACCCCAACCTCAGAGGATCATCTCAATCCCTGACCACTCAGACCTTAGACGAGTCACCGCATAGACCACCTCAAATCAGATCGGCTACCAACCCAGGTACGAACACATATTATGGTTCTATTTGTTACCTCCACGTTATTTCATCTCGAATTTGTCTGGGAGCTAGGACTAAGGTGTTTTCTCAACTTCTGAAGTTAAAGAAAAAAAATTCAAGTGGGAACCTGATCATCAATAGGCGTTTGAGGAAATTAAAAGATATCTAATGAATCCTCCTATCATAATACCTCTAATTCGAGTAAAACGCTTGAAGCTCTACATTTCTGCATCAAAAGAAACAATTGGGAGTTTGCTCGCTCAAGAAGATCAAGATGGTCATGAAAGGGCCATTTATTATTTAAGTAGAACTCTAGTAGATGCTTAAACTAGATATAATACTCTTGAGAAGCTCTACTTGGCATTGTAATTTTCTTGTACAGAGTTAAAATACTATTTAAAACGTTACGAGGTCATTGTAACTTCTCACATTGATGTAACTAAGCACATGTTGACTAAGTCTCTCTTGCATTCTCGAATAGGTAAATGAGCTGTGGCTTTAACTCAGTTCTCCTTGACGTATGTGCCTCTTAAGGCAATGAAAGAGCAAGTAATTGCTGACTTTTTAGCTAATTATTCTTTCGAAAGAAAGAATACCTTAGAGCAAAGTTTTGTTGATTTAGACACAGTTGGAAACTTTACTTTGATGATTCTTGCCATAGGAAAGGTAGTGGTATTAGACAAATGATTATCACAAAGTGGCTATCCTACAAATTTGTTATATAAACAAACAACTAGATTTCGAGTAATGAGGCCGAATATGAGGCAATAATTGCAGGTCTCAAACTGTTGCTAGGATTTAAAGCTCGAAAAGTTTTAATTCAAAGAGATTCTTTGCTAGTTATTAATCAATTAAGAGGTGAGTACCAATGTGAAAGTAAAAGTTTCGTTAAGTGTTTTAACTTAGCCAAAACGTTATTAGAAATGGTTGTTGAGGATGAGTTAGAATATATTCCAAGAGTCCAAAACTTCCAGGCCAATGAGCTAGTCGAAACTGCATCTGGGTACAAGGTGTTGAGAAAGAATTTGCAACGATTGGTTGAGATTAAAAGGCCAGTAGTTGAATGTGAGTTCAAAGTCTGTTATATTGATGAGATTGAGCAGGATGGTTGACGAAAAGAAATTGTGGATTATCTTCAAAATCCAACTTCGAGCTAAGATAGGAAATTAAAATATAGGACCATGTTTTATACTATACTAAGTAATGAATTGTACAAACAAGTCTCAGATGGTATACAATGAAGCGTACATAGTATTACCAGAGGTCCACGAAGAGATTTGTGAGGAACAAATTTTTTTGACCGACAATGACAAAAGATTGTTTGGCTTTTGCTAAGGGTTGTAAGCAATGCTAGAAACACGAAAATATCCAACATGTTTCAGAAGATGAGTGGCATTCAGTGGTTAAACCTTGGCCACTTCGTGGATGGGCTTTGGATTTGATTGGCCAAATTCATCCTGCTTCTTCAAAAGGCCATCAGTATATTCTAGTGGCTGTACATTATTTTTTGAAGTTTGCAGAAGCTATTTCTTTTAAAAAAGTGGAGCAAACACACATTATTAACTTTATAGAATATAATATTCACTACAACAGAAGTGTTTAAAAAGAACGCCAACATTAGTAGCGCTTTTTAGGTGAGCGCTCCTTATTCCCAACACGCACCCCAATGAGTAGCGTTTTTTACACGAACGCTCCCTATAGCTAAACACGGACGTTCAATAAGGAGCGTTTTTTACACGAGCGCTCCCTATAACTAAACACGGAGGTTCAATAAGTAGCGCTCTGTATATGAGCGCTCCCTATGGTCAAAACGCGTTCTCCAATGAGGAGCGCTTTTTACAGGAGCACTCCCTTTGGGTTTTCTAATTTTTTTAATTCTGAGTTTCTTTTCCTCTTCCCTTCCATCTTCCTTTACTTGTAGATTTTGGATTTACCAAACATTAACCACAATAGGGGAACATTGTTCATTGGAAAAGAGGTGGTAAGGGATGCCCAGTCTCGAAATATAGAATTGTCACCATTCATATATTAGTATGTTAAAGCAAATGGCCAATTAGTGGCCACCAACAAGATCTTGATACATTAAATTAAGAAACATAAAATTCAAAAGTCAGAGAATTGGCATGAGACTCTCACTCAAATTCTATTGTCCGGGCATATAGAAATTCTCCAAAAGGGGCAACATGTACTACCCCCCCCCCCCCCCTTCCTTTAAGTTGGTGTTTGGTCTAGATGCAGTGTTGCCTATAGAGATTAATTTACAATCATTAAGGTTGCAGAGACAAAATGATTTACTGTTGGAAGATTAGTGGAATTTGATGTTCGATCAGTTGAATGATCTCAATCAAAAGGCTTGCAACATTGGATAACACAATTCGATAGAAAGAGGGTAAGTCGCTTTTTCGATAAGAAAGTGAAAAGGAATTGAGTTTCCAAGTGGGAGATTTTGTTTGGATCAAGATGATTCTACCTATTGATACTAAATCTAGAACCCTAGGAAAGTTAACCCCAAATTGGGAAGGACAACTTTGTTGTTGAAACATTATTATTTTTGAATAATACATAGTTGATTTGAGAAGTTGAAGGTAATGGGGAAAATATTATCAATAAATAGAAAATATATTAAGAAATATCAACCAAGTGTGCATGAACTAAAACTCAAACTAGAATAGGAATTCAAAAGTAATTACATAGTGGCGAGAAATTTCTATAAGTTAAAAGTTCAACAAAAACTAAAAAGGGGAAGTTTCCCTTAGGAGTTGATACTTCTTCTCATGTTCTTCAAAGGTAGCCTTTGCTTAGGTTAATTAAATTTCTGCCTTAGTAAACTTTTTCTTATTTTTTGCAACCAATCTTGTGTCTTGAATAAGAGCTTCGACGTTGATCTTAAGGTCAGAGGCATGCTTCGAAACATATAAATAAAAGTCAAATAATTGGCATGAGACTCTCACTCAAATTCTATGGGCTTATAGATATTCCCTTAAAGGGGAAACATATACTACCCCCTTTTAAGTTGGTGCTTGGTCAAGATGCAGTGTTTCCTATACAGATTAATTGACAATCATTAAGGTTGCAGAGCCAAAATGATTTACCCTTGGAAGATTACTGGAATTTGATGCTTGATCAGTTGAATGATCTTGATGAAGAAAGGCTTGTTGCATTGGATAACATAATTCGACCAAAAGAGAGGGTAAGTCACTTAAGAAAGTGAAAAGGATGAGTTTCCAAGTGGGTCACTTCGTTTGAAAGATGATTCTACCTATTGATACTAAACCTCAAACCTTAGGAAAGTTATCCCCAAATTGGGAACGACCATTTGTTGTTAAAAATCTATTTTCGAATAATGTATACTTGGTTGAAGGTAATGGGAAAACATTAACAATAAATGGGAAATATCTTAAGAAATATCTACCAAGTGTACATGAACTAAAAATAAAACGGAAAGAGTAATTTGAAAGTAATTACACAGTGGCGAGAAATTTCCATAAGTTAGCAATTACTCGTATGCCTTGATATTAAGACAATCTTGCTTTCTATTACGTAATTTCAAAGCATCTATCATTGGCTCCCTTTCCTACGAGACTTTCATTCTTTAATCCGAAAGAGTCCTCTGACACTGATTTAATCAGGAATTGAGAAGCAGCAGGGACTCTCCTTTCGTCATAAGGCGTAATTTCAACAAAAACTAAAAAGGGAAAGTTTCCCTTATGAGTTGATACTTTTTCTCTTGTTCTTCAAAGGCAGCCTTCGCTTCAATCACTTCAACTTTTGACTTAGTAAGCTTTTTCTTGTCGTTTGCTACCAATATTGCGTCTCGAGTAAGAGCTTCCGCGATGGTCTTAAGGCCAAAGGCATGTTTAAAAGTTTCTTTCTACAAAAGTCTCTCTTTGAGTTCTTTTTCTAACTTCTGGATATGAGAATCTACCTCAACGAGATCAACATCATACATTGGCTTCTTTTCCTTTTCCCTGGCCACTCTTGCATTGGCCTCTCTATGATTGTTCATGCGAACACTGGCCTCTATTTCGCGATTAAAATTAGTGCCTTTCAGGGCCTCGAAGTGCTTATGGGAATTCAAAAGCGCACTCACATGTTGATTCACTTGTTCAATCTCAGTGAGCTTCTAAAAAATGAAGAGTTCTCTGTGCATGTTGTGTTTAGCCCGTATTGATTGAAGCCTCTGTGACTGATCTTCACTTGTCTTCAAAGCTCAGAGATGTTCTCTGTGAAGGCAACGCCACACAGTTCTTCGAGGATTTCAACAACCAATCTATTGGTTGTCTTCGAAGCAGTCGCACCCGAAACAATTGTTTGAGGTTGGGAAGGAGTGGAGACTTTGGTAAGCAGTGGCGGATGCAACTGCAACCACCTGGGGTCAATTGCCCCCATCGAAAGAAAAATAATCTTTTTTATGTACACAGTAAATAGTTTATGCAAAAATGTTATTTAGACATAGGTTTTTAGACAAAAATCGACATAAACTAACTTACAATACCAATTAACCAAGTTTTTTAGACTATTAGTCAACCTGCTTTTTCACAGTTTTTGAGGCGTTGTTAAAAAACTTGATTAATTGATCACTTGGCTAATAATAATTGTCTATGCACTTGTCTCTCTCTCATCTTTTTGTTGTTCGGCAGTGAAACACTTATTCTCTATGCACTTGTCTCTCTCTCATGTTATAATATTATTAAAATTATTGTAATAGTAATTGCAGACTATCCTTGCACTTTATCTTGTCATTTACTCCCTCCGTTCATGAATACTTGTCACTTTTGAGCCTAAAATTTGTTTCATTTTACTTGTCACTTTGTTAATTTAACTACATGTTATGTCTATTATACCCCTATCTTCATTTATTGTTTTGCACACTTTTCATAGATTGAATATTAATTTTTTGAAAAGTCCAATAATTCAACTTAAAACTATTACTCCATGTTCATGACCGGTTCCACGTTCCATTATTGAAAAGTCCAATACAATTTTCTATGCTCTCTCTAGTACAACTACCAATGGCATATTAAGTTTAGCTAAACTATGCATGAAGAGGTATAAATAGACCACGTACATAGGAATTTCCAGTATTTTGAAAATCTGGAAAATTGTTTAAATCAAATGAATGCCTTCTTGATGAACTTTCTGGAGAATCTGGAAAATCATTTAGATCCAGAATAATATTTCTCTCAAGTTGTGGATTAACTTGAGCATCCTCATTTTCAAGCAAGGAAGCTCTCTCATTTGAATCCATGTTTTAGGTGTTTTTAGTTTTTTCAGTTTAGAATCAAAATGTTGAATATATACTGAAATTATGAGCCATGTTAAATTGTTTTGATGGGAAGTTAAAATTTTAGTTAAATTTTTGAAATGAAATTTTTGGTGGTAAAATAAAGTTTTAAGAGTAAACTTTAGATAGGGATGAGGAAGGCAGAAAGATTTGAGTGGGAAGAGGTGTGGATGATTTGCAAGATATGCAGAGTTAATGGCTTCTCGGGTGTGAGGAATGCAGAGTTAATGCAGAGTTAAAATGCCGAAAAAATTAGTTGAAAGGTATGCAGAGTTAATGCCGAAAAATAGAGGGTATAATAGGAATAATATTCTTCTCAAAGCCTTTCCTTGGTATGTGCAAAATTGGCTAAAACGACATGCATTCAGGAACGGAGGGAGTATTGTTTTTTCTATTCTAATATTATTTGCAAGTTGCAACCAACCAAGCGAAGGCAGTGAGGTGAAAGACTTCTTCTTGTTTAGAGTTTTTTTTAGGCTTTTGATCTTGGTACCCCCCTCCTTAAACCCTATACCCCCCTTTTGTGCAAAACTTCCAAATTTACCCCTTACTAAAAAACAAAAATCAGAAAATCATCTCATAATTCATAATTCCGTAGTTGAAGAGTAAGATTCTCTCCCCAATTTTACGGAAACATCACCTCAACGATAAATCCAGTAGTAGAAATCTTACGGAAACATCATACGCATGATGAATCCGTGAATTCTTCTTCTTTGCAACTTTGAAGGAATTTTGGGAAAATTTACGGAATCATCTTCTTACAATGAATCCATGATTCTTTGCGATCACGTATTTACGGAAATATTTACGGATTCATCATGCGTCGATGTTTCCGTAGTATAAATTTTGACTACGGAATGATCGTTGATGGATGTATCCGTAGTCACTCTTCACTTTGTTGTTTTCAGAGACTACGGATTTATCCTAGGAGATAAATCCGTAGTGTATTTTTTTTTGTTCTTGATTTTTGTTTATTTTTTGCGGTCTGCCGCATGTACCGTTTAGGAGGAAGATTCCTCCATGGTCGAGTGGTTTGATGCGTAGAGGGGACGTCCATTGGAGAGGTAGAGGAGGTGCAAGTGATGAAGGTCCTTCTGAGCCTTTGAGTGAGCGTACACAAAATAGGATAGCCGGACACGCCTCCGAACGGCAGAGACGTGTTCATGGGCGTCTTCGGCTCCTCCGGTGATGATGATGAGGGGAGTGCACGAGATGCAAAGCATAAAAGTTATTTTAGAGATGTTTATGAGCCTCCTCCGCTTTTGATAGAGGTTATCATAGAGATGTTTACGACCATGCACGCTGCTAGAGGTGCTTATGGAGATTACTATGAGGGTGGACGGTGGGGAATGATGATATTCACGAGGATGATCCCCATGTAGAGGTGATGATAGTATGGAGGCGGAGTATGAGTTAGGTGAGGCTAGTTCAGAGGTAGATTTAGATCAGTAGGTTGAGTCCGATTATGACCTTGATGATGATGAGGTGAGGACCTGTTCGTGCTCGTGAGCGAGTTTGTGGAGCTAGACACAGGTCCGAGGATGTCTCTCTCTTTGCGTAAGAGTCATGAGCATGTGACATCTAAGCTGCGTATTGGAGTGGTGCGTAATATCTTATTTAATATGTGTTAAATGTTGTTATCTTTTATATGCATTTTTGTTAATATGTATTTATACATATATACAGGATCGCGGGAAGTTGAAGATTCCTGCGAATGGGGCCAAGTTACAGAAGCTTGTCCCTGAGGTGCTTCATCCAGATGTTGCACGTTGGGTTGAGAAGGCTGGTCTTACGGACCTTCAGTTCACCCCCATGAAGATAGTCAACCATGAGTTGCTATCTGCATTTGTGGAGAGATGGCATCCGGAGACATCTTCGTTTCACCTACCATTTGGTGAAATGACTATTACTTTGGATGATGTGTCCAACCTTCTTCACTTGCAAAAAAAGAAATTATTTACCCCCACCCAAACCGATTTATAAAGTAATTAGGGTAATTACGGAAAAAAATGAAGGAAGGATCTCGTTTCACATCATACAGTTTCCGCTTCTTTGGTGCACCTTTAGTCTTCACTTTCGAAGGAGGAGGAACCATAGATGTTGTGCTAGGAAAACCAAATGGCATAAGACCTTTCTTCAACACAAATTTCTCACTAAGGTCCATATCCTTAAAACGCCTCCATATTGCCTCCATGATGAAACTAATGTCACAATCAGCAGATACTTGCTTCTTGCGTTCCTCATCAATACCCTCCAAAGTAAGCTTCATCCAATGCTCATCAACAACCTCCAATGGGATAGGTTTTGCATGAAGGTGCATATAACCAAGTTCACAAGCACACGGTAATCCATGAGTAACTCTAATCGTTCAACCACATCGACCTTTATCTATCCCCACGTAACCCAAAGTTTTATCAAACTCGGTAGAGAAATATGGTTAAGGCGCGTTGGACCGATACAAAACCCGTAGATTCTTTGTAGAATGGAGTGTTGTGCTTGACATCCACACGATCAATACTCTTTGTGAATGATTCAACTATCTTATCGACCGCGTGCATTTAACATACCATGCATTGACTCCCAACATCCGCACAAGTCTCTCCACTAAAACCCAAAGCCCTCTTCAATGCCCAATGTGCACTTTCAACCCTAATATTAAACCAAAGCAAAAATAAACACAACATTTCTAAAAAAACTAATACTCTAAAAATAATAGTGAACAACATTACGTACCTATTTGTTGTGGTATTCCCAAAGTGCCTCCTCTTATTAATCCACGCCAACACAAATCTGTCCTGTGAGGAACCAACCATGTGTTGTTCACGTCATTGAACAAAGCTGCGGTAGATCAACACATGATTGCTCGAACTCAAGTAGCCGTGATAAAACTCTTCCTCATTTGTTGAGTCACTATATCGCACCTGAGATCCATTACCATCTCTTGCCTATCCTTCTTCACCATCAATTTACACTTAGCACTCACATTCTTGCTTATGTGATCCGACAAAGCAAATTGTAACTTGCGGGAACACCATCTCTATGGCACTCATCCGTCCAAGATCTCTATCGGTGATAAACTTGATTCGGGAAGAGCAATATCTACCACCATCATGTCTCTCGGCGTCCGCAATACCCATCCGAAATTGTCATACCGCTCATTTGACAAATAAGCAAAGCAAACCGAGAATGTCAACTCTGTTGAAGTCACTCCAACAATCTCCAAGAGCGGTTTATACTTGTTGGTTTTGTAGGTGTCGCATCCATAATCAATATCCTAGGGAATATCCTCAATAGGTTGATAGACTCGGGATGTGCCCACATGATGTCACCAATAACATCGAGTTCTCAATTCTTCTAGTCCAACACACATAGTGTTCAGAATCTATCAACCTCATAAGCTCCTTGGATCTCAGTTCTAGAACCTCTACGACTCGTCCTAAACATCCGTATTTGCTTATACAAGCTGCGTGATAGTACTCAAGTTCCCCACAAATCTCTTCTTCAATGCACTTAGACTCTTCTCTGCTTTGACATTTAACAATGTATGCTCATCCAACATACTTTTCTCTTCCTTTGTGAATCGCCCAAATATTGGAAGTCCGATACATGATGGAGATGGCTTATGATTGTGTACACCACACCTAACCTCTACCTTCCAATCCTCAATTGGAGGATTCGGAGGTTTAGCTTTTAGCTTGAATGGACAATCACACTTCTTTGAAGATATCCTTCTACCTTTAGAGCAATCCACGTCTACTCGGTGTGTTTCCCATGTTTCGCACAACCAAAAACAATCACATTTTTCTCCCACTTTTGCCAATTGCTTTATCGGATCTGCGGATGATAACAACTATTCGTTGGCTTTTCGCCGTCTCTCTAGCCCAACGTATGAGATCATCACGGGTATGAAAAATCTACAAATAATTTACAATTATCGGATTAGACTAAATTCTAAGTACTATTTAAAATAATTATTGATAAATGCCCACCTCATTTGTTGTAAATGCATCCGATAGATCAATGCAATTGGGAAGCGTCCCATCCGACATAGCCATATCTGTACGATATTAACCATTGAAAACTTAATTAATTAACTAATTAAATAAATTAAAAAAATAAAAAAACACTACGGATTTATCTTGGATAGATAAATCCGTACGCATAAAAAAAACTTAACTCCGGATTTATGTTAACCACATAAATCCGTAGTGTAAATTAACACTCCGGATTTATGTAGTTAACATAAATCCGGAAACAATTTTAAAAATTTCCTACGGATTCATCAACATTTGAACAATCCGGGAAAAATTAAAAAAAATACACTACGGATTTACCTTTTAGTGATGAATCCGGAAAAAGGGCGAAATTTTAGACTAGATCTGATTTTTTGTCAAAATGAGAGGGGTATTTTGGTATAAAAGTGTATTATGGGGGTATGGAGGCCAATGAGGGGGGTATGAAAATTAAAAGCCTTTTTTTTATGGGGAAATGATACTCTCAAGTGACATGAGAGTCCATTCATTAAAGAGAGATAATATGTGGGTATAATATAATAAATAAGAGAGAGAGGAGAGCTTTAAGGGTGCGTTTGATTCGCTATGCAGTAAGGGGATTGGACTACACAACTCTAGTTGTACCCTATTTGATTTGAAAACTATTCATAGTATTGGACATAAATGAGGGCAAGGGACTGGACAAATACCCAAATTCATGTACCTCACAAAACCACAGTACAACTTTCTGTCCCGCAGTACTACTTCCTGATCACTCAAAAAAATACCAAAATATTATTTTTATTTCCTATTCAATAATTTTTTTCTCTCCTCCCTCTCCCTCTCTCTCCTATCTATTCTTCTCTCTCTCTCTCTCTCCCCCCTCTCCCTCTCGCTCTCTCTCCTATCCCATTCTTCTCTATCATTTTCTCTACCTCTCTAGTACTTTCTCATCTCAAGACCCATCTCCTTCATCACTAGTGCAAATTTGACATTAAACAACACCATCTAGCAACGGTTGTTCGAATACCCGATGCTAAATGTAGAAGCGGTGGCAATTTTGCAATTAAATGGATGTTTTCAATTTTCGCGCCTACATTTAGCATCGTTGTTTAAACAACCGATGTTAAAAGTATTTGGGTAGGACATTTAGCAACGGTTATTTAAAACATGCGATGCTAAAAGTCTCTTTTATTTTATTCACTTTTTCCATCCAATAATCTCTCGCGTTCTCAACCCTTCCTCTCACTCTCTGACGAACGTTCTCACTCTCTGAACGTACGCTCCTCACCGTCACCTTCTTTGCTCGCCATCGCCATTGTCCGCCGCCTTGCTCGCTGTGGCCTTCAATGCAAATAAATCTTCGAAATCCAAAGAAATCTTTGGTAAATGTCACAAAAAGGACATTTAGCATCGACTATTTAAAATAATTGATGCTAAATGAATCAAAAAAAGACATTTAGCATCGGTTATCTAAAACAACCGATGCTAAATGTCACAAATAAGAACATTTAGCATCGGTTGTTTAAAAATATGATGTTAAATGTCATTTTTTTGTGACATTTAGCATCGGGTGTTTAAAAAACCGATGCTAAATGTCTTTTTCCAAACAACAAGAACACTTACAAAACACCATTTAGCATCGGTTTTTTCAAAACCCCGATGCTAAAGGTAACATTTAGCATCGGTTAAATAACCGATGCTAAAAGTGAGACATTTAGCATCGGGAGAATTAGAATCGACAAATAATCGATGCTAAATGTCCAAAATAATTGATGCTAAATGTCTTTTCTGCACTAGTGCATCTCTCTTTCTATCCCTCCTCTCTACCTCTCATCTCTCTTTTATCTTCTCATCTCATGACCTCTCTTCCTCATCTCTCTCTTTCTCTCTCCTCTCTCTCTCTTCCATCTCTCCATCGTACATTTTTCTTTATAACTTGTTAATTACATTATAATATATATTATATAAAATCATTATAAACGTTAGTAAGAGAATTATAGTAAAATTTCCTTTTTGTTGCTTCTGCTGGTCATTGTTCACCAAACAATGTGCTAGACAAAAGTTTGTCCAGTGCTGTCATGTCCAGTACTGTCCAGTCTAGTCCAATACTGTCCAGTTTGCAAATCAAACGGACCCTAAAGGTGAGATTGATAACACTTTTTTTCCTCAAGTTTTTTTCCACTTGAGATAATCCATTCTTTTTTATGCACTTTGTCAATTGTCATTTATGATGTGTTTCAATGAAGTATTTTTTAGAGTGATGTATGTAAATTTTTGAGGAAACTTGGGCTCCTTAACCATTTTGTCAATGATTCGATCTCTGACCGGTGCATATAGAAAAATACCTGGAGAGGTCAACCCCTTAAATAGAGTTCAGTATCTCAAAAAATTAGTCTATGCAGTTGCGCATGCAGAGAATACCTTGGTTTAACCAAATTTGTTTTTTTTGGGAAACTGACATATTAATTTTAGTTGAAAAGTTCTCCCCAAAAATTGCTTCAAGTGACTATTTTTTTATTCTAAATAATGTTAGTTTACTAGTGTAAAAATTTATTAATATTCTTGCCCCCACCGATGAAACTTTCTGGATCCGCCACTGTTGGTAAGGAAGCTTTCTATAGATGTAAATGGATTTGCGAGTATCTTTGAGGAGAACTCTTTGAAGTAAAAGCCCAAGTTAGAACTATATTTTGAACTTGGTTTTGAAGTTAAGAAGTTCCTCATGAGCTTCTCGTTCCTTATTTCCTAGCATTAGCAGAGGTCCACAAAGAGATCTGTGGGGATCATCAAGCAGGGGAAAAGATGAAATAGGTCTTGAAGAGACTGAATTTGTTTTGTCCAGCGATGACAAAATATGGTTTGGCTTTTTCTAAGGGTTGTGAGCAATGCCAGATACATGCAAATATCACACATGTTTCAGAAGATGAGTGGCATTCAGTGGTTAAACCCTAGAAATTTCGTCGATGGGCTTTGGATTTGATTGGCCAAATTCATCTTGCTTCTTCAAAAGTCCATCAGTATATTTTAGTGGTTGTAGATTATTTTTTTGAAGTGTGTAGAAGCTATTTCTCTTAAGAAAGTGGAGCTAATTGACATTATTAACTTTATAGAAGATAATATTACTTGTAGATTTGGGATTCCCAAACATTAACCATATATAGGGGAACATTGTTCATTGGAAAAAAAGGTGGTAATGTATGCTCAATCTCAAAATATAATATTGTCACCATCCACATCTTATTATGCTCAAGCAAATGGCCAAGTAGAGGCCATCAACAAGATCTTGATTAATTTAAGTAAGAAACTTGTAATTCAAAAGTCAAAGAATTGGCATGATACTGTCACTCAAATTCTATGGGCTTATAGAAATTCACTTAAAGGGGCACCATGTACTACCCCCTTTTAAGTTGGTGTTTGGTCGAGTTGATGTGGTGGTTATAGAGATTAGTTTACATACATTAATGTTGTATAGGCCAAATGATTTACCCTTGGAAGATTACTGGAATATGATGTTCGATCACTTGAATGATCTCGGCGAAGAAAGGCTTGTAGCATTGGATAACATAACTCATCAAAAAGAAAGGGTAAGTCATTTTTACATAAGAAAGTGAAAAGGAATAGTTTCCAGGTGAGAGATTTTGTTTGTAAGATGATTCTACCTATTGATACTAAATTTCGAAGCTTAGGAAAGTTATCCCTAATTTGGGAAGGACCATTTGTTGTTGAAAAATTATTTTTGAATAATGCATATTTGATTTGAGAATTTGAAGTTGATGCGAAAGTAATTTCACTGTGGCGAGAAATTTCCATAAGTTAAAGGGTCAACGAAAACTAAAAAGGGGAAGTTTCCCTTAGGAATTGTTACTTCTTCTCCTGCTCTTCAAAGGCAACAATCACTTTGGTGACTTCAGTTTCTGCCTTAGTAATTCTTATCTTTTTCTACAAACCTTGTATCTTGAGTAAGAGCTTCCGCGTTGGTCTTAAGGTTAGAGATGTGCTTTGAAATTTCTTTCTACAAAAGTCTCTCTTCGAGTCTTTGGTTCTCAGAGTTCTTTTTGTAGCTTCAGGATATGAGAATCTACCTAAACTAGATCAGCATCGTACTTTGGCTTCTTTTCCTTTTCCTTGGCCACTCTTGGGCTGGCTTCTCTGTGCTTGTTCATACAAAAAGTGACCTCTATTTCGAGACTAGAATTAGAGCCTTTTAGGGCCTCAAAGTTCTTGTAGTCATCCGAAAGCGCACTCACGAGTTCAATCAGTTGTTCAATCTTAGTTAGCTTCTCAGAGGTGAAGAGTTCTATGTGAGTGTTGAGTTTAGCCCGTATTGGCTAAAGCCTCTGTGACAGATCTTGACCTTGTCTTAAAAGCTCAGAGGTGTTCTCTGTGTAGGAAACTCCCCATAGTTCTTCGAAGATTTCAACAAACAAGCTATTAGCTGTTTCTAAAGCAGCCGCACCTAGAACATGTGTTTGAGATTGGGAAGGAGTGGAGACTTTGGTAAGGAAGCTCTCTATGGCTCTAAGTTTATCTTTGAATATCTTTGAGGAGAAATCTTTGAAATCAAAGCCCAAGTTAGAAATATCTTTTGAATTTTGGCTTTCGAAGTTAATTCCTCGCAAGCTTCTCGTTCCTTCTTTCATGGAGATGTGTTCTCTTCGTTTACTTCCTTAGATGGGGAGGTTCCATGGGAGCTGTGTAGAGAGACCTCAATGTTTGGGTCCTTAGAAGGTTCGGGATTGGCATCCTTGTAGGCATCAAGGTCAATGTCCTTAGAAGTTTTGATGTTGGTGTCTTTAGAAGGTTGTTCGTTCTCCCGGTTCGAGGGCTCGCTTGAGGACGTGTCCTCAAATTGGTTCAATACTTGTGTGCTTTGTTCGGAAAGGTTGGCCTCTTGAGCAATGTCATTGCAATTTTGTTGAGAAATCTGCAATAGCGAAGTTGCCACATTAAGAGGTTTGGCATTGATGGCCATTGTAGGCGTTTGATCGCGTGTAAATATTCAAAAGAAAAGTTAGATTTATTTTTGAGTAAGAAATCAAGATAGAAGAGTTAAAACATACAAATATGTGACAAAAGCTTACCCCAACAATAACCTCAAGGAAGGAGAGCTTGAAATTTCTACCATGGAGTTCTTCTTGGTATCTTTTCTTGGAAAAACCTCTTTGTCCTCCTTGTCTAGAAGATCATGTGTCTTCTTCGCCCTAATGAAATCTTGAAAACTTTAGTAGAGATTCTCCTGTTCTTAGGTGTGTCATTTCCTTTGGCCTAAGAAGACTATTGAGAAAAATAAAATATATGCATAGAATATAAGAAAAGAGTATTTGTGCAAAAAACTCAAAGTTACTTTGCTTCGACCCCTTGTGGCAATGACTTTGCTAGGTATTGCAGGTGATGTCTGTTTGGACTTGGGATTCTTTGGGGGACGTTTGAATCTTGCATGTTTATCTTCTTTAATTTCTTCATCGTCTACCTTTTTCTCACCATCCTCAGTTTTCTTGGAACCATCAGTTTGTTATGGAATAGCATCTGAGAGACAAAGATAAAATAGAACTATAGAGGGTTGGGCATATTGTTGAAATTTTGAATGTAAAAGATTTATACCTGCAATAGTTTCCACTATTCGTGTTGAGTAGGTTCGTAGTGTGAAAAAAGGGTTTATCATGATAAGAAGCAACGGTGACTTTCTTTTGTTTAGGAATCTTGCAAGCCAAGTTATATTTAAAAGAAAAGAAACATTTAGGTCCTGGGATAGACTTAGCCAAGGCAAAAGGTGCATTTGGTAAAGGTTGAAATTTTGGGAGAGGTGGTTAAGTTTGAGGAAGCTTAAATACGGAGTGTTTAGGCCTGAGATGAAATCTTCCATTGGCTAGGTCATATATTTGTGTAAGAACCTCAGAGGCTTCTCTAACAGTTCTTTCAAAATGAAAAGGGTCATAAAGAACTTTAAAGTATTTTTCGGATTTAAAAAACCCCAAAGAATGTGTACCTTTGTAGAAGCAAAAAGTCAGCGTCAAGTGTATCTAGAAAAATATGAGGTTATAGGCTTAGTAGAAGCACGCATATACCTTGAAGATGAGCCGTCAAATGACTTGGATTTTTTAACCTGCTTCAAGGGAGCAACATCTACCTCTGCAAAAAAAACGGTTAATGTATGAGAGCGAAATATATATGAACATAAAAAAATGGCCAAAAAAGGACAGAAATTAAAGATTTACCTTTTCTTTTCAAACTTGAAGTAGACTCTTTGATATTCATAAATACATTTTTGTTGTGATTCAGGAATGGTTGAACTTTACTAAAGTAAGTGTTCCACCATTCTTCGAAACCCTTGATTTAAAACATGATGGTTCAATTGGAACCAATTTGAAGGTCAATAAGTTTTGACCCAAGGTTAGAGAAAACCCGCTTGAGTTTCCCAAGAGAGTATGGCTGAGAAATGTTACTATAGCCATCAGTGGTAGCCAGGTGTTTGTTTGGAAGACATTGGCTAAAACCAATTTGGCAGGAGAAGAATTATGGGTGGACCACAAAGACTTTAACTTGATTACTCTTCAGGTAGTAAACCATGCCATAAGGCCCAGGTAGTTTTAGCCAAATTGGAACAACAGGGGGCTCAAGGATTGTGGTAAATGAAACTCGAAACCATTTAGGCCCAACATGCCTTGAAGCGGAGGGAGAAAGGTGAGCTTTGAATTGTGTCGTATAAGAAAATAAGGAGAAATAGTCAAGAAAGGTTTACTGAGAAACTTCTCTTTTGGTGCAAGTTGTGAGGCCAAAGCCTGCAAAGTAGTGAGGAACGTCAGATGGTACATTGGAGAGCATGTGAGCTCGAAACATGGAATTTAACCAAAGTTGAAGGATCCAGAGAGGTCCTTTTGCAATCGCCACCTTCATGGTTTTTCTTAAAGTATTAACAACTTTAGTGAGGTCTTCAGGTAGACAAGAACAAAGGAACCCAACAAAGTTCATTGCCTTTGTGGAGGCATTGGGATATTGGAATGAGGTATTTCAGAATCTGCATTGTCTTACAATAAGAACAAATAAGGTTAGCCAACACAAGAGAAGGTCACACGTTCGGAGTAGGTAACCTCCCCTTTTCTTTGCTTCGACAAAGTGAATTCGTTGATCAAAACCTTGTCAAAATTTGGGAGAACTTGAGGGTTGTCAGGAAAAACTTCTGGGGTATACTAGAGGTCAGTAGGTACATGCCCTATAATGACTACAAATTCGAAGAGGGTAAGGCTGAGCACGACACAAGGAAGATGGAAACTGTTGGTGCCCAGATGCCAAAAATGGAGGGAAACAAAAAACTCTGCCTCAATGAAATGGAGATTGCGGGAACTGAGTTGTATGAGGTTGTAAATGCCTTGTTTCTTCCATTGATTCCCTCTGACTCTGGTCATTCAATTGAGCCAATTGCGGTAACCCTTACACACCTAACACATCCGACAAGATCACTAGCTACTGTGGTGAAAAATGTATGTAGCAGCCATTTTTTATGTATTTCAAATGCTATCTTTAATGACTATTTTCTTTTGACAATTGAGTGTTTCGCTCTTGTCTTTTACTTTCTTCTACTTAATATTTTTATTTGATCTCTTTTATGACTTTGACACTTAAAATCCATGATGTTCACCCACTTTTGGGTTCGATTACCATGTTTATTTTAGGACAAATTGTCATTTATCTTTGACTAAAGTTTCAGTTTGATCCTTTATATTATTTCTCACTTTGGTCTTTTATGTTTCAAACCTGTGTCAAAGTGGTCATTTATCTTTTTTTCTCACTTTCGTTCTTTTTGTTTTAAATTTGTGTCAAAGTGGTCATCTGTTTTTTTCTCACTTTGATCCGTTATGTTTCAAATTTGTGTCCCATTTTACACTTTGAAATTTTCATAATCAGTTCAAACTTGTCTTTAAACCTGTCAACTTGGTGACCCAAGGATTTAATTTGAGTCCTCTCTATTCAACTTTTTCCAATTTATTTGTTTAATAACGAAATTTGTTGGCAAATAATAAGTTAAAAATAAAATCGAAAGAATTGAAAATTGTTAAAAAAAAATGCATAACTCGTGCAACTAAAATTAAAAATATTCGAAAATCGAAGATAGTGTCATAATTAGTCAAAAGTTACTTACTATTTAATTATAAGAGAATGGAAGTTAAAAATAACATTGGTCATTTGTTAGAGAAAAATAGAGTACTAGCCTACTAGGAGATCACTAATTCATTATCTAGAGGATAGAACTTTAATTAATTTATAATAATATAGAAGGGTGAATTAATTGACGTGTGGAACATTCCTTCATACCAAATTTTTCCAGAAAATTCTTGGCTTACTGAACCATAATCGTGAGAATCATGTTCCAAGAATTTCCACTTATGCTTCTTTTAAGAAATCACATTGATTACGCAAAATATACAAAAATTTATTTTATGAGAAAGAAATCAGACGCATGGAATTCAGTAAGGCGTGCATCTTATTCTTGATTACTATATATGTGCGATATGTTTACTGGGATGACCAAATGTAGCTCCTTGGAAGCATCGAATATATGTGACAATTCATATCTAGAATAGGTGGAAGTCATAAATATAATATGCTCTTTCACTTTTTATTGGTGATAGTAGAGATGTTGCAACTACTAAAAACAAACAATAGAAGATCTTTTGTCAAAAAATAAAGGTTAAGTTAAAACTTAGATGAACATGTTGCAAATATATAGAGTTACTCCACATCTTAATCATTGATTTGGATCCAGAAGCAATAAACCGCAACTGGTTTTCAAGATACCTGATCGTACCTTGATCAATAAGTGTTGAAATTCTGGTGATCTGGCTAGGTCGCTGATGGCTGGCGAGGACCAGGGTCTTGAGTTAGCCCGGTCGTTGAGGACCAGGGTCTTAAGTTAGCCCGAAAAGTGAAATCCCAAAATGCCCTTCTGAAAACGTATTTTTTTTTAAAAAATTTGGTATCATATGTACACACAGGGGGTGTATATCGACCCTTGATTGGCCATCGTATATACACCCCCAAGGCGTATATACGATTGGCAAACCCCACCCTAATCGTATATACGCTTTGGGGTGTGTATATCGATGGCCAAATGTAAGTGGTCGTATATACACCCCCAGGTGTATATACGATCCCTATGGTATTTTTTTATTTTAAGTCAAATAAAAATTAATTAAGCCCTGAAAATAGGTTTAGTGTGTAGTTCGTTAAAACGTGACGATGTTATACGTCGAATGAATAATTTAGGCTAAAAAATCGGTTTTCGGCCTCAAAATCCCAAATTCCATCCACTACAACAGAATTAGTATATAAGCGCGCTTTTTTTCATCAATGGCAGCGCTTTTGAGCTGGCTTCTTTGAACGTGGTGTTGGGTATTCCACTCCAACAATGGGGCGCTTCCTAAAAAGCGCTGCCCATTGCCCAAACACGTCCTCAAATGGGCGCGCTTCCTAAAAAGCGGCGCCCATTGCTGCGCTGCGTCCTCAAATAGGCGGCGCTTCCTAAAAAGCTGCCCATTGCCCAAACACGTCCCCAAATAGCAGCGCTTCCTAAAAAGCGCTGCCCATTGCCCAAACTTGTCCCATATAGGCAAGCACTTCCTTAAAAGCGGCGCCCATTGTTTATTTTTTTATTTTTTTTTTTTGTGTATTTTCCTTTTATATTTGCAACAAAAAAATTAAATCATACATCCAAAATATTTTTAATAGTGATATCTATGAATTTGTTGTATTTAAACCTGAATTAAATCATACATCATAAAAAAATTAAATCATACATCCAAAATACATCCAAAAAATTAAATCATACATCCAAAAATTAAATCATACATCCAAAATTAAATCATACATCCAAAATAACAAAACATGAATTTGCCAAAGTTTTCTTGTATGTTCATGTGTTTCACCTAAATCCATCTCAGGCTAAAGAATTACTCTACTCTAGTGTTTGCTGGTTACCACTTGGTGCCTATGGGAGGCCCAATCACATAAGCATCACCATCATTGAACTCTTACTCAACTTTCCTTTTTGCAGCCTTGGCTTCATACGAAGCTTTTTCCATTTCTCAAGTAGCTGCCAATAAGAGAAAGGGACACAAAAAAACCACTTGCTGGTCTTTTTGGTTTGTTGAGATGTTTCTTAGCCTTCTTTGTCTCCTTGATCTTTGGCTTTGGTGCACTCTTCTCAGGCTTTTAAGCGGCCTTTCACTTTCCTACATTTCTGCAAACAACAAATATCTATCTTCCATCATTACACTAATTTCCACTAACTGAGTTAAAACCAAAATCTTCAATTAAAAACCCTAATTCCCAATAACAATAATCCACATGGTTGGGTTTATTACTAAAGCCTCAGTTGACATTATTGGCATTATATATAAAAATGCTTAATAAAAATTTAAAAATTGGCATTATATATAAAAGTGCTCAATATGCATGACAGCCGAACCATGTAGGTAACCTGTTTCTGAACAATTTTATTTTAAAAAAAGGTCTGGTTTCTGCACCTAGCGATAATGATTAGATAATATATTAATATTACTCACCATACCTACTAAAAGAACCCACAGAAAAGCAAGCGCAAACTTTCGGCTATTACGGACATTTGCATACGCCATAGTATTCAAGTGTTGTATGCGGTCCCAATATCCAAAGTGTTATCAATTTTTACGGTTTAAGCAAATATGGATCATACTAATCATAATTGGGCAGAACAAGTAAACAGACAGATGCTACAAACTTCATCATATAAAAGCTATGGTAATATTGTCTTAAAATGATCAAAGTGATCTTAAAATTATCACTAATCACCTAAATAGAGCTTCCTATGCTTGCTTCCTGGGTAATATTGTCTGTGTCAGATGTGCTTCTTCCTTTTAGTTGCACTATGTAGAAACACAAACCTCCACCATTTTTTTTATTACCCATACCTATATCTAATTACCTATAGATCTTTAACAAATCAACATGAACTACCCTAGAAAATAAATAGCTTGATATTAATCTCTCAAAAGAACAAAATGGGGGAAGAGTGGAACAGAATAATGAAGAGAAAGGAAAAGAAAAGAAAGCTAGTTCACTGTACTCTTCTCTTTCTGGGGATTTTCATCTTCACTTCTATGGTCTACACTCAACAGTCAACACATAATGGAAATTCAATAAGTAAAAACCAAATCAATGACGCATCTAATCGGGAATCCAATGCCTGTATTCACTTTGAAGTTTGAACAATATTTTGACTCCTTTACGCAAAAGTTTCCTCACATGCTCATTGCCAAGGATGACAACGTGTTATGGCCATACACCTCTCGACCACAATCTAATATATCATACAGAGACTGTTCCACACCACATCACCACTTCTAGCTAATGAGATATATATGATAACCGCATTATCCACAAAATTATCACATGCTAGACAGAGAAAATTGGCAACAAGATTATGTGATGTAATCTAAAGCTTGACCTATATAAACTATCAAATATTGATCAACTTTATACTTCATAAATTCATTTATATTTGGAGAGAAGGGAAGTCAAAAAGTAGCAAAAATTTTACCAAATCAATTGTCGGTGGATTACTCAAGTGTTTTCTTGACAATTTCGCACCCAACCGGCATGGTTGCGAGAAAAAAGCATGCTCTGCCGCTAAAATCATTTCCCGTCCTCCTCAAACCCAACGGCAAGCATCGATCGGCTTCATCAAGGACCAAATCTTGAATTTCACTCGGTTTAAAGCGGTTCCCATTTATTAGGTCAATTAATCGCGGTGTTCCAACCACCACATCAACACCGCGTAAAAGCGCACTCTTTTGAGTTTCATAAGAAACACCACCATAAACACAAATTGTATTCGGATAAGGTGCAGATTCTTTTATCTCCTTATCTACTTGCTTTGCTAACTCCCTAGTAGGTGCAGTACAAGTACTTTAGGAAGCCGCGGACGCTTTGTGATAAAGAAACACACAAATGCATCAATATAGAATTATAGATAACACAAACCTACAATTAACGAGTGTATGATGCAGGAATAGTGGGTCACCTCTGGGTGCTTTGTTCAGCATCAATTAGGCCTTTAATACACTACAAGAATAAACTAGATTTGCCACAAACTTTTGCCACAAACTGATTCCGTCACCAATTTGCGGCGGACTTGCGTGATTTGCCACGGAATGCATGCCGTGAGAAAAGCCTTAGTAAGTTTGGTAACGATTTGCCACGGACGTTGATAATTTGCCACGGGCGTTGATAATTTGCCGCGGTTTATGCATGCCATGAACGCCGTGGCAAACGTTTCAATCGAGATTTAAGTAAAAGGATCTCCTCGATCCTTTCTTTCACCCTCAGTCTCACTCTCACAACGCCTCTCACTCTCACGCCCCTCACTCTCCTCACCTCACCTCCTGCCTCCCTCAGCCTCCACTGCACAGCCACCACCGCGCCTCCCTCAACCTCCACTGCACCACCACTCTCACTCTCAACCTCCAAAACGAAACCCTAGCTTCCAAATTGATCGGTTCCTCTCAAGGTGAAATCAAGCACCTTCACTCACAACGCTTCTCCCTCTCTTACTCAAGGTTCATTCTCTCTCTCTCTCTCTCTCTCTCTCTCTCGGTTCTCTCTCTTTCTCTCTTGGTTCGTTCTCTCCACTTCAACGAGTGAGTGTGTATTTCTTTCTCTCTTTCTATCTGCCAAATGCAAATGCCATTCATTCAATGATTGTTGAAAAATGCGAGAATTAGGGTTTCAAGAACAACGAAGATCATCGTGGAGACGAAAGCGAGTTCAAGAAGAAATGGCGGCGATACAAGTCCCGATTCGTAATCTTCACTCTCGAATCTAACCGAGTCTCTTGTTTACGAGTTCTAAATGAATTTTGTGATTTTTGTTCTTGTTTGCGGCATTTGGCGAGAAGCGGTGATTCCGCGCTGCAGTGAGAGTTGGAGCGGTCAAGATCCGGATCTGGATCCGATTCAAACAAACAACGACATGCATATTCAGATCCGGAGCCGCAAGCATGTTGGTAATGGTATGGCTGTGTTGCCTTTCAATAATAATGGGAGAACTTTGCCGTCTAAGTGGGAAGATGCTGAGAGGTGGATTTTGAGTCCTGTTTCGGGTGATGGGAGAACTTCAGAATGTAAGTAAGTACCTTGTAACCACTTATGCAATTTAGAATGGTTAACAGTATTTAAGTTGTTTGGGGTTAGGATGTTAGTTACTCAAGGTCAGAGTAATTAATAGTGGTTCGGATTCCATCAATTTTGGATTTTATTTGTTTGATGATAATTTCAAGGGTGTTTGTAAGGCTTTGTTCAGGTTGAGTAGGGTTGGATTTTTAGGTTGGTAGTCGGGCAGTGTGAACAATTTGAATGCAGTGTCATCTTTGTCGAGGGAAGTTTTTAGTTTACGTAGAGTCGGGCTAGTTACGTGTTAGGTTGGTTCCCTTCAATTTTGGTGTTTTGTTAATGATATATTGCAAAGGGTATTTGTTTTGTTTGCTCAAGCTGTATAGGGTTAAGTTCTTATTTGTTTGTAAGGTTTTTTTCAAATTGCTTAGAGTGAGGTTTTTAGTATGGTAGTTGTAGTTGATTGGTAAAACTCACCGTTTGAATAATTTGAGTGCAGTGTCATGTGTTGTATAATTCAGATGTAAAGAGAGATCTTCAACATTTGCTAGATGTAGATGATCTAGCAGTGATCATGAATTCAAAACATCGGCCTCGCTGCATTATTGAGTTTATATTGCAGAGCATTCGGCTACTAAAATTGGAGGAATCTAGTAGAAATGTCCTGGTAAGTACTTATTGGAATTGTTGCATTTAGTACGTATTGAATTTGGGTAGCATTGTGAAATCAACGCTTCAATTGTTAAAAATGTATGGCGAAGTTGTAGATATGGATCTGTTGATTGATATAGAACTTAACTTTGTCATAATTCTTTATCCACAAAATGTTTCCCTCATTGTGGTACAGGAATCAAAGATCACTTCTTTCCATGAAGGAATTGGCATATGTGAACAACTTATGGGTATCCCCATTCCGTTATCATATACTCGCTTGACTTCAAGGTTTCTTGTCCTATGGCATCTGACACTCCCTATCATACTTTGGGATGATTGCCATTGGATTGTGGTTCCTGCTACCTTTATCAGTGCTGCTTCTTTGTTCTGCATTGAAGAAGTATGTTCCTCTCCTTACTTCAGTTCTAGACGGTTTAAACACACCAAATTACGTTCAATAATCTGCTGTACACAGTAGTTAACAGAACCAGGAGCTTTAGGCTATTATACATGTATCAGTTTTATTTTCTTCTGTGTAATCCATTAGGTTAACAAATTTAAGTTGACAGACATATGTTGAAATATAGGCGAGGATGATTGTGACAATGATTTTCGTTCTAGCAGTTAGATTTTGGAAAATGGATAGTGCAAATGTTTTGGAAGAAACTATGGTCGTCTATCCCTGCATATAAAATATTTGGTATATTTTGTGGAAAAATTTGGACTGCACTTTGGTAGTCATTTTATGCCTTAAAGTAAAAACTAGCTTTTGATTTTGCACTACTGGAAATTTAGAATTTCTACAGCCGATAATTGATATGACTGAGAGTTGTCAAACAACACAAATTAAGGAATCAAGTTTCACTGTTAAAACAGATTTGGAACTTCCCCAAATCTAAACTGAATACATATAGATGTATTTGATGGATGGATTCTTAAAATGCAGCCCTAAATTTTCTGGTTAGAAGAAAACTAATCCAAAAATATGAAATATGATTGCTGTAGGTTGGAGTTCTCATAGAGGAGCCATTCCCAATGCTTGCACTTGAAGAACTATGCTAAAAGGCCCAAAAAGACATCCAAGAAGCAATGGCAACTGAAAATATGATTCACGCGCACCTTGTTGCAAAGCAAAAGTACCATTCTAAAGAGCGTTCACCAAACGGCCGGCCTAGCTGCTAGATGAAAGGGAAGTTCGCTATGAATGTCTTCATCGACCTTTTCTTATTAGGTGGGTCCGTATGTAACACTCTTTTAGCCAAACTGATTATGGTTAGGAATTATATCATGTAATTACTCATCATAATTGTGCTACACTTGCATCAGCTGGACAAGTTCTTTAGGAAATTGCCTCAAATTCACCAATGGGTGCTTCAGGAGTATATTCTCCTTATGCACTGGATCTGTATATATCATAAATTCATTACCACTTATGCAATTTAGAATGGAAGGCCCTCACTTTAATTTTTGTTTTCTGATTTCTATGTTTTGTGAACTTGTGCTTTTACTTCCAATGTTGTGTATCATGAGGTCTTTCAAAATGTAAAGTAAACGATTCCAATTATTAGCCATTCCTTTGTTGCATGTTAGATTTTTAATACCAATTTTTCTTTATATTACTAAATTTTTGCTTTTGCAATAAAAATTGAATGTAATATTTTGGGCAGAATGGGTTGAAGAATTAAAATTATGATTTAATTTTTTTTATTTTTGCGACGGATTTGCCACGGATTTGCGATGAAATTTGCGACGACTTTGCCACAGATATTTGCGACGGATTAGCGACGGAAACATTTGCCACGGAAATTCCGTGGCAAACAATTTGCGACGAGCGTTTTTGCCACCAATTTTTGTCCGTGGCAAATGTTGTTTTGCCACGGAAATTTGTACATTTGCGACGGAAATGTCCGTGGCAAATCAGCGATTTTCTTGTAGTGATAATTGGAATTCCAAATGCCAATGTCTTTGATCCCGATCTTCGACGAGCAATGATATCCCTTCCTTCAATTCTTTGGCGCACCTGACTCTCTAATCGACAAGATAAGGGTAAATTTGCAAGGAGATAAAACTAGGGTTAAGGCATAGAGCATATATGTGAAAAAATATAAAGGTATCGAAGCATGTAGCTAACTAGGTATCTTCAATTATCCTCAATATTCATAAATTTGTTGTTGAAAGTGAAATTTAAAACAAAAATATGGTGGAAACACCGAATGGGGAAAAGATTAGTGATTCCGCTTACGGAGAGACTCCACGAGTTTGGAAGGAAAGCGGAGCTTGGAAATGTCGAGTTCGTCGCTCACGATGGAAACAGGGTATCGATTTGGTCGAGTTGGTCGTTATCGTCGGGAAGCAAAACCCTTGAAGAGGAGGAAAGAGTTGGGGGTGGCAATGGCGGAGATAACGAAAGAAAGCGTAGGTCTATTGTGGTTGGCTCGGAGAAAGGTATTAAGGCAGGACAACTGTTGTTGTCCAATGAAACAGGGACTGTAGTAGTAGTGGGAGTTGGTCTTTTAAGAAGTTGTAGAGTGGAGGTTTTGTATATGGAAGAAGCACCACCGGAATGGAAGCCATTTTATCTCGGCCACGCCTCCACACACACACACACACCTCGGTTAGGGGTTTCTCAAATGGGGGTGGAGAAAAAGTGGGGAAGAGAGGGGAAGGCGAAGAGTGGGGAAGAGAGGAGAGGAGGAAGACGGAGAGGGGAAGGCGAAGAGTGAGGGAGAGAGAGGAGAGGAGGAGGAGAGCGGAGTAAGAGGGAGAGGAGGAAGACGGAGGAAGGCGTGCGGAGGAATAGATTGGTTGTGTGAGTGCAGTGAGAGAGAAGATAGAAGGTCGAGAGAAAAAGAGAAAAAGAAACTCGGTGTTTTTTAAAAAGCGCTGGGTATTGGGAGAACGTGTGACTCAATACCAGCGTTTTTAAAAAGCCCTGGTATTGGGAGAACGTGTGACCCAATACCTAGTGTTTTTAAAAAGCTGGGTATTGGGAGAGCGTGTGACCCAATACCAGCGTTTTTAAAAAGCGGCCCTGGTATGGCTAGTGCGCGTTTAAAGCGATGGGCAGCATTTTTTAAAAAAGCGAGTATGGGTTATTTGTTTTGGTCATCCGTGGCGTTTTTACTTAAAACGCTGCTTATAGGGGCGCTCTTTTTGACAAATCTGGCGTAGTGATCGT
Organism: Oxytropis ochrocephala; assembly: GCA_020916435.1. Classification (NCBI taxonomy): domain Eukaryota; kingdom Viridiplantae; phylum Streptophyta; class Magnoliopsida; order Fabales; family Fabaceae; genus Oxytropis; species Oxytropis ochrocephala. The sequence continues at coordinate 50,326,243 of CM037092.1, read as the reverse complement.
TTACTATTTTTTACGATTTTTTTTAAATTTTTCAAAGTCTCCAAAAAATCTAAAAAAAATCCATAGCCTTATTTGTGTTTTGTTAGATTTTTAGTGGTGTTTTTATAATTTTTTAGAGTAGTTTTGACTATTTAACGAATTTTAGTAGTCTTTTAGTAATAAAAATTAAAACAAATCATTAAAAAAATAAAACCCATCATCGTATATACGATTTATTTATTTTTTAAAAAAATAAATTTTCAAATGGGCATTTTGGGATTATCCAATTTGGTGGGGCATGATGGAAAATGGTGGGGGTATGGAAAAACAACATATATATATATATATATATATATATATATATATATATATATATATATATATATATATATATATATATATATATATATATATATATATATATATATATATATATATATATATAGTGCTTGCTGCCACTGCAGCTCCGGTTACAGCAGAAAAAGTCCTGCTGCTCTCCAACATTCCAATGCCGTAAGACAGTAAACAAAGCAATGCATTGGCGTTTCTTCATCATCACCACACCTATAACAAACCGTAGGGACAACACCACCACTGTTAGCGAGCACGGAACGAGTGGGAGTACAATTTCTCCCCAATTGCCACAAATTATAAATACATACAATATATTCTGGTCCACAATATAAAACTTTACAATAGAATCACAATATGAAAAATAAATGTAACATCCCTAATTTCGTTAATTTCAAATTAAGAAATTAACGAATGATTTATTACTCGGATAGGTAATAAATCAAGTCACTGATAGAGGTCGTAGATTCTGAAAGCAATTTATAATTGTTAGAGAAAATAATTTAAATGCATAACTGAGTGGAAATTAGTACACTAAGGGTATTTTAGTATTTATACCACTCACGTTAAATGAGCTCTAGGATACCAAAAATATCCAAATACTCTCTCATTCCTCACTTATGTGAATTAAAAGAAAGGAATAAAGAAAGAAAGAAATAAAAAGAAAGAAACAGAACACGAGAGAGAGAGAAAAAAAAAAGGAGCGGAGGCAAGTGAGAAGAGAAAGGAGAGAGCGAAGGTGAGAAGAGGAAGGAGAGCAAGATCTCTCTCAATTGAACTCGAGGTAAGGGGCTTTATAGCTCGTTTTCTTCCATTTTTCGTCCTCTATCTATTGATACCACTTTCACACCCTAATTTCTACTCGTTTTCAATTCGCCATTAATGGGTTTTGAAGCTCAAATGGAGAAAAAGGAAGATTTAAGTAAAATTGAAGCTTGGTATTGGTGATTGGAAGCTCAACAACCGATGTGGAGTGTTCGGTTCCGGGTTTGGAGCGGATCGGAGCGCGTTCGTGAAGTTTCAAAGTGGGAGCTTCGAGAGAGCCGGTTTGGTGTGATTTTCATCACACGAGGTGAGTTTTACTCACGTTAGGAATTTTAAAATGTGTTTATGTGTTATGTTTAAGCGGTTTTTGAAATTTGGAGTTAAAGTAAATTTTCGAGTCAAAAGCGGTATTTTGCGAAATTACGTGTATTTGAAACATAGAACGAAACAATATGATGTTGATTGTTGAATTGTATGCACAATTTGGAATATCTCGTCTTTGTAGGTGTGCGTGGTTGAATTGGATTGAAATACGGTTTGGGATCGATCGGAGAACGAAGCGGAACGGAATTGGGCCCTAAGTTGAGAAGTTCCTATGTTCCCAATTCCCGATGTTTCGTTCGACGGCGCTCCGTTCGACTTCAAACTTCTTTTAAATCCTTTTACGACCACCCGTAGCATATATGGATGTGTTTTAAGCCGTTTGGTTAACTTTACAAATTTTTGAAAAGCGGGACTTAGACCACGAGTGAGAACTATTGTTTTATAAACCAAAAAATGCGTATGCAGGTGGTTCTTTTTCGGTGATTATTTTATTCGGGATGTCCAGTATTATGAGAGGAAACTCTGCGAATTTTCGTTAGAAAGTTTTATGCAAATATAAAGTGGTTTTGAAATAACGAATAATGCTATGATTGAGTTATGTTTGGTATATGAATTATACAGTGTATGTGTAAATGGCCCTATGTGGGTGTGATATAAAAATTATATCGAAGTCGGGTGACGACCACTGTTGTATTAGCATACTAGGCGGGAGGTCATATGCCCCTAACCTAGGCCCCATAAAATAATTTCCATGTGTTGGAAGGGGGGTTCAGGGGTTAGCATTGTGTATGCAGTCGGTGTTATGCTATGAATTCAAGGATTTGCATTGTGTATGCAATCGGTGATTAGCACTGTGTGTGCGATTGATGGTTAGCACTGTGTGTGCAATTGATTATGTGCGTGGTTTATTAGTTAAACCACGAAGTAAATAAATGTTTTTATAAATGTACCGAGTGATAGGTAAAGGGTCGCGGTAAGACTCATCGAGATATGTTATCTCACCCTATCATATGTTGTTGTTTTGATAAGCAAGCGAGGGAAAGAAGAAGGTCGTATGGCACGAGTAGGTGGCATGCTCGAATAGAAGATTAAAGATTTAGTCTTCCTTACATCTTTAGGTTTTCCTTGTTATTTTTGTATCGATTTATAACTTAAATTTGTTTAAGTTATTTATTGGTTTTCTGCTATTCTTGTAAGGATTGTAAATCTAAGCAAGGAAATTTATACTCTGATGTAAGCTAATTTGTATGTTTTGGTATTTCTATTGTTTAGAAATACTAGGGTGTTACATTTTGGTATCAGAGCAGTTCGACCTAGTCGGACGTAGAGACCTTATGGTCAAGAGGTTAGATAGAGTCAGCTAGGGACTTAGACAATTAAATGTCAGAACCTTTCAGTATATTATGTGAAGTATTGAGTCAGGATCCACTCAATGTTTCATGTGAGTTACTGAGAATTATGACAGTTAGTTGCCTCAGCCCCGAAAATGTCCAAACCCTAAACCATAGGAATTCTGGCCTTCTCAGTTTATCAGAGCACGCAGCGGAAGCAAATGGCTACAGTTGGTGTTCTGAAGTAAGCAATGGGCAGCCAAAATTGGTTCGAGGAAACGGTGGGCGAATGTTCAATCGATGAACCAGGTGCAATTGTAGAATTGCAGTGGAAAATTATTGTAGATCCTACAGGGAACTACAATTAAGAAAAGCCTTTAAACAACAAGAATGATAGTACCGTAAGATTTGTTAAGAGTAACCGACACCTGAAATCCTGACTGTTGGATAGTCAGTTTATCAGTTACCGAAACTTTATGGCATAGCTAACATTACATTATGGTTAGAGTAAACCCCAACTAAGATCGCAGTTAGAGACATACTCCGGATAACTGCAAGTTTTGATCAGGCTCCTTTTTCCTTAAAGCCACATTGCTAAATGCTATGAAGATGAGATATTAAGCTGTAGTGCAATCTCAGTATTGGCTACAGAACCAAATGCTAACCGAATTAGTCTAATTACGATTTGAACCGAGTCCCAATTAAGATAAGATCGTAGGTGACTTTGATGGTGACATGTCTTTGGGTTTCAAATGATTCCCGTTATGGCAATATTTCGGAAGAGTGATTATTGGATTGAAAGACGCACCTAAAGCTGGATTCTATTGTTAAAACCTCGGATGAGGAACATCTTTTAATCTATTCACGAGAACTCGTTTCCAACCTAGTTATGGAATGGGCGTGGTAATCGATATTTGGATGGCACTCATGGACCGTTAATTGATTTTAAGAAAGGACCGCGATAAGGAAAATGAGATGTCACATGTGAGGGAAAATATATTCAAAGTGATTGGTAGATAGTATGAGCGAAGTTGTCTCGATCTGTGAGAAATTTTCGTCGGTTCTCCAACTTATTTTATTCATAACTTTTAATCCGGAACTCCGATTTTTATGTTCGGGATGCGTTGGAAAGCTAACGAAAATGTCTACACATCCGAGTAGGATTTGAACTAATTGTTCAATGGTATTCTGAAATGTACTCCAGCCTTACCTAAGTTGTTAAATCTTGAAGCGGTTGTAGAACATAAACCCATTAGAGGCGTGGGAATTGGAAAGAGAACTTCCAGTAGTTAAGATGAGATTCCTAGACACCGGTTTAGGATGATAATCATTAAAGTTTCCCAATGGACCTATTCCTCGGAAATGGTGGATAGCGACTATAGCCTTTCAACGATGAAGTAGAGTTTGAAAGCCAATAACTAAGAAGCTGTTTCACCATTATGCCACAAGAGTAAAACTTCCAAGTACTTAAAGTATTGGAAGGAATGTTGTCCTATAGAAAGACCGAAAGCGAGTAAGTGTAAACACGTGACACCTCGTTAGGCAAGACACCTTATCTATCGAATGGATACTCCGGGAGTTATGGTTATGTTTGGATGTTGTGAAGCTCAAAATTTTCTAGTAAGTTTTGCTTAGCTAGAAAGCGGTTATGCTTCAAGCAAGGAATCTATGTTGTTAGATTCTCGTATGCTTGAGTAATTGAGTTTTAGACTCCATTCAAGAGAATGGTTGGCTTTGGAAAAGTCGTTTGACATATGATCCATATCTTAGCTAATGATCATAAGGACCATGATGATGAGGTTACGAAGTATATAATAGTTATAACGAAACCGTATGGTGCTCCAAATTTGAAGAAGAGTACGAGGAATATTTGTGATACTTTAACGAAGCTTTAGCTATAGATAATGTAACTTAAGACGATGCTATTCCAAACAGATCAGTCAAGAAATGTTGCTTTTCATGGAAGATAGTTGGTTCAGCTCTCACTTCGTCTCTATTCAATGAAACAAAGTCAAAGGGCTTTGACCGTAATCCATCCGCAAGGCATGAGATTTTCGGTTCATAAGCTACATTAGCAACTCTTATCGTTATCGTTTTACTACCGTTAATGATTCTTGAGTTAGTAACATTTGTATAATATTATTAATCGTCCCTAATCCAAATAATATTTTGATATTTGAGATGGGTACATCCTTGTATCACTATTGTTGATGGAATCCATGTGAATGAATAATAGATTCAGTTCAAGTGAATGGTTGGTTTTAAAATGGTTATCGACTTATAGGTTTTGAAATACTTTTGAATTTGGAATTGTGTTTCAAAGACGAGTCACGAGTGAAGCTACGTCTTATTAGTATTTTAGTTACTGAAGAAACAAACACCTATGGGTAAATGAGCAAATTTATTTCATATTCAAATGTTTTCAAGAAGACTTTTACAAAACCTTTACCCATTGGTGAGTCGGTTAGGAACATTTGTATTGTGAGGTTAACCCAAGTGCTAATAAGGTATCTAATAAAGCAGAAAGGTAATGTTACCTAGTCTTCCCACAAGTTGGGGTGTTTTAGGAGACTTGTTGAAAAGAAAGATGGGAGTAAGAGATCTTGTATGGATTACTTGAGATGGACAAAGTTACTATTAGGAATAAGTATCCTTGCCAAGTATAGGTGATTTGCGTAATCGACCGAGAAAAGCAGTGTTTTCAAAGATTAGTCTAAGGTCGGGTTATCTTTAATTAAAAGTTAGGGTTTTAGTTGCTCCGAAGACAGCTTTCCATACTAGATATGGACATTACGAGTGAGTAGTGATGCCTTCGGCCTAACTAATTCTCCTATGGTATTCATGGATTACATGAACCGAGTTTTTCACCCGTACTTAGACTAGTTGTTGAAATTCTCACTGATAACATTTTGGTGTACACTAAGATCACTGTGAATCGTGATTTACATCTCTGCGTTGTTCTGAATATACTCTCAGAGGAAAAGGGATAGGCTAAACCCTAGAAGTATGAATTATGAGTGTCTGTAGTAAAATTTTGGGAACTTGTGAGATCCCAGTCAGGAGTGTCAATAGATTTCAATAAAAGAGAAACATGTGGTATCCCAATCTAGTGTGATTTGTGGATTCTAGTAAAGTGAAGTGTAGTGAATTGGGAAGTTGTCGTCTTGACTACAAAAGTAAGGAGTTTTGAGAACTAATTGATTTGTATAGTAGGTTTATCGGAAGATTCTCACGATAGTTCTTCCACTCATTCGGATAATTTATAAAGGCGATCGTTTGAAAGAAATTTTGATGGTGAAGAATGTTTCTATAGTTGAAAGACAAGGTTGATTTGCTTCAATCTTTATTCTTACGAATCCGTCCTTGAGTTTTAAAATTTCTGATTCGCGCTTGGGAAGGGTTTAGTATGTGTTTGATCTTTGAATCAACAAGAGGTAGTTGTGCATCCATGTAAGAGAAGCCTTATGAGGAGAATTGTCTAACTCATGATTAGTAATGGGCAAATTCCGTGTATATAGTGGCGAAGATAGCTCTGAGTCGACAAAGAGGGGTTACGTTGACAAAGGAAGTAGACCACTAAGGTTGGATCGGATAATCCTGTATTGTAAGAATTTCGTCAACCGTTGAGTTAGAATGGATGGATCTTTGATTAATTCGTCATTTAAGCCATATCCAAGTAATATCTTAGATCATGGAGAGTAGACACTTCGGACGAGAACAATTACGATTATTTAGGTTGTTTGTAATCGTTTGTCGACCGATGATGTTATGTGGGAATTGAAGAACGATATGCGGATTAGATATTCGTATATGTTCTCTTGAAGTATGTTTGTCAAATTTTGAGGACAAAATTTTTCAAGTTGGGGTGATTGTAACATCCCTAATTTCGTTAGTTTCAAATTAAGAAATTAACGAATGATTTATTACTCGGATAGGTAATAAATCAAGTCACGGATAGGAGAATTAGATTAAAGCAATTTATAATTGCTAGAGAAAATAATTTAAATGCATGGCCGAGTGGAAATTAGTACACTAAGGGTATTTTAGTATTTATACCACTCACGTTAAATGAGCTCTAGGATACCAAAAATATCCAAATACTCTCTCATTCCTCACTTATGTGAATTAAAAGAAAGGAATAAAGAAAGAAAGAAATAAAAAGAAAGAAACAGAACACGAGAGAGAGAGAAAAAAAAAAGGAACGGAGACCGTGAGAAGAGAAAGGAGAGAGGCGAAGGTGAGAAGAGGAAGGAGAGCAAGATCTCTCTCAATTGAACTCGAGGTAAGGGGCTTTATAGCTCGTTTTCTTCCATTTTTCGTCCTCTATCTATTGATACCACTTTCACACCCTAATTTCTACTCGTTTTCAATTCGCCATTAATGGGTTTTGAAGCTCAAATGGAGAAAAAGGAAGATTTAAGTAAAATTGAAGCTTGGTATTGGTGATTGGAAGCTCAACAACCGATGTGGAGTGTTGGTTCCGGGTTTGGAGCGGATCCGGAGCGCGTTCGTGAAGTTGAAATTGGGAGCTTTGGAGAGTTTTCGGTTTGGTGTGATTTTCATCACACGAGGTGAGTTTTACTCACGTTAGGGAATTTTAAAATGTGTTTATGTGTTATGTTTAAGCGGTTTTGAAATTTGGAGTTAAAGTAAATTTTCGAGTCAAAAGCGGTATTTTTGCGAAATTACGTGTATTTGAAACATAGAACGAAACAATATGATGTTGATTGTTGAATTGTATTGCACAATTTGGAATATTCGTCTTTGTAGTCGCGTGCGTGGTTGAATTGGATTGAAATACAGTTTGGGATCGATCGGAGAACGAAAGCGGGCGGAATTGGGCCCTAAGTTGAGAAGTTCCTATGTTCCCGATTCCCGATGTTTCGTTTTCGCTCCATCCGCTCGCTTCAAACTTCTTTTAAATCCTTTTCGACCACCCGTAGCATATATGGATGTGTTTTAAGCCGTTTGGTTAACTTTACAAATTTTTGAAAAGCGGGACTTAGACCACGAGTGAGAACTATTGTTTTATAAACCAAAAATGCGTATGCAGGTGGTTCTTTTTCGGTGATTATTTTATTCGGGATGTCCAGTATTCTGGAGGAAACTCTGCGAATTTTCGTTAGAAAGTTTTATGCAAATATAAAGTGGTTTTGAAATAACGAATAATGCTATGATTGAGTTATGTTTGGTATATGAATTATACAGTGTATGTGTAAATGGCCCTATGTGGGTGTGATATAAAAATTATATCAGTCGGGGTGGCGACGACTGTTGTATTAGCATACTAGGCGGGGGAGGTCATATGCCCCTAACCTAGGCCCCATAAAATAATTTCCATGTGTTGGAAAGGGGTTCACCGGGGTTAGCATTGTGTATGCAGTCGGTGTTATGCTATGAATTTCAGGATTTGCATTGTGTATGCGATCGGTGATTAGCACTGTGTGTGCGATTGATGGTTAGCTTGTGTGTGCAATTGATTATGTGCGTGGTTTATTAGTTAAACCACGAAGTAAATAAATGTTTTTATAAATGGACCGAGTGATAGGTAAGGGTCGCGGTAAGACTCACCGAGATATGTTATCTCACCCTATCATATGTTGTTGTTTTCGGATAAACGAGGGGAAGAAAAGAAGGTCGTATATGTACGAGTAGGTGGCATGCTCGAATAGAAGATTAAAGATTTAGTCTTCCTTACGTCTTTAGGTTTTCCTTGTTATTTTTGTATCGATTTATAACTTAAATTTGTTTAAGTTATTTATTGGTTTTTCTGCTATTCTTGTAAGGATTGTAAATCTAAGCAAGGAAATTTATACTACGATGTAAGCTAATTTGTATGTTTTGGTATTTCTATTGTTTAGAAATACTAGGGTGTTACAATAAATATAGGAAAAGCTTTGGCGAACAAATTGGTTCGAGCAAAGTATACTAGCCTAACCTAAACCAACATTGCCTTGCTTTTGTAAAGAAATTACATAAGTTTGCAGATAACCATCACTTCCCTCCAAGTCCTCCACTCGGTGATCTCTCCATGGATTTTTATATTGGGGGAGGGGTGTAGTGGACGTCATTGGACCTTTCCTTTTGGCACTCACCCGGTTGAAGTTTCTCATTGTGAGAGTTGAATCATTTACCAAGTGGATTGAGGTCGAACTCAGAGCGACCATCACAACTAGTCGAATTCAAAAGCTTTATTGGAATAATATCACCTGGCGATAGGGGTTTCCTTGTGAGATTGTCTTTGACAACATAACATAATTCAACAACTCTATTCTAACCCAATTCTGCAAAGACCTTGGTATCAAGACAAAATTCACCTCAATATAATGTCTGCAGGAAAAATAGGCAAGTAGAGTCTCCTAATAAAGTCATCATAACAGGGTTGAAGAAAATTCGATAGGGCAAATGGGAAGTGGGTTGAGGAACTGTGTCAAGTTCTTTGGTCGTATCATACCACTCCTCACTCCTCTAAGGGAGAGACGCCTTTCAAATTGACTTTCACATGCGATGTCGTGATTCAGGCTAACTTGGAGAATGCACATGGAGGTGGGATAATTGGATCCCTTAGGATAGTATGACCAAGCAACTCGTCTACAGTTAGATTTGCGGGATGAAGTTAGGGAAGCAGTATAGAAAAGAATCATAGTCTTTTATATAATTTTTGTCAAAGTGTGTGATACTGACATATATAATGTTAAATCCATCTTGATGACGTTAGGTAAGCAATATAAAAAAGAAGTTATGAATATGCCGGTTAAAGTGTGGAAAGAGGTTGTTTCGCTTCAAAGGGACTCCCTTTGGGGAGGAATGTCAAGGGTGGAGAAAATCTCGTGCGTTAGGTGGTCGGATGTTTGTAAACCTAAAAGTAGTGAAAGGCTCGATGTGAAGGATCTGAGGGTAGTTAACATTAGATTGCTAGGTAAGTGGAGGTGGAGGCTTTTTATGGGTGGTGATGTCTTGTGGAGGCAAGTCCTAGTGTTGAAGTATAGAGATCCTATAAATTTGATGACTCATTTGAATCATCCGCCCATTCCTCATTCTACATCTGTTTGGTGGAAGTATCTCTGTTATATTGGTAGCTTGGGGGTTGAGAGGCGGGATTGGATCTCGAATCATTGTAGGATGAGAGTGGGGAATTGTGCGCTTCCTCTTTTGGCATGATGTTTGCACAGGAGATTAATCTCTAGGGTCTAGATTTCTACGCTTTTTTTGTGGCGGTGATCCTAAGGCGATTCTTAAGCCAACAAGGGGGATTGGGAGTTTGGGTCTAGGCCATCCCTTGAAGGCGTTTATTCTTTTCTTGGGAGGAGGTTATCCTGTGGGAGCTCCTTTTATCTCTAGGATCTATTACTTTATAGGCGGTGATAGATAGTTGGGTTTGGACAGCGCATGGTTTCAGCCTTTTCTCGGTGTCTTTGATCCTTCCAAAGTTGTTGTCGTCACTTTGCAACTCCTTTTAGATAGATTTCCTACTCGGACGAACTTTTTAGTAGAAGAGTAATCTCAGATATTACCGTTGTTTTTTTGTTGTCTGTGCGAGGATTTCTAGGAGTCCGCTCTCCATTTGTTTTGTACTTGCCATTTTGCTTCCGAGTAGTGGTATGCTATCATTAATTGGTTGGGTTTCGATTTTGTGAAGCAGTAGGACATTCCATCCTTGTTCCTTCTGTTTATTCATATTGAAGGCCCAAGTAGCTGTCAGCGTGGTTTGATGCTCATATGGCATACTATTCTCTAGGTCATCTAGGACTTGAGGAATAGCTAAAATTTCTCTGAAAGCACTCATGTGTTTAAGAGATCTTTCGATCAGATCTTATCTCTACCGTGGCGTTGGTTCCAAGACAAAGGTAAGTCTTCCTCTTATCTTTTTTATGAGTGGTATGTTGACCCTCTTGATTGTATATCTCAGTCATAGATTTCTTTTGCGGATCCTTTGTGTAGGGGGTCTGCTCCCCTTGTATTATATTGAATACCTGATGAAATCTAAAATAATCTCTAAGGTTTAGGATCTAGAAAAATGGCAAAACAAGGTGTTTCTCACAAAAACAGAAGAACAATATTAACAAAAACACAACACAAATGAAACAACACTTACTTGAAAGGAAAAAAATGCAAATATGGAAGAGATAGAAATGGAAGTGGAGAAGGAAGTCCACCACTTCTTCCTTGGAAGAGATAGAAATGGCAAAACAAGTTGTTTCTCACAAAAACACAAGAACAAGATCAACAAAAACACAACACAAATGAAACAACACTTGCTTGAAAGGAAAAAAATGCAAATATGGAAGAGATAGAAATGGAAGTGGAGAAGGAAGTCCAAGCCTCAAGGTTGTGTGCTCAAGGTTCTCATCTCAAGAAACCTTGGAGAATCATGATGAACCTTCACCTACACTAGCAATGGAACTAGCCCTCACCCTCTCTTGGTATTATGACACTCACTCTTTCTCAAGTGTATCAAATGAATTTCATTCATCAAGTTCTAGGGTTTACACGGAGTGGAAATGTATTTATATGTTAGGAAAATTGGATCCTAGACCCAACATACAAGTCCACTTAAAAGAAAGGAACAAGGCCCATGGCTAAATCAAGTACAACTAAGGTCATATCCCTTACAAAGACAACAAAGCCCAAAATTAAATGCACATTACAACTTGAAATTAAATCCACGAGTTTATTGAAAACAAATACAAAGAAACAGAGAACAATATAGTTTGGGTATTCTAGAAATTCCCTAAGGTATCATTGGTCACCTTTAGTGAGTCCTTGTCAATTATCAAAGTGGCACACTAAAGTATATTCCCTTTGAATGTTGATTCTCTTTTTGGGATCCTCTCCATTTCTCCATTTGGAGAGAGATAGACACAACATTCATGGTGGGTCATAGCATTAAATTTATAATAATGATTAATGCTATGTTCCACCATGAATTTTGTGTCTATCTCTCTCCAAATGGAGCCCTCCATTTCTTTTGAGAAATGAAGACTCTTTTGAGTATTTATCTTTATGACCTTCATCCAAGCTTCATGATTGGGCTAGGCATGCATGTGGGTTCACATCATACTCCCCCTCTTGAACTTCACTTGTCCTCAAGTGAACTCCCACTCTTGGAAACCTTTTATCAAAGATTTACAAAAATCACTTATTTTGAAAATAAAAGACAACTAAACTAATGCAAGAATTGCTTAGGCTCCACCAGGATCAAAAGGGAAGTGGGTTACTTCAAATAAATGCCTAATCATGCAAATTCTAAGCACTAGTGTCAACACAATCCAAAACATGATAAACTTCCAAACAAAAGAAAAAGACCTAGAGAAAGGAATGGAGAAAAGAAAGAGAATATTATACATTTGCAACTTAAAAACATTAAGCGCATTCTCAATTACCTTGGTCTTACCATATTTAGTGGAGTACCTTTGGAAGCACCCTCAATATTAAAGTTTCCTACCACAACTACACTTGTAATGCGCTTGTCCTCATGTACCTCACAATTCTCATGTATAGAGGAAATATGGTGCTTTTGATCACCATCAAGTTTTTCACCTTTAAAATTGTTGTGCTCTTTCAATGTTTGCGAAACAACATTTTTTGCAAGTGTCTCAAGTGTAACATCATATTCACTCACTTTCAAAAAGGAATCAACAAAACTAGAAAGAAAGTTAGCATTAGTAGCCAAGGAAACAAAATAATTAGAAGATGGGAGTTTGAATGACTCTTTCAACAATGGTTCAAATTCCTCCCTACTTCCAATTTTTGGAACCTCTTTAGAAGTTTCCATCATTAGAGGCTCTTGGCCAACCCTAGTTTCACATCCTCCTCATTGATTTTAACATTCATTTCCTTTGCTTCTTCCTCCATTTTCCTGCTCAAAGCAATTTGGTCCTTAACATTTTATGAAGGCTAAGAGAAGGATGAATTTCCAAATTTTCATGCCTAAAAGAGTACTTGTTAGCATATCCATCATAGAATATTTGGTTCCAGAAGTGACTTTAGGCATAAGCACTTTTTTGAGCTTAGTTTTGGTTCCATTAATTCCTTGTGAAATTTTATTCAAGTTAGAGTCTAGTTTCATTCAATTTGGTCGTATATTGCATGAGTTATTCAAGAAACAATAAAACGACTGAACCTTGCTGTGCTTGAAGACATTCATAGTGTTCTTCATTTTTCTTTGTTTTTTTAAAGGACCAAATAGAAACATATATGATAGATAAAAGACCAAAGTGAAAAAAAAAGATAAAAGACCAAACTAACACGAATAGGAAAGATAAAAGGCCGAAGTGGAAAAAAATGATAAAAACGACCAAGCTAAGACTTTGGTCAAAGATAAAATACAAAAAGTGCAATTTAGCTTATATTAATAACCAGTCTCACATAAATATGATATAATTGCGTCCTTACCTTAAAAAAAATTAGCAATTGTTGCCTTAAAAAGTTAGTGTGTGTTTCTTATCAACTATCTATCTATGCCATTTACCTACTATCAAAATACTAATTTTGTCCTTTTTCCAACTAAACAATTGGAAGATATTTAGGTAACTTCACTTGTTTACTTTTTCATTTTTACAAACTTTTTAACTTTTTCACTCTCTCAGACATTTTTTCAAACTTTTTCACTCACACACTGTTTCACTATTTTCTTCTCTTTCTTCCTCTAATTCTCTCATTTCTCTATTTTTCACAACTTACCTACTTTAATTTCCTCTAATTATCTCCTTTCTTTATTTTTAATATTCGTTTTTTTACGCTGGGTAATGTTTGGACTAATTAAATTTGTCAACTTTCAAATTTTATTGATTTTCACCTGATAATGTTTAGAATAATTAAATTTTGTATGAGTTCATACATTTACTTTTTATATTAGTCACCCACTACCAAAATACAAGTCTCCATCATTTTTTCTTTTTACTATTTTAATTAATTTTTTTGGAATTTTGACAAATTTTTAATATTTTGTTTTCTTAAACGGGGTAACGTTCGAACTAATTAAATTTGTCTATTTTAAATTTGACAAGATTTTCATGGGGTAATGTTCAGACTAAATAAATTTGTCTGAGTTCATACATAAAAATAAAACACCAGTACTCGTGCGTAAGCACGGGTATACTGCTAGTAATAAAGAAAAAAAATGACCATGAAGTGTGAAAAGATAGCTCGCCCTATTTTTTAGTGAGAGAAGCTCAATCTTCTCTCTAACCTTTCTTTCTTCTTCTTCTTCCATTGTTGAGGAGTGGTTTTGAGTCTTTTTTTGACCCAAAATCACCCTTAGCATCGTTTTTTCTCTCCTTTCATCTAAGTAAATGTTATTCACATACTTTGAGTATTTTTTTTTTAATTTCATTGTCTAAGTGTGGTGCCATTTGTTTTTTTCGTCGTCTTGTGTGGCTTAGTTTAGTCTTTCCGTCTTGTTACAGTGTTTAGCTTGATAGATCAACCTCAAATCGTTACAAATTCAACAAATAAAGACTTGATTTTTAATACTACAGATCTGGAGGTATGGGTACTCTAGTGACTTTAATTTTGTCACTCTTGTAGATATTTTGCCGTTTTATGCTATCAAATTGGATATTGTGAGCTTGTTCGCATCTTTATCCTTTTCATTTTTCGCAACCTGAAATTTGTATTGTTTTCGTTGTAATCAATCGATTTGAATGAATGAATACTTTATTTTTAATAAAAAAGAGAAAGGAAAAAAAAAAGACCTTTTACATAATAAGAGAAAATCTATCTATACTATTAACATTTGACAATACATCTCCATTAATGCATTGCCAAATAGCGTCCCATTATGCAATTTGTATTAATCACCACCACAAGGTCCCACTTACAATAAAAATTTATTTTGTTTCAATAATCAATTAAAAAATGTTAATAATTCTAATTCTTATAATTTTTTTTTTTTGACTAATCTAAAGACATATCATATATGCCGGGGGGGGACATATATCTTCTTATATGTATGCGGCTTGGCATCTGCGCGCCAAAGCCAATTTTTTTTTGTTTCCATTTTTTTTTATTCTACAGCTTTTTTTTTTGTTTTAGTTTTCTTTTTGGTTTTTCTTCAGGTTTTTTTTCTTCTCTTATATTTTAAAGAGTAGTTTACAGTCTTGAAAAATTTTAGATGCTTGAATATGTAAATTTTGTTCTTCAATAATCGATTCGGTAAAAAAAATTCATTTCATGAAAAACTACGTAAAGTCAGATCCTAAAAAGTGTGGTTTGGTGTACTTGATTGTGAAAAAATTATTTTGTAACAAAATGTCTAAAGTGAAATGTTTAAGTAGTGTGTTTTGAGGTACTTCTGGGATTTGAAAAAAATTTAACTCTTCAATACCAGAAATTTGGTAAAATATAATAATAAGTTTGTGAAAAAATACGTAAAGTGGGATCTTTGGCCGTGTAATTTTGGGGTACTTTAGGACCCCAAAAATTTGTAGATGTTCAAATACACGAAGTTCGTTCCTTAATAACCCTTTCTTTTTTATTTTATAATCTTCTTATTTAATTTTATAGTTTTAATTTAATTTTATCTACGGGAACTTCAGCCACATTTACAATAGATCATCAATCGTACTCTTTCAACTTTCTATATGTGCTTCTATTTTATTGGTAATTTCCATCAAACCCAGCACGATACCACGTGTTTCACTTTCTATTTTGTTGTCTTCTTTATTTTGGTCATTTTTTGCACCAACGGGTATTAAATCTTTTTTTAATTGGTTTTATATTTTTATCTTTCTTTAATATTCGAGTACATGCAAGTGTTCTTTGCATTGATCATACTCCGTGGGAATTTCAGTCACCTTTACAATAGAACCTTCATCATCTTCTTTCAACGAGACCTTGATCACATTTACAATAAAACCTCCTTAATCTTTTTCAACTTTGTATAATCTGCTCCTATTTTATCATGGTTTTCCTTCAACCATGCATGATATCGTAATTAACGGAGAGTTTTTTTTGATAGAAAAATCAAGGGAGAGTTTTTGACAAAAGAATCAAGGGAGAGTTAATAGTCTATATTTGGTTCCGTAACAAAAAAAGTATATTTTTTTTGACAAAAAAAACTATATTTGGTTTCTATACTATTTAGCTTTATTTAAAGTGTCATTAGTAATCCAAGTGTTGCTGGGTTTGGTGGTTTGATCCGTGATTGCGGTGGAATTTTCATTCGTGGTTTTTATGGTGCTCTTTGTGTGACTGATGTGATTTATGGTGCTCTTGGTGTACTTGATTGTGAAAAAAATTATTTTGTAACAAAATGTCTAAAGTGAAATGTTAAGTAGTGTGTTTTGAGGTACTTCTGGGATTTGAAAAAATTTAACTCTTCAAATACCAGAAATTTGGTGAAATATAATAATAAGTTTGTGAAAAAATACGTAAAGTGGGATGCTGGCAGTGTATTTTGGGGTACTTTAGGACCCCAAAAATTTGTAGATGTTCAAATACACGAAGTTCGTTCCTTAATAACCCTTTCTTTTTTATTTTATAATCTTCTTATTTAATTTATAGTTTTAATTTAATTTCATCTACGGGAACTTCAGCCACATTTACAATAGATCATCAATCGTACTCTTTCAACTTTCTATATGTGCTTCTATTTTATTGGTAATTTCCATCAAACCCAGCACGATACCACGTGTTTCACTTTCTATTTTGTTGTCTTCTTTATTTTGGTCATTTTGCACCAACGGATATTAAATATTTTCTTTAATTGGTTTTTATATTTTTATCTTTGTAGCGACCGAAAAATCCGGGAAAGGATTCTTCGAAGTTCGAAAGGAAGCCGCCACCGAAATTCTAGTTTAAGGGCAAAATTCGGGAAATCCCTTTAGTTTTAGGATAAGGCAAGTTTAAAGGTTCGGGAGTCGTTATGTATGGGGAAGGTATTAGCACCCCACGACATCATTTGTCTAATTAGTTATACTTTATTAATATTTTACCCTTTTTTTTATAGAGAAAAAAACTTAATTAAATTTTTAGTTTTTAGAGCTTGACAAGAGTAGACTCTTGCTCCTACGTACCTCCGGATGCAATGGAGGAATCAAAGCTACGTAGTTCTTCCTGAAAAAGGTTTGTTGGTTGGTGTTTTTTAGTGTAGGTGTCCTAGGATTCCTTGAACTGTACAACTCACTGATTCCTAGGACGCTGACTAACCCGATTGTACAATCGACTTAGTCCCCTATTTTTGAAAGTATTTTTGAGGTTTTTTGAAAGAAGTTTGTTTGATGTGAGGTGAGTTGGTTTTAGAATAGGTATTCTAGAACTCCGAACTGCATCTGACTCATTAGTTCTAGAACGCATTGACTAACCTTGGTTGTACAATCCACTTAGTCCCCTATTTTAGGAAAAGTGATTTATTTATTTACTTATAAGTTTTTAGGATTACCGATATGCATGACTCATTAGTCCTAGGATGATGACTAACAGGTTTGTACAACCGACTTAGTCTTTATTTGATTTTTGAAGAAATAAACTAATTTGTGCATAAAAAGACAAAAGCGATAATTAATAAAGACTAGGCTAAAAAAAACAAATAAATAACTATATACATAAATAAATATGAATAGATATATACATAAACAAATAAATAAATAAATAGATTATATTATAAATAAATGATAAATAAATATGTACATAAAAATAAACAAAATAAATACAAAACTAACTGGACTCGACGAGCGAGTGAACCAAACCAAAGAAGCGATCGACCAGGTCAATCGCAAACCGGACTCCTATCTGGTCCATTTTGACCCCAAGACCGCAAGAACCGCTTTGAGAATCGGAAAGCCGACTCAAAACGTCCAAATGATCAAAGACGAGCTTTTAGTGAAATGGGCCGCGAACGCTTTGACCCAAAAGATCACTTAACCCACCACTGATCTCCTCGTTAATCTTCACCGCTCAACCCCTTTTATAGCCAATTGCTAGGGAGCTCTTGTTTCTTGCGAGCGATGTGGGACTAAAACAAAGTAGAGAAAGCAATTCCCCTTTAAAACACAATTCCCATTTTTCTCAAACCTGTCACCGCAAAATTGTGATTCCGGATACGTTAACCATTGGATCGTCTTCCTTTTTTGACAGTAGGTTCGTGAGACATATATCTCCGCTTTCACCGTTCGGATCGTCGAAACGAGGTCTGAGGAGAGAGAAATTGCATTCTCAATAGCTGCAGTTTTTGGTCCGTTTTTCTCAAACCCCTCATCGTAAAAGTGTGATTCTGGATTCATTAACCGTTGGATCATCTTAATTTTTCGACAGTATGTTTGTGAGACATATATCTCCACTTTCACCGTTCGGATCGTCGAAAAGAGATCCGAGGAGAGAGAAATTGCCTTCGCAATAGAGCTGCAGATTTGGGTATTTCATCTTCTTATTCTTATTTTGTAAGCTCTTGTGCTTTGCTTCACTTGCTTTTTCAAATACTTAAAGAGGGTCAAAAGGAAATAACACGTGGGATGATTGACCAAGAATCAAATCATGCATCTTTATTTCAACTTTATATTAATTGTGGTTGATATGCACAAGCTACTTATCTTTTACTTGAGTACATAGAAACGTTTGTTGCACATACACTACTTAATAAAATAAAAGTAAAAAAAAATATATATTACAATGATATAAGAACTCAGACAAAATTGGGGTATAACAGCTGCCCCTCTTTATTTATATTTTACAAAAACTTTTTCAGTAGAAATAGAAATAAAGATAGAATAGACGTCAATTTTGTCTGTTTAGAGGGGAAATAGAGGGTTTGAGAATAAACAGGGAGCGGTTAACACTTGGCGTATTAACTCCGTACAAACTGAAGGACCACTAAGGGTCTGAAGGAGCACTAAGGCTCTGAAAGCCCACTCGGGGTCTGAAGGAGCACTAAGGCTCTGAAGGACCACTAAGGGTCTGAAGGAGCACTAAGGCTCTGAAGGACCACTCTGGGTCCGGAAGGCTGCCTAGGCCTTATTTGAAGGACCATCGTGGTCTGAAGGAGCGCAACTAGCTACGGTACTAGTTAAACGGTCTATAGGGGCCTTTATACTTGAGCGGCCATGATGGGTCAAGATCAGGTCTAGAACTGATATGTTGACCATGAAGGACGTCCACTGTGTCTTAGGCTGACACAACTAGTCTAAAGGACCACGCGGGGTCTGCGAAGGTCTATCGGGCTCGACTCCGACGTTGCGACCTGGGCCACTTAGGGCACTGCTCTGAACGACCACTTGGGGGTCTATAGGGGTCTGAGGGATCAACCTGGTGATCTGTGATACGATATGAGATCAACGCTTAAAGCGCTGATATTAGAGGAACAAAATATAGGTATCGACACTTGAAGTCGATTCAGAAGCAATATCGGTAATGCATATACAATGCCAATAATATATGCACATGCAACAGGTATTTTTGGTGGGGTGATGAATGAAATAGGTGATTCCCTTTTCTTCTTTTTTTTCTTTTTTTTTTGCTTTTTGCTTTTTTGCTTTTTTTGTATATTATGGTTCCCTAAACCAAATTTCTCCAATTTTTCTTATACTCAATCATCAACAACATTTTCAAAAACACTTCATAATTGTTCTAACACTATCATATACACTTTTTAATAAACAATTCACATGCAATTCAATTCCTACGCAATTCTCCTAATTCACACATTCAATCATACATCAAAAACAACTATAACATCAAATAGAGACTAATATGAATCCTACAATCTACATACATCCCATTATAGACCCTATTATAAGGTAAGACCCACCCTTACCTTAAGTTTTTCGAAGACGGAGTGATCTCTACGAAGCACCAAAGTAACCACAGCAACAAAGACTCCTTCTTCCTCTTCTTTCCTTGCTCACGACCAAACCCTTCTTTCTCCTCCTTGATGCGCCGATTTTCTTCTTCTCTTCTCCCTTCTCCCTAGCCGATCGCACCTCTTCTCTCTTTTCCCTCTCTTCGCAACTTTCTTTCTTTTTTCTCAATTGATGCGAAATGCATCAACCCTAGCACCTAGGAGCCTAAGTCAATGGGCTTGGGCTCTTGGGCCATTCCTTACCACCCCGGAATAACCGACACCACTTCCTTCATTTTAAAATACAACAATACATT
The DNA here is from genome assembly GCA_020916435.1 of Oxytropis ochrocephala. Classification (NCBI taxonomy): domain Eukaryota; kingdom Viridiplantae; phylum Streptophyta; class Magnoliopsida; order Fabales; family Fabaceae; genus Oxytropis; species Oxytropis ochrocephala. The sequence goes on along the minus strand of CM037092.1, from coordinate 50,306,402 downwards.
AATATTTAAATATACAATATTAATGCAACACTTAAATAATTCAATTAAATACTTAATTAAATTATTTTGGGTGTTACACTCACAATGAACCAAACATTTGTTTTCAATTGATAAAAGCATGTTAAATAGGTTAGGCACTTGTTTTTAAAGAAATAGATTAATGGCTTAATGTCTTACAAGAAATTGTTTTTGAACTAAAGAACATTCTTGATTTGGTATTTTAAAGCTAGAAATTGATTGTTCACTTGTTTCCACAAGCAAGCAATCGATTGTCTACTTGCCTTGTTAAAGAACAAAATCGATTGTTCATTTGTTTCCACAAGCAAGCAATCGATTGTTCACTTGTTTCCACAAGCAAGCAATCGATTGTTCACTTGTTTCCATAAGCAAGCAATCGATTAATAGCTTCCTATTTTAAAACACAAAATCGATTCATAGCTTCTTACTTTAAAACACAAAATCGATTCATAGCTTCTTACTTTAAAGCACAAAATCGATTCATGGCTTCTTGGTTTTAAAAGAAGAATCGATTCATGGCTTCTTATCTTAAAGGAAACAATCGATTCTTTTCCTACTTGTTTAAAGAACTAAATCGATTCCTCACTTGTTCCCACAAGCAAGAAATCGATTTTCATATTATGTTTTTCAAGCAACTAATCGATTTGTCACTTATTACAATAGAGTTAAAAATTGCTTCAACGGTTATATTTTTACAAACTCTATAAATAGAGACTTAGGGCTACACAGATAAATACAACCTACAAATCTCAAAAGCAGAACGCGATCTATTCACTGTGACACTCGTTCTTCACGTTCTTCATCACTTTGAGCTGATCTCTCTCAAGGGTTAGGTTGGGAATCTTCAAGTTGTTGTATTCACCTTCTTAGAGGTATTGCTATTTTTCTTGTAATTTGATTTTACTGTAATTGGTTTTACTAGAGAGTGGGGAATCTCTCTAGGATTTTGACTGTAACAAGGGTGGGGTATCTCTTGTATGTCAATTGGTTGTACTAGAGAGTGGGGTATCTCTCTAGGGTTTTTGATTGTAACAAGGGTGGGGTATCTCTTGTTGTAATTGTTGTTAAGGGCTCTTGCACAAGGTGGGGTATCCTAGGTGAAGAGCGCCTGAGTCTGTAAGGGTTTTAAAGCACCCGGCTTAAGCTTTGTTTTGATAGTGAAAATCTCACAAAGGGTTTGTGAGGACTGGAGTAGGTCACTAGGAGGTGACTGAACCAGTATAAATCTCCTGTGTTATTTACTGTTTTTGTTTCTAATTCGTTCATTCCATAAACCTACGCGAAAATTAATCTAATTAAGTCATTTAAAAAGGGGAAAAGTTTTTAAAGTCTCAATTCACCCCCCCCCCCTCTTAAGACTGAAGCCACTTGGTAACAGACTCTTGCTCCTACGTACCTCCAGATGCAATGGAGGAATCAAAGCTACGTAGTTCTTCCTGAAAAAGTTTTGTTGGTTGGTGTTTTTTAGTGTAGGTGTCCTAGGATTCCTTGAACTGTACAACTCACTGATTCCTAGGACGCTGACTAACCCGATTGTACAACTGACTTAGTCCCCTACTTTTGAAAGTATTTTTGAGGTTTTTTGAAAGAAGTTTGTTTGATGTGAGGTGAGTTGGTTTTAGAATAGGTATTCTAGAACTCTTGAACTGCATGTACTCATTAGTTCTAGAGCATTTGACTAACCCTTGGTTGTACAACCGACTTAGTCCCCTATTTTAGGAAAAGTGATTTATTTATTTACTTATAAGTTTTTAGGATTACTGAACTGTACAGCTCATTAGTCCTAGGATGATGACTAACCCAGTTGTACAACCGACTTAGTCTTTTATTTGATTTTTGAAGAAATAAACTAATTTGTGCATAAAAAAAAGACAAAAACTGATAATTAATAAAGACTAGGCTAAAAAAAAATAAACAAATAAATAACTATATACATAAATAAATATGAATAGATATATACATAAACAAATAAATAAATAAATAGATTATATTATAAATAAATGATAAATAAATATGTACATAAAAATAAACAAAATAAATACAAAACTAACCTGGACTCAAAACGTCCAAATGATCAAAGACGGGCTTTTAGTGAAATGGGCCGCGAACGCTTTGACCCAAAAGATCACTTAACCCACCACTGATCTCCTCCTTAATCTTCACCGCTCAACCCCTTTTATAGCCAATTGCTAGGGAGCTCTTGTTTCTTGCGAGCGATGTGGGACTAAAACAAAGTAGAGAAAGCAATTCCCCTTTAAAACACAATTCCCATTTTTCTCAAACCTGTCACCGCAAAATTGTGATTCCGGATTCGTTAACCTTGGATTGTCTTCCTTTTTTGACAGTAGGTTCGTGAGACATATATCTCCGCTTTCACTGTTCGGATCGTTGAAACGAGGTCTGAGGAGAGATAAATTGCCTTCTCAATAGCTGCAGTTTTTAGTCCGTTTTTCTCAAACCCCTCACCGTAAAAGTGTGATTCCGGATTCGTTAACCGTTGGATCATCTTCATTTTTCGACAGTAGGTTTGTGAGACATATATCTCCACTTTCACCGTTCGGATCGTCGAAAAACAGTGCGAGGAAAAAAATTGCCTTCGCAATGAGTGCAGATTTGGGTATTTCATCTTCTTATTCTTATTTTGTAAGCTCTTGTGCTTTGCTTCACTTGCTTTTTCAATTACTCAAAGAGGGTCAAAAGGAAATAACATGTGGGATGATTGACCAAGAATCAAATCATGCATCTTTATTTCAACTTTATATTAATTGTGGTTGATATGCACAAGCTACTTATCTTTTACTTGAGTACATAGAAACGTTTGTTGCACATACACTACTTAATAAAAAAAATAAAAAAAATATATATTACAATGATATAAGAACTCGGACAAAACTGGGTATAACAATCTTTCTTTAATATTCGAGTACATGCGAGTTTCTTTGCATTGATTATACTCAGTGGGAATTTCAAATACCACCTTTACAATAGAACTGTCATACCCCAATTTTGTAAAGCTTTAGGTCAAAACCTAATTTTCTACAAAAAATAAATAAATTGAAGAGTGAAGAGCCTTATGCACTGTATTTTGGATCCTAGAAGGCATTCCAAGGTTCTTGAAATCATTTTTAGGGTTGGAATGCACTTTTCGGGAAAATTAGGGTTTTAGAGTCAAAAAGGGTATTTTGGTCAATTACAACGGGTATTTTTTTTTTCTCGCTTTCAAAAAGGCTCAAAAATATGTATAATAAATCTAAACCCAAAATAAAAGAATGAATAACAAAATAATATTGGATACTTATTGTAATTTTAGAATTAGGGTTAATTCCTTTTTAGGTGTTTTTTGCTCTTATCCATTTTTGGCTAAAGTAAGCACTAATTTTACAAGCAAACAACCTCCCTCACTCCATCCTCATGCTCCACTCCACCTCCCCACATCAGCCCCCATCAAGGCACATCACAAAAGCCTTTCTCCATTTCTTTGTACAAGCACACCTTTGAATCCAATAACATTCAATACACAACATGTTATTTGCCTTCCTTCTCACATCCTCCCATTGTAATTTAAGAACAAACAACTCACTCCTCTCCTCCCACACACACCAAAACCGTGGCCTCACTCCTCTCCCTCACTTCATCTTGTTTTTTTCTTTCATCTCAAATCAACCTTCCCATTTCTCCTACACTAAAAAACCCTAACACACAACTCACCTCATTTGCATCCCTTTTTCACATACTCCCTCCATTTCTCATTCAAAGTTCAAGCATCATCATCAAGTGGGTACTTCTTTGAAGAACATTGGAGTTTTGTTGATTTGTGTCTAGTTTCATCTTGTCATTTGACTTTCTAGCTTAGAGCTAAGGTAATCCTTAAAACCTTGCATCATATTTGAGTATCTCCTCAAAAGATATAAAAACATTCATCCTATCATCTTCATATTCTCATATTGTTGATTGTTGTTGGTGAGAAGTGTCATAAGCACTTTGACAAGCACTTAGGGAGGCTTGGGTGCTTATGGTGCTTCTCACCCTTTAATAAATGTTGATTTGTGTTGATTTGGATCTTAATCCTTGCCTGTCATGAAATAAAATGTTGTTTTATGGCATGTTGTATTTCGCATACTCTCATAAAAATGTGATTAGCTAGTTGTTGTTGGTGAGAGGAGCCTTAAACACTATGGACAAGCACTTAGGGAGGCTTGGGTGTTTAGGGTGCCTCTCACCCTTGAATAAATTGATTCATGTTGTTTTGTGTTGATTTTATATCTTGTTGAGAAATAAAATTGTTGTTTCATGTGTTATTAAATTCGCATATTATGTTGGAATTGGCTTTAATGAGATTTTGTTGTTCTTGGTTTGATGATGGTTAATCTTGTTGTTGTTGCTTTGAGGAGCCATCTCAAACATTATGACAAACACTTAGGGAGGTTTGGGTGTTTGGAGTGGCTCCTTGGCTTTGAAGGGGTTGTTTTTGTGTTTTCTCACATTTCCTTGCATATTCACTCTTGATTGCATAACTTTCACAAAATAAGAAACCCATTTCAAGCATGATAACATTCGGCCATGGGCCTAGGTTTAGGGTTCTTGAATGCTTTTGTTTATTTCATGATTTGGGGATGAATAATAGTTGATTTAGGGTATGTATGCTCCTAGGTTTTAACATAAAAAATTAGGGTTTGGGTTTGCTTTAATAAACTTGTCTTTGTTGATGATTGGCAAGGTGATTCACACTTGTGCACTTGTGCACTTAGTCTTAAGTGTGAGGATTGACCAAAGTGATTCAACATTCTTTGATACTTTGGTTGCTAAATAATTTGCTTGCTTATGCTTGCCAATGATCATGATTGAGGCAACTCTTTTTGCTTGAGCTAACAATTTCATTGTCCACTCTCATATAAGAATATCATCAATACTTAGATAGGTCAATTCCATACATAGCATCTTCCATTAGATGTGCATTTAGATTCTCTTGCGTTTTGTAGAAATATTTGAGTATGGTTCTTGTAACACCCCAAAATAGTTCAATTAATTATTTAATTGGGTTATTTAAGGTTTACAACAATTCACTTGAGTCAAGTAATTAATGCTAGAATTGTATTTGTGTTTAGGAAGTGTTTGAGTAATGGAGAAGGTGGGATTAGAGGCCCATGATCCATTAGAGGCCCATTTGCTCAATTGAAGCCATTTTGCATGTAATAAAGAGAAAGGAGCCGTAGGATTGAATTCACTCATGCAACATTTCTAAAGAAAAGTCAAAGAGAAGTAAGAGAGAAGGAAAAGTTAGGTGGAATAGTGATTCTAGAGAGAAGGAGGAGAACTTGACGTTGAAGGAAGCTAGGAATCCACAAAGGAAGAGGCGGTCGTTGATTGATCGGAGAGTTTGAGTGAAGAGAGTGCTGCTTCTTAAACAATTTGAGGTTAGGGGGCTCTCTTTTTGTTCATAATAGTCCTTATGATATGTATTATGTGTGAGTTAAGTCTAAAATGATCTTGAGAAATTTTCTCGTATGATTTATGTGTGTTGATGTTGTGTTTTTGTTTCCCTTTGATGATGATTTTGGTGTGCGTTCGTAGTGTGAGGATCAAGTGGAGGAAATGGGAGCCGAGGAACCTCGGTCCCGGTGGGGTGTTGGTGACGTTGTCACCAACCAAACAAGTATTGCGGGAGTGAAGAGTGTGTTTTAAGTGAATCTTAGTGAGAAGTAACCAAAGGAGGGAAGAGGAAGGTTGGGCGCATGAGTACGTAGAGAAACCGAGTTGGCTTGCCGTGTAGGATAACGAGTGAATAATGTAAGTGTCACCGCGTACGTTGTAGGCTTGATAAAGGGCGAAGTGAGGAGTGCAGCATAGGTGATGATCCGTAAAAATGGTTAAGTCCCATTAAGGGTGTCGAATTATGGTTGCCGAGATGTAGTATAACTGTGCCGAGGTGGAGGGGTCAAGTGTGGTGTTAAGTATATAACCCAGTACAATTGCAGAAGAGTAGACGTTGTGTTGTAGTGTAAAGCTACCGAGGTGTGAGCGAGCCGAGTTATAGTAAGCATGTCGAAGTGAGTGTACCGAGGTCTAGGTATGTTGAATGGTAAGTATGGTAGTGGTGGTATAAGTGTAGATACCGAGATGATTTATGGTACAGAGAGGAGGCGTAGTGCCTGTGTGCCGAGTTGAGGGGTGCGAGTGCCGAGTTGCTGCGCGAAGCCACATTTGCGCAAGGCGCTGCCAGGCGCAACCGGGAGTACTGTTTGGTATTAATAACGCCTAAGAGTTTGACATGAGGTAGTCCGTTTGATCCCTAGGTGACAGATTGGTCCCTAGGAGACAGTTTTAGTCCTTGTGGTGATGTTTGAGTTCATCACTTGGTGCCGAGTTGTTGTTTGATGCCGATATGGTGCGGCCAGTGGTAAAACGTTAAAATTGAGGTGTTGACGCTAGCCTTAGGGCTATACCCGGTGGGTGTTGAGTGGTGAGGTTTCCTAGTAGGGTATATGACCTGCTATTTTTGTGAAAAGGTTGCGGTCTTGGTGATGGGTCTATGACCTGCTATTTTGTGTAGAGGCTGCGGTCTGGTGATGTGCCTTTGAGGCATTGTTGGTAAGTATGCATTGTGCGCATTAAAAATTGGCTTGGTGTGTTAGGATGCATGTTTCATTGTGTCGCATAAATCATATGCATATTACCCGTGGAGTTTGGGTTGGACTTCGGTCTATTTGATGAGCAGAAGACTTCGGTCTTATTGATGAGCAGAAGACTTCGGTCTTATTGATGAGCAGAAGACTTCGGTCTTATGGATCCACATGCATATTACCCGTAGAGTTTGGGTTGCATTTCATGCATATACTCATACGCTTGTTGATGTGTTTATTGGAGGTGAGTTGAAGTGGTGTGGCGTGAGTCTGTGTGAGTGTTCACTGAACCGAGTTGTTTTAGTGATTTCTCTATGATAATGCTTATCTTATTGATTATTATTTATGAAACGAGACTCACCCTACTGCTTTTATGTTGCTCTTATGTGGCAACTTGCAGGTACTCCTGAGTAGAGGTCTTTCCTTACTCTTTTGGTAGTTGGCGTCAGTTGCTCTGATATGTAACACTGGGGGGCCGAGTAGGAGAGTAGGCTGTGTACTTAGTATCTGAACTGTATTATTTGTACTTTTATGAACCTGTTTAAATTCCGCCGTGGTGTAAACTTTAAACATGTGATTTTTGTGAACTCGTCCCTGTGGCCGAGGTGTTATATATCATACTTATGTTGATGTTTTGCGCCATAAATGCTTGCGTTGTTCTTTGTGAATAAGTGTAGCACTCTCTTGAGTAAAGATTTTTGAAACTCTGATTGATCTGATTTTTTTTAAAATATTAATTAATTAGTAGAATATAAGGGGGTGTTACATAGTGGTATCAGAGCAAAAGTTCGGTCTGTCCGACCAAGTGTTGAGTCTTGAGTTTCCAGTCCTCGAGTAATAATGCTCGTTTTGAATTGTTCTTATCTCAGTGAGTAAGTGAGATGGTTGGGAGAGCTAGGAGAAATGAAGATGCCTTAGCTGCTGCGATAGAAACGATGGCTGCTGCTATGGGAAATCTGCCTCAGCAAGCCGCCGAGGACGTTGGAGCTCGTAGCCTAGCTACATTTCAGAGGGAGAACCCTCCTACGTTCAAAGGGAGATATAATCCTGATGGGGCGATGGCCTGGTTGAAAGATATAGAGAGGATTTTTAGAGTGATGGATCATCTTTGGGCGCAGAAGGTGAGATATGGAACTCACATGCGCCCAGAGGAGCAGATGTGGTGGTCGGGGCTATGCCGAGGATAGAAGTTGCTGGAGAAGCGATTACATGGGAGGTTTTCAAAAGGGAATTTTTAAGGAAGTACTTTCCGAGGATGTGAGAGGAAGAAGGAAATGGAATTTTTAGAGTGAAGCGAGGAATAAGACAGTGGTCGAGTATCTTTGCAAAGTTTGAAGAGTTGGTGAAATTCTACCCTCATTATGATGGAGCTACTGCCGAATTCTCCAAGTGCATCAAATTTGAGAACGGTTTAAGGCCTGAGGTCAAGCAGGCAATTGGGTACCAGAAGCTTAGAGTGTTTGCCGATCCGGGTCGATGCGGCACCGCAGGATTTATGAAGAAGATACTAATGCGCGTTTCAGAGTAATGAATGACAGGAAGAGCCAGTTCCAGCATCGTGCGAAGCCTTACGAGGTTTCGGGTGGTAAGGGTAAAGGCAAGTGGAAAGCCGGCGTAGGCAAGAGGCCAAGTGGGGGAGATGCCCCTGCGAATGTTGTGTGCTACAAGTGTGGCAAGGCCGGCCACAAGAGTTTTGAGTGCATGGTTAGCAAGTGTTTTAAATGTGGTAAGGAAGGTCATCAAGCTGTTAACTGTGAGAGGAAGGACATCATTTGTTTCAACTGTGGAGAGGTGGGGCATATCAGTTCCAAGTGCTCCAAGCCTAAGAAGGAGAAAGGTGTGGGAAAGGTGTTTGCATTTGCAGGATCCGAGGTGGTCAACGAGATTAGAGGTACGTGTTTCATTAATGGCATCTCTTTGATTGCAATTGTGGACACTGGTGCCACGCATTCTTTCATTTCTGCTATGTGTGCTAAGAGATTGGATTTAGTTTTGTCTACTATGGTGAGGGAGATGGTTATTAACACTCCAGCAAAGGGGTCAGTGACTACCTCTCTCGTTTGTGCGAAGTGTCCTCTGTCAGTGTTCGGCAGAGACTTCCTAGTTGATTTAATTTGTTTGCCTTTGGAAGGAATGGACGTCATCCTCGGTATGGACTGGTTAGCGGCTAACCGAGTTCATATCAATTGCGCTAGTAGGTCGTTAAGTTTCCTTACTTCCGAGGTGGAAGAATCGGTCATGATACTGCTGGGCAGTTGCGCAAGGAACTGAAGGAGGGAGCTACGCTGTTTACGTTGTGGGCGTCATTGTCAGTAGAGAGTCAAGCCAAGGTTGGTGAAGTGCCAGTGGTGCGAGAGTTTTCTGAGGTGTTTCCTGAGGAGATTCCTGAGGTTCCACCAGAAAGAGAGGTCGAGTTCAGCATTGAGTTAGTACCAGGAACTAGGCCGGTGTCTATGGCACCATATAGGATGTCGGCAGCCGAGTTGTCCGAGCTGAAGAAACAGTTAGAGGAGTTGCTGGAGAAGAAGTTCATAAGGCCAAGTGTGTCGCCTTGGGGCGCACCTGTGTTATTAGTGAAGAAGAAAGACGGAAGTATGAGGCTATGCGTGGATTATAGACAGTTGAATAAAGTGACAATTAAGAATAAGTATCCACTCCCAAGGATTGATGATTTGATGGACCAATTGGTGGGTGCGCAAGTATTTTCTAAGATTGACTTAAGGTCAGGGTATCACCAAATCAAAGTAAAAGACGAAGATATTCCTAAGACGGCGTTCAGAACTCGGTATGGACACTACGAGTATTCTGTGATGCCATTTGGTGTTACAAATGCTCCTGGAGTATTCATGGAGTACATGAATCGCATCTTTAGTGAATATTTGGATCGGTTTGTAGTGGTGTTTATTGACGATATTTTGGTATACTCCAAGTCGGAGGAAGAGCATGCCGAGCACCTGAAGTTGGTGTTGGAGGTCTTGCGAGATAGGAAGCTGTACGCGAAGTGGTCCAAGTGTGAATTCTGGCTAAGAGCAGTGAATTTCCTAGGTCATGTAATTACCAGTGAGGGTATTGCAGTTGATCCTTCCAAGGTTGAAAGTTTGTGTTGCAATGGGAAGCACCAAGTCACCCACCGAGGTGAGGAGTTTTCGGGATTGGCAGGGTATTACAGAAGGTTTATTGAAGGATTTTCCAAGTTGGCGCTGCCATTAACTCGGTTGACGTGTAAAGGGGAGGCCTTTGTGTGGGACGAGCAGTGTGAAGAGAACTTCCAAGAATTGAAGAGGAGACTGACGACTTCTCCTGTCTCGACGTTGCCTAATCCAAGTGAGCCTTTTGTGGTATATTGTGATGCGTCGAGGATGGGTTTGGGTTGTGTGTTGATGCAAGAGGGTAAGGTAGTTGCTTACGCTTCAAGACAATTGAGAGTTCATGAGAAGAATTACCCTACCCATGATTTAGAGCTTGCTGTCGTAGTGTTTGCGCTGAAGATTTGGAGACATTATTTGTATGGCTCAAGGTTTGAAGTGTTCAGTGATCATAAAAGCTTGCAGTATCTATTTGACCAAAAGGAGCTGAACATGAGGCAGAGGAGATGGTTGGAGTTATTGAAGGACTATGATTTCGGTTTGAACTACCACCCAGGGAAAGCAAATGTGGTAGCTGATGCTTTGAGTAGGAAGTCCCTGCATGTGTCATCAATGATGGTGAAAGAGCTAGAACTAATTGAAGAATTCAGAGATTTGAGCTTGGTGTGTGAATTAACATCTCGGAGTGTTAAGTTAGGGATGCTGAAAATTACAAATGAGTTTAGGTAACATCAAGGAGGAGGCAGAAGCTAGATGTCAAGCTTGTAGCGTAGTAGTAGGTATTGGGTGAAAGTGGGAATGAGGATTTTGAGTTAGATGCGCAAGGTCTGTTGACGTATAGAACTCGGATTTGTGTTCCTGATGACGAGGAAATTAGGAAAGCAATCTTGGAGGAGTGTCATAGGAGTAAGTTAAGTATTCACCCAGGAGCGACCAAGATGTACCAAGACTTGAAGAGGTTATTTTGGTGGCAAGGTATGAAGAGATGATGTAGCTCGGTTTGTGTATGCTTGTTTGGTTTGTCGAAGTCTAAGGTGGAGCACCGAGGCGGCGGGGTTGATGCAAACCATTGCAGATTCCAGTGGAAGTGGGGACAAACATTTCAATGGATTTTGTAGCAGTCCGCCGAGTATAGTGAGGAAGTTTGATACTATTTGGGTAGTTGTGGATAGATTGACGAAGTCTGCTCATTTCATTCCTATCAACATCACGTACCCGATGTCAAGATTGGCTGAGATCTACATCCAAGTGATCGTGAAGCTTCATGGAGTTCCTCGAAGTATTGTGTCAGACAGAGACCCGAGGTTTACCTCGGAATTTTGGAGAAGTTTGCAAGAGGCGTTAGGTTCAAAGTTGCGCTTGAGCTCGGCATATCATCCACTGGATCGATGGTCAGTCCGAGAGGACCATCCAGTCGTTGGAAGACTTGTTGAGGGCGTGTGTTCTTGAGCAAGGAGTGTAACGCCCCAAAAATAATCGGTTAATTATTTAACTAATTAGAGGGAATTAGCTTGCGGAGAAATATTAGAAATAATAATATGGTATCTAGTTAGATCTAGGGAGTGGTGTGGACCAATAATTAGGTGGTGAATGTATTTGAAGGGGAGTGTTTATATAATAAGGAGTGGTGGTGTAATTTAATTGAAGGGGGTGATATTGGTAACTCCGGAGTGGTGAAGAATGGCCCAAGAAGCCCAAGCCCGATAGCTTAAGCTCCTTAGGCGCTAAGGGGTTAGGGTTTGCGCCCCATTGTGCAAGAAGAGAGAAAGAAATCAGAATTTAGAGAGAGTGAGAAGTAGGGAGAGCTGCGCTAAAGGAGAGGAAGGAAGGGGAATCTTCTCAAGCTTTCGGTAGTGAGTGAGATTACGGTTTCGAAGGGAGAAGGAGAAGCTCCGTTCGTTGTGTTGCTGGGTTTTGTACGTGATTCCTTCGTCGTTGTTTCCGGAACGCACAAATTCGAGGTAAGGGTGAGCGTTTCGGTTGACATAATTGGGTATATATGGGGTTTTGTGGGATTAGATATTATTTATGAGGTTTTGGTAAATTTGATGTTTTGATGAATATGATGTTTTGATGAACATGAGGTGTTGATGAATTTTGATGATTTTTGATGAATTTGATGGTTGATGAGTTTGATAACCACTTGATGATTGAATTGAGGAACAAATGTGTTTTTGGTGTTAATCATGTGTGGGAAGAATTGTTTGATGTTTTCTTGGTGAGCTTTGATGATTTTACTTGATGAAAAATTCGTATTTTTGGAGTTAAAGATCGAGTTGGGTGAAAAAGTCGCACATTTTGGAAACATTCTCGTGCATAATACATTATTACAGTGGATGGCGCCTCACTGCGCTGCGATGGCGCTTCACACGCCAAATGCAATGCACAGATTCTGCGTGTTTCTGTCCAACGGCGCCTCACTCGCGCCTCACTCGCGCTTCATGCGCGAGTGCCTGTTTTTCACTGTTTTTCACTGTTTTGTCACTGTTTTTGTAAATTGAATATCTTTTGAACCGGGAACCCGATTGAGGTGTTCTAAGATGCGTTGGAAAGCTTATTCAGAGGCCTAACTGAATGTTCTACTTTTAAGGCAAAATAAAATGTTTATTGTTTCTGTATTTACTGAGTAAATGGTGCGGTTTTATGAAAATTGTGACACTATGTTTATATAAGTGAATTGTTATGAAATGCTATACTATTAGTACACTAATTGACTATGGCTAGACTGTGGTTTACCACTAAGGCCAGAATTTCTTATTTGGTGTATTTGCTCTGTTTGGCTACCACGTGAACCTCACCAACTTTCGGAAGATAAATTCTTCCGGAGTGGTCAATACCTGTGGTGAGTTGTAACCTGGTCCAGAGTAATCCCATAGTCAATCAGTCTACTATTTTATGGCACCCTAATCTAAAAGACAAATGAAGTATATATATATATGTATTGAATGATGATGAGGATATGTGTGTTATGATGATGTAATATGAAGCAATGATGTTTTTGCGAAGAGTGTACTCTATGAGTAATTGCTTGATGATGATGTATTATGATTCGTGATGATTGATGATGTGTAAACTCTATGAGTATAATTATAGCGATGATGTATAATGATTGTGATGATTTGCGAAGGAATACACTCTATGAGTGTTTTATAACGATGACGAGGAGCACTCTAGGTGAGTTTTGGTGAGTTGCACATGTGTTTCATAGAGTCTCATGGCATGTGCATTATTTTGCGATGTTTAGGCTTCGCCACTTTTGCGATGTTTAGGCCGGCCACTTTTGCGATGTTAGGCTTGGCCATTTTGCGATGATATGGTACCATCATGCATATGCCCAGTGGGGTTGCATCTTCATGCATAATCATGGTCGTATCCGTTGTTGTCGTGATTGAGTGGTGTTGCGTGATTGCGATGTAGTGATGATGTTAATATTGTGTGATTGCACTGTGCCTATTTCCTCTAATTATATACATTTGATTATGTTTATCTGAAATTCTCACCCTTCTCGCTTGGAATGTTGCTCTATGGTGGCAGTAGCTGCAGTAAATCGCGAAGTGAAGGTCTAATTTGCCTTCTTGTTAGCCGTCGGGAAGTCTGTTTGTGTCGCTCTCGATACCGTAGCACCTAGGGGCGTGGTTGACATTTATTAGTTATTAGTTACTGTTTAATGACTATGTTGATACTATGAGATGTGTTTTGAGAGGCTTAGTGAGGTTATTATTTTATTCCGCTGTGATGATTGGTTTATGACATGTACTTTTAAGACGTGGTTTTGCTGCACAACTTTAATGAGTGCAATTGATGAGATGAGTTTTTATGACGAGGTAGCATTTCTTTTCTACCAATTAAATTAATATTTTTGAAAAGGAAATTACTCTGATAATGACGTGAAAATTGAGGGGTAGAAAAGGGGTGTTACAAGGAGGAGCGTGGGACTCTTATCTGCCGTTGGTTGAGTTTACGTACAACAACAGTTTTCATTCTAGTATTGGGATGGCACCCTTTGAGGCGTTATATGGGAGGAGGTGTAGGACTCCGTTGTGTTGGAGTGAGTCAGGAGAAAATGTGGTACTCGGACCCGAGATAGTTAGAGAGACCACCGAGAAGGTGAAGCTAATTCAAGAGAAGATGAAGGCCTCACAGAGTAGGCAGAAGAGCTACCATGATAATAGGAGGAAAAACTTAGAGTTTCAAGCTGGAGATCATGTGTTTCTGAGAGTCAACCCAGTGACTGGTATTGGGAGAGCCTTGAAGTCGAAGAAGTTGTCCCCTCGTTTCATTGGTCCATATCAAATTCTGGAGAGAGTTGGGAGGGTGGCTTACCGAGTTGCTTTGCCACCTAATTTGTCCAATGTGCACGACGTGTTCCATGTGTCCCAACTAAGGAAGTATGTGCCAGACCCGTCTCATGTAATTCAGATGGACGACGTGCAAGTGAGAGAGAATTTAACCGTAGAAACCATGCCGATCAGAATTGACGACCGAAGAGTGAAGACCCTTAGAGGGAAAGAGATCGGCTAGGTAAAAGTGGTTTGGTTGGGAGCAGCTGGTGAGAACACTACGTGGGAGCTGGAGAGTAAGATGCAAGAGGCATATCCAGAACTGTTTGATTCAGGTGAGATTTCGAGGACGAAATGTTCTAAGTGGGGGAGAGTTGTAACACCCCAAAATAGTTCAATTAATTATTTAATTGGGTTATTTAAGGTTTACAACAATTCACTTGAGTCAAGTAATTAATGCTAGAATTGTATTTGTGTTTAGGAAGTGTTTGAGTAATGGAGAAGGTGGGATTAGAGGCCCATGATTCATTAGAGGCCCATTTGCTCAATTGAAGCCATTTTGCATGTAATAAAGAGAAAGGAGCCGTAGGATTGAATTCACTCATGCAACATTTCTAAAGAAAAGTCAAAGAGAAGTAAGAGAGAAGGAAAAGTTAGGTGGAATAGTGATTCTAGAGAGAAGGAGGAGAACTTGACGTTGAAGGAAGCTAGGAATCCACAAAGGAAGAGGCGATCGTTGATTGATCGGAGAGTTTGAGTGAAGAGAGTGCTGCTTCTTAAACAATTTGAGGTTAGGGGGCTCTCTTTTTGTTCATAATAGTCCTTATGATATGTATTATGTGTGAGTTAAGTCTAAAATGATCTTGAGCTGTTTTCTGTATGATTTATGTGTGTTGATGTTGTGTTTTTGTTTCCCTTTGATGATGATTTTGGTGCGTTCGTAGTGTGAGGATCAAGTGGAGGGAAATGGGAGCTGAGGGAACCTCAGTCCCAGTGGGTGTTGGTGACGTTGTCACCAACCAGCAAGTATTCTGGGAGTGAAGAGTGTGTTTTAAGTGAATCTTAGTGAGAAGTAACCAAAGGAGGGAAGAGGAAGGTTGGGCGCATGAGTACGTAGAGAAACCGAGTTGGCTTGCCGTGTAGGATAACGAGTGAATAATGTAAGTGTCACCGCGTACGTTGTAGGCTTGATAAAGGGCGAAGTGAGGAGTGCAGCATAGGTGATGATCCGTAAAAATGGTTAAGTCCCATTAAGGGTGTCGAATTATGGTTGCCGAGATGTAGTATAACTGTGCCGAGGTGGAGGGGTCAAGTGTGGTGTTAAGTATATAACCCAGTACAATTGCAGAAGAGCAGACGTTGTGTTGTAGTGTAAAGCTACCGAGGTGTGAGCGAGCCGAGTTATAGTAAGCATGTCGAAGTGAGTGTACCGAGGTCTAGGTATGTTGAATGGTAAGTATGGTAGTGGTGGTATAAGTGTAGATACCGAGATGATTTATGGTACGAGAGGAGGCGTAGTGCCGTGTCTTTGAGTTGAGAGGGTGCGAAGTGCCGAGTTCTTCGCTGAAGCCACATTTTGCGCAAGCGCGCCGCCAGCGCAACCGGAGTCTTGTTTGGTATTAATAACGCCTAAGAGTTTGACATGAGGTAGTCCGTTTGATCCCTAGGTGACAGATTGGTCCCTAGGTGACAATTTTAGAGCTTGTGGTGATGTTTGAGTTCATCACTTGGTGCCGAGTTGTTGTTTGATGCCGATATGGTGCGGCCGGTGGTAAACGTTAAAATTGAGGTGTTGACGCTAGCCTTAGGGCTATACCCGGTAGGTGTTGAGTGGTGAGGTTTCCTAGTAGGGTCTATGACCTGCTATTTTTGTGAAAAGGCTGCGGTCTTGGTGATGGGTCTATGACCTGCTATTTTGTGTAGAGGCTGCGGTCTGGTGATGTGCCTTTGAGGCATTGTTGGTAAGTATGCATTGTGCGCATTAAAAATTGGCTTGGTGTGTTAGGATGCATGTTTCATTGTGTCGCATAAATCATATGCATATTACCCGTGGAGTTTGGGTTGGACTTGGTCTATTTGATGAGCGTAAGACTTGGTCTTATTGATGAGCAGAAGACTTCGGTCTTATGGATCCACATGCATATTACCCGTAGAGTTTGGGTTGCATTTCATGCATATACTCATACGCTTGTTGATGTGTTTATTGAAGGTGAGTTGAAGTGGTGTGGCGTGAGTCTGTGTGAGTGTTCACTGAACCGAGTTGTTTTAGTGATTTCTCTATGATAATGCTTATCTTATTGATTATTATTTATGAAACGAGACTCACCCTACTGCTTTTATGTTGCTCTTATGTGGCAACTTGCAGGTACTCCTGAGTAGAGGTCTTTCCTTACTCTTTTGGTAGTTGGCGTCAGTTGCTCTGATATGTAACACTGGGGGGCCGAGTAGGAGAGTAGGCTGTGTACTTAGCTTCTGAACTGTATTATTTGTACTTTTATGAACCTGTTTAAATTCCGCCGTGGTGTAAACTTTAAACATGTGATTTTTGTGAACTCGTCCCTGTGGCCGAGGTGTTATATATCATACTTATGTTGATGTTTTGCGCCATAAATGCTTGCGTTGTTCTTTGTGAATAAGTGTAGCACTCTCTTGAGTAAAGATTTTTGAAACTCTGATTGATCTGATTTTTTTAAAATATTAATTAATTAGTAGAATATAAGGGGGTGTTACAGTTCTCGCCTAGCATCTTCCATTAGATGTGCATTTAGGTTCAATTTTGCCTACTCTTGCATTTTTGCTTAAGGCCCAATTCAAGTTTCTTCCTTGCCTATTTATGTGTTGTGATCTAATATGTGTAGTTTAGGCTTGATCTTTGTTTGCAAATTCAAATGTTGTTGCTTAATGATTTGATTCCAATGATCGTGTTATGCTTGAATTCACTAATTCTTTCTTGCATTCATTGTTTTCATTTCTAAACAACTTGGCATAAAAATGGTTACTAGTGGCAATCCATCACAACCTTTGTTGGTTTGTTTGTCATGAAAGCCTCAATTTCAAAAGATTTTTCATAAGCATAAAGCAAGCTACTAGTGATAATCCATCACAACCTTTGTTGGTTTGATTATCATGAACGCGTCCAATTTCAAAAAGAATTTTTTAAGTATCAAAGAATCAAAACAAGTTATTAGTGGTGATCCATCATAACCTTTGTTAGTTTGATCACCATGAAAGCTTGCATTTTCAAAAGGCATTTTCAAAGAGAATTTTAGTAATGATCACCCATAACCTTTGTTAGTTTGATCATTATGAACGCTCTTCATTTTCCAAAACCTCATCAAAAAGATCTTCATTTTTAAGGCTAATTAGAACTACGTCGCTTTGATTCCCATTTGGGATACGTAGGAGCGAGTCACGTTCTCGTCAAGCGCAACGAATAAAAATCCTTTTCGCAACCATAAACATTAGTATTTTTCATAACACAAAAATCATTTTTAAACTCATTGTTGCTAGTGGCTAATCAGAACCTTTGTTCGTTTAGCCATTGGTGGCAATATCTTTTTCCAAAGAACAATAAGCGATGATCACTCATAACTTTGGTTAGTTTGATCATTCGTGCCAATTAATCTCTTTCGAAAACCATTTTCAAAAGATCAAATAAAAAACGAGTCGCTACTAACGGTCAATCAGAACCTTCGTTCGTCTGACTAGTGGTAGTGATTCTCATTTTCAAGAGTACTTAGTGGTGATTACCCATAACCTTTGTTAGTTTAATCATTCGCTGAATACTCGTCCTATTTCGAAAACTCACTAAAAAGATAAAAAACAAAAACCTTTTACATGACAACCAAGAACTACGTAGCTTTGAATTCTCCATCGCACCCGGAGATACGTAGGAGCGAGAAATCAACTCTCGTCAAGCGCAAAAAAAAAGAAATTTTCATTAATTTTCCCATTCATCTTCGAACAAGAAATAAATAGGCAAAGCTATGTATTTTTCAAATCACACGTTAAAACCACACACTTAGTTAAAGGTTCCCTTTCGGTAGAAAGGACGTGTGTGCGTGTGCTATACACGTTCTCACACGTAATCGACCCCGAACCTATATCTCTAGTTTTCAAAAGACCATCCGCCTTGTTTCAAAAGACTTTTTTCAATGTTTTGGTCTTAAAATTAAAATATTGGTGGCGGCTTCCAAATTTTTCCACGTTGTAAATCGAGAAACCCAAAACCGGATTTTTCGGGTGCAACAGAACCTTCATCATCTTCTTTCAACGAGACATTCAGTCACATTTACAATAAAACCTCCATAATCTTTTTCAACTTAATTTGTATAACTACTCCTATTTTATCATGGGTTTTTTTTCAACCATGCATGATATCCGAGTGTTTCACTTTTTCAATATTGTATTGTCGTTTTTTCTTTCTTATTATAGGCTAATTTTTTGTATTTGTATTTAATGAATGTTGATAATTATTATAGTTTTTTAGACTTTTTCTACTTATTTTATATGCGGCGGATGTTCAATTTAACTTTATTAAAATTCCTTTTAAATTTATAATATTTGTTATTTAATTAATATTTATAATTTAATTTTTATTCACAGTTATTAGATTTTATATTTTGCAAAGTAACATCATTTGGGGGACAACCCTGTGCTCCTTAGCCTGTTGATTATCACAGTTGACAAGCTCGATGTTGACCAGTGCAATATTTTCTTTCAAGTACGATGCGATATTATTCTTTCGAAAAAAATTAATTACTCGATTATACGATGAAATTTAGCCAACCCCGTGCATTGCACGGGTTATGGGGCTAGTGTCTTATAATTTCTTAATTTCTTAGATTTCTTTATAATTTCTTTTTTTAGGAGGAAACATATTTTGGTCCATTGGTTCCAATTTTTTGGCCAATTGGTTTTTTTTTCACTTTGGCTTTTTTTTTCCTTTCTTTTATTTTTTCTGTTACCATCTCATTAGTGTGCAGTTTTCATCGGCATTATCGATGACTAATGTACATCGGAGAAGGGAAGTTGGCTAGTCACGAGTACTCGGCTTTGTCGGCGTGTGTGGTTATATCCTCCCAACTGAGTTTTACCAATGACTAATCTACATTTTTTTTTATATTTTTATATTTTAAAGTGGGATGCTAAATAGTGTGCTTTAGTGTACTTGACGGGGAAAAAATTATTTTGTAGCAAAACGCGTAACGTGAAATGTTAGACAGTGTGTTTTGGGTTACTTTAGTATTCAGAAATTTTTTTAACTATTCAAATACTTCGTTCGTGTTATGAAAATAAACCAAATAGAGAAAGGAAGAACAAGAGAGTGAGAGAATAAAAGAAGATGAAAGCCTTTGTATTATTCTCTTCACACTAGTGTTACATTGCACAAAAGACTAAGTCCTATTTATAGGGTACAAATTGGCAATTGAATAGTCAATAGTAAAAAAAACCACTAACCATCCACTCACATAAAGGGACTTAGTGGAATGTGGAAGCCTATGGGTGGACATCCACTAGTTATATTATTCATAACACTCCCCCTTGGATGTCCATCCAGGATATGTCTCATTAAAACCTTACTAGAAAAAACCCATTGGGATAAAAATCTAGTGAAGGAAAAAGAGTACAATATCCCTTTCAGTGGGATCTGCCTCGTTAAAAACCTTTCCAGGAAAACCCAGTGGGACAAAACCATGGCAAAGGAAAAAAGAGTGCAGTTTTTCTCCCCCTGTTTAAAGCTTCACTTAAGAATATGAATTTCAACATTTGGAGTCTCTCCCTGAGTGCATATGGAACAATCTACTCCACTGTCACTTGTGATTGTATCCTCTTTTAATGAAACTTTGCTATCAATATTATCTTCAAAACATCTTCCTTAAATTGTTGACATTTGGGCATGAAATAAAAAGCAAGAACCATAAATTGTTGTATAGATCATAAAGAAATTTCAATGTCACCACATGTAGATAATAGTTGAGTTGTAATCTGACTTGATCTGGATCAGAAAAATACTATATATCTGCATGGTTAATTTGTGTAACATACATTAATGACTTATTCATTACAGTAGCCAAAAATATCCATCTTACCCCTTTTCTGATGCATTTTGGTTTGTGATATGCATGCATGCTTTTCTAGTCTTCAGGACTAAGATATTTGTTATTTGCTTGCCACACAACTCATGTACTCAATAAAACATATATAATGAGTGTTCAACAATAATTTAACTAGCTAATTGTTCGGTCTCCAAATCAAGACGAGACTTTGTCTTTGAAAAGATTTTATTTGATGATATATTTCTTTATATCTTGAATCCTTCTGGGATTTCCATGTAGAGGTTAACTATAGATTCAACCTCAAAATTCATCAGATATAATTTGAGTTCATTCATATAGAACTCTTTCTTTGAGTAAGCTATAATTGGAAAGCTCTTCTGGAGTTCCAATAATAGCAAACTATAGCAAATTGATGTATTGATCTTTGCATAGAACTCTATGGACTAGTGGTGTCATTTTTAGTAAGAACATCGTCAACGTTGACTTCGTTTCGGCTCCATTGTATTTCATTCTTGACATAATTCATTGAGATCTCTTTAATTTCATAACTTTTCAGGTACCTGATCAGTTCTTCTGGAACTGTAATGTCAATTATGTCTGAATACTCTTTTAGAGTTTCTATATCCTCACTTGGACCATTTTTTTTATTTTTAGCTCCTTTTGTTGTTTGAGGATTTTTATCTTTGGAACCGATTAGTCTACCACGCTCAGCGTGATTGAGACTCATTTGCAATGTTAGATTGTCCAACAGGGACATCCATTCTATTGGAGCATTAACAGCTGATATATATGATTTGGTCACACCTTTTGGATTAGTGAATGCATTTTGTAGATAACTCGCTAAGCTTTGCAAATAGATTATCTTTTGAACTTCTAGTTCACTTTGTTTAGTTTGAGGATCAATATGAGATAATCATAATTCATTCCAACTGATCTCTTTTTTTACAAATTGCGTATTCTCTCCCCTAATGTTGGGAAATCTTATTCTTTAAATGATAATCATCAAACTAGACTATAAACAAGTCTCCAATTGTTAGCTCAAGATACTATATTATACATCCAGTTTATAACCAATATATATTTCCAAAATTCTTTTAGAACCCATCATAGTGCATTTCACATCCAAAAATTTTAAGATGGGGAAGTTCGTGACCAAAAACCAAAGGTAAAGGGGAAGAGTTGTGATAACTTGTTGGCTTGATGCGAATCAATATTACAGCATGTAAAATTGCATGTTCCCAAGTAGAAATTAGAACTTCTTATCTCATAAGTATTGGTCATGTAATTAACTTTAGACGTCTAAAGAATGGTTCTTCAAGACCATTTTATGAATGAACGTATGACATTTGATATCCAATATCAATTCTAATAGTCATACAATACTTATACAATACTTATCATATGCTTTCAAGGTGATTCACATAATGACCTGTTACTCAAATTAGTTGAGCAAACAATCTCACAAGCTTCCAGTTGTGAGTTGACGATATATATATGCATCAATTAAGACCACAAATATCTAAATGGTCCACGTGATTAGTGTACTCGTTTACAAATATCATCTTATATAATTTCTAGAATTACGAGAGATTATTCTCTCAAATTACCAATTTCTTTTGGGAATTAGTGAACACAAAATTTAGTAGATTGAAGAAACTTCTGGCTCTTCAATATAAGTTCACATAGAGATTTTAACCATTATTCGCATCATAATATACTCGGGATGGCTCAACTGATCTTGCCAACAACTAAATTATAATGATATGTAAACTTCTGGTTTAGAACAACATGTGCTTCAATTGCACATATATAAGTGTAGTAAAAATCAGAGGAAAAAGTATACAATTTTCCACTACACTTATTTTTATCAAAGTATGTCTCGTTATATAAATATATTTAATACCTCTCGTTTCAATATGATTTCTATTTATATGAATATCTTTGAAACTTAATAAGTTTCTGCGAGACTTAGGGAAATATAATGCATTCTCAATGTGTAAATTTGTTCCCCCCGGATAACAATACATTAGCTCTTCTGGAGCCTTCAATTATTTTTGAAGAGTCAAATATAGTACTAACTTTGGTTTCTCGCTTCACTAAATAGGAGAAATATTTATTTTTATCCTTTAAAATTATATGGGTAGTTCCACTATCAACGAAACACATTTCTCCATTATTGATGCTAGTGTTAAATACTCATTCTATCCTAAAATAAAATAAATATGATAAAATATGGGCATGAGAAAATTAAGTCTCTACAATATATGCCCACAAAGATCAAACTTTAGGAGCTACATAAAATACAATTTATCGAAGAAAAAATATCAGTAGAAAACTATATTTGCTACTCAAAATAAGGAAAATAAAGAGCATATAAAGTCTCTCTCAGTAGAGAACTATATTTGCTAAGCAAATATATAAATTCTTTTGAACTTAAAAGTGTTTAGTTCTTTATATAGGATCTAGTCATATAATCAATTCTTCTTATTCCCCCTTTTTTTTCATGCAGCATTTTTATTTGGAATTCCAAGCAAAAGAAAGAAGAAAAATTACATTTTTCTAAAAGATACTACACCACTATTAGGAATAACAAAGGTTACAATCACAAATGATACAAATGACACTTAAATAGGATAATGATAACATTTACCACATCAATGGTTATCACCACAACTTTTCTTGTACCAAAATTATAATGTGATTCATTCACTTCTGGGAATGAACTTCAATTCATTGAGTGGTTTGTGAGTATTTTTTACAATCACCATATCACATAATCTTGATTAATAATGTGATTCATTCACTTCTGGGAATGAACTTCAATTCATTGAGTGGTTTGTGAGTATTTTTTACAATCACCATATAAGATAATCTTGATTCATAATATCTTTCTGAAAATATTTTCTCATTTTACTAATTCATGAAAATATTTGAGAGATAAATTACACGTCTTTTCCTTTACTTCAAAATATACTAAGATCAAGTAGATCTTATAGATTTTAATCATAGTCCAAATGTATAGTTCTTCAGAAACTTGACCACAAATCTCCATAATAGATGGCCAATGAAAAATGTATTTTATGCAATCCACCAAGAATGCTTAAATTACCAATTCATTAGTTCTTCAAGAACTACACCACAAAATTTCTTCAATGATAATCAAGAAAACCATACTATGAGACATCCTTCAAGAATGCTTGAATATTTTCTTTCGTTGAGTTCTTTAAGAACTATCACAAATCTTCATAAACAATGATAAAGAAAATTATTCTTTGTGCAATCCTACAAAGATACTTGATTTCCAAATCATTAGTTCTTCAGGAACTATACCATAATCCTTCAGGGATCCTTGGATATTAATTTTTTTTAAGTTCTTCAAGATCTATATCATAAACAATAATACATAGTTCTTTAGGAATTATACTACAATCCTTCTTTGTGCAATCCTTCAGGGATGCATAGATAATGAATTTATCGTTCTTCAGAAGTTATATAACAAATATTCATCAACAATGATAAATAAATTGAAAATGAGATAAAACATAAAATGTGATAAAACATAAAACAAGATCACAAATAAATAATAGTTAGAAGAAGAAGAAGATGAAAAATTATTCTTGTATAGAACCTGAAGATGATTATACCATCAATCATACGGTAGAACTTCGTGCTGATAACGTGTTATGAAAATAAACCAAATAGAGAAAGGAAGAACAAGAGAGTGAGAGAATGAAAGAAGATGAAAGCCTTTGTATTATTCTCTTCACACTAGTGTTACATTGCACAAAGGACTAAGTCCTATTTATAGGGTACAAATTGGCAATTGAATAGTCAATAGTAAAAAAAGCCACTAACCATCCACTCACATAAAGGGACTTAGTGGAATGTGGAAGCCTAAGGGTGGACATCCACTAGTTATATTATTCATAACAGTTCGTCAATAATCTATTTAATGGAAAAACAATTTGATGACAAAATACATAAACTGTGATTCTTAGCAGTGTGTTTTGGGGTACTTTAGAATCTTGAAAAAAAATTACATGTCCAAATTGGTATTTTCTTCTTTATTTAGATAATTTCACATCAAGAAGTATTAGAAGCATAAATAAATTAATATTTACTTTTAAATCAATATCTGCATGAGACATACTTACGTGTTTCACTTTGTAATTATGGTCTCTTCTTTTCTCTTTAATTATGATTTAAGTTTTCATGTGTACATTTTTTTTTGTATAAACTGGGTATTTTCTACGCGCAACTCTAGAGACTAATCCCTCGAACCGGTAAGACGGTATTATGGGTTAAGTTTTTATGGTTACATTTGATGAATATGGATAATGTTATTATAGGTTGTTCTTTATTTTACAACTTTAAACTGATTGTCTTATGACTTCATCTAATATGTGTGATTAGGCTGTTGTTTATGCTCCAACTTTAAGTTGTTTGTGTTATGACTTGATCTAATATGTGTGACTTTTGTCTTTAAATGTGATGTCTTTCTAATACCTAGAATTTGTTTAGTAAAAAAAATACTTAGATTTTCTTTGATGTTGTTATTTGTTGTTGTTCGTATGTTTATTTTCTTTAGAGGTTTACTCTTTAAGAAATTGTTAGTCAACCCGTCTATCGGATGGGTCGTAGGGCTAATTTCTTATAATTTTTATTACACCAAGATTTGGAATTCTTAGACCGCTCATTTACCTTCATTTTTTTTTACCAATCTCATTTACCTTCATTATTCGCCTCATTATTGCATTATTCATCTAGCTTCAACTCCAAAATAAATCATTTAATTAAAATAAAAATAAACATAATCAAGGGTTATTCTAAACTAATTAGTATGATTTAGGAGGGTGTTACAATTGGTAAAGAAATCGGGTGCTAAAGTATTACCTTGTTTTAGTCACAAAAAAAATTACCTCGTTTGAAATAGTGCAAATTCACCATGCTTTACGTTTATTTTAGAATAACCCTTGAATTTCGAGTATTACCTGTCAAGTAGAAACAATAGCAGAACATGCAGTGTTGCCACAGGCGATGTTGTAGCATTGGTCAATGTCCGGGCAGAACGCATATGATGCTGCAGCACCATAACCCAACAATTCTCCACCTTTGTGCAAATAATCCCAACATAAAAAATGTCTTCAACTCAGGATTCCCTTCATGTCTAAAATCATCAATCAACATCTATATAGAGCAAACTGAAGCAGCGTTTGAACTTGCCAACTGTGACAGGTTTAGTGAGCATGTCAACAGGGTTTTCATTTGTTTGAACCTTTTGAATTTCCACTTCTCCTTTGTCCACCATGTCTTTGATGAAGTGTTGCCATATGTCAATGTGTTTGGTCCTTTCATGGTACATTTGGTTCTTACACAAGTGAATAGCACTTTGACTATCACTATGCACACAAATCGAATCTTGTTCCAAGCCCAATTCATTTACCAACTTCCGTAACCATATTGCTTCTTTTATAGCACCAGTTAAGGTAAAAAATTCTGCCTCTGTGGTTGAGTGAGCGAAAAATATGGTGCAATGATGCCTTCCAACTGATGGTGTTCCCAAACAATGTGAAAACATACCCTGAGATATACCTCCTTTTGTCTAAGTCACTTGAATAATCTAAGTCTGCATACCCTTCCACTGGTTGATTAGTACTCTTGCATTTGGTATACACTAACCCAAGGGATTGTGTCCCTTTCAAGTACCTAAGAACCCATTTAACAGCTTGCCAATGTTCCCTTCCAGGCAACCTGTGAATCTGCTAGTGATGCTGACAACCTGTGAAATATCAGGCCTAGAACATACCATAGCATACATTATGCTACCTATGGCATTAGCATAAGGTATTTGATTAATGTCAGTCTTCTCTTCATGAGTAACTGGACATTGAGCTGATGAAAGTCTAAAGTGTTGTGCTAATGGTACATTAATAGACTTAGTATCACTCATATTAAACCTTTTAATCACTTTCCAAGATAATCCCTTTGAGACAAAACCAATTTGTTCTTTTCCCTGCACCTTCTTATCTGCATTCCTAGTATCTTCTTTGCAGGTCGCACATCCTTCATCTCAAATTGCTCTTTTAGCAATTTCTTCAAAGAATTAATCTCCAACATTCTTTTGCAAACTAGAAGCATGTCATCAACACAGAGTAAAAGATACACATAGAGATCCTTTTTATCTTCTTATAATAAACACAACAATCAGACTTGCATTTATGAAAATTGTGCTTTATCATAAAAGAATAAAACGTAAGATACCACTGCCTTGGTGACTACTTAAGGCCATAAAGAGACTTCTTGAAGTGACACATCCAATTCTCTTTTCCTAAAACTTCAAAACCAGTAGGTTGCTTCATGTAGATGGTTTCATGAAGATCTCCATGTAGGAAAGCAGTCTTAGCATCCATTTTCTCCAATTCCATATTGTAGTAAGCAACCATGAATAATAAGACAGTAATAGATGAGTGCTTAACAACTGGAGAGAATATTTTATCATAGTATATTCCCTCCCTTTGGTTGAACCCTTTTAGCAACCAATCCTGCTTTAAATCTAGTTGGTTCAACCCCAAGAATTCCTTCCTTCCTCTTAAAGATCTATTTGCTACCAATGATCTTCGTCTTCTCAGGTTTAACAACCAAAGACCAAATGATGTTCTTTTCTAGAGAAGTTAGTTCCTTTGTCATGGCCATCATCCAACTTTGTCTATCTTTGCTTCTCATTGTTGCAGCAATGGTTTTTGGCTCCTCATTAATTATGTCTTCACCTGTGTTGAAAGCATAGCTAAACATATCTGTAGAAAACCCATATCTTGTAGGTGACTTGATGTTCCTTCTCTCCCTATCCCTTACTAGAAGATAGTCCTCCTCTTCTGTGTGCTCATCATCAACAAGGCCTGTTTCCTCATTAATTTCCTCAGTGTCTTGTTCTGCAGGTTGAGTTTGATGATTGTCTTAGTCATTATGCTCCACCTCAAAATCAAAACTATCAAGCTCTTTCTGATCAATAGCTTGATCTTTTGCATTCCTAGAGGACTTGTAAAATTATGTTTCATTGAATTTTACATCTCTACTAATGATGTATCTCTTGCTTTCTATGCACCATACCTTGTAGCCTTTGACTCCTTCTGGATAACCTACAAAATAAAATTTGCTTGCCCTTGAAACCAACTTGTCCTCATCAACATGATAGTAAGCAATACATCCAAAAACTTTCAAGTGTGAATAGCTAGCTATCTTGCCATTCCACACCTCTTGAGGAGTTTTTAGATTTATTGTTGTTGAAGGGCTCATGTTAATGATATAGCATGTTGTGTGGGCAGCTTCTGTCCAAAACTTTACCTGCATACCAGAGTTAATAACATACACCTCATTCTTTCCAAAATAATTCTATTCATTCTTTCAGCTAGACCATTTTGTTGAGGGGTATTCCTAACAGTTTTATGCCTAACTATGCCATGATCTTTACAACAACTAGTGAATTCCTCACTACAAAACTCTAAGCCATTATTTGTTCTTAAAGTTTTAATTTTCCTTTCAGTTTTGGTTTCTATCATGATTTTCCATTCCTTAAAAGACCTAAATGCCTCATCTTTACTTTTAAGAAAATAAATCCAAACCTTCCTTCTGAAATCATCTAAGAAAGTAATAAAGTACTTATTACCTTCACGTGATGTCACCCTTGCTGGTCCCCATTGATCACTATGTACATAGTCAAGAACTCCCTTTGTGGAATGATTGACCTTGGAGAACTTCACCCTATGCATCTTCCCAGAACACAATTTTCAAAAAATGGCAAATCTCCAACCTTGTCTTTACAAAGGGCTCCTTTTGTGCCAAGTATTTGCATTCCCCTTTGACTAACGTGACCTAGCCTCTGGTGCCACAACATTGTAGTGGTGCAACATTTTGATGCTCTAGTAGCGCATCTTGTGACAACACTACCTTTCAAAATGTAGATTCCATGTTTCCTGTAATTCTCCATCACAATTGTGGACCCTTTCATGACCTTGAGGATACCATCATAGACTCAAATGATAACCCATTTTCTACTAGCATGCCCAGAGATATTAAATTCCTTTTTAACTTAGGAAAATATCTCACACTTGTTAGAACCCTTTGTGTACCATCTTCCAATCTCAACATTATGGAATCAATTCACATTACCTTACATGCCGAATTATTGCCAATAATGGCACTCACTGCATCAATCTCTTTAAGAGCAATGAACCATTCTTTATTAGGGGTCATGTGATATGAACACCCTGTATCTTGAACCCATTCATCCTCACTGAGACTTGATGTTGCCATTAAACCGTCAGTACTTAGGTAACCATCTGTGACAATAGAAGCACTTGCTACATCTTCTTCACTTTTCTTTTTGAACTTTAGTTCTAGGCAATCCTTTTTGAAATGCCCCACCTTATCACATTGAAAACACTTCTTGGATTTATCTTTATCCTTAGACTTTGTTTTCACCCTTATTTTTCTGCTTGAATTACTTTTGTTTTGTACCCTTTTCTCAAAGTTACCCTTAACAAACAACCCTTCACCCTTATTTCATATTCTTTTACATCAATGCGGATTGAACATCTTCAAGTGATAAAGATTCTTTGCCATATAGAAGAGTGTCACATAAACTTTCATATGACTTCGACAAATAGTTTACCAAAAGAATCGCTTGATCCTCATCTTCAATCTTGATGTTAATGTTCTCAAGATCAAGAATGATCTTGTGGAACTCATCAATGTGATCCTCCATTGATTTTCCAAGTTGCATCTTAAATGCATATGCTCTTTGTTTCAAATAGAGACATTTTGCAACATATTTTGTCATATAAAGACTTTCCAACTTGTGCCAAATTGCTGTTGGAGTTGTTTCTTTAGCGACTTCTCTGAGTGGTTTATCACCCGAACTGAGAATAAGCGCTCCATGAGCCTTCTCCATTGCCTCTGCCTTCTCCTCTACAGTGAGACTTGAAGGTTACCCGCTCCTACTTTTTAACGCAGCAACTAGTCCTTGTTCTGCAAGCATATCCTTCATCTTGATGCGCCACAAACCAAAATCATTCTTGTCGTTGAATTTCTCCACATCGTATTTCGTTGACACCATAATTCCAAGATCGATTCAACCTTGCTACTGATACCAATTGTTGTAAAACAGTGCCAGTTAAAGTGGACTAATGTGCCAAGAACTTGAAAATCAAGATCACAGAAATTGCGGAATGACAGCATAAACTGCAACACTTAGTGTGACAACACTGTTAAATGGGATAATAGAAAACTAAGAAAACAATTAAAGAAAGAGATAAGGATAGAGATAATGAACACCCAATATTGGTAACCTATTTCGGAGTAAACTCTCGATGAACCCAATCTCCTAGGTGTTTCCCCACTCCTTGTCACTTTGATTTTCACTCCAAGTGTTTCCCAATGTTTTCGATTTGTGAAAGATTCAAGTTCTCTCTTACATAAAAACCCCTAAGGTGGAGCTTTATATAATAGCTCATGACTACCCCAAACCCATACAAGTCTGTTTCAGCAGTTATAACTAACTAACTAACTAATTATAACAAACCCAAACAGAAATGGTTACAACAACAAGAATAGTAATAATTGTCACACATAAACAATAACATATCATGCAATGCTGCCACATGCGATGTTGTAGCATTGGCCAAGATCGAGGCAGAACTTTATGATGTTACAACACCATAACCCAACAAGTTTCGTGCGATTTCTCAAGTATCAATCTCCACTTAGAGATTGCGATTATTTATGTTCCTAACAATCATGGGTATAAAAAGTGAAGGTTGATTCTATCCCCTCCCCCATATTGGCTATCCACACCCCATTTTGTTAATAGTTTTTCAAATTATCCTTACTCTTCTCACTCATTCCTAACACTAACCCCTCTTTTACTTCAGTTCAGATACCATCTCTTCCTCTCTCTCTCTCTCTCTCTCTCTCACGCGACAACCATACGCAGCGACTACCATCATTGTGCCAAAACCACCACGAATGTAGGCACTACCACACGCAGCGACCACAACCATGAACGCCGACACAACCACACAACCACAACCTTCGTTCACGTCTTTGTCTTCCTCAGTTCTTCGTTCACGTCTTTGTCTTCCTCAGTTCTTCGTTCCTGAGCAGTAACTACAAAACGATTAGCACTTCATCTTCTATCCTCTCCTCTCTCTCATTCGCGAGCACATCTAGCTATCTGGGTTTTTGATTCTTCAATTGCATTTTAATTAGTTTCAAAATGTTGAAGATGAATGTGAACTGATTTCACGATGATTATAGTGAACTGAGTTCACTATAGTGAACTGAGTTCACTATAGTGAACTCAATTCGCTAGGGATGTTTTACACATAACCACCATAGTGAACTTAGTCTATGATGGTGAGTCTATTGTAAACCATTATAGTGAATTGAGTTAACTATATTTATAGTGAACTCAATTCACTGTGGGGATTTTATTGAAAACAACCCTAGTAAGCTGAGTTCCATTAGCTCTTGTAAACTCAATTTACGTGAACTATAGCAAACTCAATTTATAGTGTGTTTGTTTGAGGTGAAAGAGGGAAGAGAGAGTAAGGGAAGAAAGAGTGATTTTGACATATTTGGTTAAGAAGAGAAATAGGAAAGAGAGAGTGAGGGGTGATTAGTTTAGTGATTTTTGTAATCTCTCCACAATTGGAGAGGAGGTGGAGAGAAATGGCTCTTAAATTTTACTTTTACCATTTTGTCCTCGGCTAAATTACTTTTACTATGAATATCGATTATTATAATTTATAGGATGTGACACTTTATAAATTTAAAATAAATAGCTCAAATAAATATGTAACTAATCAAGTTAAATGATTAAAATAAATATTTAGCTAATTTAATTAAATAATTAAAATAAGTACTACTTGTTAATATAGAAACTAAGTCAATTGAATTAAAAAATTAAATCAAACACATAGAGGTCTTTTTGTCATTTTAAAACTAGTATTCTTTCTCTCTTTGTCTCCTAATTCAAACCAGCTGTAAGAGTATTTTTTAATTAAAATTTATTTTTAACATTTAGGGGTGTAAATAGCCAATACCAGGGTGAAGATTGGTTTAGCCAAAATTGAATTGTCAATCTCCACCCTCCAAAAAGAAACTAACTAATTAAATTCTGAATAATTCTACCACTTATACTAGGAGTAGCCTTTTTAGTGCTATTTGAACGTAAAGTAATGGCTTTTGTCAGTAACACCTTGGGCCATTTTTACTTTAGAGGCTACTCACAAGTCAGTGTCATCATGACCTTCTCTACCCCAAAGAGAGTTTTTCTCTAAAGTGGGAATCGAACTCAGACCTGGAACAAGACAAATTCAATGCATTCCCACTGCCAAAGAGAGTTTTATTTTATTTTTTTTGAAAATTTCCAATGAGAGGTTTGTACAAGAAAAAAGCCCTATGTGCCCAAAGCCAATTTTAGCGATGGATAATTTTTCAAAACCATTCCGTCAGTAAAAAGACACACTATACAGTTAAAGTGTTTAATTTTTAATTGACTTATTTTTTGTTTAAGTTTCGATTTCAGATTCCCGCGCCGCATCTTCTCTCAAACTCTCGCGCCCTCTCTTCTCTAGAGTTCTCGCGGTCTCTCTTCTCTAGAGTTCTGGCGGTCCTTGGATTTATCTTCTATGGCGGTTCCCTCAAATTTCTCTTCTCTCCCAAGTCCCAGCTCTCTCGAATTTCACTTCTCTAGGAGATGGAAACGGTAAACCCTAATTTTTCTTCCATGATTTTTTCTTTACTTTTCGTCTTTAAATTCAAATTCAAATTCATCACAAAGCATAATTTTCTACTTCATTTTTTGTCTTCAGATTTCAGCCATATCTAGAGGTTTAGATGCTTCTGTTTTCATTTTTGGTGCCTTGTGGTGTTCATCTTCAATCCAGGTCTATTTCTGTTGGCCTCTTGTTTTAGTATATAGTTTTGGCAATGAATGTTGTAGCTTGTGTTTATGTTAGTACCTATTTTTCTTCTTAATTTTTCTTGGTTAACAAGTAGTGATGGTGGTTGCAGGTTTCCTTCAATGTCCGTTTGTTCTCAGCTAGATACATGTGAAAAATAGAGTGGCATTTGTAGCTTTCATTTGCTGTAGATAATGTAGTATAGAGAATCCTATCCTAATGTAACTTTAGCTTTTGATTCATTTTGCTACTAATAGTTTATTTATGGACCAATTTAGAAAATTTATGTTGTCCTTAGAATTACGAATTGAGTATCATGGACTAACTTATAAAGATTTGAGCTTAATTGTTGTTTTGATTCTCCATTATATTTAAATATAAAGGTAACTTGTATTCCATTCAAAATCACTGGTTAGTGTTACTGATTGATGCCTATTTGCCTATACAGTTCATTTTATTCACAGCGAAATTTGGATACCTTATCATAAAATCCTACTTAATATAGATTCCATTGACTCAAAGTTGTTTCGTTTATAAGAAAGCTTTGACCATCTTCTGTTTTCTATTAGAATTAGAATTACACCTGGAATCGTTGCAGTCAAAATAAACTCAAAGAAAATAACTTGAACTGCTTCATTTGGGGTTTTGTCATTCATACGTTCAAGTTGGCATAAATTGAATTCCCCTCTTAACTTGAATTGATTGACACCCTGGGTGTATTGATTGTTCATTTCTTTGGTCTTTGTTCTTTGGATAAAATAAATTTGAAACAAGAATAAGCTTAACTGAATGCTTGCAATGAGATGCACATTCACAATTTCACATTCTTACAGAGCTGTGTTGTTTTATTTGTATTAAACTAATTTATTGTGATATTTTTGTATTTTTTGGCTTTTGTAATACATGAAATGCATTTCATTATGATTAAGAGTGTGTTACACCTGCAGCAGTAAGGAACTTGTGGTTGGCACTCTCTGGCCCTCCACAAGGGTATTTTATTAGCCACACGGCAAAGAACGAAAGGATACACTGGTGCACTAGCACCTACGCTGAATCTATCAGCAAATACTAAACCTATGGAGTTGAAAAGACATCCTCAACCCTTGTCATACCCTCCTTTATATACAAGGAGAGAAGAGCATAGGTTTCACACAATGACTACTCCTCTAACTAACTACCTAACTACCTAACAACTACAACTAACTAAAATAACAGAAATATAAAATAACAGTTATCAGAGACCTGCATAAAACAAACAGAACATATATTTAATTCTTCTTCTTTCTGGTATATACTTGCAGGGGCCTAACAATGCCTCCCCCCTCAAAATCAACCTTGTCCTCAAGGTTGAAGGTAGGGAATTGCCTCTTTATTGTGTCCACAGCCTCCCAAGTAGCCTCTTCCATAGCACAGTCCTTCCACTTCACTAAAACTTGCTGTACTGACTGATGTTGCTGCTGTACAGTTCTCCTCTGCAGTATAGTTTCTGGTATGTACACCGTGCCTTTGTCTTGCAATTCCTCAGGTAGTGCATGTTCTATTGGGTGGTTCCCTACAGCTAGTTTGAGTTGTGAGACATGAAAGACTGGATGTATTCTTGCTGTATCAGGTAATTTCAATTGAAATGCCACTGCTCCAATTTGTTTGGTTACCTCAAATGGACCATAGAACCGAGCTGATAGCTTAGGGTGTAGCTTAGTAGGCATTGAAGTTTGCTTGTGAGGTCGTATCTTGAGAAACACCCGATCCCCTACTTTGATATTTGATTCCCTGCGGTGAGTGTTTGCATATTTTGTCATTTGGGCTTGTGCTCGTTGTAGGTGTAGCTTGAGTTGTTGTAGACATTCATCTCTAGAGAGCAAATCTTGAGCCACTGCTTCAACCAATACCTCACCTGGAATATATTTAGTGAGAGTGGGAGGGGGTCTGCCATATACTATCTCAAATGGGGTGGTCTTAGCAGAATTTTGGAAGCTTGTGTTGTACCAATATTCTGCCCATGGTAAGAAATCCAGCCATGACTTTGGTTGCTCGCTGCAGAAGCATCGTAAATAGGTCTCCAAGACTCTATTGATAACCTCAGTTTGACCATCACTTTGTGGATGGTATGCTGTACTCATCTTCAATTTAGTACCTTGTCTTTTGAATAACTCTTGCCAAAAACCACTGAGGAACAATGGGTCTCTGTCACTTACAATCGAGATTGGCACACCATGGAGTTTCACTATTTCCTTAAAGAATATATCAGCTACTGTTTTGGCAGTATAAGGATGTTTAAGGGCTATAAAGTGGCTGTATTTGCTTAACCGATCCACCACTACTAAGATGACGTCATAGCCTTTCACTTTAGGTAATTTCACTTTAAAGTCCATACTCAACTCCTCCCAAATGGCATTAGGAATGGGAAGGGGTTGGAGGAGGCCCGCTGGTGAACTAGCTAGATATTTACTCTTTTGACACACATGACAGGCAGCTACATAGTTGGTGGTGTTCATCTTCAATCCAGGTCTATTTCTGTGGCCTCTTGTTTGAGTATATAGTTTTGGCAATGAATGTTGTAGCTTGTGTTAATGTTAGTACCTATTTCTCTTCTTAATTTTTCTTGGTTAACAAGTAGTGATGGTGGTTGCAGGTTTCCTTCAATGTCTGTTTGTTCTCAGCTAGACACAGGTGAAAATAGAGTGGCATTTGTAGGTTTCATTTGCTGTAGATAATGTAGTATAGAGAATCCTATCCTAATGTAACTTTAGCTTTTGATTTATTTTGCTACTAATAGTTTTTTTATGGACCAATTTAGAAAATTTATGTTGTCCTTAGAATTACGAATTGAGTATCATGGACTACTTATGGAGATTTGGGCTTAATTGTTGTTTTGATTCTCCATGATATTTAAATATAAAGGTAACTTGTATTCCATTCAAAATCACTGGTTAGTGTTTTCTATTAGAATTAGAATTACACCTGGAATCGTTGCAGTCAAAATAAACTCAAAGAAAATAACTTGAACTGCTTCATTTGGGGTTTTGTCATTCATACGTTTAAGTTGGCATAAATTGAATTCCCCTCTTAACTTGAATTGATTGACACCCTGGGTTTATTTATTGTTCATTTCTTTGGTCTTTGTTCTTTGGATAAAATAAATTTGAAACAAGAATAAGCTTAACTGAATGCTTGCAATGAGAAGCACATTCACAATTTCACATTCTTACAGAGCTGTGTGTTGTTTTATTTGTATTAAACTAATTTATTGTAATATTTTTGTATTTTTTGGCTTTTGTAATACTTGAAATGCATTTCATTATGATTAAGAGTGCAAGGGAGCCTCTGCTTAATGGGATCATGGCTCTGAAAATTATTTCATCTCCACTACAAAAAAATGCCCTATACCTAAGGCTAGTTTCCATCCACCCTCTAATGAAATTTTTTTGTTTATATGCAGATCTTTACTGGGAAGAAGAAATGTGTAGTTGTAACCTGAAATTACAGTTTCATAATTTGAATGATTATATACGTTGGGTGGTTTTTGCCACATGATGATCAACAACAGGAAAGGGTTAAGGTATATTGTTGTCATACTCAAGTCCCTAATGCTGCTTTTCAAAAATTTCTAATGATCCGAAATTCTGAATATAGTATTTGTTGTAAGTTATAAATTATGATCTTAAAAGCTCTTCTCCCAACCACATTTGTAGACTTTCTTTTCCCAAGATCTTATTTCTCGAGCTCTGTCTTCATCAGATCATGCTCTTCTCCCAACCACATTGCTTGTTATCGTTGTTTTGGATTGTTTACATGCCTTGTTCTTGATGGATGGATTCTCTTCCTTAATTTTGGTTCCTTGTAATGTTATATCCGCTGTTTAATTACATACATTCTATGTATGTATATGCATTTTTTATTTGATATATTTATTGAAAGGCAAAACAATTGAAAAATTTATACAAACCGTCTCTTTGTCTATTCTTTTGTCAAAAGCCACATTTGCCCTGAGTGATCATTCAAGATGAGACTTGGTATGGCAGGGAAGAAAGTTATTTTCATGAAGATGGTTCAATTTTGATTATTAATATAGTTTTCTGATTGAGTTTATTATGTGTGTGAATAAATTTTCAGTTGTGAGTAATTTTCTTTGATTGTATTTCTTTTTGGGGGCTATTGTATATGTTCTAAGTACCAGTAAGGTTAAGAATCCATGCAGGATTTTATTTAGGGCCTTCCCCAAATATATTGTGCCGTTTAGCTACATTTTTGTTTGACCTACCAAACTGCATCCTCTACTCTGAAATGGTGTAGTTGACCTTTCTTTCTTGGAGCTCTTTGGGGTACCATTTGGGCTCAATTTCAAAAATGCTGCATTCAACCGCTTCAGAAACCAATTCTGATATTGCAAGTTGCGACTAATTGTCTTTGCTATGGCATGTCCAATAGGGAAGCCTTTTGATAGTGAGTTTATTTTGCATTTTTACTTGGTTTTGGAGTTTTGTAGCTTTGTCATAATAACATGAAAGCTGCTTATATATATAGGTTGATTGCAGTTCCGGCAGACAAAGGGAGCAAAAGGAAACCAACTTGCCTGTATTGTAAGCCATTTGATATTCTTGATACATGTCTTTCTTATTGTTTAACTTATAAATAAAATTGCCAATTATACGGTAAATTTAGTAGTAAATTATAATGGCAATAGTTTAATTTAATGAAAGAAACCACTTTTAGTGACGGGCACCATCGTAGGTTGAAGTAAAAATTTAATGAAAAGATATCACTTTTAGTGATGGACAGCACTGTAGTTAGAAGTAAAAATCTTAAGTCATTAATCTACATGTGAAAGATATAGTGATAGTGAAAAATGGTAGTAGGTTTGGGTCGTAGAGAGAACCTTCACCCATGGACAGACATACTTGGTTAGATGTTGTACATTCTCTACGGAGAAAATGACGGTGGGGAAAAGATGTTGTACCTTTACCTATGAACATTCCACATTTAGTGAGTTTTTGTCCGTGGGCAAAAATCAATTTTTTTGTAGTGATCATTTGGGAAATTCTTTAGCCCCCATCCCTTCCCAACAACGTCCACATTTACAATATGGTGCTTTTTAAAACAAATTTTGCACCAGTGACATCATTCAAGATCTTGATCTGAGAAGACATTTTCGCTTCTCGATATCAAGATAACAGATGATATGGAAAGATGAAAGAGTAAAAATGGGGAGGGGAAAAGAAAAGCTCTATCATTTTAAGATTCCCATTTTTTGCAGCTCAACTGCCTCTCAAATTTAGTGAAATGTACAAAAGAAAAGGGCATTTGTCTTCTCATAGACACATGCTTTTGTGACTGGTCCATAGTGTTGAAACAAAGGTCAAGATCTTAAAGCATGTGGGGTCAAATGTATGCCATTGTCTGGTAAAAAAACATAGTAGAATATATGTAAGATGATAATGTAAATAATTATGAATAAGGAATTAATGAACAAGCAGGTGGGTTGGGTAGAGGATTTGTAGGGGCGCACCAAAATATTATGCTATCCTAATCACCCCATCATTTTCATGGCTTGTCATTGGCGCCATATACCTGAAACTTTAGATTTCGTGGGTACACTTAATTTATTCCTACGTGGAAATAATGTATATAAGTGTATGTTTCTCTTACATTCAATCATTTACCTACAATAGAATAAATATATACATACATTTTTAACCCTTCCTACTCCTACTTAATTTAGTTTATCTAAGCAAGTAGATCTTCATACAAGATCAATGACTATTATTGGTTCAATTATAATAATGAATAAAAGTTAGAGCCTATTAGAGTGATTGAGTTTGGTCTATAACCAAATACAATACTTTTTAGGCTCATTTGGTATTAGAAAATTCTCACCTACTTTATTATCAAGAAATTGACTGATATGTTGTCTTTTTATTAATAACTGATATTGATATGTTGTTTAAGAAATGATTGGACACTATATGCACACATATAATACCCATGTTGGTAGGTTTAAATTATGTGCACATGTCATAGATGGGAAAGGAAAGAATATAAATTTTAAGTGGTAGATGATGATTCTCTTAATTAAGTTCTATTCGATTTTTGCCTTAATTGTGCATAGTTCACATGGTTTGTTTCCCAATTGATCAAGTTCATCCCTCAATCCAAATCAGTTGGTGATTAATGATATAAGAGTAGCAATATCAATTGGCAAACTGTTAATATTAATTTCGTTTGTGTAATAATATTTGCACAAACACACACACACACACACACACACACACACACACACACACACACACACATATATATATATATATATATATATATATATATATATATATATATATATATATATTTACCTTCAACCAAAGTATAAGAGTATGGTAACATACAAAAAAAGTATAATACTATGGTTATATGGTAGATAATCACACAAGAAAACATTACGTTGGTCTGCGTGAAATTGGGTTTGGATCTCTTAAGAAAAGTCTCTAGTTCAAGACTTGTAAATAAAAGAATATGCAGTTGAGAGTAAAAACTCCACTAAAAATTGTTAGTTAGATTTCTCGGCCAATATTAGTTATTGGCGAAGGAGATGGATACTTCACAGTTATGATATGGTAAAAAAAAATAGAGAGCAGACTATTGAGGAGTTTGAAGGAGCACCCAGAATAATAGCGAGCTAATGACTTGGACCATCAAGAGATTTCTACACAATATCTCCACCCAAAACCTTAAGGCAATGGGTATATGCGTCGCCTATTTTATATATTATTTATTTAGCTCATTCTTAATAGATGTGTAGGACTAATTACTCATACTTGAATTCTTAGCACAGAACCCATTCCACTAAAAAGAATCTAAAAATATCTTATCATTGAGTCATCTTTAGGACAATGTCAGTTCTCCACAATTATAATGGTGATTTTGCAATTCATGTCTAGGAAGAAAACTGAAAAGATGTCACCTATGATTGTTTGTTAAAGAGAGAGAGATGAGAAGAGTAGTGAAACGGCTACAGGTTTTGTGTTTTGTAGCTTTATTAGATATGGAAGGTCCCATCATGATAATGTTAACAAGTTGGGTAGTTAGTGGGCTTAGAACCAAAGAATAGAACATGGAAGCTCCTTAATTCACTTACAACCACTACTTGTATTAAAAACGTACATACCAAAATATATTAGCAACCTTATTACATGTCACCATATTATTATGCTGCTTATCCAAAGTACAATGTGCATGCAGTATATATTAAGGAATTATTCCATTCCATAGACTTATATATGCTGCTAATCAGCTATATATCCCATATGTACAAAGATTCTCTATCTAACTATTGAAAGTTGCCTAACCTATTCCTATAATAATTTAGGAACAAAGAGTTGCCACTTGAGTATGCACATGTGTGTTGGATAAAATTTCATAATTTTATTTTATACATGTTTGATACATGAGTACGATGCCGAGGAGAAAGCCGTCGGAAATCTTCTTGCACGGTGGTTTGCGGTGGAGAATTAGAGGGGTCGGTATTTGCACAGTCTAATCCTTAACTCAGAGAGATAAAATGAGGTAAAAAGTGATAAAGTGTACCTGGACAATGATTGTGCAGATATATATAGGGTACCCTGCATGCTGGCAGGAACCACCCACTACACGTGTGCGAGCGCGGGTAGAATTCAACATGCCAGGGTAGTTACGAGATCCATATCTCGGTCGAGGTCGTTTCCTGATCGTACAATGAGATTTAGCTTGATCTCAGCCGTTGGATACTTATGGGGCACGTTGTTGTGCTAAGGCGGAAACTGGGCTTCTGTGACCAGTCCAAATCGAGAGTGGACTCCAGCCCAGTACGGAACAATACATTTTTATTTATTTATCTTTGGCATGGAAAATAGGGGGAGCAAGAGGTGGTTATGTTCTTCTCTATTGTTTGTAATGGTACAAATTTGACTTGTCAGAACAACTTACCAATTGAAATGTTAGAAATGAATTGCCGTAAATGCATAATCCACATGATAATAATTTAAGTGGTGAGGGCAATGGATTCTACTTTACATTGAAACAATAAAAAGGGGCTTAATGAAAGTGGAGTTGTAATGAAAACTTTTTAGTTATCCTCAATTAATGGAAATCAGACTGGTCTAATGAAAGAGCACCTTTTTGTGCTAGCAAATAATCTAGCCAATATATTTTGCTTCAAACAAATCACGATTTCTTGTCTTAACTTATAGGACACCATCACATTAAAAGTACCTTATAGATAAAAAAAGAACTTTGGTTGATTGTTGACAAACTCTTGTGCTCAAAATGATTTTTGCTTGTAAAAGTTATAAGAAATTATATCCGTATACCTAAAACTTCGACACCTTTGAAACTTTTTTTTAGATAGGCTATTGTTAGTGAGGTGGGGGAAATGTTAGTTTTCGGGACTTGAACCCGGGATCTCCTTCTTGCACTCATATGGTGCATTCCTTCATGTCCCTTAGCTCGCCAACTAAGCTACTTCCTGGGACAACACCTTTGAAACTTAGTTAATGATGTTTAAAATTGTGATTTGTGATCTGGTGTGTTGAGTTTGGTTAATAACTACATTAGGGTAAGGTAACTTATTAACTATCCACCGAGCTTTAGTAACTATGATTTCGATAACCATCATTTAGCTCGTTAACAGGCGACTTGATTAACGACGTTCAAAATCATGGTTAATGAAGCTCAGTAAATAGTTAATGAGTCACTTTATCTTGATGTACTCATGAACCCAAGACTACACGTCATTAACCACAAATTTTAATGTCATTAATAAGATATCAAGGGTCTCAAATGATCACACATTCACACTTACAAATACCATTTCTTGAAAATTGTTGTGGCAAACTTTATATTATTATACGGTTCTTCTCCAAAGTGGAAAAGCATGTGTCAGTATATAGTGAATGGTCTAATTTACCCTCACTCCAAAACACTTTAAATTGCCAACCTATTCAAAATCTTCACAAAAACATGTTAGCTGGGAAGTGATCCTAACCTGTGGTGGTTTGGTTGCTTTCCGGTGAAACCTGGCCATATTGTATAAATCCTAGTCCCAAAGTGGAGAATCATAGGATCTAAGTATATTATAGAATGTGCTCCAAAGCATCAGTACCACCACAATACCTTTTCCAACACCATATATAATGTCATCTTGTATTTCAATTGAGTACTCATCATCACCCAACAACAATACACATCACTTATTTCTTCTACCAAACAACAAACACAAAAGATGGTGAAGTTCACTAAGCAATTTGAGAAGCAACTCATTCCAGAATGGAAAGAAGCTTTTGTAGATTACTGGAAATTAAAGAAAGATCTCAAAAAACTTCAACTCCTAAACATTACACCAAAAAGTACCCCATATAATATACACCAAAGTAATTTCTTTTCATCATTAAGAAATTACTCCCTATTTAGTCATCAACATGGAGAACATGGACCAATTCAAGTAATCTTTACTTTTTGACACATAATAAAAACATTGTTTGATCATAACTTATGTATATATTTGATTGATTTATGAGATTATTTTTTCAGGTACATAAGAAACTGGCATCATCAACTTGTGTAGGGGATATGTATGAGACAGAATTGCTAGAACAATTTGCTGATACTCAAGTTACAAAGGAATTTTTTGCATGTTTAGATCAGCAACTAAACAAGGTGAAT
The DNA here is from genome assembly GCA_020916435.1 of Oxytropis ochrocephala. Classification (NCBI taxonomy): domain Eukaryota; kingdom Viridiplantae; phylum Streptophyta; class Magnoliopsida; order Fabales; family Fabaceae; genus Oxytropis; species Oxytropis ochrocephala. Next base: position 50,264,689 of record CM037092.1, on the reverse strand, counting down.
AATTTCTATAGAACAAAGGAGAAAGAGTTTATGGAGAGAGGTGATTCACTTAAAAAACAAATGGACATTCTCCTGATGCTTAAATCTACATACAAGGAGCAGCAGCTAAGCAAAGAAGGTTCTTCTCATGGCTCTAAGGAGGACCAATCAATTTCTTGCACATTCTTTAATGGTAATTAACCAACCATTTCTTCTTAATGTAAAAATTCAATGTTTCCCATTTTCACATTAGTGTAGTAATTTTCTTATAACTAGCAAATGACATGTCACACTTTAGTAATTGTTGTCATATATGCCCTGAAGTAGGTGTATCATTTTTGCACGAATGTACGTACACCTATACGCATCATGCACGTGACTATTAAATTATTATCATAGCTGAACAACTTGAAAAACATATTTTTCCATAATTAAAGTTAAATAAAAAAAAATCACATTTCTTGAAAAATAGGCCCTTAGTTCCCTGAAGTAAGTGTACACCTATATGCATGCGAGTCACAATTGAACAACTTCCAAAATTTACCATAAAGTTATAGCATATTTTTGAGTTATTAGTCAATTTGGTCGCTGAAATTTCATAAAAGTTTAAGTTTAATTTTGTCCCTGAGATTTACAATATAACAACATAGTCTCTAACATTTGTGAAATATTCAATTTTGTCCCTCTGTTATATCAATTTTTATCCCTCTATTTTGCAAAAAGGACTAAATTGAAACACTTTTGGAAAAATCAAGGGCTAAATTGATATATTGTACATATCAGATATCAAATTGAACTTTTGTAATATTTCAAGGACTAAATTAGCTAATAAGTCCATATACCATAAAAAATAAATGACTGTTGAAAGAAAATAATTATCAATTGAAATAATAGTTTTATCATTTAAATACATTTGTAATGATGTGTTTCTCAAAACTTTGTTTACTGCTGCAGAGGAAGACTCTGTTATTAACAGAACAGAGGAAGAAGAAATGCAGGACACTAGTGATTTGGAGAAAACAGAAGTTCCCTTTTCAGATGAAATTGAAAAGTCTATGGAGATTAAAAGAGAGGATGGAAAACAGAGAACACATTCTGGAAATATTATCAATTGCCAAGGGAAAAATTTAAGGATAAACATTCCTTTGACAACTCCATCTAGAACCTTTTCTGCCATAAGTTACCTTCTAAGAGAAGATGTGCTTAATCAATCTTCAAGAAAGTGTGGTCCAGAAGGTGGTAAAATTCATCTTAATAAGATGAAATTGCATCATGCTGAAAAGATGATCAAAGGTGCTTTAATTGAACTCTACAAAGGACTAGGATATCTCAAAGTTTATAGGTATAATCACAAATTTCAATCACTATAAATACACTCATTTGTTTATTCAACTCCATTATAATTTGGAGAATTCTATGATACCCTGAGTTTTGTTGGTATCGATATTCTGTTGGCAAAAATTATTCACAATTAAAATTTATTTTAAAATAATTAAATATAATATGTGATTGGAACTCTGGGGTATCAGAGTGTTCACCTTATAATTTTAGATGTTAGATATGACTTTTTCTCTTTTTTTAGGAACTTGAATTTGCTTGCATTTATAAAGATCCTGAAGAAGTTTGACAAGGTAAGTGAATTATAGGCTTCAAAGTTGATGCTAAAAATGGAGTTTCAATTAAGTTAAATGGCTATTAACAAAAAAACAATTTCTTTTGTGATTTTTCAGGTCACTGCAAAAGAAGTTCTACCCATCTATCTCAAAGTAGTTGAGAGTTCCTATTTCAATAGTTCAGACAAGGTAATAACATGCACAAATTTAAACTATATAATGTTACTTTATTTGATACCAAAGTATGATAAAACTTATGTGTGATATATGATATTAAATCATGTTAAGAGATTGGCCACTAGTCGAAACTTCACCGACAATATAAAGTGGTCAATAATCCTGTAATATGATTTGAAGTCATGAAAATAAAATATAGATATGGTTGTCTGTGACTATGAAACTTTAACTTTGTGAACCAAAACAACTCTGTTTGCTTATGAGTGTAAGAAATGACAGGTAATGAAGTTAGCTGATGAAGTTGAGGAACTTTTTATCAAAAATTTTGCTGAAGATAATAGAAGAAAAGCCATGAAATATCTTAGGCCAATCCAACGTGAAGAGTCACATACAGTAACTTTTTTCATTGGTGAGTTACTTTTATTAGATCAAACAAATATTTTGACTTTTTACCTTTTTTGTTTTGTCTTTTGCTAGTCAATCATTTTGGTTGAGAACTTTAAGCTTATTTGCTTTGTGACTATTAGTATCTAAAGAAAGTATACAATAAAGTCACTAGGTTCAGAAAAGGAATGGCCACAATTGGTCCACAATATGTGAAATAAACCTTAAAAAGCCCATCAAAAACTATAAGTGCACCATCACAATGTTTCTTTGGCAATGGTGTCAATGTGGGTTTCAATTACACTGTGACAACTACTGTCTTTATTGCAATTATTATTATCAAACATGATAACTATCTCTTTCCCTGTTTGGGAGAACCCATGGACTCTCTTTGGAAGGTAAATAAGAAGAAAACAAGAGAATTACTAATTTAGTCCTAGAAAATGTAGGGCATTTTGAGTGTTTCACAACTCAGACTGGTCATCGACTCGGTCGAGCTACTGCGTCAGTGGGTCAATGGTCGAACTGGAGAGTCACTAATTGAATTGCATGATTGGGTGTCTATTAAATTTGTACATATATATTTTCTATTAAGATATATAAATAATATTTGTCTAAAATTACACAAGTTGGTTATATGGTGTAATGTGTACTAGCCTTTAACAGTTGGTTCAGACCCAAAGAATGCAACTTATGAATTAAATTTTGAAAATTTTCATAGCTTTCAATACATCGGTTGATTCGGTTCACCGGTTTAATCAAAAACCGAGTGGTTTGCCCAAAGTTACACTAGTTTGATTGCAGAGCCCATCCAATTCATAACTCGAACTGGTTCCCAGTCGGACCAGTTTGAGCCACTTTTTAAAACAATGCACTTATTCCTATAAACTAAAAATCTTAAATCTCAAATTGTCTTGAAGGAACTAATGCAATTGAAAATTTTCAAATTCAGAGATCATTTTAAAATTTCGTTAATTTCAAAACCTAAATTCACAGTACCTTACAATTTAAAAGACTAAATCGGTGATTCACTCTTAGAAAACAGTCAAATTTAATATTCCCTGTTAAAAAATTCATTCTTGTTAAATATTACTAATGAATCCATTTAGAACAGCAAAAGTTTCTAGCAGAACTAAAAATGCATATGATATCAAATCTTACATTTAACATTTACCTGATTTTTAAATAAAATAAAACAGGGCTATTTACTGGATGCTTCTTGGCACTATTTGCTGGATATGTTATAATGGCTCATGTAACTGGTCTCTACAGACCACAATCAAACTCAGTTTACATGGAAACTGTCTACCCTGTGCTTAGGTAACTAACTAAACCTGATTTTAACAGAACAAAATTTCATTCATTTTTTTGCATAGTATTTAAAAATCAATTAAGTTGCCTTTATTATTAATTTTTGCAGCATGTTCAGCCTTGTGTTTCTACATTTCTTACTTTATGGTTGCAACATTCTCGCATGGAGAAAGACTCGTATAAACTACAGCTTCATCTTTGAACTTGCACCTACAAAGGAACTTAAGTACAGAGATATATTCTTGATTTGTACAATGGTTATGACTGCTGTTGTTGGAGTAATGTTTCTTCATTTGACTCTATTGACTAAAGGGTATTCTTATGCCCAAGTTCAAGACATTCCAGGATATTTTCTTCTGGTAATTATTTCTATCTTACTTTAGATTCGAATGTGTATTTTGTTTACACTTGTTACTTGTCTATTGTTTAATTCTAGAGAAATTGACAGAATATATTAACCTTTTACTACATGTGCAGGTTTTCTTATTAATATTGGTATGTCCCTTTAACATTATATATCGGTCAACTCGTCTTCGTTTCCTTCGTGTGATAAGGAACATCATTTTTTCACCCCTTTACAAGGTAGTGTTGTGTTTCCCACTAGCATCTTTCTAAAATTATGTCATCAACCACAAAACTTAGTGCCAATAATTTTCCATAAAGTTCAATAATTATATTTACTTTAGGAAAAAAATGAGTAAAAACAAATATTTATGTGGCCATAATCTCACTGATTTCCCTCTTGTCCCTTTATAGGTTGTCATGCTAGATTTTTTCATGGCTGATCAACTTTGTAGTCAGGTACTATTTTGTTTGAATCTCTTGCTTTATTAACAACAAGTAGTCTGCTCAACAATACAATTTAATAACAATTAAATATATGATAGATATTGTAAGTAGCAGAGTGGCCTTACTGCCACGATCAACTAAGATTTAATTTTCTAACAACTATTTAATAATTATGTTATTACTTTGTGCAGGTGCCAATGCTTAGGAATCTAGAGTATGTGGCATGTTATTATGTAACTGGGAGCTACAAAACTCAAGACTATGGATACTGCATGAGGTCTAAACACTATAGAGATTTAGCTTATGCAGTCTCATTTCTACCCTATTATTGGAGGGCTATGCAGGTAAAGTATTTGATTTTTGGCTTCTGTTGAAGGATAATCAATTTTAGAAGTTTTTCCTTCTGTTTGTTATAGCTTTTCAAAAAAATGAGAATTAAAAAATAATCTAAAAACTAATTATAATGGGAAGCTGTTTTGAGTCGCTTCTTATAAAAATCATTTTTCATAGAACGACTGATGTCATATGACTCAATTGATTTGCAGTGTGCTAGAAGATGGTTTGATGAAGGAGAGACAAGCCACCTTATAAATCTAGGAAAATATGTTTCTGCAATGTTAGCAGCAGGTGCTAAACTGGCTTATGAGAAAGATGAAAGTGTTGGATGGTTTTGTCTTGTTGTGATCATTTCAAGTTCTGCAACTGTGTACCAATTGTATTGGGACTTTGTAAAAGATTGGGGTTTGCTTCAAAAGAATTCCACGAATCCATGGTTAAGGAATGAATTAATGCTCCACACAAAAGCCATTTACTACTTCTCAATGGTACATCACGTCACTTTTTAGCACTCAAAATTTATTGCTTAAGTTTATTTTTTGTTACAAAAAGTTAAGACGAGTCGGATCCGGAGGCTCACCAAGGTCTGGGAAAGCCTCAAGGCTGTTTGAGTGCTTATAGACCTATATATTATCCACCAACCAAGCCCTCACATCGGCAGCGTGATTTGAGCCCACATCCTTGTGGAATGTGAGCTAAATCCTTACCAATTGGACTAACCTTAAGCTGTCACTTAAGGTTTTAAGTTGCAGTTGCGCTGAGGTCGCAGAGATATAAAAAATCATAATGTCGCGGCCTTAATTACGGTTGCAAATTGTTTTTTTAAAACCTTGCGAATATTTCTCATGGTTTAACATGTTAGCAAATTATAGAGTAACCTTTGCTATTAGTATTAGGTGTTCATGATGAAATCCCATAAAGTTGAGAATAAGCATATTCTCAATAGAGATGCCGATAAGGCCATTATGAAATATTAAAGTGAGATTCTTAATCTATCAAAAAAGACAAAATAATAGCAGAGGATTAATAGTTTAAATTATTACACAGCAATAATAGAAGCAAAATGATATATTTTTTTAATTGAAAGTATGGTCGCTTCACTTTCAAAGCAGACTTTGACCATTAAAAACTTGGACAATTTATGCAGGGACTAAACATTATTCTGAGGCTTGCTTGGTTACAAACTGTGCTCCATTCAAGTTTTGAAAGTGTTGATTACAGAGTAACATGCTTATTTTTAGCTTCTCTTGAAGTTATTAGACGAGGGCTATGGAATTTCTTCAGGTAAATTACTCAAACTCACATGCATTATTAGTTTCTAATTTTGTCTCACTTTTTTATTTAATTTTAATATGATCCCTTATTTTGCAAACTAGTACCAATGTGGTCATTTAAGTTATTGTATGGAGAGGATCACATTGACATAACTTCTGCAAAATAAGAGACTTTATTAAAATAAAAAGTTGGACGATTTTGAGATAAAAATAAAAGAGAAGCAAAATAAAACCTTAAGATAAAAATGAGGGAACAAAAGTATATTTTAGCATTTGTTCTAACTACTTAGAGTCAATGATGTAATGTTGACACACAAGACTGAATTCCTTTTGTTGGGAATCCATGACTCAACACCATTCAAATGCTATATGATAAATAATGTTCTTTCTTTTTGGTACAGATTGGAGAATGAGCATCTAAATAATGCTGGCAAATTTAGAGCAGTGAAGATAGTACCACTTCCTTTTCATGAAGTGGATGAAGAAGACTAGTAGTAATAATAATAATAAGGCCATTTGGCACTGCAAATTTATTCCATGTAGGGGACTAAGGGATGCTTCCAAACAAATATTTTCAAAGGAGCAGATTACTAGTAGTTATCTTTATTCAAGTTGATGTATTATTGATCAACTTGATTATTTCATTTTTGTTGATTTGCCAAACATTATCCCCAATTGTACACACAATTTTTCATTAACAAGAAATCGAAATTAATTCTAAAATGCACATTTACCATTACTTTCTCATGTACTTTCGGTCCCAAACAATGGTGTCAAATGCTTAAGTATGTCAAGTTTGGGAGCAAGATTACCTCCAAATGGTGTCAAATGACAATTTGATATCAAACTCCTCATCAAGCCTCGTCCTACACATTCAACTTGCTTGCACACAGACAAAAAAGAGGGTCAGTACGTTTTAGTAATGGGAATTTAGTTATGGGAAACCATAAGCCTCATGCTAGAGTTTTGTTTTCCCACACAGTTCCCAAATTTTAAATAAGTATTTGTCCTTGAATCCATGATATTAAGTCCGTACTGTTCGTGGAAATTGTTGTTGAGAGTGTGTTTCACATGATTTGGGTGTGTTTTGATTTTGCAGACGTTCAAAGATTTAGTGTAGTTTATTGAATGATTCAAACATAACTTGGCTAGAATATCGGCTCTGCTATTATGTTATATATAGGCACATGTGTTAGTTCAAATAACTTAAATTTAGATTTTAACTCTTGTACCTTGGCAAGATATTTTGATCAGCCTTTTGCCTTTAGTGTTGAAGGCCCCTGTGACTTGGCTGGTCACCAATAAAGAGTCGCTTTGAACTTTCAAGTGGGTGACCCTAAGGTCGGCTGCCGATGTAATTCTAGCTAGTAGGACTTCAAATTTGGCCTAGTTGTTGCTAGCCTTCCAATTGAACCTCAGAGATATTATTGTTCCAGCAGTACCCTATCTGATCCTTCGAGAGTTACACCCCCCACTCCCCTGAGCTTAGAGGATCCATCCATTGAGAGGGTCCATACATCTGTATTTTTCGGTTGGTTTCTTTTTGGTTGGGCCTTAGTGATGTGAGCCCACATGCATGCCTACCAAATCATGGAGCTTGGATGAAGCTCACAAAGATAAAGACTCAAAAAGATTAAAAATATATTCAACACTTAAAGGAATATACTTGATCGTACCTTGACCAATGAAGTGTTGAAGTATTTGTTGTTTCGTCAGGTGGGCCGGTCGTTGAATGAGTGAAAGGACCGGTCCCGGCTTCACGCAGCGTTGAGCACCTCGGGTGGTACTGCAAAGACACTCGAGCGATCTAGTGAGAGGTCGCTCAGGCAGATAGCACAAGGTTAGAGAACGACACGACACCATATGCGAATGGCGTATATATATCTGCGAGGTCCGACCGTTTTGCGAAGATTTCGGCGGCGAAGTGCGCTCAAGCGGCGTGTTTGGGCCGTCGAGATGAGATGGGCCGGGCGCGAGTCGATTCTTGCCGTTGGCAGTCCTCGTAATTGCTAATACACCCAGGAACAGTTGCCCCCCAAGCCTAGGTCGCTTAAGAGCGGGCTGAGGCTTGAATCGATGCCCCCAGGAGTGAAGTTATCTTGACGAAACGGGCGCGACCGTTCGCTTTCACTGTAGGGCGGTGTCGACCGCTTGTCAACCATCGGCCGTGCTGTCGTGACGGTTGGTCTTTACTGACATCTAAGACGTGACGTTTGGTGTTTAGAGGTCGCCCGGAGACAACCATTGGTGAGAAGACGAAGCGTTGTGACTCTTCGTATCCCGGTCCCCTTCGCGCCAGAAATCTGCACTATAAATAGCCCCTCTGCTGAGTTCATTTCTCACACTTCCAAGAATTGCTCTGCCAACGACCGACTTGCATCCAAAGCTGTTTCTGTCTACTAGCGACCGATCCACCACATCTGCTTAAGGTATGAATCGATCTCTCCCTTTACTTTTTTACGCTTGAGTTTTTATTTGAAAGTACTTTGTGCTTTTCCACGCCTCGTGATAGGGGGTGTCAGGTCGAGGGATGGCCAAATCGCCCCCTCTCACGAGTGCTCTGCTCGACCGACCTGACTCGTTCCCTTTATCACAGGTGTTTGCATGCCACGGACGAAACTTACCGCCCGTATTCCCGGAAAACCACCGCAATCTTTCGCCACCTACATGTCGAGGCCGGCGAGCCCGGTGCCTGGCGAGTCTAAGTCGTCTTCGGGCGACAAAGGTTCTAGCTCTTCAAGCAGTTCCTCGAGCAGCACGGGATCGAGTTCTCGTTCTTCCGGTCGAGGATCGGCCAGCTCCAAGAGTACTAGTTCCAGGTCCGTCCATTCTGCTGAGCGGCCGAGCAACTCTCCACCGCCAGAGGATGTTGTTTCTCGAGTGGAGGGAGAAGAAGAAGATGCTGATGTGATTATCATTGATGATGAAGAGTCTAGTGTCGCCGTCGATCGCGGACGAGGAGATGATAGAGCGGCGGCGGCCGAGATGAAGCGCCCGCGAGGAAGAAGTGATCGGCCCGAAGTCAATATTTACGTGCGGAAGCCAACGTCGGAGGTCGAACGGGCGGTCGGCGAAGTCCAAGCCGGCGTAGCTTTCGAGATATATCGACATGTCTTGGGTGTCGGAGACTCTTCGCTCTAACAGGAGCATTATTACGATCGGCCACGATGCTTTGCCCGATCTACGGAGCGCTTGAAGACTCACCGGTGGAGGGTAAGAGGCATGAAGGAGGCGAAGATATCGCGACTTATTCTTCCAACTTCAAGTTCACGATGTATCGGCTCGTGTTCGAGAAGATGAAGATTACCCCTCCTTTTACCGAATTCCAACGCGACGTCCTGCGCCATATTGGGGTCGCCCCTTCTCAGCTTCATCCAAACGCATGGGCGTTTTTAAAGGCTTTTGAGGTCTTCTTGACGACAAAAGTGGGTCGGGCGGTGTCGATGATGCTTTTCTTTACTCTCTTTGAGCCGAGGTGGGCTCAGAGAAGGCCAACAAGGAGAAGAGGAGCAAGTCTCCTTTAAGATCACGAGAAGACCCAAAGACCGGTTTTTCAAAGCATTCCGGGAGTCGTTGGGAGCGGCCTGGAAAAGCCAATACTTCTGGATCGTTCCCACCGAGGAGGCCAGGAAGGCCGTTTCTGAAGTTCAACCGGACGGGATGCTAGGTCCCCCTTATTTCCCAATCATGTTGAATGAGGCTCATTTCTGCAGGCGGCCGGGCGATTACATCTATCTGATGAAAGACTTGGGCGAGGCCGACACGAGACTCGGAGATGATAAAGTCGTTGGCGAGTATGATGCGTCCAGATCCTAAGGGCGACATACCTTGCCGACCCTTTGTCTTGTACGAAGGCCAAGACCTGGAGGCCGAGATTGGTTCGCTTTTGAACTTTTTGTCCTTATATTCTGTTATTGATTTTTCTTTTAACTCATGACTCGGGTGCTTTGAGAGAGAATGGCCGCAAAAAGCGGGACTCGCTCGCTCAGTCCCCGGCTTTGAAGGAGGGCTAAGAGGTTTGACGCTTCTCGGTCGGGGATAATCACGAACCTTCCTCAAAAGTCCCCGGACTCCTAAGAGCCAAGGGAAGAAAGCGGTCGGCGAGCCTCGGTCGCCTCCCCCGATTCCGATCGCTCACCCAAGCGGGCCAAGCGTGATGGTCGGGTCCCTACTGCAGCGGAGGAGATTCCTATCATCTCGCTCGAAAGCTTGGGTACGGCCGATCTGGAACAGTACAAAAGGAAACCCATGGCGCTCTGCGCATCTCTCTGCATGGGGGTCGAGAAATTCATGGCGGAGCTGGTGGCCGAATCGATGGTAATTTTATTTTCTTAGTCTTGTACTCTTCATCTTACCTTTGTTCGATCGACTAACAACCCGTCGACCTGAATCTTGAAGGAAAGGACAAGGCTTTAGCTGAGGCGCAGCAAAAATATGACAAGCTTGTCCAGTCGAAGAAGGAGGCCCTCAAACGGGGAGAGGACGACCGTGCCAAGCTTGCAAAGAGGAACAAGGAGCTTGCTGCTCAGGTCGCTACTTTGAAGGGCGATCTTGATGCTACGAACAAGAAAGAGGCTGCCTGGGCGGCCGAGAAGGCCGCGCTGGAGGCCAAAATTCAAATGGTAGCCAAGGCCGGTCAGGAGGCAGCGATCGAGCAGTTCTATAATTCTCTCGGGCAGGTGCGGATATTGAATTCAGATCTGAAGATCAATTTCGACGACAACATGATCAAGCCCACGCACTATGTTGACAACAACAAGATCATGTTGCCTGCAGAAGTCGACGAGCAAGGCAATGTCGTTCGCCCGGCCACCATTCTCTTTTAAAGCCCGCCTGCGAGCGGTGTAATATTTGTAATAGTTTAACTTGCCTTCGGGCACAACAATTTTTCTGCCTTCGTGCGGTTTTTCGATTCGTGGGCGCTCGGCTTCGACCGGGCGTCCCGTGTTTGTAATGACAATTTTTACTTGCCTTTAATTACGCCTGTTCAAATTTATATTGCTATGTCTGCGTACTTCTTGCATTTATTCGCCTTAGTCATTTCGAACTTGTGGGCCGCTCGGCGGCCGTTTCGTGCTACTTCGATAGCGCTCGGTTATGGTTGCTTTCCTTTACGCGCCTTGTATGTTTATTTTTCTCTAAGTCTTCGAGTTTCAAGACCGTTCGGTCATCGTTTGCGCTTATTTCGAAAGCATTCATTCTTTGATATGTTTTAATATCCCAACGGGGCCTTGGATCGCTCGGCGACCTCCAATCAGGCCCTTTTGATGGCATTTATTGGGACCATACCGATGGTCGCTCGAGATAGGTCGTTTCGACGGCCTAATAGGATGGGTTATTGCTTAACCCTTAGGCCATTTCGATGGCACTCGGTTGGGACCATTTCGATGGTCGCTCGATTTAGATCGTTTCGACGATCTAAGGTCTGCGGGTTTTAACCCTTGGGCCATTTCGATGGCACTCGATTGGGACCATTTCGATGGTCGCTCGATTTAGATCGTTCTGTGGGCCTACAGGACGAACTGCAGCTCTTCGACCCAGTTCCCTTTCGCTTCATCCAGTCTTCGCTTTAAACCACGTAGGATAACTCTGTTGGCCGCTTCAGCTTGGCCGTTTGTCTGAGGGTGCTCGACCGAGGTAAAGCGCTGTTTAACCCCTAAGTCGGCCAACATTTCTCTAAATCTTTTATCAGCAAACTGGGTACCGTTGTCAGTTATCAATTGCTGGGGGATCCCAAAACGGGCTAGCACACACCGTCCGAAGAACTTGCTGACTTTGGCCGATGTGATTGTTGCAAGCGGCTCGGCCTCGATCCACTTAGTAAAGTAATCATCGCCACGATCAAGAACTTGAAGCGGCACGAGGCGGGTGGAAACGGGCCTAGAAGATCCATGCCCCACCAGGCGAACGGCCAAGGTGAGACAAGACTTTGTAATTCTGAGGAAGGTGCAATGTGGACATCAGCATGTACTTGGCATTTCTTGCATTTTTGAACGAGCTTCTTGGCGTCCTCATCCATGGTCGGCGAAGTAATAGCGCTACGAGGGCTTTCTTTGCTATGGGCGTGCCCCTTGGTGGCTCCCACGGACACCTTCGTGAATATCTCGTAGCACATGGTCGGTCGCCGAAGCGTAAGGCACCTCGATAATGGGGACGAAACCCCTTCTATATAACTTTCCTTCTATCACGAGTATTTGGTCGCCCGAGTCGCGACCAATTTCGCCGCTCGTCGCTTCGGTTCTTCACCTTCAACGATGTACCTTAGGATAGAGGCGATCCAATCGAATCGAAATTGACACAAAGAACGACCGATGGATGGGTTGGCTTAGTCGACACACTTGGCCGATTTAACGTCTCTCGGATCAAACTCTGTGATTTCCGAGTATTGGTACTTGCAAGCTTTGATAATATATCCGCTCGAACATTTTGGTCGAGGCACATGTACCCGCCGGCTCGGTCGAATCGCTGAGCGATTCTCTCACTCTTGCTAGATAACTTTTCAGCACGTCGTCTTTAGCATCATATAATTCTTTGATCTGCGAGACTACGAGTAGGGAATCTGATCTGAGTTCAACCCGGTCGACATTGAAATCTCTGGCGAGCTGAAGGCCAGCTATGCATGCCTCGTACTCGGCCTGGTTGTTTGAAGTGTGGAATGCAAAGGTTAAAGAGACTTCAACGGCAAGGCCTTATGAATTTTCCAATATTAGGCCTGCTCCACTCCCTTTGCTATTGGACGACCCATCTACATGCAAGATCTAGGTCGTCTCAGCTCGCTCTTCTGAGATAGGAGTCATTTCAGCTATGAAGTCGGCCAACACCTGCGCTTTTGCGGCCGATCTGGATTCAAATTTGATCCCAAACTCACTGAGCTCCACAGCCCACTTTATCATCCGTCCCGCCAGGTCTGGCCGATGTAGGACTTGCCTGATAGGCTGGTCGGTCCTCACCACGACCTGATGGGCCACAAAGTAGGGTCTCATCAGAACTCCGCAGTTAAGCGTGCTTGGGCGAGAGTAGTACTGGGATGGGTGACCTCCAGGGAAGTCCTCGTGTTCCACCTCTTTCTTCAACAGTCTAAATAGTGGAAGCGACTTGCAGGCCGCTTTAGGGATGAACCTGGAGAGAGCGGCCACCATGCCATTAAGCTGTTGTATTTCTTTTTTAGAAGTTGGCGGCCTCATATCGGCGACCGCCCTGCACTTCTCAGGGTTTGCTTCTATCCTCTTCGATCGGTGGAACCCAAAATCTCAAGCCTCACCCCAAAGGTACACTTCTCAGGATTTAGTCTAAGCGAATTCTTCCTAGCTTCTTCGAATATTTCCCTAAGGTCGCTCACATGATCTGGGTCGGTTACGCTTTTAATGATCATGTCGTCCAAATACACCTACGAGATCGACCGATCGCCTCTTGAAAATTTTGTTCATCATTCATTTGGTAGGTCGCTCCAAGTGGCGTTCTTGAGGCCGAAAGGCATCACCTTGTATCTTGAAAATTTCCCGATCGGTCATGAAGGTGTCTTGTGCCGATCGGGCGGATACATCGTGATCGATTGTATCGAGTAAGCGTCCGAAAAAGACGATGGTTTGTAGCGAGGCCCCATCGACCCGGCTTGTCGATGTTGGAGTGCGAGGAAGGCATCCGCCGGGCATGCCTTATTTAGATCGGTATAGTCTACACACATCCTCCATTTTCCATTCTTCTTCTTAACCAAAGACGACATTGGACAAAGAAGGTCGTGTATTTGATCTCTTCTATGAAATTGGCCTTTATGAGGTCCTCAACGGCCTTTGCGCTTGAGATTTTTCCTCATTCTCGAGTACGTCTTCTTTGAGCGGCCGGCGGCCCGCTTCATCGATCGAAAGTTGATGGCGAGCTACGCCGATAGGAATGCGGGCATGTGCGATGCACGCCATGCGAGCAGTCGGCATAGTCTCTCAAGCACCGCACAAGATCTTGCTTCACTTGCTCACGGTAGGTCGCTACCGAAGCTTTACCGATTTTGGATGGGTCGTCACCCAATTGAACATCTACCAACTCTCCATGAGGCTCACGGTCTTTTCACTGCTTTTTCGGTTGTCGAGCCAAATCATCATCATTGTCTTACGGGTCATTTATGCGGATCATACCGAAAGCGTCCAAATCGGCGACATTGACTTGATGGCCTTCACTAGTGCTCGAACATTCGGGCCACGATCTACCTCGTCACATATTTCTTGGTATAGGCGTGGCTTCTTCTTCTTGATTCAAGGTCGGCCGCGGGGTAACCACTTGGTCATCTTTCTTTGTAGAATTTCATTTTCGGATGCACCGTCGATGTAACGACCTCTAGCTTACCCAAAGTCGGCCTACCAATAATACATTGATAGCGAGGATTTGAGGGGAGTACGAGGAGCGTCGTCCGACGAATCTGTATAGAGTACTATCTCGGTGTCGTCACAAAAGCGTGACTAGCGACTCGATCGTTCCCAGCGGGTAGGTGGTCGCCCATTGAAACTGTTAGAGGGTAGGCTCGGCACGGGGAATTATCTCGCTCCGATCAACCTTTATTTTGTCGATCAAGTCTTCAAACATGATATCACCGAGCTACCTTGATCGACCGGGATTCTCTGCACCTCTGTGTTTGCCATGACAACTCGATCACCAATGGAACATAACTATTAGGCTTGCCGTCGTATGAGTCGGTCGTCATCACCGAACGAGATGGAAGTCCGCTCGAGACCGGTGGTGGTCTTTGAAGTGGATGCGACCATTAACAACTCGCCCCACTTTCTCTTGGTGGCTTTGTTAGATTCCCTGCGATCCGGGGTTTCCACCATGAATAACCATCGCAGCGTTACGGCCTTTGGATCGCCGAGTGTCACGATCTTGGATCGATCCTTGTTTTTAGGTGCTCTCTATGGCGAGAGGCCCCTTCCTCCTCTCGGATCGGCTTTTTTGCTTCTCTTGAGGTCGGTCGCCTTCCTCTGACCTCACATACTTTCCCAACTTGCCTTTCTGGATAAGCTCTTCAATATCATCTTTGAGGGCCATACAGTCGTTAGTATCGTGCCCCTTACTCTTGTGGTAGCGGCAGTATCTTTTAGTCGGCCGTGCCCCTTCTTGAGCACGAGTGGTTCGGCCGCTTAACTCCCACAAACTCATTATTTCGACACTCATTTGTAGATCTGCGCAATAGAGGTGTTGAGTCGAGTGCGATGATCAAACTTTTTATCTCGAAAGTCAGGCCGATTGTCGCGGCGACCTTAATGCCCTTTGGCCGGCTTACTATTTTCTTCTTTAGGTCGTGCGCGGACGGCCTTCCTTGCTGCCAAGGTTTCTTCGTACGCCATGTGGACGTTAGCCCTCGTTAAGAAGTAGCTGAGATCTTGGTAATGGTTAAGAGTGAATTCTTCTACGAACCGGTGGTCCGGTCGAATACCACGCTTCAGATATTTTAGCTTGTCCTTTGTCGACAAGTCACGAGCGGACTCGGCCTCGGTGTTAAACCGGTCGATATCTTTGCCTCGGTCTCATTATCTCCTTGAACAACGAGTCCAAGTATTCTTCATACCGATATTGGCGGCGGTTTGCGGTGTAGTGAGACAAGAATATTCTGATCAGGTCGTCCCATGAGGAGATGGAATTGGGTCGCAGAGACTCCCACCATTCCAATGCTCGGCCGTCCAGTGATCGGGGAAAAGCACGCATTTCATGGTCGGTCCCGATTCCCTATAGCAGCGATAATTATTGAAGTAACGGAGATGCTTATGCGGATCTCCTCGGCCGTCAAACTTGTTGAGATTGGGCGGCTTGCGGAGATCTCTCGGAATTTTGTAACGCTGATCTCCCGGAGAAGCGGGCGTGTTCATTCTCGAATGTCGTTCGACCCAAAGGGTTGCATTGCGAGGCACGCCTCGTGCCCGAGCATTCCATAGAATCCTCCGGATGGGCGGTGGTGGAAGGCGAGGAGGCCTTACGGGTCGCTTCGCTTGGCCTCTCCTTGGCGATGCGAAAGCGCCCCTAATTCTTCCATTTACGTAATCTTCTAGCTCTTCACGAGAATCCCAAGATCGCTTCTCGACCGAAGCGTGACCGGACGACTCATTGGAGGAGTACGGTAGGTGGCGGCCGGTGTCGGGGCGGTAGCTAGAATCTTCATAGTCATCGGACATCGAGCGGCGTCTCACGCGGCGCGTTCTGCTCGAGGCGACCTATGCGCCCCGCTTCTTCTTGCCGGAGAGCGATGAGTAGTGCTTTCGGCGAGAAATGCTCCGCCGAGGAGGGGAGCGGTGTCTTGGCGTCTTCGGCGGCGACGCAGCGAATGTTCTCGCGCCGCGCGTGGCGGCCGAGCGAACTCTCTCAGATCGAGAGATGGCGCATCTCGATCTGCGATCACTTGATTTTTGTTTTGCGGGATCGCAAAGCGGCGAAGTGACATGATGCGGTAGAGGTTCTGAATGCCCGCTTCAACCGGCTCGGGCGGCAAGTCTCCGAGGAACGGCCGGTTGAACTGTTGGAGGATAGGTCGCGGCAGATTATGCATGAAAGGTTCTTGTCGTGGAAGTCCTTGAGACTCGTGGATGGTATGACCCACGCCCTCGGTCTGCTGCTGCGGTCTGCCGGAGGGATTGAGTCGAGAAGTGGCCCGCGTGCGGGGCGGTCGCGTGGAGCCATGAAAGAGGTAGGATAGCGCCACGGGCCTCCCATCGTGGTCGCCGATTGATCGTACCTTGACCAATGAAGTGTTGAAGTATTTGTTGTTTCGTCCGGTGGGCGGTCGTTGAATGAGTGAAAGGACCGGTCCCGCTTCACGCGTTGAGCACCTCGGGTGGTACGCAAAGACACTCTCGACGATCTAGTGAGAGGTCGCTCGGGCGAGATAGCACAAGGTTAGAGAGCGCACACGACACCATATGCGAATGGCGTATATATCTGCGAGGTCCGACCGTTTTTGCGAAGATTTCGGCCGGCGAGAAGTGCGCTCCAAGCGGTGTGTTTGGGCGATCGAGATGGGTGGGCGCAGTCCGATTCTTTGTTGGCAATCCTCGTAATTGCTAATACACCCAGGAACAATACTTTAGTGTGTCCACCTCAATAATTGACAAGGACACACTAAAGGTGACCAAGGATATAGGGAATATCTAGAATTCCCAAACTCTAGCGTTCCCATTTTCTTTGTAATTGTTTTTCCAATAAATTTAGGAATTAATTTCTAGTTGTAATTTGCATTTGGATTTGGGCCTTGTTGGCTTTGTTTTGTGCTACGACCATTTTGGGCCATATGGGCTTGTACTTCATTTAGGAATTGGGCCTAATATGTTGGGATTACCTTAAGTGATCCAACATATATAAAGAGATACTCTAAGTGTAAACTTAGAATTTTGATGATGAATGAA
The DNA here is from genome assembly GCA_020916435.1 of Oxytropis ochrocephala. Taxonomy (NCBI): domain Eukaryota; kingdom Viridiplantae; phylum Streptophyta; class Magnoliopsida; order Fabales; family Fabaceae; genus Oxytropis; species Oxytropis ochrocephala. The sequence continues at coordinate 50,247,448 of CM037092.1, read as the reverse complement.
GTCACCTTTCACATTTGAAGTCAATAAATGTCACAAGGAAGGGGGGTTGGAATTGTGACCCTTTTTAAAATTCACCTGAAATAGTATAACTTAATGCACAAGTATGACTATAAGTTAAGAAAGTGATTTTACTTATTTAAGAAGAGTGAGAACTGATTTCTTAACAATGTTAACCAGATGAGAAGGTTACAACCAAACTGTCTTCTCAACTATTTATTTGAGATGAGAGGGGTCAGTTTTTTATCACTTGTTCAGTTTCAAAAAATATGAGATTCTATCTGGTGTGAGTGTTAGATAGTTGATAGTAATTTCTACCTTAAGAAAGTAAGCTATTCAGTTATTAGATGTGGAATAAATAGGTGAGAAGGTTGAAAACTGTGTTGTGTTATTAAAACAGTTATAGTAGAGAAGGGTCAATTACTTGACTTCTCAATTTTCATAAACCAATTCCTAGAGTAGTGTTTTGTTTTCACAGTGTAAGAATAAATATTCAAAGAAGTAAACAACACAATGATGTATAGTGGTTCACCAAACCCGGGGCTACATCCACTCCTCACTCCCTGTGAAATTTTCCACTATTTTCCAAATAGTTACAACTTTACAACCAAACATAGGTTTAAAATTCTTGTGGTATTTTTCTTCACCGGCTCTACCTACTATTTTCACACCTAATACAATACTTGTTATCTATTAGGCAGCTTCTTTAACAGAAGTAAACTCACTTCTCAAGTCCTACAGCAACACATGCTACTGAGAAGGTTCCTTACAGGTGTACTGTTTAGTATGTGAGTTTTGGGATTTCTATAGCTTGATTGATACAAGGGGTTTTACTTTACAAAACAATACAAGCAAAATAACATACTCAGAGATTAAATGAATCCCTTCAATTGTAGCTTAGCTGAGTATGGATGAGAGAAAACTTTGACACTTGAGAAGGTTGGAAGATAAGAACTCAATGTACTCTCACAGCGATCAGCAGTGCCCAAATGCGTTTATTTATAGCTGAATATGTGTGTATTATCCTCTGGTTAAAAGAAAAGAGTCGTTGGAGGAGTAATATTGCCGTTTCTAGCCGTTGGAGAGTTTTGTCTTTGTGCAGACTGTGTTTCTGCTTTTTTGCAGAAGATAGCAAGACATAGCTGGCATGACTCTTTTCAGCTGTTCACAGTTTTGGAGATGATGCTTCTCAAGTTGTTGTTTCTCAAGATGATGTTACGTTGTGTAGTCATGGAATGAATCTTCTCATCTTGACTCTTCTCATCATGACCCTTCTGATCTTGACTCTTCTCATGTCATGATGCTTCTCACCTTGACTCTTCTCAACTTGACCTTTCTTATTATCATGACCGTTCTGTACTTGACTCTTCTCATGTCATGATCTTTGTCTCTATGATGCTTCTCATCTCTTTCCTTCTGAAGATACCTCTCATTATGTATTTTATCTTGATACTTCTGAGGTTGAATCTTCTTATCACCCTTCTCATGATGATCTTTATCAAATTTACCAAATTTGGTCTTGATCTTTTGATTTGTTTCATGAGAACCCTTTCTTGATATATTGTGTGCAACATTATTTTAAGTCTTCTCTTCATGATGCTTCTTATAGGCATATACCTTCTTGAGACTTGATTGATTTTAATACCTGTTCTAGTCTTTCACTCAAGAAGAAATATTAGTAGCTCTTAAATCAGATAACTTAAGCTTTCTCATTTGAGGTTTGTTAATCATCAAAAGTTAACATGGGATTTTGCCTCAACACCTTTCACATTTGAGCAATTGTTGAGAGAGAGCCATAAGACCTAAGAGAGAGGTGAGAGGCTAGACTCCATTGCTAATGTGGTGAGGTTCATCATAGATTCTCCAAGGTTTCTTGAGATGAGAACCTTGAGCAAACAAACTTGAGGCTAGGAGAGCTCAAGGATAGTGTTGTCCTTATCATCTTTCCAAGGAAGAAGTGGTGGACTTCCTTCTCCATTTCCATTACCATCTCCTCCACATTTGCATTTTATTCTTATTCATGTAAGTGTTGTCTCATTTGTGTTGTGTTTTGTTGATCTTCCTTTTTCCTTTTGGCTAAACCCATTTGAGTTATTTTCCCCTTTCTATTTTTGATTCAAGAAACTCACTTGGTTAGATCTCATTTTACATAGAATGAATTAGATTCACATCACTTAGCATCTCCCTTGACCAATTCGACTGTGAAGTCAACAAACCTGTGCTTTGATCGATCCCCGAGGCTCATATCTGATGTCATGGTCTTATAACTCTACCGATCAAGCTACCATTCGATCGACTAAGTCATGCTTCGTCAAGACCTTTCTGATTGGAAAGTCAGTCTTCACAACAATAGAGTGGCTCCGAAAATAATGTCGCAGTTTTCACACGATGAGGACCACAACAAAGGTTGCATTCTCTATTTTCTGGTTATCACCTTCGGACCTTTCCACATTCTACTCACATAGTACACCGGTCGTTGCTCCTTCCTGCACCTCTATTTATAGAGGAGGGAGGCGTACTATGAGCGTCAGATGTAGGGAAAGAATCCTGGCCGTCGAAGGCGGGGAGGCATTGCGCATCGTTCCTTTGGGTCGAGCTTCGCGTATGGATTTGGCCAGGCCCAGTTTAATAGGGACCTTAAGTCCTGGTCGGAACAGTGGCCTCCCAAGTCGGGGGCGAGCGCTAACATCGGCGTCGGCTTGAGTTGCTTGCAGTTGGTAGGAGAGTCATGATAACGATGACATGTGTTGACTGGTGAGTGGAGCGACACTGACGTAACATTTAGGCGTCTTGAGGCGATGCTTCGCAGACCTGCAGTAATAATGTCAGGCAGGCGCACTGAACAAGGGTTTCGCTTCGTCTTCATACCTGTTGGGAAGGTATATAAGGCGAAGTGGCGCCTTCATTTGCCACTTTTCTTTGAACTTGTGAGAGATCGTTCGTCCAGAGCTTTTGAGAAAAAGAGATTCCGACCACCGTCCGAGATCAGCTCTGCCGCACGAGTTCTTTCATCCGCCGTTCCGAGATCAACATTCATCCCAGATTCAGACTTTCTTGCAAAAGGTTAGTTCCGTGATACTTTGTCTCTTTAACGCACTTAAAGTTTTTACCTATAGAACTGGTTTGCTCGTTGGGGCCAACTTCAACCACGGAGAGTCGCCCCGAATTCCTGGTAGAGGCCCAATCTCGCCTCGGCTTATTTGAGGCAAACATATGGCAAAGTAGACAGTAGTCAAATGAGTGATTGCAGTGCCTTCTGTTGCAGATGGCCCGGACGAAGAGTGGAAAGAGGCAAAGCTTTGTTCCGCCCAGCAAGCCGATCCGGAAGAGGTCGGCTGATGGCCAGTCCATCCCGGCCCCCAAGGGATCGCGATCTCTCTTTAGCTATAAACGCTTCGAAGTCGAGTTTTTTAGCCCCTTTCATAACCCAGAGAGGCAGTCTTCTGTGAGCACGGGGGGAGACACTAAGGTGAATTTTCGTCCTGTTGCTTCAGTGGGGGAGGTGTATAAATGAACTCCTGTGAGCACGTGGGGAGACAATTGAGGAACACGCCGAGCCAGTGGGGGAGGTTTATAAATGGATTTCTACCGAAGTTTGCAAAACTTATGCCAAGTTGAAGCCGGACAAATCCGTCTCTTACTTTGAGAAGCATTACCTGGACCAGCCCGAGGGAGAAAAATGGAGGTTGATGTTGGTTCATGGGTTCCGGTGTGCAGTGAACACTTGCACTTCAGATACTTTTTCTATGTAGCAGCGCTGGAGGCAATGAATGTCCGTCTTCCCCTGAACTCCTTTCATCAACAGGTCCTAAGGTACCGAGGCGGCCCATCGCGATTCTTTGCCGAATTCTTTGGGGTTCTGAGAGGATTTGAGCTTGCCATGCGAGTACCTCGGCGGGGAAACCTACGGCCGAGTCTTCTTCACCATGTTCAATGTGACATGCAAAGTTGAAGTGGTTCGGATGGAGCGAACGCGACCATATCGATTCTGGAATAAGGACCGGGCGTTCATATTTCTTTCAAAGAAAGCGATTCGAACAAAAACTTCAAGACAGTATTTTTCTTTGTTCAAGCCTTAAATGGTGCAACAAAGAGATATATTGCCGAGATCAACGATGGAAAGTTGGTCAAGTCACACTTCCCACTGAGCTGGAGCCGAGCTCACCATTTCACGCGCAATGAGATCGTGATCGAGAATTCCGTTTCGTGATCGACACGGAGTCGTTTAGACTGATTAACCAATGGGGGAAAACGTTGGCCAAGTCTGAGGCCAAGCTCAAAGAACTTTGATAACTGTAGTTTTCTTTATCTTATAAGTTTTTCTTGATTGTTGATGCCGGTTCTGACGCCGATTTGTTCTTTGCAGGCAATATGGACAAGCTGGAATAACTTTGGCGGGATCTACAGTGGACACTATCGAATCCGAGAAAACTCACGAGAAGAAGAGCGCTCCTTCTTTCTCGAGGAAGGAAAGCGGGTCGGCCTCTCGTGCGATCCCGGGAACAAATCTCGAAGCCCAAAGGGACTACGTCGAGTGTTGGCGGGGGCTCAAGTCGAGTTCCGACAAAGGGAAAAGAAAAAGAGAAAGAGAAAGTTGACCCCGCGACAATATTGAAACTAGTCAAACGATCGCTCGAGGAACTCGATCTCGAGAGCGATGACGGCCAACCTCGGAAAGCCAATGCGCAAAAATATCGGAAAATAAAAATAAAGAGAAAGTAGTCGGTGAGGTTACCAATGCTGACTTTGATGAATTGGCCAAGGTCGCCAAGCTTGGGGCGAGGCCTTTAGAAAGATGAAAGATGATGCCGAGGAGAACTCTTCTGCCAAGCTCAAAGGTGCGTATCTCGCTACCCAAGCCTATAATCGTGCAATTGAAGTCAAGTTAGATCGCACTTTCCGAGCTATAAAGGTTGCCGTAATCATTGATATGTAGAGCTTACGAAAGAGAATCGGGTCTTTGAGGAGGAATATGAGGAGAAGGCCGGTCTCAAAAGAAACTTTTTGAGGCGAATGACAGAACCACCAAGCACAAGGAGAAGGCGGATAATGTAACGCCCCAAAATAATTTAATTATTCATTTAATTAAGTTATTTAAGGCTTACAACATCTTATTAAGTCAAATAATTAATTTAGAGTTTTATTTTATTCAGAAGGTGTTTAAGTATTGGAGGAGGTGCAAATAAGGGCCCATGACCCATTAGTAGGCCCATATCCAAGGTAATAAGCTTAGGGTTTAGGGTCTCCTTCATTTTAAGAAAGAAAAGAAAAGAAGAGAGGGAGGAAAGGAGGGGGGCGGCATCCTTAGGGAAAAGGAGGAGGGAGATTTTCTTCATCTTGGCTCTTGGTGAGAGGATTTTGGTCCCATTCTCTCTCATTTTTCTTCCTCTTTCCATTTATATATATAAGTTTCATGTTCTCATTCCTTCTCAAATTCGTTTTGCCATAGAAGGAGTTTAAAGCTCAAGGTTTGATTGAGTGGGCATTTGGTGGTTATTGAAGTTGTGGAAGGGAGAGTGCTTGTGTCTCTTCAATTCCTAAGGTTAGGGGGCTCTCTTTTCATTCATAATAGGTTATATGATGAGTATTCTATGTGGGTTAGGTTTTAGGATAATTAATTGATTGATTTATGTGTTATTTGTCTTGGTTGGTGTTGTGTTGAACTCAATTTGATGAACCCATGTTATTTGTTGTTATGATGAACTTGAAATGAACTATGAACATATGTTGCCTACAAGGTGTTTGATGATATTACTCTATGAGTTTTGAAGGTGAATTTACTATGCTTATGTGGTGTTTGATGAAATGCATAAGTATGTGTTGATTATAATTGGTTTTGGTGATTGATCATGATGAGTTTTACTTGCTTATGATTTCTGTGCGTTTCTGGACGCTGTTTCGATCTTTCTGAAACTGGTACTGTTTGGTTGATTCAAAAATTGTGTGGCTGATTGTTTTTGAAAATAGACTTAAGGCCGGTCGTTTTGGCACTGTTTTCGTTCAGTTTGGAGTTGTGTAGCTCAAGTTATGAGTCTCCAAAGTAAGGTCAAATTTCTGGAATCAAACTGTGAGTAGGTTCGGTTTTTGCAGGTTTTGTGTTCTCAATCGAACTCCGTTTTGAATGATTCTTATTTCATTGAAAAGTAGACTTAATTCTCTACGAAATAGGCACTAGTTTCACGAAATTTCATTAAGAAATGAGAGAGATAATTTGGTTGCAAGTTGGGTAAAGAGTTCTGTCTGATTTTGGTACCTCAGTGTAGTGTTTTGAAAAACTGTACCAACTGGTTACTTATTTTGAAAAACTAAAATCATAGGTAGAAACTAAACTCAGAGAGCTTTCCAATGAGTGGTCTTTTGTTGAAATACGATGTCGTTTGCTATTTTAATTAATTCGCCGAAGTAGGTGCGCTACTGTAGGAATTCAGCACTTGTGCTGTGTGGCTGCCGGTGGTGCCTGTGTTGCCACCAGGCGCCATTTTATGTGACGGTTTAGTCCTTATGTGACAGTTTAGTCCTTGTAGTGACAGTTTAGTCCTTGTGTGACGGTTTGGTCCTTGTAGTGACAGTTTAGTCCATGACTTTTGGTGTTGAAATTGGAGTTGAGGCATTGTGCCACTATTGTGTTGTTTATGTGTGTTGGTGAATTGGTGTTGAAATTAGAGTTGAGGCATTGTGCCACTATTGTGTTGTTTATGTGTGTTGGTGAAGTGGTGTATGGTGTGTGAGTGTGGCACGGCTAGGGGGCGCCAAATGTGGCAGCCCCGTGCGCCTATGTGCGTGTGTGTATGGGTGTGTGTTGCGGAGGGGCGCCAAAATGTAGCAGCCCCATGTGCCTTGTGTGCCTTGTGCACGTGTAGGTGTGTCTAAGTGCAGTTTGCATATTTTGACTTTCCGCGTCGGTGACTTAAAATAGTCTATTTAATTGGTGTTGGTGTACCTGGTGGATTAATTGCTAGCCTTAGAGCTATAATTGGAGGTGTGTTAAGTGGTGATGTTTCTAATGGGAAATTAATTATTGGCGAGTGGGCTTCGGCCTTATTATTATTTATTGGTGAGAGAGGGCTTGGTCTTATTGGTGATGTGCCCTCAAGGCTTATTTTGGTGATAGGCCTATGACCTCTTATTGGTGATTATGTTTATTTGCTCAATATGGTGAATATGGTGTGTTATGGTGCATTGTTCATGGCGTCACATAAACCATGTGCATTTATTAGTGAGTGAAGGCTTCGACCTTATTGGTGATGTGCCCTCAAGGCTTATTTTGGTGATGGATCCACATGCATATGCCCGTGGAGTTTGGGTTGCATTTCATGCATTAATCATGCATTCGGTGATATTTCTTGGAGTTTGTGGATTTCAATGATATATGTTGATATGGTTGTGAATTGGTGCTTCTAGTTGCCTTCCCTAGTATAATGCTTATCCTATTTGCTATTATTTATGTAAAGAGACTCACCCTATTGCTTTTATGTTGCTTCTCATGTCCGTGACGTCGTGCGGTGATGATAGCGCGTGAAGGTTCTCCTACCTTCTATTGGGTGCAGCAGAGTTATGCTCGATCACGTAGCACGGGCGTATTAGTTTATGTTTTAATTGACTTCTTTGTTGTTTCACTCGTTACCTTTGTGATGTAAAGGAGTTATTATTATTACTTTGAGATATTCATTGCGGGATATTCATTATGGTTGAGATGTCTTGAGACAGGTGTATTTGAGGGCTCGTCCCAGCTTTATGTGCTATGTATCATTGACATTATCTATGTGAGCATGTATTTGATGTTAGCTCGTTTTGGAAGTAAATGTGACACTCGCTTTCAATTGTGCGAAAGGTTTTTGAAAACTCTGATTTTAATAAGAAAATAGCAGTCTATTAGAAGGGGGTGTTCTGAGATAATCTCTCCACCGTGGCCGAGGAGTGAAGATGGCGCGGGAAGATCTTGCCCAAGTCAGGAAGGAAGGGGAGGACGCCGAGGTTAAATCTGCAACTCGGATTGCTGAGCTCGAGAAGGTAGTCCAAAGGCTGAAGGACGACACCGTGCTGATGGCAGTTGATGGCTTCACATAGTGCCTGAATCAAGGTTTTGTGCTTGTACCCAACCTCATGGCGAGTTCATGCGGTTGACTTACAAAGTCATCGCCAGCGAGAATCGTCAGCGGCAAGGAAGTGATCTTTCCTCCTCCCGAAAGTGCATGGTGAGGAAGTCGGCAATGCTAGGATCGGCGGCAGCGAGGCCGAGAATGATGAGGAATTATCACTCGAGAATAAGCAAACAACCATTAAAGAAAAAAAAGTTTCTTTGGGTGTGTCATACCCCAATTTTGTCCGACTAATTGAAAATTAAATAAAAATGTTTTTAGTTGAATGCCCAATTTTAATGAGTTATTTTCCTTGCTTTCAAAAAGGCTCAAAAATATGTTTCGTTGTGCTCGCACATTATCTCTGTCAGCGTCTGGCGTGTTTAGTTTGAATAATCTTGCACTATTCTCGTTGTGGTAGCGTGTTATTTTTAAGTAAACACACGTTCTTTTAATGATCTCGCATCATTTTCGTTCTCACGCTTTGCGTGTTAGTTCTAACAGTATATGCGCGTTCAATTTGGTCACTCGTTATTTATTATTGTTGTTGTTTATTTTATTTAGACAAGAATAAATAGAAGATAGAAAAAACCCAAAAATAGATCATCTTTATTGTTACAAGTTGTTATACAAAATGCAAATAGATAAAAATGATACAAAACTATAATTCAAAATTAAGTAAAAAGAAAAAAAAGAAAATAAGGGGGGGGGGAAGGGAGAATGAAAAAACAATAACATAGAAAGAGAGAGAGAAAGCAGGGGAGGATGGAATGGGAGGAAGAACACCACATTTGTTTCTAACTCCACACTCATCTCTCCACCACCCACCTCCATCATCCTCTCTTCACTAACTCCACACTCATCTCTCCACCACCCACCTCCATCATCCTCTCTTCACAAACACCAACACCACAACAACCACACCCACCTCCATCATCCTCTCTTCACAAACACCACTCCACAACAACCAACAAACAAAAACACAAACCAAACCACCACTCCACAACAACTAACAAACACAAACACAAACCAAACCACCACTCCTACACTACCACAACCACACCGACAACCACACAACTACCACCGGCGCACCAACTCGTGAAAGCTCTCGCCGTAACGCCGCCACCATCTCCCTTGAAACAACCACCTTCACTCTACTCTGCTCCATTAAAGCAACAACAACAACCACCTCACTATCTCAACAACAATCACCCCCACCCTACTCTTCTCCACTAAAGCAACAACCACAACCACCTCACTACCTCACCATAACCACCACCACCACGACTCAAAACCACCACACAAGAATCACAACTACAACACCAACCACCACTCCTACCATCCCAAAACCACTTCAACAACAACCACACAACAACAACCGCACGCCGCCACTACACGCCGCCACCTCCGCGCGCCGGAACCACCCTCCGGCAAAGCTCCGACGTGACCGCCACACCACCGGAAAGCACCCCTAGTTCGCATCTTCTTCTCTCTCACTCTCAACATAAGCATATTTCTCTCTCCATGTGCAAGCTTTCCTTTCTCCCTCTCTCTCTATGATGACTCTCTCTCTCTCACTCAAACATGGATGGTGTTAAGGTTGAAGGGAAAGAGCTAAGTTTGCTCTTTTTTTTTTTAACGTACGCACTGAATGTTCAATTATTTGTTTGTTTTTTTTAATCAATCTAATAATTGCACCCCCTCCCTTTTGGTTATGTAATCCCCTCTGTGTTATTTAATCTGTTTAATATTAACACCCCACAATTCATGTGCACATCCCATCACTTAGGCCCATTTGCAGCTCCAGCCCAAATGTGTGGCCCGGGCTTGTATTTTTACATCTCCTATTTAATGATACAACCCCTGCAACTAATTACAACTCTCACTTTCGCTAGTATACCCCTTCAAACAACTCCTTTTGAATAACCAAACTCGTCAAAAATATAATTTCTTGCTAATGGTCCTACAGGTTTTACTCGTTTGATCGTTAGTAATAACTTTAGTTTTCAAATGGGTCATTAGTGGGACCACTCCAAACCGTTGTTGTTTGGTCTTCATGAACATTCCAACCTAAATAAAACCAATTGTCATTATTGATCACTCGCGTCGTTGCCGTTTGGTTGATAATGATGATTTCATTTTCAAAAGAGTTAGTAGTGCGGCCACTCTAAACCGTTGTTGTTTGGTCGTCGCGAACACTCGAATCAAAAGCAAAACCGATTACCATTAATGATCACTCGCGCCGTTGCCGTTTGGTTGTTAACGATAATTTCATTTTCAAAAGAGTTAGTAATGTGACCACTCTAAACTGTTGTTGTTCGGTCATCGCGAACCCTCACTCCTATTGCGAAAACTAACCTAAATAAAACTGCCTCTGATCATGCATTTGGTTTCTCGCTTACTTATTCATGTAACCTAGATCATTCTATACCTCTAGACACATTGCATTAAATTTTTTATGATGCCTGTCATGTTCTCAAGTTGATTGTGTGCATTCTCTCTTCCAATACTTTGCTTCTTACATGAGATTGCTACTCGTTAGTGGTGACTCTCATTATAGGATTTCCACAAGCATATAATGAAGGATTACTCGTTAGTAATAGCCTTCATTACAAGAACATATGCTATCACAAGATATTGTTATTTGTTAGTAACAATTCCCATCCCATTCCACACACACACAATTGCATTTTAGAATTTGATTTGAATCACAAATGATTTGATTAATTGGCTCGAATTGATATGCTTGTTCTTGGATGTTTGTGAGTATGAATTTGTAACTTGCATGAATTGTTACTTGTTAGTGACAATCTCCATTTCAAAAACCTCTTTGTATCAAAAAACCTAAAACAAAACCAATTATTATTAATGATCACCCGCGCCGTTGCCGTTTGGTTATTAATGATAATTTCATTTTCAAAAGAGTTAGTAGTATGACCACTCTAAACCGTTGTTGTTTGGTCATCGCGAACGCTCAACCCAATTATGAACTCTTTTTTTCAAGTTATCAAAACATTCTCCCCAAATCAAACCAACGAAACAATTTTCAAGAACAAATCTTGAAAACATCAGAATCAAAACTAATTGTCATTGATGATCACTCGTGTCGTTGCCGTTTGATTGTGGGTGATGATTTCATTCCCGTGGGAGTTAGTAGTGCGGCCACTCTAAACCGTTGTTGTTTGGTCTTCACAAACGCTCCCCTTCAATTGCGAAAACCTTTTCAATAATCAAAAATAAAAACCGGTTGTCATCAATAGTCACTCGCGCCATTGCCGTTTGGTTGTTAATGATAATTTCATTTTCAAAAGAGTTAGTAGCGTGACCACTCCAAACCGTTGTTGTTTGGTCACCGTGAACGCTCAACCCCTTTTGCGAAAAACTCTAAAAAAAAATTAAAAAAACAAAAACCTTTTTCAGGACAAACAAGAACTACGTAGCTTTGAATTCTCCATCGCACCCGGAGATACGTAGGAGCGAGAGGCCAACTCTCGTCAAGCGCCAAAAATAAAAAATTTCATTAAGTCTTTTCATCCCCTTTTCAATAAAGAGGCAAATTTAAGTATTTTCCAAATCAACACTTAAAACCACACGTTTAATTAAATGTTCCATTTCGATAGAAAGGAGATGTGGGGTGCTAATACCTTCCCCATGCCTAACCGACCCCCGAACCCAAATTTTCCGGTTTCTAAAAGACCATTCGCTTTCCAAGGTTTTTCTTCAATATTTTCCTTATAAAAAAATATTGGTGGCGGCTTCAAAAATTTTCCACGTTGTACATTGAGAAACCCAAACCGGATTTTTCGGGGTGCAACAGCTGGCGACTTCACTGGGGACTTTTCCTTTTTAAGTGGGTCAAGCCTAACTAATTAAATGTGTGGTTTAATGTGCTATCGATTTGATTTGGATACTTTGTTTGTTTCTATCCCTTTTCGGTTTCCTCTTATTTTTTATCATGTTGTATACATGTGCATTTGTTTTCTCTTCTTCCATGTTTGTTTTTCCTTCCTCCTCTTTGCTTATGTGCTTAGTACCCTCATGCATTTCCCCCATCTTGTTATGTTCCCTTCTTCTTTGCTCCCTTTCTTCAAGGTAAGCTCATGCATTTCTCCCCCAATTCTATCATGATCCCCTCTTCTTGGCTCCCTTTCTTGAGGTAAGCAATGCACTTGATTGTTGTCGAAACCCTAGGCTAGCTTATTTGATATTGAACCCTAGAGTGAGCGACATGTTATTGCTTGCTATTATGCAGGCTGATGCAGGTTTTCCTTCGCGGTGGGGGTATATGTGGGTAGTTTTAGGCGGTATGTCCTCGCTACACACACTCACACCTTATGCTTACTATGTTTTGAGAGGGCCTAAAACCCAGTCGACAAAACTTAGGAGAGTGGAAAGCAGTAGTGGCCCGGCAATTGAATTTGTTGTTCTTCGACTCTCACGAAAGTTTCAAACCGAGTATGCTCTTTCATGATGCCTCGCACTTTTGGATGGTGTTCCATCGTTGTGGGTGCTATTTTGAGAGAGAATTAGCTCACAGTAACTTTGGTGAGGAAGTGACTAGAACCCACATGGGAGGAACATTTGAGTTGTCCTAGAACCTAGGTCCCCGTCTTCGCGAGGACACAAGGGCATACCAAATTGTGTGTTGCATTGTAATCTAGGCATGTTTTTAAAAAAGAAGAAGCAGATTTTCAAAAAAAAAAGAAAAAGAAGAAAGAGTCGCATTGTAGCCTTTCTTTTGCCGGTTCGTACGAAGTGACATATGGCCCACTTTATTTTCAAAAAAGGAGGAGAAAGAGTTACCGTTGTAGCCTTTCTCTTATTGGTCCATATGAAATAACGTCGACCGCATTTTCCAAAAAAAAACTTGAATCATTGCCAGTAAAACCTCTTTCATTTATCCTGCATGCACATAGAGCATCATTATCACTTGCATACATCATTGCATTACATAAAACAAAACTTTCAAAAAAAGGGCAAAAAGAAAAACTTTCAAAAAAAACATCATAGTCTTTTCTTTTCTAAGGGCTATATGAGGTGATGTTCCCAAAATTTGATCACCAAACTCGAAAAAAATGTTTTCATCCTATTTTTCACATGCATGTCAAGTCGCATTATCGTAGTCATTTTCATATAAAGACATCATTTGCATTGCATAAAACAAAAACTTGATAAAATTCATACATGCATTTTCTCTATCTCATTAAGGTTTGTCGAGTGCATTCTCATGCGTGTGCGTTTTCATTCACTAAGGCTTTTCCCTAATTTTTTGAAAGATCCAAAAATCGTGTCTTATTAGGGCGCGTCTCTTGCATTATTGTTTTCCTTTTTCACACATCATGAAAAATAATACATTAACCTCTCATTTTGCATGCAATTCCATTCAATATCTCTCATGCATTAGGAAAGTGATTGTAAGCATCACACATTTCATTTCATTGCATAAGAAAAATGAAAACCAGAAGCAGTTATCATCCATATCGCATTTCATTGATCCTTAATTATGCAAAAACTGTCATCCAATAAAGGTGGGCATCACATCAATATTGCATGCATATATCATTCCGCTATTCAAACTAGCCATTTTCTGCATGCATTATTATCTTTCTCTTTCATATCATAACAAATAAACAAAAATCCAAAAATGTATGTTTTCTACTAGATTTTAGAAAATGCATCGCATGTACCCTTTTTCCCTTTTTCATGGCATAAAAAAAATAATAAGCACTTGAACATTTCATTTTGCATGCATTTCCACGTGTTAAAATAATTGTGAGTATCATGCACTTCATTTCATTGCATAAAAACAAAAAAAAGCAAGAAGCAATTATTATCCGCATTGCCTCATCATCAAATAATGCAGACATCGCGTCAATGTGGCACTCATGCATCATTTCATTAACCTCATCACTCTGTTCAAATACATCATTTCTCCCTGCATGCATCCTTTCGAAACAAAGAAAAATTTCCTCATGTGATGGCTTAATGGGTAGAAGTGCACCTTTGAACGACGAAGGATAATATCTCAAATTTGGTTGTCGACTACAAATTTGAGATGTTACTCTACGATGTCAGGGCACTTTGACTCAGTCACACATGTTTTATTTTCAAGTAGGAAATTAAATTGAGTCAACTAATTGTCAAAACGTTTCAGTATATGGGGTGAAGTATTGAGTCAGGATCCACTCAATGTTTCATGCAGGTTACTCAGGGTAACGACAATCAGTTGCCTCATATCACCATTCTTGCATCTCTCATCATTCAAAAAAGGGGCATTGGCATTTCGTATCTTGTCTCGCCTCTAAAAAAAAACTAAAAAATCAAAAAAATCATTTTGAATAAAAAGGGGGGGGCATCATTCTTGCATCATTCGCATTGGCATTCCATATTTTGTCTTGCATTAAAAACAACAAAATTATTTAGAATAAGCCACACTTTTCAAGTGGTCATTCTCCACGCATTTGCATCATATTTGCATATCATAATTTGTTCATTCATTCATTGCATAAAATAAAAGTCGTGATGAGAAGCCAGACGTTCTTGCAAAACAATCATCCTTTTTGAAAAAGTTTATCCTTACTTGGTTGCAAACTCAAGGTGTTCCAAGGCAATCAGTTTTTTCAAATCAATAGCTCATTTGCATTTCTTTCAAAAGCACTGCATCTCATCCATTCCATGACAAAAGACTGAAGCAGCTCAAAAAAAATAGTTCATTGTTCTAACTAATGTTGACTCTCTGTGAAGCATTCCTATAGTGAACGTGCTCGACACGTGCAGTTTCTCTTGTTTGAGTTAGTCAGTTTCTTTCCTTGTCATCATCACCATCCAAGTCTAATCCCGCCCCGTCCACCCATAAAGCGCATATTCTCTCCCATCAGTGCATACTTGACTTTTTGGTTCATTCTCACTAACACTCTAAGTCCTCCATGCTTTGAGGCAGTGCAGTGATCACTAACTTTCTTTATCGACATTATATTCCTTTAATGCAAGTCTTTCCAAAAAAAAAAAGAGATAAATGAGAAGAACAAGCTCGCTAGGTTGAAAACCCAAAAAAGGCGACCTAGGCAAAAAGAGCGCCGGTGGATTGAAAACTCAAAAAGCGGTCGAGGCAAAAATTAGGGCATAAAAGAAAATGCAAAGAAAAGAGCAAACACATATAGATAGATAAAGTGTTGTCGGGTTTCTGAAAAATAAGCAATCGAATTTGAAATGAAGGTTGGCCGCCTCCCCACAACCTCAAGAAAATCCAAAATCCAAAATCCAAAAATTCCCTTTCCTACCCACCTTAAGTCAAGAAAGTCCCAGGATATCTCCATCACTCTAGACAAGGATCAATTCCACATCATCTTCATCAGCTCACCCAAGTCCAAAGAAAAGAAAGAGGTCAAAAGGAAAAGAACACAGTCAAACAAAAAGATTCAAAAAAAGAAAATCTCAAAAAAAAAAAGACCAAGAAAAAAGAGAAACAAAAGAAGTACAAATTGTGAGCTGATATATTTCACCATGAAACACCAGAGATCCTTGTCTCCATAAACTTTCCAACACTCTGTTGTATATAATCATATCTCCTTTCATAAAGACCGCAAACATTTTCTTTGGCCTCAACATCTAACCCTCCATAAACCCTCAGCCATTCTACCATGAAACACAAACTTGTCCTAATAAAACCCCAAGCACCTCATCAAACCTAATAACCATTTCCTTCATAAATCATTGACCATTGGCCAATGCCGAATAAGACCCAACAGCCCATCAGCCTCAAACACTTCATTAAGCTCAATCATCCCTTCTCCACAAAACATCACAATCCTGAAAAGTCCATTCCGATCAATAACCGATTTCTTTTGTTTTCTCAAATTGTAACCCTAGGACAAATAAGTTTATCTATTTACGATGGGTTTGCGCAAAAGAAAAAGAAACGATCGACAAAAAGAAAGCCGATCAAGAAAAATCCTCAGAAAAAAGAAACAGTCAGAAAAAAGAAAGCTGACAAAACAATAAAGACTTGCACTCTAAAATGCATTCAAGTTGCATTAAAACAAGGTTTAGTGATCACCAAGTGAGGCTTTCTTTCATACTAAAAGTCAAAACTTTCCTTGCATTTGAGTTTTCTTAAAGAGAACCAAAGATGTGTACTAGGGGCATTTCCTTCACCTCTCACTCCACTCAACCATGGTGAGATTTGTTCATCGTCTATCCCATTCACACACCACCCTCCGTTCATAACCAGTCACCATAACTCTGTCACCTTTCACAACCTCACTCAAAGAAACCGTTTGAAATGTCATTCCAAAGTGGGGCAAGTGCATTCTCATTCCTTCACCTCATTCATTCCCATAAAACCTCAGGGGCAATCTCTCAACTCACTATCCTAAACAAGGCCTCGTCATTCTAATTGGGGCAACTTTGTCTCGTCATGATTGGGGCAACACCAAACTACGTGGGTTGAGACAAAACCCCTTTCATTCCACTTTTCATCCCAAGGGCGAAGTGTTCCCAATTCATCATCTTCTACACCCCTAGTCATTATCACCACGAGACAGAGGCAAGCTTATTCACTCATCAAAAGCGAGGCAGGCGGTCTTGCATCCGCGGTCCTCATGGCGTCGGCAATAATCATATGTCTGTCATCCCTTCCCTTATCATACATGTTTTAAACCAATCCCAAGTTAACTGACTCACTCATTCACATTTGCACTCCTATGCATGCTTACTAGACAATGCTTCAAAGAGAGAGAACACGAGTTAGTCATGCGATATCTAAGATTCAGTCGTCATTGGAAGGAAGAGAAAACAAGTGAGCTTGTTTGTAAATAAAAACCTTGAGAACACCGGAGTTTGAATCAAATTCAATTTTTTTTTCAACAGAATGGTCAATAATCATCTCAATTCCTTGCATTCAAAGTCTTGCATCTCATCATCACAAAAATGTTTAAATACCCCAATCATCCATATCTTATTTTTCGCCTCATGCATTTAGGCGTTCTATTTTGTTTATCATAGTGTCCCATTTGCATCGTGCCGACATCATCATTTCATGAAAGGCAACAAAAAAGTAAGCAACGGATAAAAGCAAAAATCTTCCATCTCATTCCATCAAGCATCAAAGCATTGCGTCTTAAAGAAAGAAAAAGCAAAAACACAAGCACTCCGTAGCATTCAACATCATTGTATCGAACATCAAATCCTTTTCAATAAATGGGGGGCTAAGTCGAATACACATTCGGGATAGTCATCAGGATGCTTGAATTGATCGCTCAAGGATCCGAAAGTCCCTATGCCAAAAAGCAAAAACACGTCATCCCATGTCATTGCATTTGCATCATATTAATGTTTACATTTCATAAAAGGGAAAGAACCAAAGTCCTTGCATCAAAGCATTACATGTGTATCATGCAAGGCAACACAAAGGCTTCCCATGTCATTCGTCATTCCATTATCGTTCATTTCTTCATGCCACTCATCGAAACATTGCATTCACATGCCCGCATTTCATGAAAAGAGAAATAAATGAGCAGAAAATAAAACAAGAGCATTCCATTCATCAAAACATGAATCACTGTCATTGCATCGCACACTTGCATTACAAGTATCAATCTCTGCATCAAACATCAAAGCACTACATTTGCATATTCGCATTTCATAAAGAGCAAAAGAAAACAAGCAAAGAAAAACAAACGATCAGAAAAAGAAGGCTGATCGAAGAAAAAACAATCGGACAAAAGAAAAAACTTGAGTGTTCCACCACATTCATCATTACACCAAAGTCGTAGCATCACACGCACTTGCATAACATGCCCTTGCATGCATGCACCCATATTCCATGTATCATTCCTTGCATCAAGCGCGTATGCGGTACCTCAATCAATGCGGCGGCATTGGCTATTTCAATCAATCAATCAGCGAGATTCGTGAATCCGCCGGGACAAGCGTCCGCTTCAAAAGCGAGACTTCACCTCGTATTCGTTTGCGAGTAAGTCGCCGACCCCATTGGGTCGGTCGAAAAGGATATTTGTGTTGGCCTAAGACATGGCGCGATCTAAGGAAGTATCGAGATCTAGACTTGATATTGTCCCCCCCGGTCGCTCTTGAAGACCACCATGCCCAAGTGCAAACTCGGATCGTTCGCGGTTCGTTAAAAGGCTTTAAGCGACCTCGATGTCGACTTGCGGCGATACCTTCTTTCTTTGCTTTCTTTATCGCTTTCTTTCTTGCTTTATTTCTGCTTTTTTTGCACGAGGCTAGCGCCAATTCATTTCTGTTTCTTTGGCTTCACGAGGTTGGCACCAATTTATTTCTGCCCGATGTCGGCCATCGAGGCCGATACCTTCTTTCTTGCTTTCTTTCTTTGCTTTATTCCTGCTTTTTCTTTGCCGAGGCTAGCACCAATCTATTTCTGCTTTTTCTTTGCTGAGGCTAGCACCAAGTGATTTCCGCTTTCTTTATCGCTTTACGCTTGACTACGAGAAGTGGTACCAAGCTTATTTTCTGCTTTTGTTGGCCGAAGGCTGACACCCATTAAAAAAAAAATCGGGTTTCCCCAAGTGGACAAAATTAGTATTATTTCTATATCTTTATTTCCATTTCACCAGCAAATATGAAAATGCCAATTCATATTTCTCGGCAAAATGTGAAATAAAGAGGGGCAGCTGTAATACCCCAATTTTGTCCGACTAGTTTATAAAAAAAAAACAAAAAATATATTTTGTGTAAACACCCAATTTTAATGGGTATTTTTCTCGTAGTCGAAAAAGCTCAAAAATATGTTTCGTGGTGCATGCACATTGTTTCTAACCAGATACTCATGTTAGTTTTAACGATCTTGCACTTTGTCATTCTCGTGTGTTACGCTTCTAGTCGTACACACGTGTCATTTGGTTCTCGCTAGCAATTCGACGTCATTTCAATTATCATCAGTAGAATTTATTTTGTACAATTATCGCAAGGAAAACTTCTAAAAAAATTGTTATTTGATTTTAATTATTATTTGATTACAAGATTGGATTGCTAGTATTTTCTTTTTTAGAAAGGAAAAGGAGTGTAACATAGTCTCAAAGCAGAAGATGGAAACGAAAAAGTGATAGAAATATCCATTGATATTAGCAACAGACAAAACAAAGAAACTCTCATGTTTCCTTAATGCATTTGCAACCTCTAATTTAGTATCAACATATACTAATCTATCTATTTGTCAAGACATTTGAATCACATTTATACTATAAGCTATATTAAGTGTTACAAAGATCGAAGCAGTTGTGAAACCAATTCAACTTTACTTAATTTCCTACCCCACATGAGAAGAAAGGGGAAAAACAAGTCTAACTAAAGCATTTGAAACTCTTCACAATCTTGTGTATCCTCTAAAAAAAAAAAAAAAAAAAAAAAACAAGGGCAGCCTCTGTTTCATCATTTTCCCTATTTGAGCTAAGCTTCTAATGCTCTTTCATCATGCTCCTTTTTCTTTCACCTAAACAAGTTCTGGCGGTTTGCTTCCCAAATGCACACAAAGTGCAAGTCTCAATCAAGAAAAGAGTCAAGCAGAGGAACCCACCAAAATTTGTATATAGCAGTAGCCTTGGAGAAGGAAAATTGTTGACAGATCCCTTTATACACCAAATCATGAAACACATTGAGCAAATACAAATTAGTGATTCACAGAAAATTGACTATACTGTGCATTAATCCATATAAACTTGCCTTTATATCCCCAGCACACACACACGGAAGCGCGGGGAGGAAAGCGAAAGCAGGGGAGAGGAAAATTTGATTTCAAAAACCTATAGGAATGAGTGAGTGAAGAAAAACGAAATCAGAGTTAAAGGAGTTCAGTTCTTCTCCTTCCCCCAAACAACAACCACCATCACCAAAATCACATCACCATTTAATCTAAAAAAACAGTGTTACAACCAAAGCAAGAGAGGGAAAAGAAGAAACTCACCACTTTCACGGTACGGTCGCCTCCGGCGAAGTCACCGCCGTCACCACCGTGAGCCATCGCCTTCGTTGCAGCCGCCGTCGCCGTCGTCACCATTTCACCGGCGAACTCTTCCCTCGCCGTCTCTCTCTCCGTCGAACTTCCTCTCTCGCCGTTCCATCTTCGTCCCCTTCCTCTCTCTCGCGGTACCCTCTCGATCGCTTCCTCTCTCTCACGGTATTCTTTCTCTCTCTGCCGTTCCTTTTCTCTTCTTTCTCGTTGCTGTTATGAACAATAGTTAAGTCTTGTTTGGGTTTCTAGTGAGACCCGTAATATGCCCATCTTCAGTTTATGCTCTTCTTTTTTTTTGTGGCCCATAATCTCCATTAAACCCTTTGTTAATATTGTTCCAAAATAAACTATTTTGCCTAATCCCATTGAATCAATTCGTTGGATACACCCCCCCAGTTTTTATATATAAAAAAAAACTATTGTTAGCACTCCCAAATTTCTCTATCTCACCCTCTCTCTTTAATGATTCAACACTTTTTTTTGTAGTTTCTATGCTTGCTTGTCATTTTAAGTATGCTTGTTTTTGTGCTTGTCATATGATTAAGTATTGAATTGGTGTTCACAATTTGCTTGCTTGTTTTGATGATCACATTGACTTTGTAATCCGACTTCAAAGTTCAAAACCTTTGTTACTCGTTAGTAACACCTCAAAACCATAGCGCATTCAAATTATACAACAACTTGTTACTCGTTAATGCGTTTACAATCTCAAATCTTTTTCATAATCAAGAATATTTTCAAACGTCAAAAAACCATCTCATAAACCAAAATTAATTCGATTGCGAAAACCTTTTTGATTACCTAAAATAAGAATCAATTATCATTAATGATCACTCGTGCTGTTGCCGTTTGGTTGTTAATGATGATTTTTATTTTCAAAAGAGTTAGTAGCGTGACCACTCTAAACCGTTGTTGTTTGGTCATCGCGAACACTGGAATCAAGAGCAAAACCGATTATCATTAATGGTCACTCGCGTCGTCAAGCGTCTGCATCCAACGGTCAAGATCTAAGCGTCCATATCCAACGCGTCAGGTACGACACTTCTGTCTATAAATAGAGGTACAACCCTTAGTTCCCAGGTACACTCTCATTACGTCCTCATTTTTTATTTACCTCTCCACTTCCCTTTACTAACTTAAGCATCAAAGTGTTTACGGTACGACCACCACAGCGTGGCAAGCGAGCTACCTCAGACCATCGAGGAAAATCTCCAGTCATCCAGACTTAATCTTCAATCGTCCGAAGTCTATCAACAACATTTAGAAGCACATCAACTTTTACCCCGGATCCGGTCATCTTCCAAAGTCTAGGTACAAAACAATGGCGACCATAGTGGGAGTATAATCACTTGCTTCCAAACTTTATCAAGTCTCTATCTTCCGAACTCTATCTCTACTACTCTTGAAGACTCCAGCCAGTTCAGCATTAAAGCTCGATCACTCGAGGCAAAAGTTATAATTCTCGTCCTCCGAAGCGACAAGGTCAATTTCCATAAGGCCCTCGTCAATAGAGACAACCTCGGGCTTCTGCCCGACCCTATCTTCCATGCCGAGGTAAGTCACGTCTTTCACCATCACTAATTCATTTATTGTCTCGTGATTTTAACCAGGTCTGGCTCGTTCCCGAAATGGCGTGATCTTCAACAGAGGCCGCACCTCACCATTTTTCCTCCGCATGAAATCGCCTTTCTTGTACGAAGAATAAAGGAAACCTTCTCATATTATCTTCTTATCTCGAACCTTCGTACTATTTACTCGGACCTCTTATATTCAAGCACAACGCAAGAATCTAATGAATATCAATCTTCTCGACCCCAGGCCTGATGAATTTCCAAGCAAGATCCAACTCTACATGATTCTCATCATCTACGATTTATTACAAGAATGGAATGGCCTTCATCATCTGTCTGAGCTGACATTGTTATCATCACCTCCAGTCTATCTACACAGTGTGATTCTCCCTATCTCTAATCTATCTCTGGATTAACATGGCCCATCCATTCATCTCGGTCTTCTATCTTATTCAAGTGGATTTACGGTCATGCGTGTGCGAAGTCATAAATAGCCCACAAGCGACTCCAATAGATCATTGATCTACGAGCTTATGGCTCCATCAAAGAGTACGAGAAAGAAGTCCACAACGACTTAATCCCAATTTTGCTTCTTGCGAGTCGACCTTCTCTCTAGTCTCTGAGCTGACGAGTTCCATCAGAGACCGAACAAAATCCCAACTTCGCTTCATGCGAGCATGCCTTCCCTCTGATCTACGAGCTTAACGCTCCATTAGAGGCCGAAGAAAGGGGTCCACAGCAACCTCCGCTTGAAGATTGGCGAAAAGGGGGGCCCATAGCGGCCTTCCCATCTTGGAAGTTTGGGGGGCCCACGGCGGCCTTTCCATCTAAGAGCCCAGGGGGCCCGTAGCAGCCTTCCAATCTATGAATTTGGCTCGGACACTTATGCTAAATAAAGGATGGATTATTAATGCCATCAACCTCGGCTATCTAACAATATCGACTATCTAATATACTATCTCGGTATTCAATAAGATAAATTGTCAACCGGAAAAAGGACGGTGCCATTGTTTTTAAATATTGAGGTTGTCCCGGGACATGCCCGAGACCAACCGCAAACATCATTCCAAAATAAAGAAAAGCGGTAAAATCTAGCCCGAGTTCTCCTCGCGCGGTGCTCTTGACCTCCTCGACTTGGGACGCGATCTTATCTTCACCCTCGGGAGTAGCAATGCCGTTGACAGAGGGGGTTTCATTCCCAGCATCAGCAGCCTCTTCATTTCCTTTAACATCTAGAGAAGAAAGGGAGGTCGGCAAATAAATGATCGCGTCGCCCTTCATGATTCGACCATCAACTGCCTTGTGGTCGAGCAAGACCACCATGTCTAAGTAACTCTGGAAACCAAGACGAGCTCCAGGAGCGATCTTGTTCTTCATGTAACGCCCAGATAATTTAATTAATTATTTAATTAAATTATTTCGGTATTTTATGAGTATTGTCGTATTAAAATATTAATATAGTGTTTTATTTAAATGAAGGGAGTAGTGCCCGGCAATTACGGAGTGGTAGGAAGAGGCCCAAGAGCCCAAGCCCAATGACTTAGGCTCCTCGGCGCTAGGTTTAGAGGGGAGCGCCTCAATTGGGAGAAAAAGAAAAGAAAAGAAAGAAAGAAAGAAGAGAGTGCGAAGAGAGAAGAGGAATCAGAGATCAAGAGAGAGAAGAGGGAGAAGGAGTTTCGTTGCTGTGGTTTCTTTGGTGTTTTCGTAGAAAGATCATCGTCTTCGGCAAAACCTAAGGTAAGGGTGGGTTCTTGCTCTATAATAGGGTTTATGATGGGGTTTATGTGGGAGATAGGTCCTAGGTTGTGATTTGATTATGTTTGATGTGCTATTTGATGATTTTGATTGTATTTGTGATGATTATAATTGGTTTTGGTGATTGATCATGATGAGTTTTACTTGCTTATGGTTTACGTGCATTTCGGACACTGTTTTCGTTCTTTCTAAAACTGGTACTGCTTGGTTGATCGAACAATTACGTGGCTGATTGTTTTTGAAAGTATACTTAAGGCCGGTCGTTTTTGTATTTGGTTTCGTTCAATTTGGAGTTGTGTAACTCAAGTTACGAGTCTCCAAAGTAGTCAAATTTCTAGAATCAAGCGTGAGTAGGTTCGGTTTTGCAGGTTTTGTGTTCTCAATTGAACTCCGTTTTGAATGATTCTTGTTTCATTGAAAAGTAGACTTACTTCTCTACGAAATAGGCACTTTGCTTTCACGAAATTTCATTAAGAAATGAGAAAGAAAATTTGGTTGCAAGTTGGGTAAAGAGTCCTGTCCGATTTTGGTACCCCAGTGTAGTGTTTTGAAAAACTGTACCAACTGGATACTTATTTTGAAAAACGAAAATCATAGGTAGAAACTACACTCAGAGAGCTTTCCAATAAGTGGTCGTTTGTTGAAATCCGATGTCGTTTGATATTTTAATTAATTTGCCGAAGTAGGTGCACCTTCTTTGTAGGAATTCAGTGATTGTCTTTGTGTTCTTACTGTGTGGCGCTGTGTTGCATTTTGTGTCTAAAACTGTGTTGTGTTTTGTGTCTGAAACTGTGTTGCATTTTGTGTCTGAAGCTGCGCTGCATTTTTTGTCTAAAACTGTGTTGCGTTTTGTGTCTGAAAATGTGTTGCGTTATGTGTCTAAAACTATGTTGCGTTTTGTGTCTGAAACTGTGTTGCCACTGGGCACCAGTTTGGGTCTTTGACCATTTTATTGTTGATGTTGTTGATGATGATAGATCTAATGACCAAATTATGATGATGATGATGGGTCTATGACCTTTTATTTGATGTTAGTGTTGATGTTGTTGTGTCACTTAGATGGCTATGAATGTTGATTGTCCATGGTGTCGCATGCATTACATGTGCATTATTCGAGTGATATAAGGCTTCGGCCTTCGAGCTATAGATGATGATGATGCTCAAAAGCGACGATATGCCCGATTGGCAAATTTATTTGATGATGGTACCTCATGCATATGCCCAATGTGGGTTGCATTTCATACATATATTCATATCATTGTGATATTTCCTTGGTAGTTATATATATGGATGTGGTAGTTATATATGTATTGATGTGGTTGTGTAGTAGTTGATGTAGTGCCGTACTCTAGTATATTCTCTATCATTTATGCTATTATATTGTTAGAGACTCACTCCTTCTGTTTGAATGTTACCCCTATGCTGGTAACGTGCAGGTAACCATATGTGAAGATTTGACTTCCTTCATATTTGATTCGGTCGTCGCTCTGATACGTAGCACTCAGGGGAGGGGAACGAACACTAGTTATTAGTTGATTTTGCTATTGATTGTTGAACTGTTTTATTGATGATGATTATGACTGTTTTTAATCCGCTGCGTGGTGATAGAGATTACCATTATGTAAACTAAACAGATGTTTTGAGGGTTCGTCCCATTTATGATGTGTTACACATTATGTTTTGATTAAAGAGCAAATTTATTAACGACTCTTGATGTTTATTGAAGTAAATGTAGCATCCCCTTGAGGGTGTCGTGAAAAATGATTTTTTTAAAACTCTGATATTTTATTATAAATTTACCAGTTAGAAACGGGGTGTTACACTTCAAACCGACCTTCTCCTTCTTCAGCTCCTCTAGCTCGGTAGTTTCCTTCAGTATTTTGGTCTTGCTCTCCTCCTTAGTTTTTTCCAGCTCCTCCTCCACCCTCTAGAGGTCGGCCTCCAACTCAGGCATCTTCTGAATTTTCTTGGCCTGCTCTTTGACTTTGTCATGAGCCTCGTTAATTTATTTCTAGACGCCAGACAACTTTTCCACCTTGGCCTTCAAGCGATGATTCTCTTCAGAAATTTCAAAAAAATTACGGTCTCTGAGAGTTTTCAATTCGTGAGCTGTGTGAATCAACTAGCCATTTAAAAATTTATTACGAGCTTTGAACTCAGAAATCTTTATAACGCTTTTGTCTATAAATAGAGGTACAACCCTCAGTTCCCAGGTACGCTCTCATTACGTCCTCATTATTTATTTACCTCTCCACTTCCCTTTACTAACTTAAGCATCAGAGTGTTTGCAGGTACCACCCTCCGACGTGCCCAAGTGAGCTACCTCGAACCATCGGATGCAAATATCCAAGCATCTGGACTTAATCTTCAATCGTCCGAAGTCTATCATAAACATTTAGAAGCACATCAACTTGTACCCCGAATCAGGTCATCTTCCGAAGTCCAGGTACCAAACATTTTCTAAGAGCAATTAAAAGTCATGAGGGACTAGAACTAATGAGAAAAATCATGGCAATCAAAAGTAGGTGAAAATATTTTGAGGGACTAAAAGCAAAAAACTAATATTTTATAGGGGCCAATAACATATTTAACACTTCATTGTTATGTTGTTACTATGTTACTAGAGTGCAATATTCACCATCTTTGTAGGTTTGTGTAGTTCTCCCCTCCCAATAGAGCTTTTGTCACACGCAACATTAGAATTTGAGACCTTAGAATGGGATCCAAACCCTTATTATACTTATATTTTGTAAAAATAAAATGAAAAAATGAGTAATTAGATCATTTTAATTTATGATAATATTTAAAACACATTCTTACATATTTAATGACCCATATTTTATATATATATATATATATATATATATATATATATATATATATATATATATATATATATATATATATGCAATATATTCAATGTATATTTAATGTCATGAGAGGTTTTATGATTCAACTAGTTTTTTTTTTATAGGCATTCAACTAGTTTGTTGAGAGAGAGTCATTTTATGGGTCGTCCTTATGCACATCTCCCCAAAACTTGACAAGTGTATTAAAATCATGAATAACATAAGGATGCACACACCGATGAACTCACCACAACAGTAGCAATTTTAGAGCAAGGTAAGGTTTTAAGTATCATAGTACTCAAACCTTCAGAATATAACCATGGGGAAAAAGAAAAACTCACTTGATTGAAGAGTATTCAAGAATAGGAACCAAGTTGAGCTCTAACACTCCTAAACCAGTTACTATGCGAACAACACAATCAAACAGCCACACATTTGAACTTTGACACTTCTAATCCTTTAAGAAGACCCCAAAGGTACTCCCTAACTCTCCATTTTAACAAGCAAGTTTATTCTTCAAATGAGGATGCACAAATACAAGGGGCAAAATCACCAACAATATTCCTAGCTCTTCTAAACAGCTCCCACACCCTTCAAATTCGATTTTCCTCTTCAAAACCTCTGAAGTATTGAACTAATCTCACATGCAAGCATCAATAAAGAAAGTTTGACTCCAAAGATGCACTTGCGAACCGAAAAATAGGAGTGAAATGAGGTATCTATGAAATTTCAGTTTGTGGGTTGATATGGGGTTTGTGGGATTCCGTTTTTGTGGAAAATTGAGAAGGAATGAAGTGTGTCTTTCAATTTTGTGGTAAATGAGAGTGATAGCATGATTCCTGTTCGGTACCTAGACTACAGACTCGGTCTGAGGCCCAGGGGTACTTGCGTTGTAAATTCCATGAAAGAAAGGTAGAAGTCTTCAGAGAGAAGGGGAGATTTAGAGGCTGAAGATCATGCTCGGCCGGCCCGAGGTTGCTTGAAGATCCATGTCGGGTGGGAGGTACCTGCAAGACACTCCAATGCCCAAGTCAGTATGTGACCGAGATAAAGGGAAAGAGAAAGAGAGAATGAGAGAGTTAGAGCGAAGTGTCAGAGCATGTCTGAGGAATGTATGAGAGACGTGTCCAAAAAACGTACCGTGGTAGAGGGTTTCACCTATATTTATAGAGGAGGGATGTAACACCCCCTTCTAATTAACTACTATTTAATTGATAAAATCAGAGTTTTCGAAACCACCCACAAGAGAGTGATACATTTACTTCATTTAAAAACCAAACAAACATCAATGGCGTAATCCAACAAATAACAGTATGATAATAGCACCACAGTCAAAGGGACGAAGTCCCAACAACACCAGTTTAGGGACATAACAGTCCACATAATCACCACACAGCAGAATAAAACATGTTTCGAATACATCACCAAGTTACAGTTCAACAACTTAAATTAAAACAACTAATAGACTACTCGTCCCCCCAGTGCTACGTATCGAGCAAGACGCCACAACCAGACCGAGGAAGGAAGAACCTTCACTCGGGATCACCTGCACGTTGCCGACATAAGAAGCAACATAAAAAGCAGAAGGGTGAGTCTCTAACACACATAATAGGGTGTATGATAAACATAATGTTAGAGAAAGGCAACTAGAAACACCACTGCTAAATAAACAAACACACATCATCAAGTTATAACACATCAACTCATAATCAACAATAAACATCACCAATCACATGAGTATATGCATGAATGCAACCCAACACCAAGGGTATAATGCATGTGGTACCATCACCGTCATTATTTCGCCATTCGGGCATGTCCGTCACTAATGATATGAAGACCGAAGTCTACAATATCGAGGCCGAAGCCTATATCCGTCCTTTGATGCATATGAGGCATGTGACTCCATGAACAATGCATCAACCACAAACAATCATACCATGTATGAATTGACACCGTCACTGGATTTACCTCCGTCATTTAATCCACCGTCATTACACCGTCATTACACTTACCAAGACACCATCACTAGCTCTATGGCTAACATCAATACATCAGTCAATAGCTCTATGGCTAATGTCAAACTCACCGGACACATCGACACCAAAAGTAGTGGACTAAACTGTCACTACAAGGATCAAACCGTCACATAAGGACTAAACCTTCACTTAAGGACCAAACTGGCTCCACCATTCAGCCACTTAGACGTACTCGGCACCAAACATCACCCAAAATTGCGCCTGGCAGCAACCTGCGCCACACTAGCGTCAAAACAGCACCTCGGCACACTACACTGCACCTCGGTACACTACACTTCGACACACTACGCTTCGATACACCTACATTTCAACACACCTACACCTCGACAACACTAGCTTCGACATACATACACCACACCTCGGTACATCCACACCTCGGTACATCCACACCTCGGTAGATATACACTATACCTCGACAACTACACTTCAGCATCTACACTTAGGTATATATACGTTACACTTCGGTAACTACAAGTCGACACCTACACTTCGACTCACACACACTTACACTTCGTCACTTACACCTCGTCGCCTACACGTCGACTCCCATCTACTTCGACACATCTACACGTCGACTCCCATAAACTTCAACACATCTACAGTTTAGGCAGCTACACTTCGGCTCATATGTCGCTCTAGGCACCTAACCTTCATCTTCCCTCTTACCTTTGATTCTCATACTATGATCAAACTTAAACCACAATCACTACAACACATATTCATTCTAAATTTGTCCAACACACATCAAAGTAATCAATGAAGGTGCCAACACCAACAATAGCGTCCTTGCGCTTAGGGTTCCTTAGATCCCATTTCTTTTCTAGGTCTTTCATATGACCAACCATCAACAACACATACACACATCACAATTTCACCAAATTGACTCAACCACAACATCAATCACACAATCAACAACACAATCAATTCAACAATCATCCTAGAGTCTAACCCATACATAATACTCATCATATACTCTATTATAGGTGAAAGAGAGCCCCCTTACCTCAATAGATTGAAGAACAAGTACTCTCTCCACCAAGACTCCAAGATCCACCAACAAGCAAGCTTCTCTTCCTTGAACTTGAACTCTCCACGCCAATATCTTCTCTTCTTCTTCCTTAAGTTGTCGCACCTCTCTCTTACTTTCTCTCTCTCTCTCACCATCGACACCTAAACTTATATCATGGATATGGGCCTAACTATCATGGGCCTTTATTCACACCTCCTAAATAAAATAAAACTCCAAATTAATTATTTGACTTAATAAAATGTTGTAAGCCTTAAATAACCCAATTAAATACATAATTGAATTATTTTTGGGGCGTTACAACTCTCCCCCACTTAGAATATTTCGTCCTCGAAATTTTACCTGAATCAAACAACTCTGGATATGATTCACGCATCTTACCCTCCAACTCCCAAGTCGCATTCTCACCGGCAGCTCCCAACCAAACTACCTTTACCAAATTGATCTCCTTCCCTCTTAAAATCTTCACTTCTCGGTCCTCAATCCTAACCGGCATTGACTCAACAGTGAGATTATCTCTCACTTGCACATCATCCATGTGAATCACATGAGACGAGTCTGGAACATACTTCCTCAACTGCGACACATGAAAAACATCATGCAAATTCGAAAGATTAGGTGGCAAGGCCACCCGGTAAGCAACCTTCCCAACTCTCTCCAAAATTTGGTATGGCCCAATAAAACGAGGAGACAACTTCTTAGACTTCAAAGCACGACCAACACCAGTCATAGGGGTGACTCTCAAAAACACATGATCCTCGGCTTGGAATTCCAAATCCTTCCTCCTCTTATCATGATAACTCTTTTGCTTACTTTGTGAAGCTTTCATCTTCTCACGAATCAACTTCACCTTCTTAGTGGTCTCTCGAACGATCTTAGGTCCAAGCACCACACTCTCTCCCGACTCATACCAACACAACATGAGTCCCACATCTCCGACCATACAACGCCTCAAAAGGGTGCCATCCTAACACTAGAGTGATAACTATTATTATAGGTAAACTCGATTAATGGGAGATAAGAATCCCACACACCACCATGCTAAATGTAACGCCCCAAAAATAATTCAAGTATTTATTTAATTAAGTGGTATATTGGTTGGTTATATTAAAATAATGATAGGGCATTTGATGTAAATGAGGAGTGGTGGTTAGTAAAAAGTGAGTGGTAATTTAATTAAAAGAGGGAGTAGTGCAAGTAATGGAGGAGGTGTGAATAGAGGTCCATGATAGTTAGGCCCATATCCATGATATAAGTTGTGGTGTCGATGGTGAGAGTTCATTTGCAATCAAAACAAAGAAAAGTCAAAGAGTAAAGTAAGAGAGTAGAGAGAGAGAGAGGTGTGATAGCTCAAGGAAGAAGAAGAGAGGATATTGGCGTGGAGAGCTCAAGTTCAAGGAAGAGGAGCTTGCTTGTTGGGGGATCTTGAAGTCTTGGTGGAAAGAGTGCTTATTCTTCAATCTATTGAGGTAAGAGGGCTCTCTTTCACCTATAATAGAGTATATGATGAGTGTTATGTGTGAGTTAGACTCTAGGATGATTTTTGAGTTGTTTGTGTTGCTTGTTGTGTGATTGATGTTGTGTTTGCTTCACTTTGGTGAAATTGTGAAGTGTGTATGTGTTGTTGATGATGGGTCATATGAGAGACCTAGGAAAGAAATGAGATTTGAGGAACCCTAAGTATCAGGACGTTATTTTTGGTGTAGTCACCTTTGTTGATTACTTTGATGTGTATGTGGGACAAATTTTGAATGAATATGTGTGTAGTAGTTGTGTTTAAGTTTGATCATAGGTGCCTAGGGCGACATATGAGCCGAGGTGTAGTTGCCTAACTGTAGATGTGTCGAAGTATATGGGAGTCGACGTATAAGTGTGTTGATCAATGCATTCTAATGCACTCGTTATAGCTTTTCACTTGGTGATTTTAATTCTTCTCTGTACCTAATTTTTGAGTCTTAGCACGTTTCTAGACTTTGGGTCTTATTGGAGCAGTATAACAATTTATTGTTTAATACTTATTTTTTATTGCATATTGACCCTGGTCTACTCTGCAGGCCATAACTTTGGCTAAGATTATCTGATTGAGGCGTGCAAGCATGCGTTGGAAAGCTAAGGAAAAGAGCTACAAATCTTCTGTTGAACGCGAAACCCAGTTCGGAAGTTTTGAAGGCCAAAACGGCAAAATACCGAAGCACTTTAATGTAAAACGGGTTTCGGGCCAGATATTAGTTTGTTAACGGGTTTTTATCCAAGAACCCATTAAGGGATTAGGTTTTTCGTTTTAGTCTTATAGACTTGGCTGGAGCAGCCGTATTTAACGATCTTACGCATTATCATACACTTTACAAAACTTTTGTGCTCTAACCTCCATGGAAGTCTAAAACCCAATGTCAATTCATTGGTGAGCGGGTGTCATTTGCACGGATTTTGAGGTTTGGTTCTTTATTGTTTATTATAGTCTTAGTTTCTAATTCGTCTCTATCAATTTCGCTTCTGTTCTTAATGGTTGCAATTGCGGTTCTTCTTATTTTGCTTGAATCATTCGAATTCTGTTTTTGCAAAATGCGATTCATTTGTGTACGCGCTTGCTTGTATACAATCTCGTTTCGTAACCTTTGATTATTTCGAGTTATTTGGATGCTTAATTTATTTAATTCGAATAAAAATTGATAGAGGATTGACATGAATTTCTGTTATGATATTGGTTATCTTTGTGAGCGGCGCTTGTCTCGTATCATGACCGATTGAACCCACTATTTTGGCGCTTGCCCAAAATTGTGTGAATTCGTATAGACTAATTAACGCTTGTTCTAGTTAGTTTATATCAATCTAGAATTAGAAATCCTTAGAGACGTTACTTCTTAAAACCTATGATAAATCCAGAAGCACACCACGAAGCCGATGAATTGATTGTCTCTCGCCAATTGCTCCTATCAAATATAAACTTTTCTAAATAAAACCCCCCTTTATATTGTTAATTTTGTTCTTGTTGTTGGTAGTCTTAATCTTAGAGGTCCTTGTGAGACGACCAAGGTTAACTCACCTTGTACTACATTTTCTATCTTAATAATTATTTTGACCCGCGTACGACCGCTGATCATGTGTCGAAACGTAAGTGTCGAAGCGTAGGTGACGAAGCGTAGGTGACGAAGTGTAAGAGACGAGGTGTAAGGGTGTGTGAGCCGAAGTATAAGTGTCGACTTGTACTACTGTGTGCCGAGAAGGTGTGTGCATTGTAGGATGTGTGCGTCGAAGGATAGGTGTGCCGAAGTATGTGTGTGCCGAGAAGAGTGGGTGTGTTGAAGTGTAGTATGTGTACGTCGTAGTATGTGGGCGTCAAAGTATGTATGTGCTGAAGTGTAGTACCAAGGTAAGTGATGGTGAAGTGAGGAAGCATGGCATGGTAGTGTAATCGAGGTGTAATGTATCTAAGTCGAAGTGAAGCTGTCGAGGTGTAATGTATCTAAGTCGAAGTGAAGCTGTCGAGGTGTAATGTATCTAAGTCGAAGTGAAGCTGTCGAAGTGTAGTGTATCTAAGTCGAAGTGTAGTGGTCAAGGTGTAGTGTATATAAGCCGAAGTGTAGTTGTCGAGGTATAGTGTATATATACCGAGGTGTATGTGTTGAGGTAGATGTATCGAAGTGTAAGTGTCGACGTGTAGTGGGTCGAAGTATATGGAAGTCAACGTGTAGATGTGTCGAGGCGTATGTGTTGAGGTGTAGATGTATCAGAGTGTAAGTGTCGTCGTGTAGACGTGATGAAGTGTACGTGTATGGGAGTCGACGTGTAGTTGCCGAAGTGTAGAGTATGTATACCGAAGTGTATTTGCCGAATTATAGATGTATACCGAAGTGTAGTTGCTGAAGTGTAGTTGTAGAGGTATGGTGTATATCTACCGAGGTGTGGATGTACCGAGGTGTAGTGTATGTATGTCGAAGCTAGTGTTGTCGAAGTGTAGTGTACCGAGGTGTAGTGTAGGTGTGCCGAGGTGCAGTGTGGTGTGCCAAAGTGCAATGTGGTGTGACGAAGGTTAGTGTATGTGTGCCGAGGTGCAGTGTGAGTGTGCCGAGGTGCTGTTTTGACGCCAGTGTGGCGTAGGTTGTTGCCAGACGCAACTTTGGGTGTTGTTTGGTGTCGAGTACGTCTAAGTTGATGAATTGTGAAGCCGGTTTAGTCCGTAGGTGACAGTTTGGTCCTTGTAGTGACAGTTTAGTTCACTACTTTTGGTGTTGATATGTCCGGTGAGTTTGATATCACCCATAGAGCTAGTGACCAATGTGTTTGATGTTAGCCATAGAGCTAGTGACCGATGTGTTTGATGTTAGCCATAGAGCTAGTGACCGATGTGTTTGATGTTAGCCATAGAGCTAGTGACCGATGTGTTTGATGTTAGCCATATCGCTAGTGATCGATGAGCTTGATGTTAGCCAGAGAGCTAGTGACCGATTTGTTGATGTTAGCCATAGAGCTATTGATGATGTCTTGGAGAATTAAGTGACGGTGTAGCGACGGTGTGACGACGGTGTAATGGCGGTGGATTAAATGACGGAGGTAAATCCAGTGATGGTGTCAATTCATACATGGTATGATTGTTTGTGGTTGATGCATTGTCATGGAGTCTCATGCCTCATATGCATCAAAGCGAGGAGACGAGCCGGCCTCGATATTGTGAAGGCTTCGCCTTCATATCATTAGCAATGGAGACGCCCGAATGGCAAAATAGCGGCGGTGATGGTACCACATGCATTATACCCTTGGTGTTGGGTTCCATTCATGCATATACTCATGCGATTGGTGATGTTTTCTTGTTGATTAAGAGTTGATGTGTTATAACTTGATGAGGTGTGTTTGTTGATTGAGCCGTGGTGTTTCTAGTTGTTTTTCTCTAACATGATGTTTATCATACATCCTATTTTATGTGTTAGAGACTCACCCTTCGCTTTCTATGTTGATTCTTATGTCGACTAGCGTGCGCAGGTGATCCCGAGTGAAGGTTCCTCCTTCCTCGGTTTGGTTGTGGCGTCTTGCTCGTACACGTTTGCGGGGGCGAGTAGTCTATTAGTTGTTTAATTTAAGTTGTTGAACCTGTAAATTGGTGATGTAGGACTTGCTTAAGAAACCAGGTGTTTTGAGGGTTCGCCCATTTAAGTCGTGCTATGTATCACGCGATTATATTTATTAGTGAAAACTATTGTTGACTAGATTAAAGTGATGTTTTGTGAACGTAACATTCCCTCGAGGATGTATCTTTTAAAAGAAAAACGAATTTTGAACTCTGATTAATAATTAAATTACCGTTGAGTAAAGGGGGTGTTACACTAAAGAACACAAACCCTCAACAAATCCTCTAACGACTGAATGGTCCTCTCTGACTGACCATCAGTCTACGGATGATACGCCGAGCTCAACCGCAACTTAGAACCCAACGCCTCCTGCAAACTCTTCCAAAATTCCGAGGTAAATCTAGGATCTCTATCTGAAACAATACTCGAAGGAACTCCATGAAGCTTCACAATTTCTCGGATATAGATCTCCGCCAATCTAGGCACCGGATATGTGATGTTAATAGGAACAAAGTGAGGCGACTTTAGCCTATCAACAATCACCCAAATTGCGTCATACCCCTTCGCCGTACTAGGAAATCCAATCACAAAATCCATGGAAATGCTATCCCATTTCCACTCCGGAATTTCCAACGGCTGCATCAGCCCTGCCGGCTTCTGATGCTCCACCTTTGACTTCTATTAAGGTGTATCAAAGCCAAACCGAGAGGTTCTATTAGCACTGGGCCATCGGCCCATATCAAATAACCGCCCAAGCTCGGTTACTTGGAGCGCGCCGCGCTAGCCGGTCGAAATTCTCATGACGGTCGGTAACCAACGATGATCGTGCACGTTATCTTTACCTTGTGATACCTGCGGCGATCAGCGACTTGGCGTCGGAGTGTCATTGCAGTACCACCGCGTGCAGCCCGCACCGGTCCTTTCCCTCATTCAACGGCCGTGATCCAATAACGACAACAACACTTTATTGGTCTAAAGCGATCAATTGGCGGCCACGATGGGAGGCCCGAGCGCTATCCTACTCGCCGACTATGGCTCCACGCGACCGGCCCCAGACGCGGGCCTCATCTCGACTGAACCCCTCCGGGCAACATAATCCTCAGCAGCAGACCCGGGGCGTACGTTGCCGTTCATGAATCTCAAGGAAATCCGCGCCAAGAGCCCTCGGTGCGAGCGGCCGCGGACCGATCTAGAGCAGTGCAACCTCCGCTCTTCAACGACTCATGGCCGAATTGATCGAGGCGGGGATTGCGAGAACCATTGCGAGCACATCACTCGGGCCGTCCCTACAAATCTTTTGCAAAACAAGAAACCACTAATCGCAGATAGAGGCGAGTTGATCTCCGTTATGAAAGAGGTCAATTCGGTCGCCCGTGCGGTGAGGCGAGAGAACCATACGCCTAGGTCGCGTCCAAAGACGTAGACGCTGATCGCCTCCTCGAAGGAGCATCACTCGCCGGGGAAGTACTTCCCACCGATCCCCGGCACGACGAACCAGGGCGCACAGGTCGCCCCCAAGCAGGAACGTACGCAAACGCCGTTCCCACTCTTATGACTATGGATACGAAGATTCCAGCTACCGTCCTGAATCTGGTCGCTCGCCCACCAGATATTCCTCCTGCGAGTCGTCCGGTTCCCGACGGTCGAGAAGTAGATCCTGGGATTCACATGATAAGTTTGAAGACTATCGAGATGGAGGGATTAGAGACGTCTCGCAGCGACCAAGAAGGGGTAACAGCGAGCGACCTGGAAGATGCCCTCCTCAACTGCCACCTTTTGGCCAACCTGGAGGATTCTACGGAATGACAGGCAACGAGGCGTGCCTCACCATGCAGCCCTTTGGGTCGAGCGACATTCCGAACGACCATGGACCATTTACCAGAGAGATCAGGCGCTACCGTATTCCAAGAGACTTGAGGAAGTCGCCCAATCTGAAAAAATTTGATGGCCGTGGAGATCCGGCTAAGCATATCCGATACTTCAACAACTATTGCAGCTATAGGGAGTTGGGGTCGACCATGAAATGTCGGCTTTTCCCTCAGTCGTTGGACGGCCGAGCATTAGAATGGTGGGAATCACTACGTCCCAACACCATCTCCTCGTGGGAGGGCCTGATAAGAATCTTCTTAGCCCACTACACAGCCAACCGTTGCCAATACCGGTACGAGGAGCACTTGGACACGGTCGTTCAAGGAGATAATGAAACACTAAGGCAGTACATCGACCGATTCAACACTAAGGCCGAGACTATTCGCGACCTATCTGATAAGGACAAGCTGAAGTACCTCAAACGTGGCATTCGACCGGACCATAGGTTCGCAGAAGAATTCACCCTGAATCACTATCAGGACCTCAACATGTTCCTAAGGCGGGCCAATGATCATATGGCCTACGAAGAAACTCTGGCTGCAAGAAAGGGCGCCCGCGCGCGTCCTAAATAAGATCAGAATAGACCGGCCAAGGGGAAAGAAGGTCGCCGAGACAACAGACTGGACTATAGAGAGAAAAAATACGGCGGCGCGCACTCGTTTGAACACGCCCATTGCCCGGTTACATGGGTGCCAAAACAACGAGTTTGTGGGTGTGAAAGCGGCACGACCCTCTTGTGCTAAAAAGGGGGCACGGCCAGACCAAGAGATCTGCCGCATTATCACAAGAGCGGTGACATGACAAAGCATCGCATGGCCCTAAAGGGCGACATTGAAGACCTTATTCAAAAGGTAAGTTGAGTAAGTATGTGAGTGCAGAAGAAAGCGGCGACCTCGGGAAAAGAGCGGGAGGACACGCATTGCGAGCAGAGAAAGAGGCGTCGTGGTTGCAACGAACGCCCAAGACAAAGATGGATCTGAAGAAGATCGAGACACTCGGCAGTTGAAAGGCCGCAATGTTGCTATGGTAATTCATGGTGGAAACCGCTTTGGATCACGCAGAGATTCCAACAAAGCCACAAAAAGAAAGTGGGATGAAATCCTAATGGTTGGAACGACTTGGCGAGCGACCCGACCTCGAATAGGCCACCCATTTCTTTTGGGGATGAAGACACCTTTCGATGGCAGGACCAACAGCTATGTACCCCTGATAATTTCAGTAGTTATGGCCAATACAGAGGTTCGAAGGATCTTGGTCGACCAAGGGAGCTCGGCCGATATTATGTTCGAAGAGCTGATCAACAAACTGAAGGTAGATCGAAGTGAAATAATCCCGCGAGCCGATCCCACTCATTAATCGGTTTCAGCGGGCGACCACTTATCCCCCGGGGACAATTGAGCTCTTGGTCACATTCGGAGGCGACACGCGAAAGCACCTTGTATAGGGCGGCCGGACGGCGTTCCTTGTACTTCCCATAAAGTCTTGCTACCAATGCATCATCGGTAGACCGACCTTGGGCAAGCTGGAGGCCGTTGCTTCCACGGTGCATCTAAAGATGAAGTTTTATAGCAAAGACGACCAAGTAGTTACTCTCATGGCCGACTTGGAGGCGGCCAAACGAAGCCATTACCTGTATCAGGACATTGGTGGTGAGTTAGACCATGGTCCCAACGCTCAGAGTCTCAGTGAAGGCCACCAAGTTAATCTCGCCGACCTGGACGCTCGTTACGATCCAGATAGCGACCTAGAGGACAATGATGACGACTTAGCCCGAGAGCTAAGAAGCGGTTGAAGAGACCCGAGCCCGTGGGGAATTGATGGACGTTTCACTGGGGATGACCTACGAAGGCGTGAAGTTAGGTAGCGACCTACGAGCAAGTAGTGCAAGACCTCATGGAATGCCTAAGAGAATTTCTTGACCTTTTTGCATGGCGGGCATCTAACATGCCCGGTATTCCTATAGAGATCGCTTGTCACCAGTTGCCGGTCGACAAGATGGCCAAACCGGTCGCCCAGAGAAGGAGGACTCAAAGTGAAGAGAAATCTCAGGCAGCAGCACAGGCCGTAGACGATCTGATAAAGGCCAACTTCGTCGAAGAAATCAAGTACACGACTTGGTTATCCAATGTCTTGCTAGTAAAGAAAAAGAACGGCAAGTGGCGCATGTGCGTCGACTACACCGACCTGAATAAAGCATGCCCGAAGGATGCTTTTCCTGTGCCTAACATTGACAAGCTGGTCGATGGTGCCTCGGGGTACAAACTATTATCTTTTCTGGATTCCTATTCGGGCTATAATCAGATCACGATGTATCCTCCTGATCGCCACAAGACTGCCTTCATGACAGATCGTGGCAATTTTCAGTATAAGATGATGCCATTCGGCCTAAAGAATGCTGGGGCGACATACCAGCGCATGATGAATAAGATCTTCAGGAAGCAGCTCGGTCGAATATCCGAAGTATACTTGGATGATATGATCGTCAAAAGTAAGACCGACCAAGACCACTTGGGCGACCTAAGAGAGATCTTTGAGGAAGCTAGAAAAAATTCACTAAGACTGAACCCAGAAAAGTGCACGTTCGGAGTAAGGGCTGGCAAGTTCCTAGGTTTTCACCTAACAGAGAGGGGGATTGAAGCAAACCGGATAAATGCAGGGCGGTCGCCGAAATGAGGCCGCCTTTACCAAAAAAAGAAATCCAACGATTCGCGGCATGGTCATTTGCTGCGTCGAGATTCATACCGAAAGCGGCTCGCAAATCCCCTTCCTTATTCCGGAGCTTTTAAAGAAGGAGGTAAAGTTCGAGTGGACCGATCAATGCCAGCGAGCGTTGGATGAACTGAAAGAAGCCCTGACCAACCCACCAATCATGACTAAGCCGTTGCCAGGAGAAATTCTGTATCTATACTTAGCAATAACGGAAGAAGTCTTGAGAGCTGTTTTGGTCAGAGAGAACGACCTGAAGCAGAACCCGGTCTACTTCATCAGTAAGGTACTGCAAGGACCGGAGCTAAGATATCAGAGGATAGAGAAATTAGCCCTTGCGTTACTGGTTGCTGCCCGAAGATTACGACCTTATTTCGTAGCCCACCAGGTCGTGGTAAGAACTGATCAGCCGATAAGACAAGTATTACATCGACCAGACCTAGCAGGGCGGATGATCAAGTGGGCAGTTGAACTCAGCGAGTTTGGCATCAAGTTTGAACCTAGGTCGGCCGCCAAGGCCCAGGTATTGGCCGACTTCATCGCTGAAATGACTCCAACTCCAGATGATCGGCCCAGGACGACCTGGATCTTGCATGTAGATGGTTCCTCCAATAGCAGAGGCAGTGGGGCAGGTTTGATCCTAGAAAATTCAGAGGGCCTTGCGGTAGAGGTATCTTTGACGTTCGCCTTCCACACTTCCAACAACCAGGCCGAATACGAAGCTTGTATAGCCGGGCTGCAGCTCGCCAAGGAATTCAATGTCGATCGTGTGGAACTACGCTCAGATTCCTTGTTGGTCGTCTCGCAGATTCAAGAGTTATATGATGCCAAAGACGAAGTCTTAAAGAACTACTTAGCGAAAGTCGAGAAGCGCTCGAAGCACGGCGGCGGAGGTAAAGCACGTGCCTAGAAGCCCGAGAATACTGGTGACATCCTATCAAAATTGGCGAGCACCAAAGCCCCTGGAAACAACAGAAGTTTGATCCAAGAAACTCTAAGTCGCCCGGGCGTCTCCACCAAACCGAGTCAAATGTTGGCCGTGCTGACGGTCGACCAAGACGGCGACTGGATCTCCCCCATTCGAGCATACATCGTGACCGGTGAAGAGCCAGAAGACCCTAAGCAGGCAAAGCTGGTCAGGTTAAGGTCGACCAAGTACTCCGTGATAGAAGGCAAGTTATATCGAAGAGGATTCTCATCCCCATTACTGAGGTGTCTAACGTCGGTCGAAGCCGATCATGTGCTGAGAGACATTCATGAGGGTATTTTTGGCAGCCACCAAGGAGCGCGAAGCTTAGCAAAGAAGGCCTTGAGGGCCGACTATTACTGGCCGACCATGGAGGAGGATGCCAAGAAATTGGTCCAGAAATGCAAAAAATGTCAAGTCCATGCGGACGTTCACATCGCACCAGCCTCCGAGCTACAGACCCTCACCTCACCTTGGCCGTTCGCCTGGTGGGGGATGGATCTGCTAGGCCCGTTCCCACCTGCTCCAAGATAGTTCAAGTTCCTGATTGTGGCTGTAGACTATTTTACAAAGTGGATCGAGGTAGAGCCTCAGCAATTATCACGCCCGGCAAAGGTGAGCAAGTTCTTTGGTCGAATGTTACGGCCCACTTTGGCGATCCTTAGCGGCTAATAACGGATAATGGCACCGATTCGCGACAAGAGGTTGAGAGAAATGTTGGCCGACTTAGGGAGTAAAACAACGTTTACCCGGTCGAGCATCCATGGACAAGCGGCCAAGCTGAGGCGGCCAACAGAGTCATCCTGCGAGGTTTAAAGAGAATACTGGACGAAGCAAAGGGAAAATGGGTCGAAGAACTACTGGTCCGATTACGTGGGCATACTGATCGACCCCCATTCATCGGCCAGGGAGTCGCGCTTGGCCGGTTTATGGAATCGACATTTATTATTCCCATAGAAGTGGGCGAGTTGAGCGGAGAACTTCGAATCCCCCAACAACAATCGATAACGACTGGGCCATACTAGAGGAGTTAGACCTAATCGAAGAACTGCGCACCCAGGCATCACTTAGAGAACAATTAATAAAGCAGAAGGTCGCGACTAGGGTATAGATCGAGTCAGTGCAGAAGAAGGACTTCTCGGTCGGGCAACTAGTCCTCAAAGCGTGCGATTTGGAAACAAGAATGCTCGCCAAGGAAAGCTAGCACCCAATTGGGAAGGTCCATACAGGAGTCGTTAAGAAGGCGACAAGGGGGCATACGAGCTAGAGACCATGGAAGGGGCGACTATCCCTAGAACATGGAAAGCTGATAAACTTAGAAAGTATTATGTCTAAATGTAACGAACAACTTATCAATGAATGAAAGACAGGCAGGCGCTCTTTTTCCCACTAGGTTTTTTACTGAGGCCTGACCTTTGAAATCTGATTTGTACTTTACCTTTTTGCAAAGAATGTATGCCCGGTCGCTCTACATGCCCGTGGCAGAGGAGCGACCGAAAGGCCACCGAAACGAACGTGGGCCGACGAAACGGCCTACAACGAGCGCCACCGAGCTGGCCCAAAACATGTAGACCAACGAATGGTCTATGGCGAGTGCCATCGAATGGCCCAAGGGTTAAGCAATAACCCACAAACGATTGTAGGTCGCCGAACGGCCTACAACGAGTGCCGTCGAACGGCCCAAACCGAGTGTCATCGAATGACCCGAGGGTCAAGCAATGACCCACCAACCAGCGCGGACCGCCGAGCGGTCTACAACGAATGCTTTCGAAAAGGCACGAACTGGTCGACGATCGACCTAAAACGAGAGCCTTCGCAAGGCCCTAAGCAGCGGCCCATAATCGGCCTAAAGTTCGTAAATTTAGAAAAGTACGAACGGATAAGATAAGTAAATCCAAACAAACGAAAAAAGCGAAGAGAAAAGGCATTTCATTACAAAGCGAGGGCCTTGATCGGCGGCGCCGAATATCCAAGCGCTCGGCGGGCCAAAAATATTGATTATGCCCGGAGGCTAGTCAAAGAGTTACAAAAGGTACACCGCTCGCAGGCGGGCTTCAAAACACAACCGTGCGTGGTCGAATAGCGTTACCTGCTTTCGGCGGTTTGCTCGAGCAAAGACAATCTCATTAGCAAGCTCCGGCGACCTCACGTACCTTATTCTCGGATCGGTCTTCTCTTTTTCCAGTCGGCCTTATCTTTTCCGAGGTATCCACATCATTCTTCACCCTTCACACGAGCGAGATAGCTCCTTATTCCTCTTCACCGACTTGGCCTTGTCCTCCTCGGCTTTGGTTTTGGGCGTCGAGGCTTCTTAGAGTTAACGGCTCTTTCCAAATTCCTCTTCACGACCTCAAGGTTGGCAAGGCGGTGTCCCTTTCGGCTCGAGCCTCTGCAAAGAAAAGCATCGAAGGTTATTTAAATCGACCGACAAAGAAGCAAAATCAAAGCGGGCTAGAAATTTAAAATACCTTGAGCTTCGTTTGACATTTCTGTATAGCTTTCCCCAACGCCCATGCACAAGGAAGCCACAGACTACCATGGGTTCCTTCCTAAATCGCTCAAAGTCGACTTGCCTACTAAGCTCTCAATCGAGGCAGCGGGAATCTCACCATCGGGAGCCTCGTGGATATGCTCGAGAATCTTTACTCTGCTCCGTTTGGGGGTTCGAGCGTCCTGGTGTGGAGGGGACCGGCCTTTGGAAGCCGTTTTCTTTCCTTGATTTCGGGGGGTCTGCGGCATCTTAGGCGAGCCATCCAAGTCGACTACTTTGGGATTTGGGGAGGGAGGAGAGAGGGCTTTGATGAGGATTTCAAGGCCAAATTTTCCGATTCAGCCCCAAGCTTTTCTGCCATTTTTCCCTGCAAAATAGAACGATTCAAAGGTTAGGCGGAACGATCAATGACCAAATTAAAAAGATGAGTTTGAAAACAAACCAAGCTCGGCCTCAAAAGCACGACCAACGAGCAGTGTTAAAGGACGACAAGGTAAGTCGCCTTTAGGATCAGGGGGC
Source organism: Oxytropis ochrocephala (assembly GCA_020916435.1). Taxonomy (NCBI): domain Eukaryota; kingdom Viridiplantae; phylum Streptophyta; class Magnoliopsida; order Fabales; family Fabaceae; genus Oxytropis; species Oxytropis ochrocephala. The sequence continues at coordinate 50,204,531 of CM037092.1, read as the reverse complement.
GTAAGGCTCGACAGTGTCTTAGTTATCCGCAGAGACTCCAGGTCGATTGCGCTTAAATCCTTGGTGGTGTAAATGTAATCACCGGGCCGCCTAAAGAAATGAGCCTCGTTCCACATGATTGGTGTTCACGGGTGTATCGGCAATTATGAGGATCGCCAACAAACAATTGGACTGCGGCCCGACCCATCACGATCGGCCCGACACGCCGCTTGAGCGCAATTCTCGCCGGCCGAAATTCTCGCATAGCGGTCGGACATCACTTTGTATATATCGCCATTCGCACATGGCATCAGTGCGTTCTCTAACCTTGTGCTATCTCGCGCGGCGACCTCTCACTAGATCGTCGGAGTGTCTTTGCGAGTACCACCCGAGGTGTTGTAGCGTGAAGCCGGACCTGTCCTTTCACCCATTCTACGGCCCGGCCCATAGAGCGAATCAATCAACACTTCAACTCTTCATTGGTCAAATACGATCAATTGGCGACCACGATGGGAGACCCGAGCGCTATCCTACCTATTTCATGGCTCCACGCGCGACCGGCCGGGCACGGCGGCCACTTCTCGACTCAATCCCTCCGGGCAGAACCAGCAGCAGACCCCGGAGGGCGTGGCCGTTACAGCGTTACAGTCCACGAATCTCAAGGACTTCCACGACAAGAACCTTCTGTGCACAACGGTCGTGGACCGGTCATCCAGCAGATCCATCCGGCCGTCCCTCGAGACCTACCGCCCGAGCTGATTGAAGCGGGCATCCAGGAACCTCTGCCGGACCATGTTACTCAAGGCCGTTTTGCGAGATCTTGCAAAACAAGAATCAGTGATTGCAGCATCGAGATGCACTCATCTCCCGGTATGAAAAGAGGTTCGATTCCGGCCGCCGGCGTGCGAAGACGGAGAACCTTCACTCGCCGCCGGCCGCGCGAAGACACTCCCCTCCTCGCGAGGAGCATTTCACGCCGAGAGAGCACTACTCATCATTCTCCGGCGGAAGAAGAAGGCACGCAGTCGTCGTCGCGGCGGAAGCGCGTGTGAGCGCCGTTCAATGTCCGATGACTATGAAGATTCCGGCTACACCGCCCCGACACCGTCGCTCGCCCACGAATACTCCTCTAATGAGTCGTCAGGGTCACGCGTCGGTCGAAGCGAGATCTTGGGATTTCGTGAAGAGCCGGAAGAGTACAGAAATGGAAGAATTAGGGGACGTTTCGCGTCGGCCTAGGAGAGGCCAAAGCGGCGACCCGAAGGCCTCTCATTTCACCGCCAACCGCCCATCACGGAGGATTCTATGGAATGCCGGAACGCGAGGCATGCCTCACAATGCACAACCCTTTGGGTCGAGCGGCGTCGAGAATGAGCATGGCCCGCTCTCGAGGGAGATCAGCGTTATAAGATTCCGAGAGATCTCGCAGCGCCCAACCTCAACAAGTTTGTGGCCGAGGTGATCCGCACAAGCATCTCCGTTACTTCAATAATTCACCGCTGCTCTGAGGAATTGGGACCGACCATGAAATGCGAGGCTTTTTCCCCGTCGTTGGGCGCCGAGCGTTGGAATGGTGGGAGTCTTTGCGCCCAATACCATCTCCTCGTGGGACGACTGATTAGAATATTCTTGTCTCACTACACTGCCAACAGGTGCCAATACCGATACGAGGAATACTTGGACTCGGTCGTTCAAGGTGAGAATGAGACGTTGAGACAGTACATCGACCGGTTTAACACTGAGGCTGAGTCTGTTCGTGACTTGTCAGACAAGGACAAGTTGAAATATCTGAAGCGTGGTATCCGAGCCAGGACCACCGGTTCGTTGAAGAGTTTACGTTGAATCATTACCAGGATCTCAGCCACTTCCTAACAAGGGCCAACGTCCACATGCAGTATGAAGAAACTCTGGCAGCAAGAAAGGCCGTCCGCGCACGACCGAAAGAAGAAAACAGCAAGCCGGCCAAAGGGCATGAAGGTCGCCGCGACAATCGGCCTGACTTTCGAGACAAGAAGTTCGATCATCGCACTCGCTCAACACCTCCATTGCGCGGATCTACAAACGAGTGTCGAATAATGAGTTTGTGGGAGTTAAGCGGCTGAACCCCTCGTGCTCAAAAGGGGGCACTGACCAGGCCAAAAGATATTGCCGTTACCACAAAAGCAAGGGTCATGATACCAATGACTGCATGGCCCTCAAAGATGATATTGAAGAACTGATACAGAAAGGTAAGTTGGGAAAGTATGTGAGGTCGGAGGAAGGCGACCGGCCTCAAGAGAAGCCAAAAGAAGCCGATCCAGACAGAGGAAAGGGCGGCGGCCATAGAGGGCACCAAAACAAGGATCGTCGAAGATCGTGACACTCGGCAGTCCAGAGGCCGTAATGTTGCGATGGTTATTCATGGTGGGAACCCCCTGGATCGCAGGGAATCTAATAAAGCCACTAAGAGAAAGTGGGACGAATTGTTGATGGTCGCATCCACCTCAGCACCACCACCGGTCTCGAGCAGACCTCCCATCTCGTTCGATGATAGCGATCTATACGACGGCAAGCCTAATAGCTATGTTCCACTGGTAATCAGAGCCGTTATGGCAAACACGAAGTGCGAGAGAATCACGGTCGATCAAGGTAGCTCGCCGATATCATGTTTGAAGGCTTGATCGACAAGATAAAGGTTGACCAAGGCGAGATAATTCCCGTGCCGAGCCTACTCCTCTAACGAGAGGTTCAATGGGGTGACGACCTATCCGTTGGGAGCGATCGGTGATGATGGTCACGCGTTTGGTGACGACAGCGGGGATAGTACTGCATGACAGGCGGTCGGGACGGCGTTCCTTGTACTCCCCCCTCAAATCTCGCTATCAATGTATTATTGGTAGGCCGACTTTGGGTAAGCTAGAGGCGTTACATCGACGGTGCATCTAAAAATGAAATTCTATAGCAAGGACGACCAAGTAGTTACCCACGGCGGCCGACCTTGAATCGCCAAGAAGAAGCCACGCTCTATACCAAGAAATATGTGACGAGGTAGATCGTGGCCCGAGCGTTCAAAGCACTAGTGAAGGCCATCAAGTCAATGTCGTCGATTTGGATGCTCGGTATGATCCGGATAGCGACCCGTAAGACAATGATGGTGATTTGGCTCGAGAAGCGAAGCACAGTGATAAGACCCGAGCCTCATGGAGAGTTGGAAGGCGTTCAAGCGGGTGACGACCCATCCAAAAGCGGTGAAGCTTCGGTAGCGACCTACGAGCAAGTGAAGCAAGATCTTGTGCGATGCTTAAGAGACTATCTTGACTGTTCGCATGGCGTGCATCGGACATGCCCGGTATCCCTATCGAAGTGGCTCATCATCAACTTTCCGGTCGACGAAGGAAGGGTCCGGTCGGCCGCACAAAGAAGACGCACTCAAAATGAGGAAAATCTCAAGCCGCAGAAAGGCCGTTGAGGACCTCATAAAGGCAAATTTTATAGAAGAGATCAAATACACGACACTGGCCGTGTCAATGTCGTGCTAGTTAAAAAGAAGAATGGAAAATGGAGGATGTGTGTGGACTATATCGATCCGAGCGGGGCATGCCCGAAGGATGCCTTTCTGTGCCCAACATTGACAAGCCGGGTCGATGGTGCTTGGGCTACAAACCATCTGTCTTTTACGGATGCTTACTCTGGATACAATCGGATCACGATGTATCCGCCCGATCGGCACAAGACGGCGCTTCATGACCGATCGGGAAATTTTCAAGATACAGGTGATGCCGCCGATCGAAGAAACGCTGGAGCGACCTACCGGTAGCATGATGAACAAGATCTTTAAAAGACAGATCGGTCGCATCTCGGAGGTGTATCTAGAGCGACATGATCATCAAAAGCATAGCCGACCCGGACCACGTGGCGACCTCGAGAGAAATATTTGAAGAAGCTAGGAAGAACTTCGCTCGGACTTAATCACGAAAAGTGTACCTTTGGAGTGAGGGCGGCGGTTCTTGGGTTTTCACCGATCGAAAGAGGATAGAAGCAAACCACGAAAAGTGTAGAGGCGATCGCCGATATAGAGCGCCCACGTCGAAAAAAAGAAATACAACGATTAAATGGTATGGTGGCGCTCCATCCGATTCATCCCCAAAGCGGCTGCAAGTCGCTTCCAATCGTTTGAACCGCTAAAGAAGGAAGTGGATTTTGAGTGGACCGAGCAATGCCCGTGAGCATTGGATGAGTTAAACAAGCCTTGATTAGCCTTGCGCCGATCATGACCAAGCCGTTTCGGGCGAGGCGTTATATCGTACTTGGCCATAACGAGAAGAAGTTCTCGATCTTTGTGCTAGTTAGAGAAAACGATCTAAAGCGAGAATCCGGTCTATTTCATAAGCAAAGTACTCCGAGGCCCGAAAGTGAGATACGAGAAGATAGAGAAGTTTGCCCTTGCACTCCTAATATTTGCTAGAAGGTTGAGACCCTACTTTGTGGCCCACCGTGTCGTGGTAAGGACCGACTGACCCTATCGTGCAAGTCCTTCATCGGCCGGACACTGGCGGGAAGAATGATAAAGTGGGCGGTAGAACTCGGTGAGTTTGGTATCAAATTCGAATCGAGATCGGCCGCAAAAGCTCGGTGTTGGCCGACTTTATAAGCGAAATGACTCTACTCCGGAAGATCAAAGCCGAACGCGACACGGATCTTGCACGTAGATGGGTCGTCTAATAGTAAAGGGAGTGGAGCCGGCCTAGTCGGAAAATTCTGAAGGCTTTGGCCGTGGAGGTGTCTTTGACTTTTCGCTTTCCATACGTCCAATAATCAGGCGAATATGAGGCGTGTATAGCGACTGCGGCTACTCGCCGAGACTTCAATGTTGACCAAGAGTTGAACTCGGATCAGATTCCTTGCTCGTAGTCGCAGATCAAAGAATTGTATGATGCCAAAGATGAGCGTCTTTGAAAAGTTATCTAGCAAGAGTGAGAGAAGCTGCCAAGCGGTTCGGCCGAAATGAAGTGGTACATGTGCCTCGGACCGAAAATGTTGAAAGCAGATATCTTATCAAAGCTTGCAAGCACCAAGACTCAGGAATCATCGAAGTGTAATTCAAGAAACTTTAAATCGGCCGAGTGTGTCGACCAAGCCAACCGATCACCGGCGTTCTTTGTGTCGATTCCGATTCGATTGGATCGCCCTATCCTAAGGTACATCGTGGAAAGGCGAGGAACCGAGCGACCAAAAGAGCAAAGTTGAGTCGGGGCTCAGGCGACCAAATACTGTTATAGAAGGAAAGTTATGCGAGAAGAGGATTCTCCTCTCCATTGTTAAGATGTCTTACGTCGGCCGGCCCGACCATGTCTTTGAGGACATTCATGAAGGTGTTTGTGGAAGTCACCTGGCGCTCGTTCCATAGCAAAGAAGGCCCTCGGGGCGGCTACTATTATTGGCCGTAACCATGGACGAGGATGCCAAGAAACTCGTTCAGAAGTGCAAGAAATGCCAAGTGCATGCTGATGTCCACATTGCACCTTCCTCAGAATTACAAAGTCTGGTCTCACCTTGGCCGTTCGCCTGGTGGGGCATGGATCTGCTAGGCCCGTTTCCACCTGCTCCAGGCCAGTTCAAGTTCTTGATCGTGGCAGTAGATTACTTCACTAAGTGGATCGAGGCCGAGCCGCTTGCAACAATCACATCGGCCAAAGTCAGTAAGTTCTTCGGACGGTGTGTGCTAGCCCGTTTTGGGATCCCCCAGCAATTGATAACAGACAACGGCACCCAGTTCACAGACAAGAGATTCAGAGAAATGTTGGCCGACTTAGGGGTGAAACAGCGTTTCACCTCGGTCGAACATCCTCAGACTAACGGCCAAGCCGGGCGCCACCGTGGTAGTCTGCGTGGTTTGAAGCGGCATCGATGAAGCGAAGGAGGGAACTGGTCGAAGAGTGCGATCCGTTACGTGGGCCTACTGACGCACGACCCCATTCATCGGCCAGGGAGTCGCCTTCTTGATTGGTGTACGGAATCGATCTTTGTGATACCCATAGAGATGGGCGAGCTGAATTGGAGGACTTCAAACCCCCCTACAGTGGTTGACAACGACCGGGCTATCCGAGAAAGTGGACTTAATTGAAGAAGCTGCACCCAAGCTTTCGCTAAGAGAGCAATTGATCAAGCAGAAAAGTCGCGGCCGGTACAACGCTCGAGTTCAAAAAGAGAGAATTCTCGGTCGCCACTCGTTTCTAAGACGGGCCGGACGTGGAAAAACAAGAATGCACGCCAAGGGAAGTCGGCACCAAATTGGGAAGGTCCGTATCGAGTCATCACGAAGACCGCAGCGGGGGCATACGAGTGCAAACCATGAATGGGCGACTATCCCGAACGTGGAATGCGTAAAAGCTTAGGAAGTATTACGTTTGAATGTAACCAAGAATTTGAATGTAATAACGACCGACTTATCAATGAAAAGCGATGCAGCGCTCTTTTTCCCATCGGGTTTTTTACAGAGGCGACCTTTAAAAACATGATGTATCCTTTACTTTCTTGCAAGAATGTATGGACCGTCGCTCAAGATTGCCGTGGCAAAGGAGCGATCGAAGAATTATCAAAGTTGCTTAGATCGTCGAAACGATCTAAATCGAGCGACCGTCCGAAACGGTCCCAACCGAAGTGCCATCGAAATGGCCCGAGGGTTAAAACCCATGAACCTTAGATCGTCGAACGATTCGAATCGAAGCGACCGTCGAAGCGGTCGCAACCGAGCGCCATCGAAAATGGCCCAACAAACAGCTAGGTCGTCGAAACGATGCGCATCGAGTGCCATCGAAAATGGCCCAAAGGTTAAGTAATAACCCCTTCGAGGTAGGCCGTCGAAAGCGATCTACCTTAAACGCCATCGAAAGGGCTCGATGTAGGAGGTCGCCGAGGCGATCCAAGGCCCGTTGGGATATTAATTTATCAAAGAATAGATGCTTTCAAAGTAAAAAGCGCAGTGACGACAAGAATGGTCTTAAAGCTCAAAGACTTAGAGAAAAATAAACATACAAGGCGCGCGAAGAAAAGCGACCAACAACGAGCGCTATCGAAGTGGCACGAAACGGCCGCCGAGCGGCCCACAAATTCAAAATGAACAAGGTGAATAAATGCAAGAAGTACGCAGAAATTGCAACATAAATTCAAAGCGGGCATAAATGAAAAGCAGATAAAGATTGTCATTACAAATATGGGACGCCTTGGCCGAAGCGCCACGCATTCAAAGAACCGCACGAGGCGAGAAATTATCGAGCAGAAGGCAAGTTAAAGTTACAAAATTACACCGCTCGCAGGCGGGCTTCAAAAGATAATAGTGGCCGGGCGGATGACGTTGCCACCGCTTCGTCATTCTCGCGAGCAACATAATCTTGTTATTTTCAACATAGTGCGTGGGCTTGATCATCTTGTCATCGAAGTTGACCTGCAGATCGGTATTCAACACCCGCGCCTGGCCAAGAGCGTTGTAAAATTGCTCGATCGCAGACCTCGGCCCGACCTTGGCCACCATTCGGATCTTCTCCTGCAGCTCGGCGTTTACGGCCTCCAATCTGGCCTTCTCTTTCTCGACGGATTCAAGGTCGGTTTTCAAACTGTTCACCTGGCCGGCAAGCTCCTTGTTCCTCTTTGACAGCCTGGCCCGGTCATCCTCCCCCCGTTTGAGGGCTTCCTTCTTCGATTGGAAGAGCTTGTCGTATTTCTGCTGCGGGCCAACCAAAGCCTTGCCCTTTCCTGCGAACCAGTCGAAGGTTGGTTAGTCGATCGAATAAAGGTAAGATAGAAATTACAAGACTAAGAAAGTGAAATTACCATCGATTCGGCCACCGGCTCGCCATGACTTTATCGACCCCATACAAAGAGAAAGCGCAGAGCGCCATGGGGCTTTCTTCGGTTACTCCTCCGGATCGCCGCACTCAAGCTTTCGAGTGGATGATGGGAACCTCCTCCGTTGCGTGAGCCGGGACCGAACGCCACGCTTGGCCCGGCAGGTGAGCGATCGAAGCGGGAGGAGGCGGCCGAGGCTCGCCGGCCGGCTTCCTCCCTTGGCCGCCCAGGGGTGTGGGGACTTGTTCGAGATTACCCCGGACCGAGAAGAACCGAGGTCCACGAGCCCTCGCTTCGGGCTTCGAGGCGGGGCGGAAGCGGCGAGTTCGATTTTTTAGGACATCCTTTACGCGCAAAATAACGAGCCATGGGTTAGAATAACATATTGACAAGGCCTACAAAGAAGAATATAAAGAGAAAGCTCGGCGGACCAATCTCGGCCTCGGATCTTTCGCCGTGCAAGACGGCGGGTCGGCAAGGTATATCGCCTTTAGGATGCAGGCGCATCATGCCGCCAACGCCTTAATCATCTCCAAAGATTCCGTGTCGGCCTCCCCGCATCGTTGACGCAGAATAAATGTAGTCGCCGACCTCAGGAAGAAGTGGGCTTCGCTCCACATGATTGGGAAGAATGGGGGACCGAGCATCCCATCCGGTGGATCTCGAAATGGCCATCCCGGCCTCCTTGGTTGGAACGACCTAAGTAGTGGCCCTCCGGACCGCACCGAGCGACTCTTGGAAAGCCTTGAAGAATCGATGATGAGTCTTCTGCATTTTGAAGGAGACCTGCTCCCCTCTTCTCTTTGTTCGCTTTCTCCCAGCCAGCCTTGAGCTCAAAGAGAGTGAAGAAGAGCATGATCGACACCGCCGACCAAGCTTGGTTAGCAAGACTTCAAAGGTCTTCAGAAACGCCCATGCGTTCGGATGGAGCGAGAGAGGCGACCCAATATGGACGCAGCGTCCGTTGGAACTCGGTGAAAGGAGGAGCGATCTTCATTTTCGACCACGATCCGGTACATGGTGAACTTCAAGAACTGGGAGTAGGTGGCGATATCTTGGCCGTCTTTCATACCCCTCACTCTCCAGCCTGGTGAGTCGGCGAAACAACGCTCAATGTCAGGCAGGGCGTAATGATCGACCGTCGGCGATACTCCGTGCGCGCCGAAGAGTGTCGGAGACCCAAGACATATCGAGAGGGTCTCGGGCTATATCGAGGTTGAACATCGGCCGCTTCTTCATTCGACCCTCCTTCGTTGTTGGCCTCCTGGCCTGAGAAACTAGCAGCGGGCTGGACGATCTCTTCATTAGCCGCTTCACCTCGGCCGTCTCCGGCATCAGGCATAGCCTCGTCCTCGACACAGACGGCTCCGGTTCTCATCATCATCCGGTCGATCACCTGCGACATACTCATCTTGTTGAGTCGGGGCATCGGCCCGACGGTGGTGTAGAGTTACTCGGCCCGGACGGTAGAGTGAGCGAGAAGAATGGGAGCTAGAGTTGGGGCTGCTTCAGAGAAATCTTGCTCGAAGAATCAGCCTTTTGTCATCGAAGACGACTTGGAGTCCGCCTCGGGGCATTGGGCTCGCCCGGCCTCGACATGTATGTGGCGAAGGGACCTGGGGCGGTTTTTAGGATCTGGGCGATTAATTTTGTCCGTGGCACACAAACACTGTGATAAAGGGATCGAGTCGGTCGATCGAGCGGCGGCACTCATGAGAGGGGCGAGCCGCCATCCTCGACGACACCCCCTATCACGAGGCGTGGAAAAGCACAAAATACTTTGAAGAAAAACTAAAGTCTAGAAAGAGTAAAAGAAGCGATCGACTTCGTACCTTAGCGGTGTTGAAGATCGGTCATAAGCGGATGAAGCGACTACAGATGCGAGTCGGCGGCAGACGAGTCGATCGGCCGAGTGAGCAAATCGAGAAAGTGTGAGATATGAACTCGTCTCGAAGGGGTATTTATAGTGAAGACCCATGGCGCGCGAAGGGGCCGGGAGGCGAAGCGCCGCAACGCGTTTCATCTTCTAGCCAATGGTTGTCTCCGCACAACCTCGGAAACACCAAACGTCGCGTCTTCAATGTCGGGAAAGACCAACCGTCGCGGCGTACCCGGCCGACGGTTGGCGAAGCGGCCGACAGCCCACAAAGAAAAGCAAACGGCCGCGTCCGTTTCATCAAGAGAACCGCTCCACGGGGGCATCGACCAAGCCTCGACCGCTCTTGCGACTCTAGGCTTGGGGGCAACTGTTCTCGGTGTATCGGCAATTATGAGGATCGCCACGGCAATTGGACTCGCGCCCGGCCCATCACGATCGGCCCAACACGCCGCTGGGAGCGCAATTCTCGCCAGGCGAAATTCTCGCATAACGGCCGGACATCGCAGATATATATACGCCATTCGCACATGGCATCGTGCACGTTCTCTAACCTTGTGCTATCTCGCCGCGGCGACCTCTCACTAGATCGTCGAGTGTCTTTGCGAGTACCACCCGAGGTGTTCGGTAGCGTGAAGCCGTGGGCCCGGTCCTTTCACCCATTCTACGACCGGCCCATAGGACGAATCAATCAACACTTCAACTCTTCATTGGTCAAGGTACGATCAATTGGGAAATAAGGTTCACCAAGCAATCCATCAGGTTGGGTCTCAGCGATAGCCTGGGCAGCCTCCTTGGTCGGAACGACCCAGAAGTAATGACTCTTCCATGCGGCGCCCAGCGACTCTTGGAACGCCTTGAAATACTTGTGATGAGTCTTCTTAGTTTTGAAGGATACCTGCTCCCTTTTCTCTTTGTTGGCCTTCTCCCTAAGCCAACTCAGCTCAAAGATTGTAAAGAACAACTGGATTGATACCGGCCTATTGAGCCAGCCTAGAAGTACCTCGAAGGTCTTCAGAAACGCCCACGCATTTGGGTGCAGTTGTGATGGGGCGACCCCATAGCACAAGACATCACGCTGAAATTCACTAAAGGGTGGGACGATCCCCATCTTCTCAAACACGATCCGGTGCATCGTGAATTTAAGATTCTCGGAGTAGGTCGCAATATCCTCCCCGTCTTTCATGCCTCTAACCCTCCAGCCCAGCAAGTGTTTGAAAAGGCATTGTGTAACACCCCCTTACTCTTAAATAGTCTAATTTATAAAATCAGAGTTCAAAAATCGTTTTTCTTTTTAAAGATACATCCTCAAGGGAATGCTACGTTCATCAAACATCACTTTCACTTAAAATATAATACTTTTCAATTAATAATATATAATTGCATGATACATAGCCTTGAGCTTAATGGGCGAACCTCAAATTCTACTACAACAATTTATTACAGGTTCAACACTAATCTTAAACCACTAATAGACTACCCGGCTCCCGGTTCCGACGTCACGAGCAAGACGCCACAACTAGAATGAGGGAAGAAAGGACCTTCACTCAGATCACCTGCGACATCACCTGCTTGTCGCCACGAGCGAGCAACATAAAAATGCTAGGGTGAGTCTCTTTTCATAAATAATAAAATGTATGATAAACATTATACTAGAGAAAGACAACTAGAAACACTCCGACTCAACCGACCACACACCACGCCAAGTTAAGACACACCAATCCCTAATCATCAACAAACACCAAATGTGCATGAGAAATATGCATGATGCGAGACCCATACTTCGAGTGGTATATGCATGATGGATCCATTAAGACCGAAGTCTTCTGCTATCACCTTCGGACCGAAGTCCTTAGGACCGAAGTCCTCTGCTATCACCTTAGGACCGAAGTCCTTAGGACCGAAGTCCTCTGCTATCACCTTATGCTTATGATTTATGCGACGCCATGAACAATGCATAACACACAACATATACATTATTCAATTAAATCATAACACCATTCCAGTAACTCACCAATTAGACCGCAGCCTTTATTCATAAATAGGACCTAAGTCCTCTGCTCACCTCTAGGACCGAAGTCCTCTGCATCATCAATAGGACCGAAGTCCTCTACTCCTCAATAGGACCGAAGTCCTCTGCTCATAACCCTAAGGCTAACATCACTCAGACATCATCACTGCACTAAGGCTGACATCTCTACATCGTCCAATAGCTCTATAGCTAGCGTCCAACCCACTGGACATCTCCACACCTCATTCCCTAGCTCTACAGCTAGCGTCCAACCCATTGGACACTTTGTCCCCAAAGGTATTGGACTACACAGTCACTACGAGGACTAAACTGTCACCTAGGGACCAAACTGTCACCTAGGGACCAAACGGACTACCTCAAGTCAAACACTTAGGCGTTATTAACACCAAACAAAGACTCCCCGGTTGCACTGGTAGCGCCGCTAGCGAAGCGTGGCTTCGCGACAAAGAACTCGGCACACTCTTCTGGAACCTCGGCACACTCTCCTGGCACATCGGCACACTCTCCTGGCACCTCGGCACACAGGCACTAAGCCTGCGGGCCTCGCAACTCACGCTCGGCATACTACACTAAGCGCCACCCGCAACTCGGCTAGCTTGCACCTCGGTAGCTTTACGCTACACGCCCGACCCTCCACCCGGCATAGCTATGCTACACCTCGGCAACCACCAGCCGTCACCCACAATGGGACTTAACTACCTTTACGTATCATCGCCTATACCGTACCCCTCGCCTCGTCCCCTATAATCCGCCCACTTACGCTGTAGCACTTACTTTCCTCACCGATGGTTCTACACAGACGACTACACCTATGTGTATAATCACACGCTACACGCCGGGCTGACCACCCGCGGTTTACCTATGCTATGCCTCGGCAACACCGAGTCGACACCCACATTGGGACTTAGCCATACTTTACACCACGTGCGTCTCTGTTGCATTACTCACCCTCGGTACTAACCACCTCGGTTACTCTTAGAGACAACACCTTATCACCATTCAACTCGGCTACCACTCCTTGGTCACTCGTAAGGACATTACCTCGTCACCACCCATCTCGGCTACTACGCCTTAGTCACACTTAAGGACAACCCCTCATTACCCTTCACCTCTACACTACGCTAATTCGGTTTCTCTAAGGGATAACACCTCAGATCATTCACTTACGATTCAACCCGCTTTATGGGTAGGCATCTACACCTCGGGATTCCACCACAACTTGCTATGCGCCCTAACCTTCCTCTTTTCTTCCCTTATCTGGTTTGCTCACTATAATCAAGCTTAAGCACAACTTCTACGCAAATACTCCTTCAAACTAGTCTAACTCACTAGGAACTCCACGTAGGTGACAACGCCAACAGCCACTCACTGGGACTGAGGGTCACTCAGCTCCCATTTCCCTCTTAAGTTCCCCATACGACCAACATCACCCATAATCCAACCCAACTTCAACAGAGTGAAACAGAACACAACATCAACACACATAAAACACAATGTAAAGCTTGCTCAAGATCATTTTAGAACTTAACTCACACCTAATACATATCATAAAAACTAGTATGAACGAAAAGATAGCCCCCTAACTCTCCGATCCATCAACGATCGCCTCTTCCTTCGTGGATTCCTAGCTTCCTTCTACGTCGAGTTCTCCTCCTTCTCTCTAGAATCACTATTCCACCTAACTTTTCTTGAGATATGTTGCATGAGTGAGTTTAATCCTACGGTCACTCTCTTTAGAAATGTTGCTAGTGATTTCTTCTTCTACGGCCACTACTTTTAATTATGCAAAATGGGCTTCATTTGAACAATTGGGCCTCTAATGGATTCATGGGCCTCTAATCCCACTTCTCCATTACTTAAACACCTCCTAAACACATAAACACTGCACATTAATCTCTTAGCTTAATTAATCGTTGTAAACCTTAAGTAACCCAATTAAATAACTAATTGAATTACTTTGGGGTGTTACAACTCTCCCCACTTAGAACATTTTCGCCTCGAAAATCTCATCATTTTCATGAACACTAAAGTTACACTAAGTAAATGCACCACACTCACCGCCGCCTCTCGCAGTGAAATACGCGCTAGACATAGCTTATACGCAGACAACCGGTACCCCATTTGGCACCTCAAAAACACAACACCTCGGCACACCGATCGCACCTCACTCACTACTATTTCGACACCTGCGCGCTTCGTCATACTTGAACTACGATTACGCTATGGTCGACATTTCCTAACGTGAAACCTACACATTACCTCGCCTATTTACCGACTCCAACTACGCTAGATTCGAATGTGCAAGACTTCGGCTACGCCAGTTCGACTACACTCGCTTGGAATTGCGTCTAAGTTCGACCACACTAGTCTCGCCTATACTGACTTCGACTATGTTGATCTCGGATAAGCCTAACTCGATGTGTACTTGCTTACAAAGAACTTCACCTAAGTACATACACCACCCAACTCAGCATATACACCTCGGCTTACCTACTCTGCACACCGGCAACCACAGACCGGCCTTACGCTTGGCTTCAAATTCATTGATTTCATCACTTAGCTTACTTACACACTACCTCATCTTCCACCCTCACTCACGCTTCATTTGATTACGTTACCTGTCAACACTTAAGATTACACCGACCTCAGCCTATACACGCCTCAACTACACCGACTCCAACACTCTTTTGGTTAGCCAATTGCACTTCAACCCTTAAGTCTCTCTGTGCGCCTAGTCTTTCTCCTATTTTTCTCCTTAGTTCTCGGCCTATGATCAAACCTACACTCTTACTCTTAAATAGTTATTCTAACTTTGTAGGTTATCAAGATCCTGTTCGACTACTCAAACACCATCTATCCGATATAGGGATACTATACTCTCAACGACAATTTCCTATTAGCTTACCCATTTAAGTTCCAATCTCTGGTGCTCACTTCCGAACTCAACATCCTAACCTTACTTTCACTTGATCATGCAACCACATAACAATTACTTATTAACTCAAGTTTAATTTCGACATAAACTCAGAAAGTGATGAAAGCTAATCATTTAATTTTGTGGTCACTCGCTTCACGAAACAAGCCAAACTTAAACTCATATATCTATAAACTTTCCTTGCTCTATTTAACTTAATCTCGCTATCTGAAACACCAACATGACGCTCTGCCGCTAACAGAATTCAGCTTACGCATTCACACTGAATGACTAAGGTCAATTTCCAACAGTCTCTTCCTACTATTCAGCTTTAATTCATACTCCCTACTTCATTTTGGTATCGTTCCAGTATTGACAGAATCATTGTATTCACACTTACTTACAACACCTGTTATTATATGTTACTATACTAGCATATCTCGACTAGGATTAATATACTCCTACCACCTCTACATCGATTTACAAAATTGGGGAAAACATGATACTAACCCCTCCTCTAGTCTTTCTTGTTAACCATAGCTTGCTTTGGATTATTTCTCAATCTCATCACTATGTTGAAATTCGCTTTCTTGCGGACTAAGAATTATTCTACTCCTTTGGCAAAACCGTAGTCCATAAACTTAAATATAAATCACTATTGACACTTTAAGGCACTCAATCAAAAAAATTCTAAATGATCCTATCGACTCACAATTTAAACAATCAACGAGAGAATACCAAAATTTCACCACAAAACCAACATGATTTTCAAGACACGACAACCTCAATATGATTCGGATGAAATATTTCAAGCAACACGCAAAGCATGGGCACGGGCATGGCGCCGCCTGCTTAAGACTTCACCAAAGACACGCCCACAAAGCTGCCCAACTCGGCACCAGCGGCGCCGCGAGCACGCCACAACCTGCACGCAAGGGCACGCACCTTTCTCGGCGCCCCACACCCCGCACACACGCGCAGGAGGCAAAGACGCGACGCCACACCCGGCACCTCTACGCCCGAAGACACACGCCACGCACGGGCTTGCCGATTTGGCGCCCACATCCGAGACACACACCAAGTTAACAATACGCAACACACCACAGTACACACCCACACACACCTCGACATACGACGCACACCCTGAGTTCGACAATGGCGCCTCCGAGTTCAACACCCAACAGTAGTAAACTAACTTGTTACCACAAGGACCAAATCATTACCTAAGGACTAAAGCGCGCGCATCTTGGCCCAATTTGGACTTCACAAATCCTCAACTCAGACGTATACACAGACCCTAAAATAGCATCTAAACTAGCCTGGTAGCCACCTGCGTTATTCTGGCATTAGCGCAGCACCTCGGCCACTACAATTTGACTCACCCACCATTCCACATAAAGACTTACATCTCGACAATGCTAGTTTAGACTTTCATACGTTACACCTCCTCCTCTACACTTAAGCTTATATACGCCTCACTATATTTCAACAAACTTCACTCCAACTTACATAATCTACTCCTCGACAATTCCACCTCAACATACTTACACTACACTTCAACACAACACTTCGGTAACACTAAAAAAACAACACCCTATTATCAATCATCTCGGTTACTACCTCAGTTACTCTAGGAAACCACATTTCTTCGTCTCTCAGCTCTCCCATTTCACTTTTGGTTGATGGCTACAGCTGACACCACACCTCTATCTACAACGCTCTTACCTTATACCGAAACTCTATTCTCAGGGTCTCCACAGTCTCACTCCATTATTCCAACACCATTAATCTACTGAGTCATGGAGCTACACTATGTCAATTACTTAAAGTACTAATGCTCATCTCTTACTTCATCCTATGTTCAAGCTACAGATAATGCCCTCCTCATCTCCGCATCTTATTCTTCTAAGACACCTAATTATCTATACATTAAGTGTCAAACAAGTTTACACTCACCACTCAATTATTCAAGTTGAAATTAATACATTTTCAAAATTTTATAATAACCACGAGTTATTGTCGCCTCTTTCATTGGGGATGAGTATTTCAGTGATCGGTCCCTCCTACTCACTCAACCAATTACTTAAGGTCACAAAACTACGTCTTTTCAAAATTACACACCTTTCACATTGAAGGACTTTAACTTTGATCCAGTGCGAAGGCAGGCATCGCACGACTCCTACTCCTTTGACGTCGTTAAAACCTTCTAATCACACATACTTCACTAATACGAACAACGATACAAACAACTACAAACAATGTTACAACCATCGATTACTTATTCTAATTACACCTATCTCACATAACAGCTGCAGGCAACCAAACAAACTCTACAACAAAGTCTCTGTTGGAGATCGACAAGGGATCTATGAGACACTACGACTGGACAAACTTGGCCGGACAGACCGAACTGCTCTGATACCAACATGTAACACCCCCTTACTCTTAAATAGTCGAATTTATAAAATCAGAGTTCAAAAATCGTTTTTCTTTTTAAAGATACATCCTCAAGGGAATGCTACGTTCATCAAACATCACTTTCACTTAAAATATAATACTTTTCAATTAATAATATATAATTGCATGATACATAGCCAGACTTAATGGGGTGAACCCTCAAATTTTACTACAACAATTTATTACAGTTCAACACTAATCTTAAACCATTAATAGACTACGGCCGGCCCCGCTGACGTCACAGAGCAAGACGCTACAACTAGACCGAGGAAGAAAGGACCTTCACTCGGGATCACTGCATCACCACTGTTTGTCGCCACGAGCAGGCAACATAAAAATGCTAGGGTGAGTCTCTTTTCATAAATAATAAAATGTATGATAAACATTATACTAGAGAAAGACAACTAGAAACACTCCGACTCAACCGACCACACACCACGCCAAGTTAAGACACACAATCCCTAATCATCAATGAGACACCAAATGTGCATGAGAAATATGCATGATGCGGACCCATACTTCGTGGTATATGCATGATGGATCCATTAAGACCAGAAGTCTTCTGCTATCACCTTCGGACCGAAGTCCTTAGGACCGAAGTCCTCTGCTATCACCTTAGGACCGAAGTCCTCTGTTATCACCTTAGGACCGAAGTCCTCTGCTATCACCTTATGCTTATGATTTATGCGACGCCATGAACAATGCATAATACACAACATATACATTATTCAATTAAATCATAACACCATTCCAGTAACTCACCAATTAGACCGCAGCCTTTATTCATAAATAGGACCTAAGTCCTCTGCTCACCTCTAGGACCGAAGTCCTATGCATCATCAATAGGACCGAAGTCCTCTGCTCCTCAATAGGACCGAAGTCCTCTGCTCATAACCCTAAGGCTAACATCACTCAGACATCATCACTGCACTAAGGCTGACATCTCTACATCGTCCAATAGCTCTATAGCTAGCGTCCAACCCACTGGACATCTCTACATCTCTACAGCTAGCGTCCAACCCATTGGACACTTTGTCCCCAAAGGTTTTGGACTACACGATACTACGAGGACTAAAGCGTCACCTAGGGACCAAAGCTGTCACCTAGGGACCAAACGGACTACCTCAAGTCAAACACTTAGGCATTATTAACACCAAACAAAGACTCCCGGCCAGCACTGTGGCGCGCTTGCAGCAAGCGTGGCTTCGCCGCGACAACTTTCGGCACACTCTTACGGAACCTCGGCACACTCTCCGGCACATCGGCACACTCTCACGGCACCTCGGCACACGGGCACTAAGCCTGCGGGGCTGCAACTCTACGCTTCGGCATACTACACCTAAGCGCCACCCCGCAACTTCGGCTAGCTTGCACCTCGGTAGCTTTACGCTACACCGACCCTCTCCACCTCGGCATAGCTATGCTACACCCCAAGAACCACCACCGTCACCCACAATGGGACTTAACTACCTTTACGTATCATCGCCTATACCGTACCCTCGCCTCGTCCCCATAATCCGCCCACTTACGCCGTAGCACTTACTTTCCTCACCGATGGTTCTACTACAGACGACTACACCTATGTGTATAATCACACGCTACACTTCCCGGTGACCACCTCGGTTTACTCTATGCTATGCCTCGGCACCGAGTCGACACCCACATTGGGACTTAGCCATACTTACACCACGTCGTCTCTGTTTGATTACTCACCTCGGTACTAACCACCTCGGTTACTCTTAGAGACAACACCTTATCACCATTCAACTCACCTACCACTCCTTGGTCACTCGTAAGGACATTACCTCGTCACCACCCATCTCGCTACTACGCCTTAGTCACACTTAAGGACAACCCTCATTACCCCTTCACCTCTACACTACGCTAATTCGGTTTCTCTATGGATAACACCTCAAAGATCATTCACTTACGATTCAACCCGCTTATGGGTAGGCATCTACACCTCAGTTCACACAACTTGCTATGCGCCTAACCTTCCTCTTTCTTCCCTTATCTGGTTTGCTCACTATAATCAAGCTTAAGCACAACTTCTACGCAAATACTCCTTCAAACTAGTCTAACTCACTAGGAACTCCACGTAGGTGACAACGCCAACAGCCACTCACTGGGATTGAGGGTCACTCAACTCCCATTTCCCTCCTAAGTTCCCCATACGACCAACATCACCCATAATCCAACCCAACTTCAACAGAGTGAAACAGAACAACATCAACACACATAAAACACACAGAAACAGCTCAAGATCATTTTAGAACTTAACTCACACCTAATACATATCATAAAAACTATTATGAACGAAAAGAGAGCCCCCTAACCTCAAATTGTTGAAGAAGCAGCACTCTCTTCACTCAAACTCTCCGATCCATCAACGATCGCCTCTTCCTTCGTGGATTCCTAGCTTCCTTCTACGTCGAGTTCTCCTCCTTCTCTCTAGAATCACTATTCCACCTAACTTTTCTTGAGATATGTTGCATGAGTGAGTATAATCCTACGGTCACTCTCTTTAGAAATGTTGCTAGTGATTTCTTCTTCTACGGACACTACTTTTAATTATGCAAAATGGGCTTCATTTGAACAATTGGGCCTCTAATGGATTCATGGGCCTCTAATCCCACTTCTCCATTACTTAAACACCTCCTAAACACATAAACACTGTACATTAATCTCTTAGCTTAATTAATACTGTTGTAAACCTTAAGTAACTCAATTAAATAACTAATTGAATTACTTTGGGGTGTTACAACTCTCCCCCACTTAGAACATTTTCGTCCTCGAAAATCTCATCATTTTCATGAACACTAAAGTTACACTAAGTAAATGCACCACACTCACCGTCGCCTCGCGCGTTGAAATACGCTAGACATAGCTTATACGCAGAAGACTCGGTACCCCATTTGGCACCTCGGCAAAACACAACACCTCGGCTTCTTGGCGTACCTCGGCTCACTACTATTTCGACGACTCCGCCTTCGTCATACTCGAACTACTGTTACGCTATGGTCGACATTTCCTAACGTGAAACCTACACATTACCTCGCCTATTTACCGACTCCAACTACGCTAGATTCGAATGCGCAAGACTTCGGCTACGCCAGTTCGACTACACTCGCTTGGAATTGCGTCTAAGTTCGACCACACTAGTCTCGCCTATACTGACTTCGACTATGTTGATCTCGGATAAGCCTAACTTCGACTGTACTTGCTTATAGCAACTTCACCTAAGTACATACACCACCCAACTCGGCATATACACCTCGGCTTACCTACTCTGCACACCGGCAACCACAGACCGGCCTTACGCTTGGCTTCAAATTCACTGATTTCATCACTTAGCTTACTTACGCACTACCTCATCTTCCACCCTCACTCACGCTTCATTTGATTACGTTACCTGTCAACACTTAAGATTACACCGACCTCAACCTATACACGCCTCAACTACACCGACTCCAACACTCTTTTGGTTAGCCAATTGCACTTCAACCCTTAAGTCTCTCTGTGCGCCTAGTCTTTCTCCTATTCTTTCTCCTTAGTTCTCAGTCTATGATCAAACCTACACTCTTACTCTTAAATAGTTATTCTAACCTGTAGGTTATCAAGATCCTGTTCGACTACTCAAACACCATCTATCCGATATAGGGATACTATACTCTCAACGACGATTTACTATTAGCTTACCCATTTAAGTTCCAATCTCTGGTGCTCACTTCCGAACTCAACATCCTAACCTTACTATCACTTGATCATGCAACCACATAACAATTACTTATTAACTCAAGTTTAATTCCGACATAAACTCAGAAAGTGATGAAAGCTAATCATTTAATTTTGACAGGTCACTTCCTGCTCACGAAACAAGCCAAACTTAAACTCATATATCTATAAACTTTCCCTTGCTCTATTTAACCCAATCTCGCTATCTGAAACACCAACATGACGCTCTGCGCTAATGTAATTCGATTTTACGCATTCACACCTTTGAATGACTAAGGTCAATTTCCAACAGTCTCTTCCTACTATTCAGCTTTAATTCATACTCCCTACTTCATTTAGGTATCGTCCCAGTATTGACAAAATCATTGTATTCACACTTACTTACAACACCTGTTATTATATGTTACTATACTAGCATATCTCGACTAGGATTAATATACTCCTACCACCTCTACATCGATTTACAAAATTGGAGAAAACATGATACTAACCCCTCCTCTAGTCTTTCTTGTTAACCATAGCTTGCTTTGGATTATTTCTCAATCTCATCACTATGTTGGGCTGTTTTCTTGCAGACTAAGAATTATTCTACTCCTTTGGCAAAACCGTAGTCCATAAACTTAAGTATAAATCACTATTGACACTTCAAGGCACTCAATCAAAAAAAATTCTAAATGATCCTATCAACTCACAATTTAAACAATCAACAGAGAATACCAAAATTTCACCACAAAACCAACATGATTTCAAGACACGACAACCTCAATATGATTCAGATGAAATATTTCAAGCAACACAGGCAGCATGGGCACGGGCATGGCGCCTGCCCTGCGCCAAGACTTCACGGCCAAAGACACGCCCACAAAGCTGCCCAACCTTCGGCACCGGCGAAGGCGCACGAGCACGCCACAACCCAGCGCAGAGGGCACGCACCTTTCGGCGCCCACACCCCGCACACACAGCGAGGAGGCAAAGACGGCAAGACGCCACACTTCGGCACCCTACGTCCAGCACACACGCCACGCACGGGCTTGCCGATTTGGCGCCCACATCCGAGACACACACCAAGTTAACAATACGCAACGCACCACAGTACACACCCACACACACCTCGACATACGACGCACACCCTGAGTTCGACAATGGCGCCTCGAAGTTCAACACCCAGCAAGTAGTAAACTAACTTGTTACCACAAGGACCAAATCATTACCTAAGGACTAAAGCGCGCGTCACCGCCCAACTGGACTTCACAAATCCTCAACTCGGGACGCATAAGACCCTAAAATAGCATCTAAACTAGCTCGGTAGCCACTGCGTTATTACGGCATTAGCGCAAAGACCTCGGCCACTACAATTTGACTCACCCACCATTCCACATAAAGACTTACATCTCGACAATGCTAGTTTAGACTTTCATCACGTTACACCTCCTCCTCTACACTTAAGCTTATATACGCCTCACTATATTTCAACAAACTTCACTCCAACTTACATAATCTACTCCTCGACAATTCCACCTCAACATACTTACACTACACTTCAACACAACACTTGACTCGGTAACACTAAAAAAACAACACCCTATTATCAATCATCTCGGTTACTACCTCAGTTACTCTAGGAAACCACATTTCTTCGTCTCTCAGCTCTCCCATTTCACTTTTGGTTGATGGCTACAGCTGACACCACACCTCTACCTACAACGCTCTTACCTTATACCGAAACTCTATTCTCGTGGTCTCCACAGGTCTCACTCCATTATTCCAACACCATTAATCTACTGATCATGGAGCTACACTATGTCAATTACTTAAAGTACTAATGCTCATCTCTTACTTCATCCTATGTTCAAGCTACAGATAATGCCCTCCTCATCTCCGCATCTTATTCTTCTAAGACACCTAATTATCTATACATTAAGTGTCAAACAAGTTTACACTCACCACTCAATTATTCAAGTTGAAATTAATACATTTTCAAAATTTTATAATAACCACGAGTTATTGTCGCCTCTTTCATTGGGGATGAGTATTTGGGGTGATCAGTCCCTCCTACTCACTCAACCAATTACTTAAGGTCACAAAACTACGTCTTTTCAAAATTACACACCTTTCACATTGAAGGACTTTTAACGCAGTCCAGAGTACGAAGGCATCGTCACGACTCCTACTCCTTTGACGTCGTTAAAACCTTCTAATCACACATACTTCACTAATACGAACAACAGTCACAAACAACTACAAACAATGTTACAACCATCAGTTACTTATTCTAATTACACCAATCTCACATAACAGCTGCAGGCAACCAAACAAACTCTACAACAAAGTCTCTGTTGGAGATCGACAAGGGATCTCTGAGACATTACGACTGGACAAACTTGGCTGGACAGACCGAACTGCTCTGATACCAACATGTAACACCCCCTTACTCTTAAATAGTCTAATTTATAAAATCAGAGTTCAAAAATCATTTTCTTTTTAAAGATACATCCTCAAGGGAATGCTACGTTCATCAAACATCACTTTCACTTAAAATATAATACTTTTCAATTAATAATATATAATTGCATGATACATAGCCAGGCTTAATGGGGCGAACCCTCAAATTCTACTACAACAATTTATTACGGATTCAACACTAATCTTAAACCACTAATAGACTACCCGGCTCCCGGTTCGGCGTCACAGAGCAAGACGCCACAACTAGATTGAGGAAGAAAGGACCTTCACTCAGATCACCTGCACATCACTGTTTGTCGCCACGAGCAGCGAGCAACATAAAAATGCTAGGGTGAGTCTCTTTTCATAAATAATAAAATGTATGATAAACATTATACTAGAGAAAGACAACTAGAAACACTCCGACTCAACCGACCACACACCACGCCAAGTTAAGACACACCAATCCCTAATCATCAACAGACACCAAATGTGCATGAGAAATATGCATGATGCACTCCATACTTCCAGGGTATATGCATGATGGATCCATTAAGACCAAGTCTTCGCTATCACCTTCGGACCAGAAGTCCTTGGGGATCAAGTCCTTAGGATCAAGTCCTTGGGACCAAGTCCTTAGGACCAAGTCCTCTCACTATCACCTTAGGACCGAAGTCCTTAGGACCGAAGTCCTCTGCTATCACCTTATGCTTATGATTTATGCGACGCCATGAACAATGCATAACACACAACATATACATTATTCAATTAAATCATAACACCATTCCAGTAACTCACCAATTAGACCATGACCTTTATTCATAAATAGGACCTAAGTCCTCTGCTCACCTCTAGGACCAAGTCCTCTCAGATCATCAATAGGACCAAGTCCTCTACTCCTCAATAGGACCGAAGTCCTCTGCTCATAACCCTAAGGCTAACATCACTCAGACATCATCACTGCACTAAGGCTGACATCTCTACATCGTCCAATAGCTCTATAGCTAGCGTCCAACCCACTGGACATCTCCACACCTCATTCCCTAGCTCTACAGCTAGCGTCCAACCCATTGGACACTTTGTCCCCAAAGGTATTGGACTACACAGTCACTACGAGGACTAAACTGTCACCTAGGGACCAAACTGTCACCTAGGGACCAAACGGACTACCTCAAGTCAAACACTTAGGCGTTATTAACACCAAATAGCACTCCCAGTTGCACCTGGTAGCGCCTTGCGCAACTGTGGCTTCGCACAGCAACTCGGCACACTCTTCTGGAACCTCGGCACACTCTCCTGGCACATCGGCACACTCTCCTGGCACCTCGGCACACAGGCACTAAGCCTCTGGACGGCAACTCTACGCTCGGCATACTACACCTAAGCGCCACCCTGCAACTCGGCTAGCTTGCACCTCGGTAGCTTTACGCTACACTTCGACCCCTCCACCTCGGCATAGCTATGCTACACCTCGGCAACCACCAGCCGTCACCCACAATGGGACTTAATTACCTTTACGTATCATCGCCTATACCGTACCCCTCGCCTCGTCCCCATAATCCGCCCACTTTACGCTCGTAGCACTTACTTTCCTCACCGATGGTTCTACCTGACGACTACACCTATGTGTATAATCACACGCTACACTTCGGTGACCACCTCGGTTTACCTATGCTATGCCTCGGCACACCGAGTCGACACCCACATTGGGACTTAGCCATACTTACACCACGTCGTCTCTGCTGCATTACTCACCTCGGTACTAACCACCTCGGTTACTCTTAGAGACAACACCTTATCACCATTCAACTCGGCTACCACTCCTTGGTCACTCGTAAGGACATTACCTCGTCACCACCCATCTCGGCCACTACGCCTTAGTCACACTTAAGGACAACCCTCATTACCCCTTCACCTCTACACTACGCTAATTCGGTTTCTCTGGAGGATAACACCTCAACATCATTCACTTACGATTCAACCCCGCTTATGGGTAGGCATCACACACCTCGATTCACACAACTTGCTATGCGCCTAACCTTCCTCTTTCTTCCCTTATCCGGTTTGCTCACTATAATCAAGCTTAAGCACAACTTCTACGCAAATACTCCTTCAAACTAGTCTAACTCACTAGGAACTCCACGTAGGTGACAACGCCAATGACCCACTCACGGACCGAGAGGTCACTCGGCTCCCATTTCCTCCTAAGTTCCCCATACGACCAACATCACCCATAATCCAACCCAACTTCAACAGAGTGAAACAGAACACAACATCAACACACATAAAACACAATGCGAAGCATTTCAAGATCATTTTAGAACTTAACTCACACCTAATACATATCATAAAAACTATTATGAAGCGAAAGAGAGCCCCTAACCTCAAATTGTTGAAGAAGCAGCACTCTCTTCACTCAAACTCTCTGATCCATCAACGATCGCCTCTTCCTTCGTGGATTCCTAGCTTCCTTCTACGTCGAGTTCTCCTCCTTCTCTCTAGAATCACTATTCCACCTAACTTTTCTTGAGATATGTTGCATGAGTGAGTTTAATCCTACGGTCACTCTCTTTAGAAATGTTGCTAGTGATTTCTTCTTCTACGACCACTACTTTTAATTATGCAAAATGGGCTTCATTTGAACAATTGGGCCTCTAATGGATTCATGGGCCTCTAATCCCACTTCTCCATTACTTAAACACCTCCTAAACACATAAACACTGTACATTAATCCCTTAGCTCAATTAATACTGTTGTAAACCTTAAGTAACCCAATTAAATAACTAATTGAATTACTTTGGGGTGTTACACATTGCAACTCAGGCAACGCCCAGTGACCGACCGTGATTATGCTTTTGTTAGAACGGAGGGTATCGGACACCCAAGACATATCAGACCGGTCTCGAGCTATATCTGGTAAGACATCATCTTCTCCTTCAACCGACTCTCTATCAGCATGCACCTCCCGATTGGAGGAGCTTTCGACAGGACGGTCGACATTTTGTTCGGATTGCATTTTCAACGTGGCTTTGTCTCCGCATTGGCCGATACTTCTTCGCTGGCGGCAGAGTAATATCCGCACTCCACCATCGATGTCTACTTCCCATCCTCTCTGCGTTGCGGTGCGGTGAAGGGAAGGGGGGGTGGGAGAGAACACGATCGGGTCTCAGAACTGGTAGAACTCGTGTCGGAGCTGCTTAGGCTAACCGACCCTTTGGTTGAAGACCCTTTGGTTGAAGAGCTAGAACTCGTGTCGCACGATGACGACCGTGATTTTCCTCGTGAGTAACGACCTCTGGCTGGCAGCGTCATATTTTGAGCTAAAAGATGCGATGGCCCTCGGGAAGACGTGCGGTTTGTTTTAACCGTGGCATGCAAGTACCTGTGAAAAGGGGATCGAGTCAGGTCGGTCGAGCAGTGCACTCGTGAGAGGGGGCAACTTGGTCGTCCCCAGACCTGACACCCCCTTTCACAAGGCGCGAAGCTACACTTAGACTTGCCCAGCGGGCGGTGATTGATCTGGACGACCCGGGAACTACTGTTGACAGAAATGCTCTTCCAATCAGTCAGCTTGCAACCGAAAGGACCAACAAAAGAGGGCGCCCAACTGACGGCGACCTTTCTGAAAGGAAGAAGCACAAAAGCCACAAAAACAAAAGCCATTCTGGTCGGCCGCCCAAGCTTGACTTGCTTGGTCTGGGGGATCAAGATTGTGCCCGCTTCAAGGAAGAGCCATTTGAGGTGATGGCCGAGGCCATGAAGGCCGCTGGGCAACTGTTCAGGAAATATCAAGAGGAGGAGGCAGACCGTTTGGCAGGTAGGCGAGTTTTACATAAAATTTCGTACCTTGAAGACGACATGTCAGACCAATCTTTTAAACTGCAATCTGCTTTATTGAACTTGACAGAGATGAGGGAGGACAGAGACCGACTGCTCAAGAAATTGGAAGAGCTTGAACCGAAGGCTCAGCAGACCGCTACCTATGACCAAAAAACTTCGGGGAGGCCGAGACTCAATCAAGGCGGCCGTGATTGCTCAAACTGAAGCTGAGGCGGCCAGAGACAAAGCACTGGCCGGGAAAAGTTGCTGCGGAAGAAGAGATCGACCGCTTGAACGGGAAAAAGAAAGAACTCTTTGACCAGGTCACGTCTTTAAAGGCCGACATGAGTGTTGTTGAGCAGGAAAGAGACAAATACAAGGCTCATTTCAACGAGGCCGTCACCAAGGCTTTGGGGGCGGCCCAATACCAATTCAACAATGCAGTCAGCCAGATCAAGCTTTCAAACCCCGAGCTGGTTATTGATGAGGCCGTGATAAATTTTGACCCACGCGCGTGGTTGACCAAGAAATCGTTCGTCCCCAGAAGGTGGGGGAAGGTCGTCCACGAGCGGGCCGTCATTTACCGTGCTGGTCCTTCCTCTTAATCATTACTTGTCTTGCTTATTTTGAACAATTTTGTCTGCCTGCGACCGGTTAACATTCGAGGACGTCCCGATTTTTAACCTGGGCGTTCCAACTCTGTAATCAGAACTAAACTCTTAGCTTTTAAATGAATGTTTAGCTTTTCTGTTGCTCGCTTTTGCGTATTTACTTGTCATAACTTCGTATGTACACGTTTTAACTAAGCGATCGCGTGCCGCACTTATCGCCGCACTGCAGGAGCTTTGCGGTGCCTTTCGAAGGCATTTTTAAGTATACAAGCCGTTACGCTTGGCCGCTCAATGGCGTTCGATTGGGCCATACTGTGGCGCTTGTTTAAATTTGCAGGTCGCTACGCGCAGCGACTTGCGTTTTGCCATTCGATGGCGTTCGATTGGGCCATACGATGGCGCTCGTTTAAATTTGCAGGCCGCTACGCGCAGTGGCTTGCCTTTTGCCATTCGATGGCGTTCGATTGGGCCATACGATGGCGCTCGTTTATATTTGCAGGCCGCTACGCGCAGTGGCTTGCTTTTTGCCATTCGATGGCGTTCGGTTGGGCCATACGATGGCGCTCGTTTAAATTTGCAGGCCGCTACGCACAGCGGCTTGCTTTTTGCCATTCAATGGCATTCGATTGGGCCATACGATGGCGCTTGTCTGTATGTTAGCTCGGTGACACATCCGTCGCTCTACTACTACTCGCATGACGAGCGACCGGTCATACATTCGTGCATGAAATAAAAGAACACAAGACTTTCTAAGGTCTGGCCTCTGTAAAAAACCCCAGTGGGGAAAAAGAGCGCCCGCCTGGTTTTCATTTAATCTTTGGTCGGTCAATACATCTTTGCATTTACACATAGTATTTCCTAAGTTTCTCTGCGTTCCATGTCACGGTATGGGCGCACCATTCATGGTTTCGGCTCGTAGGCTCCTTTGCGCCTCTTCTTTGTTGATGCGTCACGGTCCTTCCTGATTTGGGGGCAAGCTTCCCCTGTCGAGCGTTCTTGTTCCCTACGTCTGCACGCCTGAGAACGAGTTGGCCGATTGAATTCCCTTTTCTGAACGCGAGAGTTATACCTTGCAGCGACTTTTTGCTTGACAAGTTGCTCCTTGCATCATTAGGAATGCAAATTACGTCCCACGAATCTCAAAGACACCTAGGGAATCCAACCTAAAGTCTCTACCTCAAATTGATCATCCCCAACCATCAAGTCTACTAGCTTGACATCCGAACTCGAGCTTCTCGATGCTAACCAAAAAGTCATTGCCAATCTTCAGCATTCCCAACTTAACACTCTGAGGTGTTACTTCACAAACCAAACTTATGTCTCTGAACTGCTCAATCAACTCCAACTCCTTAATCATCATTGCGGACATATGCAAAGTTTTCCGCTTAACGATCGCCACGACATTAGCCTTGCTCGGTTGATAGTCAAGTCGAAATCATAATCTTTCAACAATTCTAACCAACGCCTCATCTCATATTCAACTCATTACGATCAAGTACTTCAAACTCTTATGGTCACTAAACACCTCAAATCTAGTACCATACAGATAGTGTCTCCAAATCTTCAGCACAAAAACAATTGCAGGTAGCTCCAAATCATGCGTAGGGTAGTTCTTCTCATGAGTCCTCAACTATCTAGACGCATACAACTACCTTACCATCCTGCATAAGCACACCTCCCAAACCCATCTTGGAAGCATCACAATACACCACAAAAGACTTGTCCGGAATGGGCAAAGTCAAAATAGGAGACGTTGTCAACCTCCTCTTTAATTCATTGAAGCTCTCCTCACAACTAGCATCCCAAACAAAAGTTTTTCCCTTACAGGTCAACTGAGTCAACGGAAGGGCTAGCTTAGAAAAACCTTCAATGAACCTCCGATAATATCAAGCCAACCCCAAGAAGCTTCTAATCTCAGTAACCAACTTCGGACTCTCCCATTGCAACACCGCATCTACCTTGGCTGGATCCACAGCAATGCCACTAGCAGAAATAACATGACCAAGGAAGCTCACCTCATTCAGACAGAACTTACATTTAGACGACTTGGCATATAACTTCTTTTCTTTCAACACTTCTAGCACTAACTTCAAATGCTCTGCGTGCTCCTCTTCTGTCTTAGAATAAATCAGAATGTCGTCAATAAATACCACCACGAATCGATCCAAGTAAGTATGGAATATACGGTTCATGTACTCCATAAATACTCCCGGCGCGTTAGTAACACCAAAAGGCATCACAGAATATTCATAATGCCCATAACGGGTTTTGAACGCCGTCTTCTGAACGTCCTCATCCTTCAGAATGAAGAGAAAGCTAGGGCAGCGTCCCAAGCAGTTGACGACTTAATCAAAGCAAATTTTGTGGAAGAAATTAAGTATACAACATGGCTCTCGAACGTCGTGCTAGTCAAGAAGAAAAATGGGAAGTGGCGAATGTGTGTAGATTATACCGACCTGAATAGGGCGTGCCCTAAGGACGCTTTTCCCGTGCCAAGCATTGACAAAATGGTGGACGGCGCTTCAGGCTATAAGTTGCTTTCTTTCTTGGAAGCTTATTCAGGCTACAACCAAATCACCATGTACCCACCTGATCGTCATAAGACCGCCTTTATGACCGGCCGAGGCAATTTTGTTACAAAGTGATGCCTTTTGGGTTGAAGAACCATTTGGGCAACTTACCAGCGCATGATGAGTAAGATATTTGACAAACAGATCGGTCGGGTAGCCGAGGTCTACCTAGACGATATGATTATAAAGAGCAAGTCAGACGAGCAGCACATTGACGATCTAAGGGAAGTTTTTGAGGAAGCAAGAAAGAATTCACTCAGACTGAATCCGGAGAAGTGCACTTTGGGGTGCAGTGGGAAGTTCTCGGTTTTCACCTAACGGAGAGAGGAATTGAAGCCAACCCTGACAAATGCAGGGCGGTCGCCGAGATGAGACCGCCGACTACAAAAAAGGAGATTCAGCAGCTGAACGGCATGGTCGCCGCCCTATCCAGGTTCATACCTCAGTCAGCTTGCAAGTCGCTTCCTCTGTTTAAACTTCTGAAGAAGGACGTGGATTTTGAATGGACTGATCAATGTCAGCAAGCGTTGGACGACTTAAAAGCAGCCTTGACCAATCCACCTGTGATGACTAAGCCACTCCCAGGAGACACTGAGGAAGCTTTGAGTGCCGTCCTAGTCAAGGAAAGCGACACAAAGCAGAATCTTGTGTATTTCATTAGCAAAGTCTTGCAGGGACTAGAAGCCCGTTACCAGAGAATTGAGAAGTTAATACTCGCACTATTGGTGGCCGCTCGCAGACTGAGGCCGTATTTTGTGGCGCACCAAATAGTGGTGAGGACTGATCAACCTATACGACAGATCCTCCATCGACCAGACCTAGCAGGCCGCATGATCAAGTTGGCGGTGGAACTAAGCGAGTTCGGAATCAAGTTCGAACCTAGGTCGGCAGCCAAGGCTCAAGTATTGGCCGACTTCATAGCTGAGATGACCCCAATTCCAGACGATCATCCTGCCACCACTTGGACTTTACATGTTGACGGCTCTTCAAACTCCAAGGGAAGTGGGGCCGGGTTGATTTTAGAAAATTCCTCAGGTTTGGCCGAGAAGTGTCACTCACGTTCGCTTTCCACACCTCAAACAACCAGGCGGAGTATGAGGCCTGTATAGCGGGATTATTGCTCGCTAAGGAGTTCAACGTAGAACGGGTAGAACTACACTCTGATTCTATATTGGTCGTCTCCCAAATCCAGGAACTATATGACACAAAGGATGAAGTCTTGAAGAATTACCTGGCTAAGGTAAGGGAATTGCTTAGCAAGTTTGACCGAGCAGAAGTGAAGCACGTGCCAAGAATAGAGAACGTGCGAGCTGACATACTTTCAAAACTGGCTAGCACTAAAGCACCCGGAAACCACCGAAGCTTAATTCAAGAGACACTCACTCGGCCGAGCGTGGCGACCAAGGCTGATAAATCCCTTGCCATCCTCTGCATTGACTCAGAGAAAGACTGGATCGCACCTATACTGCAGTATATCCTGAACGGTGAAGAGCCAGACGACCAGAAGGAAGCAAAGCTCTTGAGGCAGCGGGCGACCAAGTACTCCGTCATTGAAGGGAAGCTTTATAGAAGAGGTTTCTCTTCTCCACTATTAAGATGCTTGACGCCCGCCGAAGGTTTATGCGCCAGTCATCAGGGAGGTCGCTCCATAGCGAAGCGAGCTTTGCGAGCCGGTTTTTACTGGCCGACCATGGATGAGGACGCTAAAAAGCTGGTCTAGAAGTGCAACAAGTGTCAAATACATGCGGACGTCCACATTGCCCCTGCCTCTGAACTGCAGAGTCTCACCTCGCCTTGGCCGTTTGCTTGGTGGGGAATGGATCTCCTAGGGCCGTTTCCACCTGCCCCGGGTCAGTTCAAATTTTTAATTGTGGCAGTTGACTACTTCACCAAGTGGATAGAGGCCGAGCCACTAGCGACCATTACTGCGGCCAAAGTGAGCAAGTTCTTCAGTCGCAATGTGTTAGCCCGTTTTGGCGTCCCCCTACAATTGATAACAGATAACGGGACTAAATTCGCAGACCGGAAGTTCGGAGAGATGTTGGCGACACTGGGTGAAACAAAGCGTTTCACCGGTTGAACATCCACGAGCCAGCGGCCAGCGAGGCGCCAGCGGGGTCATTTTGCAAGGATTGAAGAGAAGGTTGGACGAAGCCAAAGGAAACTGGGTCGAAGAACTACAGTCAGACCTCTGGGCGTATTGAACGACCCCTCATTCGACGACGGGCGAGTCACCCTTTTTAGGTGGTATATGGGATCGATCGCATAATCCCGATCGAGATGAGCGAGTTAAGTTGGAGGACGACTAATCCACCAACGGCAATGCAAAAACAAGCAAGCCACCGAGGAAGAACTCGATTTAGTGGACGAATCTGCGAACCAAGGCTTCTCTCAAGGAACCATTTGTCAAGCGGAAGGTCATTTGCAAGGTACAAATCTCGCGTTCAAAAAGAGAATTCTCAATCGGCCTACCGTTCTTAGGCGGCGAGATATTGGAAATAAGAACGCTTCAGCGGGAAACTTGCACCAAACTGGGAAGGACCGTATCGCATCATCAGCAAGACGGGCAAAGGAGCCTACGAGCTAGAAACCATGAACGGTGCGACCATACCCAAGACATGGAATGCTGAGAAACTGCGGAAATGCTATGTATAAATGCAAAGATGTATTGACCGAACAAAAATAATATGAAAAGCTGGCGGGCGCTCTTTTTCCCCACTGGGGTTTTTTACAGAGGCCTGACCTTGAATAGACTTGTGTTCTTTTATTTCATGCACGAATGTATGACCGGTTGCTCGTCATGCGAGTAGCAATAGAGCGACCGATGTGTCATCGAGATGACATACCAACAAACGCCATCGTATGGCCCAATCGAGCGCCATCGAATGGCAAGGAGCGAGCCGTTGCGCGTAGCGGCCTACAAATTTAAACGAACGCCATCGTATGGCCCAATCGAGCGCCATCAAATGGTAAAGAGCAAGCCGCTGCGCGTAGCGGCCTGCAAATTTAATCGAGTGCCATCGTATGGCCCAATCGAGCGCCATCGAATGGCAAAGAGCAAGCCGCTGCGCGTAGCGGTCTGGAAATTTAAACCCCAATCGAGTGCCATCTAATGGCAAAGAGTAAGTCGCTGCGTGTAGCGGCCTGCAAATTTAAATGAGTGCCATCGTATGGCCCAATCGAGCGCCATCGAATGGCAAAGAGCAAGCCGCTGCACGTAGCGGCCTGCAAATTTAAACGAGTGCCACCGCATGGCAAAACCAAGCGGTCGTTTGGCTAAACGCGCATGCGCGAGTTATAGCGAATATCACGAAAGGCGAGCTACATAAAATTTAAGCGTTCATTCAAAAGCTAAGGGTTTAGTACCGATTACAAAATTGGAACGATCAGGTTACATTCTAGGCGTCCTCAAGTGTTAACCGCTCGCAGGGGGACAAAATAGTTCAAAATAAGTCTAACCGCTCGCAGGCGGACAAATAGCTCAAAATTAAATTAAACCGCTCGCAGGCGGACAAGAAGCTATTCAAAATAAGACAAGTAATGATTAGGAAGAACGGACGCGATGGCGACGGCCCGCTTCGTGGGCGACTTTCCCTTTTCGACCTTCCGGGGACGAACGATCTCTTGGCCAGCCACGCAGTGGTCGAAGTTTATCACAGCCTCATCAACGACCAGAGCAGGGTTTGAAAGCTTGATTTGATCGACTGCATTGTTGAAGCTGCATCTTGGGCGCCCCAAAGCTTTGGTGACGGCCTCCTTGAAAAGAGCCTTGTACCTATCTCTATCTTGCTCAACAAAGACTCATGTCGGTCTTCAAAGACGTGACCTGGTCAAAGAGTTCTTTCTTCTTCTCATTCAGGCATTCGACCTCCTTTTCAGCAGCAGCTTTTTCGGCCAGCGCCTTATCCTTGGCCGCCTCGGCTCCGGTTTGAGCAATCACTAAGGCC
This sequence comes from Oxytropis ochrocephala, assembly GCA_020916435.1. NCBI lineage: Eukaryota > Viridiplantae > Streptophyta > Magnoliopsida > Fabales > Fabaceae > Oxytropis > Oxytropis ochrocephala. The sequence goes on along the minus strand of CM037092.1, from coordinate 50,170,325 downwards.
GCCATCTGAGTTTCGGCTTCTTGAAGTTTTTGCTCATAAGTCGCTGTCTGCTGGGCCCTCGGTTCAACCTCTTCCAGTTTCTTGAGCAGCCGGTCCCTATCTTCTCTCATCTCTGTCAAGTTCAACAAAGCGGATTGCAGTTTAAAAGATTTGTCTGAAAGGTCGTCTTCAAGGTATGAAATTTTATGTAAAACTCGCCTACCTGCCAGACAATCTGCCTCCTCCTCTTGATACTTCTTAAACAGTTGACCAACGGCCTTCATGGCATCGGCCATCACCTCGAATGGTTCTTCCTTGAAGCGGGCGCGGTCTTCATCCCCCAGACCAAGCAAGTCAAGTTTAGTCGACCAGAGTGGCTTTTGCTTTTTTGGCCTTTGTGTTTCTTCCTCTCAGAAGGGTCACCTTCATTTGGGCGCCCCCTTTTGTTAGTCTTTTCGGTTGCAAGCGGGCTCATGGGGAGAACATTTCTGTCAACATTGGCTGCTGGTTCGTCCAGATCAATCAACGACCGCTCAGTGGCAACCACCTGTTGAGGGGCGTCTCCCTCAACATTCACAGCGGCCGTTCCTCGAGTAGGAGAATTGTCCCCATCTTCCGCCGCCCATTGAGCAAAGAAGTCGAAGTCTTCAACTCCCGCCATAGCAACTGCAGGAAACAGAATACGAGTTAGGTATGATACAAGGAATCAAACTGAAATAAAGATTGAAGTTTTTAACGACCACCCACCGAGGGCGGCTTTAACGGCCTGAATGCCTCGGGCGTCCACAATTTTATTAATTTTATCGACCCCGGGGGCGCGAAGCAATCCTCTAAGCCTATGAATTGTGTCAACATCGCAATATTGAGCTCCACTTCCTTTTAGGAATATGCCCGGGCTTCTTCAAAAAGTGGTCGTAGGACCACGGGTGGTCCGGCAGAGGGCGTTCTCGCATTCTTACCCTCAACCATTTGGGCTATCCGTTCATCGCCTCTTTTGTGAAGGGAACGACCCAGAAAAAGTCATTCTTCCACCCGGTCGGCAGAGATTCCATGTATGGTTTGAAAAAATTTTACTGCGACCGATTCTTAAGCGAGACGGCCTCTTTGCGAGCTCCTTTCGTTCCTGGCTCGTAAAGGTAGCTCATTTCCATCAAGGTAAAGAACAACCTCAAGGAGACCGGTCTTTCCAACGCGTTCAGAATGTCCTCATAGCCTTGTAAAAACGCCCAAGCGTTCGGGTTGAGTAGTGAAGGAGCGACCTTGAGGTACCGCAAAACTTGCCTTTGGAACGGAGTAAAAGGGGGGACGATCCCCATGCGTTCGAAAACGACTCGGTACATTGTGAATTTCAGCTCGTCGGTCCAAGTTGAGATATTATCATCCCTCTCCATGTCGTCAACTCTCCAGCCTTCAGCATAGAATTGGGTTGTTAAGTCCGCTTCTTCCGAAGTATGGCGGTGCACTCTGCTTCTATGGCTTCTAAGGGTTGAAGAAACCCAAGACATGTCTTTTTCGGCCGCGTCATCAAGATCGTCTTGGACCGGCCCCAAAGCCATGTCCTGGGCCGCACTTGGCACGCTTTGCAAGGGCACTGGGTCCTCAGCGGCTTGAACATAGGTAGCTTGAGCCTCGTTAAGTACGGGAGCCGAATCTTCTGCGCCGCTCCTAGAGTTTGTGTCCCTTTCAATCGGTTAGACCGTTGAGAAGAGTTAGAGGACGACCGTGACGTTGAGCCTGAAGACTTGGGCGATCCATCTTGAGAATTTGAAGACGACCTCTCTGAGCAGGAAGCTTTGGGTGATTCATTCTTAGAAGTGGAAGACGACCTCACTGGAACAAAGCTCGGCTGAGCCATTTTTTGAGTAGAGAGACGGTCGGGCTGCCGGAGATACGACGAGTTTGCTTCGTCCAGGCCAGAGTAAACCTGCAGAGGGGGAATCGGTCAAGTTCGAGCGTTTACAATGAGAGGGGGCGACTTGGTCGTCCCTTGACCTGCTACTCCCTCTACCGGTTGGAATTTCAAAGGAATAAAACAAAACAAAAAGAAGGGTGTTCGTGTTACCTGAGAGGCCGGTAGTTGAATCCTGCGCGAGGGGCATGGGTGGGCCGGTTTTGGAGCGAGCGGGCAAAGGCAGACAGCGAGCCAGCGAGACCAATTTCAAATTCGGAAGAAAGGAGTGAATGAAGAGTGGGTTCCTCTAACCCCACCACCTTATATAGTGGGCCAATGGTCCACTTCAGACCCAAGAGTGAAGAGGCGCACCTTTTCACCTTCCTCATTACTTGTCCGAGAGAAGCGAAAAGGCACACCTTGGAGAAGCCAAGCATCACCTCGGAAGATGTGAAATCACATCATTAAATCACTTGTCACCTCAGCGCTTGTGACGAAAGCACTTCAAAAATAACCGAAGCAGTCAAGATGGGGGCAGCGACCGGGGTAGATTTTGGTCCCGAGCGACCTAGCACATAGGCCGCAAGGCAGGCCGTGGTGCAGTGTGGCAGCGCCCACGCAATTCAAGAGATCACGGCCGCTCACCCCTTCTCACTCGACCATTCATGGCATCACTCGGGGGCAGCAGATCAAGCCTTAGCCCACCCTCGCAACCACCCGGGCTTGGGGGCAAGCGATGCAGAGTGGACTCAAGGCCCAATGCAGTCCAATAGGCCCAATAAGGCCCAATACTGTAGCTATAAATATGGCACGAATCCCAAGAAATTAGGTACATCATTATTACTTGTGGTCCTATTTACTGTTCACTACTGACTTGGGCGTCGGAGTGCTTTCGCAAGTACCACCCGCGTGCGACCAAGACTCAAGGACTCCAAGACTCTCGTGGCCAAGAGCTAAGGACTACACCAAACATCTCATATATTGGTCTTATGCGATCAGGGAAGAATGGAGCTCTTCAACCCTCAGATACTATATTCTGAACTTGATTTGTTTAACTTGCTTGGAATAATGGAGTTTTTCATTCCAATCTCTATTTACAAAGCTTTTGATTTTCGAAAAACCAAAATATAAATATAGTATCTGAGGTTGTGACATTCTGAATATAGTATCTGAGCTTTTCATTCCAACCTCAGATACTTTATTCTTGTGATAATTTGTGACATTCTGAACTTGATTTGGTTACTTGATTCTAACTTATTCAATTAGGGTGTGTTAGTAGAAGAATTAAATAGAAGCTTGGTCAATGTTGTTGTTATTTGTTTGAAGGTTTTAATTAGTTGGGTCTGAGATACTTGTATATAGCTAGCATTTGGATCATCAAATTTGGTCTTTCTCTTGTGATTGATTGCTGGAATGTTTTGGTTTGTGGCATTTATCATTTGATTGGCGTCTGTTCAAATGATTTTGTTGGGCAGATTTATGTTTCAATTTATCTTGTATTCACTGCATAGAATCTGTTACTACAGAAGTTTTCTGTTATTTGTTTCTATCATGAAAATATTCATGAAGTGGTTTGCGGTTGATATTCATATTTGACATATTAACTTTCTGTTCCATCCAAGGCATTCTTCCATGGTTGAGTAACCCTTTAGCTTGTACTAAGGCTAATGTATTCTCTGATAGTATGTCAATTTGCACAAGTTCAGGAGAAATTCTCTAAAATTTAATGTTATGGAGCTTGTTTAATTGACTTGCTTTGTTATGTTGTAGGGAAATTCAATGAGGAACACTTTTGCAGAAATATGCTCTCAAGATCGTGGTGTTAATCTAGATGACTGAGGACTTTATTCTAGTTTATTTACTACTAACAACTAATATCAGGTTTGTGCAGTTTATTTACTATTAGCTTTATTTTGAGCTTCTGCAGATTCTAAACTCATGTAATTCTTTAGATTGGTTATTTTGAACTTGTATTTTGATTCTAAGTAATGTTGCTAATGTGTTGCTGAATTGTGCCTAAAATGCTGCTAAACAATTATGCTGAAATTGTGTGTAATATGCTGCTAAAATTGTGCTAAAGATATGCCTAATATGCTGCTAAACTGCTGCTGAAATAGGTTCCTAAAATGAAGCTGAAAATGCATAAATTGTGCCTAAAATGCTGCTAAACAATTATGCTAAAATGGTGTGTAATATGCTGCTAAAATTGTGCTGAAAATGTGCTTAATATGCTGCTGAAACAAGAGCGTGTAATATCCATTCATTAATTAATAAAAATCATTACAACATAGTGGTCTCCTAATACATCATGTCTCCTAATACATCACTACACCATTACAAATCTAGTGTACAATGAGCTTTTAGTTACAAATTACAATTCATCAAAAAATTGTTAGTGTGACAAATCTGTATGTACATCAGCACCTATTGCTATTAATAGCAGAGTTGATGAAGAGCCCCCCACATTTCTGTGATTTCTGAAAGCAACTCAAGGCAAGTATGCATATGATTGGACTCTGTCTCTTCAATTAGAGAAACAACATTATCAAAGAGAACTTCAATATTAGGTGTGTTTTGGGTCGCTGAAGGTGCGTTTTGGGTCGTTGGAGGTGCTAGGGGACAGAGAGCAGATCTGGTACATTATAGTGTTCTTTGTTGTCATAAATTATGGTTAATATACTAGTGAGTTGTAATAGTTAATATATTACAATGTTATGGAGCTTGTTTAATTTTTGTGAGTTGTAATAGTTCTAGACATATATTACTATGTTACAATGTTATGGAACTAGATATTACAATGTTTGGTTAATGTTAGTTTTTATTTGATTTTTGAAAAGTACCAAAAAAAACTATTATTTAAAAAAAAAAACAGTTCGGATTTGCGACAAAAAAATTTGCCACGGAAAAGTCCGTGGCAAACGATTTGCGACGTGCCTTTTTGCCACCATTTTTGGTCCGTGGCTAATCCGTGGCAAATGTTGTTTTGCCACGGAAATTTGTACATTTGCGACGGAAATGTAAAGTGGCAAATCGATTTTCTTGTAGTCTTTGGGAGCCGAGGCGGCGGGGACAAAGCACGGTTGGCGGAAAGTTCTTTGCGGAAGAAGAGATCGACCGCTTGAACGGGAAAAAGAAAGAACTCTTTGACCAGGTCACGTCTTTAAAGGCCGACATGAGTGTTATTGAGCAGGAAAGAGACAAATACAAGGCTCGTTTCAAGGAGGCCTTCACCAAGGCTTTGGGGGCGGCCCAATACCAATTCAACAATGCAGTCAGCCAGATCAAGCTTTCAAACCCCGAGCTGGTTATTGATGAGGCCGTGATAAATTTCGACCACTGCTTGGTTGACCAAGAAATCGTTCGTCCCCAGAAGGTTGAAAGGGGGAAGGTCATCCACGAGCGGGCCGTCATTTACCGTGCTGGTCCTTCCTCTTAATCATTACTTTTCTTGCTTATTTTGAACAATTTTGTCCGCCTGCGAGCGGTTAACATTCGAGGACGTCCCGGTTTTTAACCTGGGCGTTCCAACTCTGTAATCAGCACTAAACTCTTAGCTTTTAAATGAATGTTTAGCTTTTCTGTTGCTTGCTTTTGCGTATTTACTTGTCATAACTTCGTATATAACTTCGTATGTACACGTTTTAACTAAGCGGTAAATCGCTTATTTATCCGCCGCAGTGCAGGAGCTTTTGCGATGCCTTTCGAAGGCATTTTTAAGTATACAAGCCGTTACGCTTGGCCGCTCAATGGCGTTCGATTGGGCCATACGGTGGCGCTTGTTTAAATTTGCAGGTCGCTACGCGGAGCGGCTTGCTTTTTGCCATTCGATGGCGTTCGATTGGGCGGCTCTCGTTTAAATTTGCAGGCCGCTACGCGCAGCGGCTTGCCTTTTGCCATTCGATTGGGCCATACGATGGCGCTCGTTTAAATTTTAAAAGTGCTACTACGCCTACGTTTGCTTTTGCCATTCGATGGCGTTCGGTTGGGCTATACGATGACGCTCGTTTAAATTTGCAGGCCGCTACGCGCAGCGGCTTGCTTTTTGCCATTCGATGGCGTTCGATTGGGCCATACGATGGCGCTTGTCCGTATGTCAGCTCGGTGACACATCGGTCGCTCTACTGCTACTCGCATGACGAGCGACCGGTCATACATTCGTGCATGAAATAAAAGAACACAAGTCTTTCTAAGGTCAGGCCTCTATAAAAAACCCGATGGGGAAAAGAGCGCACTTTGGTTTTCATTTAATCTTTGGTCGGTCAATACATCTTTGCATTTACACATAGTATTTCCTAAGTTTCTCAGCGTTCCATGTCTTGGGTATGGGCACCATTCATGGTTTCCAGCTCGTAGGCTCCTTTGCCCGTCTTGCTGATGATGCGATATGGTCTTTCCCAGTTGGGGGCAAGCTTCCCCTGTCGAGCGTTCTTGTTCCCTACGTCCGCGCGCATGAGCGAGTTGGCAATTGAGAATTCCCTTTTACGAACGCGAGAGTTATACCTTGCAGCGACTTTTTGCTTGACAAGTTGCTCCGAGAGCGCCTTGGTTCGCAGTTCGTCTACCAGATCGAGTTCTTCCCTGGTCGCTTGCTCGTTTTCTGCCACTGTTGGTGGATTGGTCGTCCTCCAATTTAACTCGCTCATTTCGATTGGGATTACTGCATCACTCCCATAGACCAGTCTGAAGGGTGATTCGCCCGTTGTAGATTGAGGGGTCGTTCGATACGCCCAGAGGACAGACTGTAGTTCTTCAACCCAGTTTCCTTTGGCCTCGTCCAACCTTCTCTTCAATCCTCGCAAAATAACCTTGTTGGCCGCCTCGGCTTGGCCGTTGGTCTGTGGATGTTCAACCGAAGTGAAAGCATTTGTTTCACCCCTAGGTCGCCAACATTTCTCTCGAACCTCTTGTGCGCAAATTGAGTCCCATTGTCTGTTATCAATTGTAGGGGGACGCCAAAACGGGCTAACACATTTTGACTGAAGAACTTGCTCACTTTGGCCGCAGTTATGGTCGCTAGTGGCTTGGCCTCTATCCATTTAGTAAAGTAGTCAACTGCTACGATCAAAAACTTGAATTGACCCATGGTGGAAATTGTAACGCCCCAAAAATAATTCAATTATTTATTTAGTTGGGTTATTTAAGGCTTACAACATTTTGTTAAGTCAAAGGATTAATTTGGAGTTTTATTGTATTTAGGAGGTGTTTGAGTAATGGAGGAGGTGTGATTAAAGGCCCATGATAGTTAGGCCCATATCCATGATATAAGTTAGGTGTTGATGGTGAGAGAGTTCATTTCAACCAAAATCAAAGAAAAGTCAAAGAGTAAAGTGAGTAGAGAGAGAGAGAGAGGTGCGATAGCCTTAAGGAGGAAGAAGAGAAGATCTTGGCGGGGGGAGTTCAAGTTCAAGGAAGAGGAGCTTGCTTGTTGGTGGATCTTGAAGTCTTGGTGGAGAGAGTACTTGTTCTTCAATCTATTGAGGTAAGGGGCTCTCTTTCACATATAATTAATGGAGTATATGATGAGTATTATGTATGGGTTAGACTACAGGATGATTTTGGAGTTGTTTGTGTTGCTTGTTGTGTGATTGATGTTGTGTTTGCTTCAACTTGGTGAAATTATGATGTGTGTATGTGTTGTTGATGATTTGTCTTATGAAAGACCTAGGAAAGAAATGAGATCTAAGGAACCCTAAGCGCAAGGACACTATTGTTGGTGTTGGCTCCTTCGTTGTTACTTTGATGTGCGTTGGGTAAATTGTGGGTTAAGTTTGATCATAGTATGAGAATCAAAGAAAAGAGGGAAGATGAGGTTAGGCCTAGGCGCCATTTGAAGTGAAGTATTCTTGTGTCTTTGAGAAGGGTAGGTGCGTTGTAGGATGTGTGCGTCGAAGGTGTGTGCGTCGAAGGATAGTGAGTCAAAGTATGTATGTGCCGAAGTGTAGTACCAAGGTGAGTGGTGGTTAAGTGAGGAAGCGTGGCAAGGTGAGTGGTGGTTAAGTGAGGAAGTGTAACCGCAGGTAGTGTAACAGAGGTGAGTGATGGTGAAGTGAAGGAGTATAACCGAGGTAGTGCAACCGAGGTGAGTGATGGTGAAGTGAGGAAGCGTGGCACGGTAGTGTAATCGAGGTGTAGTGTATCTAAGTCGAAGTGAAGCTGTCGAGGTGTAATGTATCTAAGTCGAAGTGAAGCTGTCGAGGTGTAGTGTATCTTAGTCGAAGTGAAGCTGTCGAGGTGTAGTGTATCTAAGTCGAAGTGTAGTGGTGGAGGTGTGTAGTGTATATAAGCGAGGTGTAGTTGCCGAACTGTAGATGTATCGAAGTGTAAGTGTCGACGTGTAGTGGGTCGAAGTATATGGAAGTCAACATGTAGATGTGTCGAGGTGTATGTGTTGAGGTGTAGATGTATCGGAGTGTAAGTGTCGTCGTGTAGACGTGACGAAGTGTAAGTGTATCGGAGTCGACGTGTAGTTGCCGAAGTGTAGTTGCCGAAGTGAGGTGTATGTATGTCGAAGCTAGTGTTGTCAAGGTGTAGGAGTACCGAAGTGTAGTGTTGTAGTGGTGACGAAGTGTAGGTGTCGACGTGTAGGTGTCGAAGTGTGGATGTGAAGAAGTGTGGTGTGACGAAGGGTAGTGTAGGTGTGCAGGAGTGCGGTGTGGTGTGCCAAAGTGCGGTGTGGTGTGACGAAGGGTAGTGTAGGTGTGCCGAGGTGCAGTGTGGTGTGCCAAAGTGCAGTGTGGTGTGACGAAGGCTAGTGTATGTGTGTCGAGGTGCAGTGTGAGTGTCTTTGAGGTCTTTGTTTTGACGCCTTGATGTGGCGCGGAGTTCTTTGCCCAGCGCAAATTTGGTTCTTTGTTTGGTGCAGAGTACGTCTAAGTGGCTGAATAGTGGAGCCAGTTTAGTCCTTAGGTGACGTTTGGTCCTTAGGTGACGTCTCGGTCCTTGTAGTAGGATGATATAGTCCACTACTTTTGGTGTCGATGTGTCCGATGATTTTGGCGTTAGCCATAGAGCTATTGATTTTGGTGTCGATGAGTCCGGTGAGTTTGGCGTTAGCCATAGAGCTATTGATTTTGGTGTCGATGAGTCAGGTGAGTTTGGCGTTGGCCATAGAGCTATTGATTTTGGTGTTTGTGTGACAGTGGATTAATTGCTAGCCTTAGAGCTATAACTGGAGGTGTGTTAAGTGGTGATGTTCCTAATGGGAAATTAATTATTGGTGATGGGTCTATGACCTCTTCTTGGTGATGGTGAATTAATTAATAGCAATGGTGAGTCTATTAATTATTGGTGATTATGCTTATTGCTCATTATGGTGAATATGGTGTGTTATGGTGCATTGTTCATGGCGTCACATAAACCATGTGCATTTATTGGTGAGTAGGCTTCGGCCTTATTATAAATTATTGGTGAGTGCCCTTAAGGCTTATTTTGGTGATGGATCCACATGCATATGCCCGTGGAGTTGGGTTGCATTCATGCATATACTCATGCATAATGGTGATGTTTCTTGATGATTAGGAGTTGATGTGTTATAACTCGATGATGTGTGTTTGTTTACTTGGTAGTGGTGTTTCTAGTTGTCTTTCTCTAACATGATGTTTATCATACATCCTATTATATGTGTTAGAGACTCACCCTTACGCTTTTTGTTGCTTCTTATGTCGCAACAGCGTGCGGTGATTCCGAGTGAAGGTTCTTCCTTCCTCGATCCTGGTTGTGGCGTCTTGCTCGTCACGTAGCAATCTGGGGACGAGTAGTCTATTAGTTGTTTTAATTTAAGTGGTTGAAGCTGTAACTTGGTGATGTATGAATTACTAAAAAAGAACAGGTGTTTTGAGGGTTCGCCCATTAAAGTCGTGCTATGTATCACGCAATTATATTTATTAGTGAAAAGTATTGTTGACTAGATTAAAGTGATGTTTTGGTGAGCGTAGCATTCCGCGAGGATGTATTTTTAAAAGAAAAACGATTTTTGAACTCGATTTTAAATTAAATTCTTGATGAGAAAAGGGGGTGTTACGAAATGGCCCTAGAAGATCCATTCGCCACCGTGCAAGCGGCGGGGTGAGGTGAGACTTTGCGATTCGAGGCGGGGGCAATATGAGCGTCGCATGCGTTGACACTTGTTGCACTTACGGACCAATTTTTAGCGTCCTCATCCATGGTCGGCCGGTAAAAACCGACTCTTAAAGCTCGCCGCTATTGAGCGACCTCCACGATGGTAGCGCATAAGCCTTCATGAATCTCTCTTAAAGCGTGGTCCGCCTCTCAGGGTGTCAAACATCTCAATAGTGGAGAAGAGAAACCTCTCCTATAAAGCTTTCCTTCAATGACGGAGTACACTGGTCGCTCATTTGCTTTAAGAGCTTCGCCTCATACAGTCGTGCGGTTCTTCTTTGGTCGGGATATCTTTGCGAGAATAGGGGCGATCCAGTTTTTCTCTGAATCAACGCAGAGGACGGCTAGTGATTTCTCAGTCTTGGTCGCCACACTCGGCCGAGTTAATGTCTCTTGAATTAAGCCGGTGATTCCCGGGCGCTTTAGTGCTAGCTTGACTTGAAAGAATGTCATTTCGACGTTTTCCGTTCTTAGCACGTGTTTAACTTCTCGCGGTCAAACTTACTAAGCAATTCCCTTACCTTAGCAGGTAATTCTTCAAGACTTCATCCTTTGTGTCATACAGTTCCTCATTCACAACCAAATTGAAAGACACACTTCATTCCTTCTCAATTTTCCACAAAAACGGAATCCCACAAACCCCATATCAACCCACAAACTGAAATTTCATAGATACCTCATTTCATTGGAGTCAAACTTTCTTTGGAGTCAAACTTTCTTTATTGATGCTTGCATGTGAGATTAGTTCAATACTTCAGAGGTTTTGAAGAGGAAAATCGAGTTTGAAGGGTGTGGGAGCTGTTTAGAAGAGCTAGGACTATTGTTGGTGATTTTGGTGTGTTCCCCTTGTATTTGTGCAGATTTGAAGAATCAACTTGCTTGTTAAAATGGAGAGTTAGGGAGTACATTTGGGGTCTTCTTAAAGGATTAGAAGTGTCAAAGTTCAAATGTGTGGCTGTTTGGTTGTGTTGTTCGCATAGGAACTGGTTTATGAGTGTTAGAGCTCAACTTGTTTCCTATTCTTGAATACTTTTCAATCAAGTGAGTTTTCCTTTTTCCCCATGGTTATATTCTGAAGGTTTGAGTACTATGATACTTAAAACCATAACTTGCTCTAAAATTGCTACTATTGTGAGTTCATCGGTGTGTGCATCCTTATGTTATTCATGATTTTAATACACTTGTCAAGTTTTGGGGAGATGTGCATAAGGACGACCCATAAAATGACTCTCTCTCAACAAACTAGTTGAATGCCTATAAAAAAAAACTAGTTGAAACATAAAACCTCTCATGCGACATTAAATATACATTGAATATATTACATTAAAAATATATATATATATATATATATATATATATATATATATATATATATATATATATATATATATAATATGAGTCATTAAATATGTAAGAATGTGTTTTAAATATTGTCATAAATTTTTTTTTGACCACAAATACTGTCATAAATTAAAATGATCTAATTACTCATTTTTTTCATTTTATTTTTTACAAAATATAAGTATAATAAGGGTTCGGATCCCATCGTAAGGTCTCAAATTCTAACGTTGCGTGTGACAAAAGCTCTATTGGGAGGGGGAAGAGGTACACAAACTGACAAAGATGGTGGATATTGCACTCTAGTAACATAGTAACAACATAAAAATGAAGTGTTAAATATGTTTTTAGCCCCTATAAAATATTAGTTTTTTGCTTTTTGTCCCTCAAAATATTTTCACCTACTTTCGATTGCCATGATTTTTCTCATTAGTTCTAGTCCCTAATTACTTTTAACAGCGCTTCATGACTTTTAATTGCTCTTAGAAAAGGTTCGGTACCTGGACTTCGGAAGATGACCGGATCCGGGATACAAGTTGATGTGCTTCTAAATGTTTTTGATAGACTTCAGACGATTGAAGATTAAGTCCAGATGATTAAATATTTGCATCCGATGGTTCGAGGTAGCTCACTTGGGCACGTCGGAGGGTGGTACCTTCAAACACTCTGATGCTTAAGTTAGTAAAGGGAAGTGGAGAGGTAAATAAAGAATGAGGACGTAATGAGAGCGTACCTGAGAACTGAGGGTTGTACCTCTATTTATAGACAAAAGTGTTGTAACTGAGGCGTTGAATATGGGCGCTTAGATCCTGACTGTTGGATGCAGACACTTGATGCTGGAGAGCGCGTTGGGCCGTTTCAAGTGCGGAATTGGTCCAGGCCCAAGTCTAGTGTGGTTTAGGCCCAGTCCGGAACAGTGCCCCCCCCCCCCCCCCCAAGTCGAGGTTGGCCAAAGTATGAGGTCGGCCTATGGTTGATTGGTCTATTGCCTTTGATGAAGAGGAAGTAATGATTGATGCGCCACATGTTAACTTGCTACGGGAGCAGATGTGACGCGTTTGAGGAGTTCGAGGTGATGCTTTGGAGGACCGAAATTGTCTTGTCAACCTGCATTGATGGGACACATTTAAGAGGGGTGTCGCTTCGTATCTCGCCTCTTGTTACCTATATAAGGCGAGTTGAAGATTTCATTCTTCGCTTCGCTTTATTTCTGAAATTAGTTTCTTGAGAGCTCTGACAATTTAGATTCCTCCGACCACCGTGTCGAGATCATTTCCATCGTGCAACGTCGTGCCTTCTGGAATTTTGGTGGGGTGAGATCTCTGTTCATTGATCCGAGCGCATTATTCAAGCCGAGCTTAAGAGATCCCTACAACTAGGTTAGTTTTCTCATACATCTTAACTTAGAAGCTTTTTACCTTTGATGTCTTTAACCGCGGCAAACGATGCCGCTCGGCAACCGTCGTTGCTTGCGCCTTGTGGGGAGGAGATCGATTTGCCTTGGTTTTTATGAGGCCGAGATCAATCGTTTTAGATTTAGATAGTGACAGTGGTTCCCTCCCCTTGCAGATAGATGGTGCGATCTAAGTCGATCTTTAAGAGGTCACCCGAAGGCCATCCGATGTCAGCCCCAAAGGGAGCTTCGTCGTTGTTTTCTTCCATGTATCCTAATTCATCCCGAAGTTGGGAGTTTCGGCCGGTTAGAGAAATTTCAAGAAAATGTTAGAAGTACCGTAGGAGAACGCTGAGGTTAATTCCCAGAGCCGAAAACTTGCAGTCGAGAAGGTTTACGACTGAGTTTCTACCAAAGTTTGTAATATCTACCCGAGGCTGAGGTTGGAGATACAATTGAGACCAAATCCTACACAGTGAAGTCGTGGAAACGGGAAGGAGAGGATGCGGTCTATTACAAGTTGATTAACCAGTGGGGGAAGAAATTGGCCAAGAAAGGCTCAAAATTTCATTGTGGTTCAATGTTTGAGTCCCCGGCCGAGTCCGAAACCAAGTTGAAGGACTACTTTAATACTTGTACTTGCCTTACTTAGAATTTATTTTTGATATAGCTTTATTACGATCCGAGTTGGCCTTAGGGATTTCTGATGTTGAATTTTGACCATGTGTGTTACTTGCAGGTAAAATGGACGATCTTGACGATATCATGAACGATTCCACTATTGGTATGATCGTGCACATGAAAGTGTTGGAGAAGAGTGATGAAAAGATGAGGAAGAAGAAGACCACGGGGTCGGCGTCTAGTGTCGCACCCAATGTTAATGCCGATCAATCCAATTCTCCCAAAGAGAAGTTGGATTCTTCTAAGGGGAAGCATTTAAAATCAGCTCCAAAGTCGGCTTCCAAAGGATAGCACTATCCCCACCAACAACAAAAAACCAAAAAAAAACTGAAAAGAAAGATGAGAAGAAGGATGACATCACCTTGGAAGGCTTCTGAGCTTGTGCGAAGGTTGCCAAGTTTGGCGAAACATCTTTCAAGAAGTTAGAAGAAACATTTGCTGAGAAATATACTGATGACAACCTACCATTGGCTTATTGTCCAATTTTAATTACTCTAATTTTATTTTAAGTTATGATAAAAGTGCATCTGACCAATTGATATATTGGGAACAAAAGTGCACTAAGTTATTTCATTTCAAGTTATTTTTTTTTGAAACTCAAAACCAATAGAGATGTGAACAAAACCTGAAATTGGCTGAACAAACTAGAACCCTGTTCTGATACCACATGATGGCAACCTCGGAGCCGTCGGTGACTATTTTGGGAGTCATGAAGGTGGGAGTGATGGAGACACCACGATCGGGGATGAAAGACCGATCGATAAGTCGTGAAGACGCCACAATCGGTTATGGAGGTTAGATTGAAAAGTCGTGGTTGAGCGCCAAGGCACGCCGATAAGCTTTAAGAACGTCTCGAGAGAACTATAGAGACACGTCTCTAAATTTTTACTCAAAATTCAACTTTTTTCATTTCATAAACCGAGTTACTGATATATAGAGAACTCCGAGGCCCATTTGGCCCATTTGACTTAGTAACCCTAAAACTAAAATACTCAAATATTACCTAATTATTAATTTTTGATTTGAGTTTAAAATTAAACCAAATCTAAATTAATAAACTAAAATCATTAAATCCTAATAAATAAAATAAATGACATTTATAGCCTTTACTAAGGAAGGGAATCAAATCATTAAATCCTAATAAATTAAAAAAATGCAATTAAAGTAGTGTGATCTTCAAAATCAAACAAAGTTGGAGATTCCTTGTAGGTTTCCTTCCATATGCTCAAAGAACTGTGGATCACATCATTTTTGACTTCTAAAGTGTAGGATCCGAATATTTTTTCTTTGTAAAAATAATATATTTATTTAAAAATATCAAAAGTAATATATTTTTGTAGTCAACATAATAAATTATGTTTCAGATTTTGATTAGACTGACATGAAAATCAAGTTAATAAATAAATGTCATTAAATATAAACTGAATATATAGCATTAAATGTATATTAAATAAATGTCATTAAATATGTAAGAATGCTTTTTAATTGTCGTTGATAATGGGCAGTTGCTGAGAGTTGCATCGGGACAGGCCCAATTCACGCGGGGATTAAATCCAGACCGGAACAATTCTTTTTCATGTTTGATCAATCATAACATTTACTTAGATTTAGGTACATTTGAGCAAAGTCTGAATGTACCGAGAAAAGCTTTCTAGACTATAACTACTTCTCTAAGGATTGACCATATTAAATGGTAACCATTTCTTTAGTTTTGAATTTACTTAATAATAATAATATTATAATTGAATACAATATTCATTAATTATAGTATATTAAATAAAAATAGTGGACTCATTAATGATGTTTGAATACTATATAAATTAAGTAATTTATAAAATAAAAAGATTTGAATTAATCAACATTATAATAAATATGTTCATAAAAAGACATTTAGCATCGGTTGTTTGAAACACCCGATGCTAAATATCACTTTTCAAGACATGTAGCATCGGTTGTTTTGAACAGCCGATGCTAAATGTCACTTTTCAAAACATTTAGTATCGGTTATTTGAACAACCGATGCTAAAAGTCATTAAGAATAGACCTTTAGCAACGGTTGTTTAGATGACCGATGCTAAATGTCACAAAAAATGGACCTTTAGCATCGGTTATTTAAATAACCGATACTAATAGTATGTTTTCAAGACATAAAAAACACCAAAAAAATGTCATTTAGCATCCGTTTTTTGAAAATCCGATGCTAAAAGTCACATTTAGTATCGGTTATTTAACCGATACGAAATGTCAGACATTTAGTATCGGTCGAATTAGTATCGACAGATAACCGATACTAAAAGTGCAAAATAATCGATACTAAAAGTCTTTTCTCGCACTCATGGAACTTGTGCGAAGGTTGCCAAGTTTGGCGAAACATCTTTCAAGAAGTTAGAAGAAACATTTGCTTAGAAATCTCATCGATGACAACCTACCATTGGCTTCTTGTCCAATTTTAATTACTCTAATTTTATTTTAAGTTATGATAAAAGTGCATGTGACCAATTGATATATTGGGAACAAAAGTGCACTAAGTTATTTCATTTCAATTTATTTTTTTGAAACTCAAAACCAATAGAGATGTGAACAAAACACTGAAATTGGTGAACAAACTAGAACCACGTTCGATACCACATGATGGCAACCTCGGGCCGTCGGTGACTATTTTGGGAGTCATGAAGGTGGGAGTGATGGAGACACCACGATCGGGGATGGAAGACCGATCGATAAGTAAATGAAGACGCCACAATCGGCTATGGAGGTTCCAATTGAAAAGTCGAGTTGAGCGCCAAGGCACGCCGATAAGCTTTAAGAACGTCTCGAGAGAACTATAGAGACACGTCTCTAAATTTTTACTCAAAATTCAACTTTTTTCATTTCATAAACTGAGTTACAGTATATAGAGAACTTGAGGCCCATTTGGCCCATTTGACTTAGTAACCCTAAAACTAAAATACTCAAATATTACCTAATTATTAATTTTTAGATTTGAGTTTAAAATTAAACCAAATCTAAATTAATAAACTAAAATCATTAAATCCTAATAAATAAAATAAATGACATTTATAGCCTTTACTAAGGAAGGGAATCAAATCATTAAATCCTAATAAATTAAAAAAATGCAATTAAAGTAGTGTGATCTTCAAAATCAAACAAAGTTGGAGATTCCTTGTAGGTTTCCTTCCATATGCTCAAAGAACTGTGGATCACATTATTTTTGACTTCTAAAGTGTAGGATCCGAATATTTTTTCTTTGTAAAAATAATATATTTATTTAAAAATATCAAAAGTAATATATTTTTGTAGTCAACATAATAAATTATGTTTGATTTTGATTAGATGACATGAAAATCAAGTTAATAAATATACTACTCTTTTTTTTTGGTATTAATATACTACTTTTAAATTCCAATATTTAACACAAATATTAAATATGTACCATTAAATATAAACTGAATATATAGCATTAAATGTATATTAAATACATGTCATTATATATGTAAGAATGCTTTTTAATTGTCGTTGATAATGGGCAGTTGCTGAGAGTTGCATCGGGCCTGGCCCAATTCACGCGGGGTTTAAATCCAGACCGGAACAATTCTTTTTCATGTTTTGATCAATCATAACCTTTACTTAGATTTAGGTACATTTGAGCAAAGTCTGAATGTACCGAGAAAAGCTTTCTAGACTATAACTACTTCTCTAAGGATTGACCATATTATATGCTAACCATTTCTTTAGTTTTGAATTTACTTAATATTAATAATATTATAATTGAATACAATATTCATTAAGTATAGTATATTAAATAAAAATAGTGGATTCATTAATGATGTTTGAATACTATATAAATTAAGTAATTTATAAAATAAAAAGATTTGAATTAATCAACATTATAATAAATATGTTCATATTAGAATATGGATGATGACGTGTTTGAGTCAACAAATGGGTTTATAAATACACTTCGTGAAAAGATAATTCTCATCAAATGTTGCCCTTAATTTTTGTTCATTTTGTACTAGTTGAGGGCATGTATGGCCTTTATATTTTCTATCAATTTTTTTCTTCCTTACACACTTTTCATCTTCCATTTGCAAAGACCTCCATCAACATTGACTTTTATACACTTCCGAATCAAATCAATGAATCACCAAATGAGTATCTTACGTTTACATAGTAAGTGATTCTTCACCTAAATCTGATATAATTGTTTTTCTTGTTCGATATGTATAACTTATATTTGTTCACAATATATGTGTGTGTGTATGTGGGCAAGAAGAAATCCTTGTTCATGTTTTCATTTTTTTTTGATGAAATCATGTTTTCATTTTGTTGTTTTGAATTAGTATGATTCTGTGTTTTTCCTAATTTTAATTAGTATGATGCTGCAAGTGATTGTTGGTTTGTTTTAGTGAACTGAGAACCTAGTTTTGATCTCTAGATCTATATGCGTTTCTTAGCAACATTGTACCACTCAAAAGAAAATAAAATTTTAAATCCTACGGATCTATCATGTGCTTGTAGATTGTGATCCTCTTGCTTTTATTTTGTTGATTTTGTTCAGCAAGCCATTACATTTGCTGGTTCATTAACTGCTATTTGGTTGGAGCTATCAGATTCAGAGGTAGAAAATGGGTTCACTTAGTATGTTGGATACTTTTTTAAAAGATATACTTCAGCGTGACCACACCCTCACAAGAAGATTGGGCGTACGGTTTGAAATTCTTATTGAGTTGCAAAGCATTGTTGAATCTGTGGAAAGCTCCGAGAGGAGGAGGCTGTTGAACCATTTGGGTCATTTGTGTCTAATCTATTCAAGCGGTGGGGTGACTTGGTAATTTCAATTGAGTTATCAAATGGTTCACATATCGCATCGCTTGGGAGAAAACTAAAACAACGTTGTTGGGAGATCTCTTAAGAGCTACGGCGTGACAGTGGATGCAGGAATGCGCGAGTTCCAATATTAAAATTTAGAAGCAAACAGCGGGGCATTTCTGTGATGTTTCAATCAATAACTGCGGTGATGAAATCCAAAGTTTTGCTTTTGATGAAAAAGATAGATGGCCGCTTTCATGAATTGGTTTTAGTGGTCAAGGAATGGGCGAAAGCTAATAAAATCTTTTACCTTCGACATGTATTCTCGCGATTTTGCCACCGTTAAAAGATATATACCCCAGTAACATGGCCGATGAGGCACAACAAGCGCCGTTCTCAAAATGTCAAGGGCGGAGGAGCTAGCGCCAACGGTTCAATTCAAAATCTCAATGGAGGACCAAGCTCCAGCGGTTCAACTCAAGAGTACCCGTGCAGATGCACGTCAAAGCCAATTGACATGGAGGCCAAAGAACCAATAGCATAGCACAGAAAGGAACATCTTTCAGTTTACTTATTGTTGATACAAGCAATTTTTAAATAATGGGATTTTTTGTATTATAAGATAGTTGACATGATTTTTTTTTTGCCGTTGGGGATCAAAAGATTATCCACTATTAGTCATGTTGTAATTCTAAATGTTGTAGTTAATTAGAATTGAGCATCTTGAAGCCTCATCTTTTGCCCTTTCAACATTACTCTATTAGCCGCCTTGGCTTTCCCATTGGTCTCCGGAGGCTCCACTAAGGTGAAATGATGTTTGTCGTCAGCAATTTTCGAAAACATTTACCGGCGAACTGTGTGTCGTTGTCAGTGATAATGATCTCGGGTATTTGTTGTGCAAAATGGTAAGGGACATGATAGCCTTTGTGCGAGTTGAGAATAAAGGCAACTGATTGACACAACATTGTGAGGAAACATGGTGCTTCGAAGTGGCAACACTTGAGTTTCAGTAAATGTCTTGCACCGGTCTTTGCGGGATGCATTCTTCTCTGTTTAATTGTAAGCAATTTATTCTACTTATATTATACATATGCATGATGTATCCCTAGTAAAACGAGTTCCTCATTGAAAGTTTACTAACCGATTTACTCGAATTGTTTGTTCAAAGAAGAAGTGGTTCTATACTTTGATCGTAATTTAGAAGCGTGAGTAGTGAGCATACCTCAACAACCCAAAAAATAAAAGACTCAGATTTTTCTTCTAGAAGCAAGGCTCCACTGGAAATTATATGGATGGTTCAAAGTTGCAACATGGTATTGGAATTAATGGGTTCGTTGTGTGTATGCACTGTATTTTATTTTATCTGAGAAATATTTTACAATCATGAGTTGTAAACATTGCATATTATTGTTGGCTCCTCTCCTCTAGTAGACACAGGGGGAAAGCCTTTGTATGTATAGGAAATATTAATAACTTGTATTGTATGATATTAAATTTCAATAGAATTTGAAGTACTCTTATGAATTTATTATTGTCTGGAAATAACTTTGTATATCAAGATTTTATAAATTGGCAATTGATATCTATTAATAGTGCCAATTAATTTTTTTTTAAAAACTAGACATTTAGCATCGGTTGTTTGAAACACCCGATGCTAAATATCACTTTTCAAGACATGTAGCATCGGTTGTTTTGAACAGCCGATGCTAAATGTCACTTTTCAGAACATTTAGTATCGGTTATTTGAACAACCGATGCTAAAAGTCATTAAGAATAGACCTTTAGCAACGGTTGTTTAGATGACCGATGCTAAATGTCACAAAAAATGGACCTTTAGCATCGGTTATTTAAATAACCGATACTAATAGTATGTTTTCAAGACATAAAAAACACCAAAAAAATGTCATTTAGCATCCGTTTTTTGAAAATCCGATGCTAAAAGTCACATTTAGTATCGGTTATTTAACCGATACGAAATGTCAGACATTTAGTATCGGTCGAATTAGTATCGACAGATAACCGATACTAAAAGTGCAAAATAATCGATACTAAAAGTCTTTTTCGCACTCATGGAACTTGTGCGAAGGTTGCCAAGTTTGGCGAAACATCTTTCAAGAAGTTAGAAGAAACATTTGCTTAGAAATCTACTGATGACAACCTACCATTGGCTTACTGTCCAATTTTAATTACTCTAATTTTATTTTAAGTTATGATAAAAGTGCATGTGACCAATTGATATATTGGGAACAAAAGTGCACTAAGTTATTTCATTTCAATTTATTTTTTTTTGAAACTCAAAACCAATAGAGATGTGAACAAAACCTGAAATTGGCTGAACAAACTAGAACCCTGTTCTGATACCACATGATGGCAACCTCGGAGCCGTCGGTGACTATTTTGGGAGTCATGAAGGTGGGAGTGATGGAGACACCACGATCGGGGATGGAAGACCGATCGATAAGTCGTGAAGACGCCACAATCGGCTATGGAGGTTCCAATTGAAAAGTCAGAGTTGAGCGCCAAGGCACGCCGATAAGCTTTAAGAACGTCTCAGAGAACTATAGAGACACGTCTCTAAATTTTTACTCAAAATTCAACTTTTTTTCATTTCATAAACTGAGTTACAGTATATAGAGAACTTGAGGCCCATTTGGCCCATTTGACTTAGTAACCCTAAAACTAAAATACTCAAATATTACCTAATTATTAATTTTTAGATTTGAGTTTAAAATTAAACCAAATCTAAATTAATAAACTAAAATCATTAAATCCTAATAAATAAAATAAATGACATTTATAGCCTTTACTAAGGAAGGGAATCAAATCATTAAGTCCTAATAAATTAAAAAAATGCAATTAAAGTAGTGTGATCTTCAAAATCAAACAAAGTTGGAGATTCCTTGTAGGTTTCCTTCCATATGCTCAAAGAACTGTGGATCACATCATTTTTGACTTCTAAAGTGTAGGATCCGAATATTTTTTCTTTGTAAAAATAATATATTTATTTAAAAATATCAAAAGTAATATATTTTTGTAGTCAACATAATAAATTATGTTTCAGATTTTGATTAGACTGACATGAAAATCAAGTTAATAAATATACTACTCTTTTTTTTTTGGTATTAATATACTACTTTTAAATTCCAATATTTAACATAAATATTAAATATGTTCCATTAAATATAAACTGAATATATAGCATTAAATGTATATTAAATACATGTCATTATATATGTAAGAATGCTTTTTAATTGTCGTTGATAATGGGCAGTTGCTGAGAGTTGCATCGGGCCTGGCCCAATTCACGCGGGGTTTAAATCCAGACCGGAACAATTCTTTTTCATGTTTTGATCAATCATAACCTTTACTTAGATTTAGGTACATTTGAGCAAAGTCTGAATGTACCGAGAAAAGCTTTCTAGACTATAACTACTTCTCTAAGGATTGACCATATTAAATGCTAACCATTTCTTTAGTTTTGAATTTACTTAATATTAATAATATTATAATTGAATACAATATTCATTAAGTATAGTATATTAAATAAAAATAGTGGATTCATTAATGATGTTTGAATACTATATAAATTAAGTAATTTATAAAATAAAAAGATTTGAATTAATCAACATTATAATAAATATGTTCATATTAGAATATGGATGATGACGTGTTTGAGTCAACAAATGGGTTTATAAATACACTTCGTGAAAAGATAATTCTCATCAAATGTTGCCCTTAATTTTTGTTCATTTTGTACTAGTTGAGGGCATGTATGGCCTTTATATTTTCTATCAATTTTTTTCTTCCTTACACACTTTTCATCTTCCATTTGCAAAGACCTCCATCAACATTGACTTTTATACACTTTCGAATCAAATCAGCGAATCACCAAATGAGTATCTTACGTTTACATAGTAAGTGATTCTTCACCTAAATCTGATATAATTGTTTTTCTTGTTCGATATGTATAACTTATATTTGTTCACAATATATGTGTGTGTGTATGTGGGCAAGAAGAAATCCTTGTTCATGTTTTCATTTTTTTTTGATGAAATCATGTTTTCATTTTGTTGTTTTGAATTAGTATGATTCTGTGTTTTTTCCTAATTTTAATTAGTATGATGCTGCAAGTGATTGTTGGTTTGTTTTAGTGAACTGAGAACCTAGTTTTGATCTCTAGATCTATATGCGTTTCTTAGCAACATTGTACCACTCAAAAAGAAAATAAAATTTTAAATCCTACGGATCTATCATGTGCTTGTAGATTGTGATCCTCTTGCTTTTATTTTGTTGATTTTGTTCAGCAAGCCATTACATTTCTTTGGTTCATTAACCGCTATTTGGTTGGAGCTATCAGATTCAGAGGTAGAAAATGGGTTCACTTAGTATGTTGGATCTTGTTTTAAAAGATATACTTAGCGTGACCACACCCTCACAAGAAGATTGGGCGATACGGTTTGAAATTCTTATTGAGTTGCAAAGCATTGTTGAATCTGTGGAAAGCTGAGAGGAGGAAGCTGTTGAACCATTTGGGTCATTTGTGTCTAATCTATTCAAGCGGTGGGGTGACTTGGATATTTCAATTGAGTTATCAAAGTTTTGCTTTGGATGAAAAAGATAGATGGCGCTTTCATGAATTGGTTTTAGTGGTCAAGGAATGGTAAAGCTAATAAAATCTTTTACCTTCGGACATGTATTCCTGCGATTTTGCCACCATTAAAAGATATATACCACAGTAACATGGTGATGAGGCACAACGAGCGCCGTTCTCAAAATGTCAAGGCCGGAGGAGTTAGCGCCAGCGGTTCAATTCAAAATCTCAATGGAGGACCAAGCTCCGGTGTTCAACCTCAAGAGTACACATGCGGATGCACGTCAAAGCCGATTGACATGGAGGACAAAGAACCAATAGCATATACGAGAAAGGAACATCTTTCAGTTTACTTATTGTTGATACAAGCAATTTTTAAATAATGGGATTTTTTGTATTATAAGATAGTTGACATGATTTTTTTTTTTTTTTGCCGTTGGGGATCAAAAGATGATCCACTATTAGTCATGTTGTAATTCTAAATGTTGTAGTTGATTAGAATTGAGCATCTTGAAGCCTCATCTTTTGCCCTTTAAACATTACTCTATTAGCCGCCTTGGCTTTCCCATTAGTGCGGAGGCTCCACTAAGGTGAAATGATGTTTCACGTCAGCAATTTTCGAAAACCTTTATCGGTGAACTGTGTGTCGTTGTCAGTGATAATGATCTCGGGTATTTGTTGTGCAAAATGGTAAGTGAGATCGTTCCCACGATGAATTATGCTTAATTTTGACAGTTTAATTTGGTTAACAAATTAGTGTTAAAGTAAATGACACACAAGTTTTTGAGTAACAGAAACAGTTGTAAGAGTAAAGGGGTAATGGAAATCAGCGATGAGAACAAGCTGAGATGCATTCACTTCATTAGCTTCATTAAAATGCAATTATGGGTACATTCAATGCTACAACATTAGGTCTTTGCAGCAATAAGGCATATTTTCTCAAATACTTCACACTAGGTGTTGCACCCCGAAAAATCCGGTTTGGACTTTTCAGTTTGACAACGTGAAAATAGTAGAGCCGCCGCCAATATTTATTTAGGAAAACATTGAAAAAACCTTTTTGGGAAAGCGGGTGGTCTTTCGAAAACTTAGAGATGTAGGTTCGGGTGTCGGTTGCGCATGGGGAAGGTATTAGCACCCCACACGCCCTTTCTACCGAAAGGGAACCATTAACTTGATGTGGTTTTGAAATGTTTGATTTGAAATATATCGTTCGCTTCTTTTCTTTTCTTTTCTTTTGAGAAATGGTTTTATTGAAAGCAGGAAAAGCTGAATGTTTTTGGTATCTTTGAAAAGCGGATCAAAACAAAGATTTTTGAAAAAGGGTGTTTGGCGGGACATGAACCGGTCCCACGTACCCTCATTTGGTGAGGATCAAAGCTACGTAGTTCGTTTTGCGTGTGAAAATGGCTTAGGAATTTAAGCTTTGGGAGTTTTGAAATAAGACTCGAGTGTTCGCGAACACTAAACAAGCAAAGGCTTGAGGGCATACTCGATACTAACTCGATAAAAAGAGAGTTGGAACCAGAGTAATCAAACAAGCAATAGCCGAGTGATTACAAGCGACAACGTTGTATTATTATTTTTTGAAAAGGTTTTGAAATAAGTGGAGAGCCTTAGTGATAATTGTCACTAATAGCTCATGTTATTTTGGAAATTTGAATTGATTTTTGTTATTTAAGGTGTGGGAGCTTTCATGATAGTCAAACAAGCATAGGCTTCAAGTGACTACCACTAATAACTCCTCATTAGCGATCAAACAAGCAATGGTTTCGAGTGATGGCTAATGTTTTGTTTAAGAAAACGCCTTAGGGTTTTTATTTGGGGAAAACATTTAATTTTGGGTTTGAAAAGAAGTAGAACATTACAAATCCTTTTTCAAGTCAAAACCGGGGTAACAATGAGAACACAAGCAAAGCAATCATAAAGAGTATTCATAAGTTGCTATGAACAATTGAATACATGATTAAGCAAGCATGTGGGTGTATGAGTATACAATTATGGAATGCAAGGCATAGCATTATTGAATGCATGATTAGGCAAGTATATGAATGTATGAGCATACAATTGTGGAATGCAAGGCATAGCATCATTGAATGCATGATTAGTCAAGTATATGAATGCATAAGTATACAATTATGAAATTCAAGGCATAGCATTATTGAATGCATGAGCATTTGGAAAAGAGTGCAAGACATAGTGTTAGTGAATGCATGAACATGTGAAAATGAATGCAAGATACAATATTAATGAATGCATGATTATACAATAATGAATGCAAGACATGAAATTAAATATATGCATGAGCATTTAAGAGAGTATGAAAATGCAAGAGATATAAGCTCATATGAGTGCATGAACATGTAAAAATGAATGATAAGATGCAAAGTGTAAAAATATTTTGGGTATTTTTGCAAATAGACAAGTAGTAAAACTTTTTGTAAAAAGTTAATGAATGGTAAAGTAAAAATGCATGAGGTGAATGGTAATTATTTAATGAGATAGTAAAGTAAAAAGTTAACATGTTTTTTTTTACTTTTGGTAAAAGATTAATGGGTGGTAAGGTAAAAAATGAAAATGAGTGGTAAAAAAGGTTAAAAACACCTTAACACATTTATACTCATCTACACAAGATCAAGCAACACAATTTTAGCACAAAGATGAGCATCAAAAAGGCCTTATGGCCGAAACCTCATATGAATAAAACATCAAGTTATTTCATGCTTAAATTCATGATTAACACATGGAACAAATCATGCAAATCAAACATATCATGTATTTTATTTACATAAACTCAAAAGGAAAAAAAGAAAGCAACAAACCCTAAATTTTAAGGTACAAAACCGAAACTCCTAATCCCATGAATCAAGCCAAAATTCAAACTTGCAAGTTATGACATGAACAACAAGATGCACATAATGTATGAAAGTTCTTTATTCATGAAAAAGTGAGTGTAAAAATGCAAAAAATATGGTTGAAAACACAAGAAACCCTCTCATCAAGGCCAAGGGTTCACTTCAAACACCCAAGGCTCCCAATGTCCTTGACATAGTGTTTGAAATGAACCCTCTAAGCCTCTTTGAGAGAGGAAAGAGGAGTAGGAGAAAGTTTCACATGCTAAAAATTAAAAATGCAAGGGATTAGTTGTCTTACCTCAAGAATCAACTAGAAAAAGGAAAGGAGAATGCAAAAAAGGAAGCAAGACCAAAACTTGAAGGAAAACTCCAAGCAAATCTTCAAACTACAAGCTTTTGATGATGCAAATATGAACTAGAGTAGGAGAATATGGAGATGTATGGAGTAGTAATGGATTTTTGAGATGAAAATGAAGAAAGAAATCAAGAAAATATGGTGGATGAGTGAGGAGAGGCAGCGGCCTTGTGAGGAGGAGAGGAGGAGGTATGCTAGCTAGGGTAAAAATGAGTGTGTATATGAGAGGCTCTCTTGCTTTTGGGTTTTTATATGGGGTAAAAACTTAAAGGGCAATTATGACAATGTGCTTCTTACAAACCAATAGGATTTGAGATAAAATTTTAATCAATGGTCAAGATGCAATGTCACATGGATTGAGGGTAATTAAAAACACAAAATTGGAGAGAGAGAGGGCTGGGTGCGCAACTTAGTGAGTGTGGCGAAGGATAAGATCATTTACAAAATTGTATTTTTCCATAAAGCTTATTACACAAGTGCCATTTTGATTCAAATGAAGGGTGAGGATTGTATTTCACACTTAAATGGAATGCCATGATTTAACACAATTTGCAAACAATAAAAATAAATCAAAATGGGGTGAAATGGAGCTGATGTGCGCAGCAAGGGAGTGGGAGAGTGAGTGGAATTGCAAATTGTACTATTGTACTATTCTTAACCTTTCAAAATTCAAAAGAGTGTAGAATATTCCCTTCTAGATCATTCTTCTAAATTCATGCCATTTTGGGCCATATCCTATGATTCAATGATTGGGCTCTGAATTTTATGATCTCACCAATCCCAAAATTGATTTATTTACCCACCTCAAAGGAAAAGACCATTTTACCCTTCTATCCAATAATTTGATTTTTATGCCAAAAGGTTTAATATTTATGCACAAAAATAATCACAATTAAGCACAAATATTCCTCAAATAGATTATTGATGATGGTTCAGTGATTTGGGACAAAAGACCATTTTTGTTGTGAAATGACCAAAATGCCCTTTCACTCCAAAAACCCTAGTTATTTGCCCAAAGCACATTTTTACTTCAAAAGTGACTTTTCCCCCTACGAATGACCTCTAATACCTCAAAAATGCATGTTGAATGACTTATCCTGAGAAATTGTCCCTTATTCGCAAAATGACCAAAATATCCTTTTGCACTGCAAAACCCTAGTTTGTCCAAAAATGCATTCCAACTCCAAAAATGATTTTAGAAGCTTTGAAATGATTTTTTAGAAACCTAAATGCAATGCATGATGCTCTCTTCTCCTCTATTTATTTATTTTTTGGGGAAAATTAGGATTTTGACCTAAGCCGGAAAAAATTGGGGTATGACAGCTGCCCCTCTTTATCTGGATTTTAACAAGGAATATGAATTGGCCGAAACATATTCCGAGGCAAAATAGAGATAAAGAATTCAGAAATTATACCGATTTTGTCTACTTAAGGAAAAACCCGAATTTTCTTTTTTTCTTTTTGGGTGAACGGATGCCAGCTAGAAATGACTATAATGAACGAAGTGTCAACTCTCAGGAAGCCAACAAAAGCAGGAAATAAATTGGTGCCAACCCTCAGGCGGTAGAAGCAAGAAAGAATAAAGCGGTAGAGAAAACAGTAAGGAAGGTAATAAAAAATACAGTAAAGGAGGAGCACTTGCGGCTCTGAAGGAACACTTGGGCTCTGAAGGAACACTTGGGCTCTGAAGGAACACTTGGGCTCTGAAGGAACACTTGGGCTCTGAAGGAACACTTAGGCTCTTAAGGAACACTTAGGCTCTGAAGGAACGCTTGGGCTCTGAAGGAACCCTTGGCCTCTGAAGGAACACTTGGGCTCTGAAGGAACGCTTGGGCTCTGAAGGAACACTTGAGTTCTGAAGGTGGCCTATTCGAGCGGCCTGAGGTTCAATATCGAGTTGTAGAACTGATACATTTTACCTTGATGGACTTACGCTATGCTTTACACTAACACAGCTAGTCTGAAGGACGCGAAGTCTGGGGGGGCGATCTGTCACGCTCCGTGATGACTTGGCGAAGTGAAGGGCCGCGGTCTCGAGGGCCGATCCGTCATGCTCCGTGATGACTTGGCGAGATGAAGGTTGAGTTCAAAGTCGCTATTTGGACTATTGATTTGAACTAAACTGAAGGACTCCAGGGTCTGATGATTCGTCGGTGCTCGATAACGCGGGATCCGGCGGGCGCATTGGTCTGAAGGGATACGTGGGTCTGGCGATTCGCAAAAATCTGTTGATTGATCGACCGAGATAGCCAATCTTTGGTGTCTTTGGATTGAGGATGTCCGCCGGGCTAGCGGACTTTTTTTCACTTTGTTTGGTAATGTGTACCGCACATGTTAGCAGATGCAAATGCATGATGCATGGAATGTGAATGCATGTTATGCAAGGGCATGTTATATGCAGAACATGTTATGCGAGTGCATGCAATGCTATGATTTGGGTGTGATGATGAATGCAATGAGGCGCTATTCTTGATTTTCTTTGGTCGACTTTCTTTTTACGACTATGTGTGTTTTTTTTAATTCTTTTTCGACTGACTTTCTTTTTTTACGGTCGTCTGCTTTTTTTGCTTTTGACAAAGGCTTATTCTTTTCTTGGTTCAACCGTCTCCGATACTCCCGACACAAGACCGAGAGGCCGATGGAAGCTGTAGGGCTCACGAATCGAACGCAAGTTTGCTTTATGGTTTGCCATCCGAGTGGTTTGTGGGTGCAACCTTCTTTGTAAGATTAATTTTCTTTGGGGAAATTGCTTGTTTTCCGTGACTTTTAAAGGTTTCGCAATGATTTGCAATGCTCTATGATGTATGCACATGTTTTCTGATTCGAGAACAACATCATCATAAAACGCTTATTTTGAGCGAGAAAAAGCGAGAAAATAGCAAACAAACAAGACATGAGAAAGTTGAGCTTTATTGATGTAGAAGCCAATCGTACAGAATGTTACGATGACTGTTCAATACATTTGAAAGTTTTAAACTACAAAAAGACACGAAAAAAAAAAAAAAAGAGAAGCTAATTTACATTCGTCCGCCAGTCTGCGTAGGCGATCTGGGCACATTTGTGTCCTTGACCTTGATCATTCCTCATCCAAGTCTTGAGGAGTTGCATGCCTTTCTTTACTTTTCATGCTCAAGCTTTACGACCCTAATTTTTGCTGGACCGCCTTTGCGGGTTTTCAATCCAAGGTCGCTCACGATTTTGCCTAGGCCGCCCTTTCGGTTTTCAACCTAGCGAGCGAATTCCTACTTGGCTCGTCTTTCTCTTTTTTCACTTATTTCTTTCAGGCATAATACTTCTTTACCGAGTCTGAGTTGACTGGGTTCTTGAGATCCTCTCCGTCCATGTTGGTGAGTATCAGCGCTCCTCCAGAAAAGGCTTTCTTAACTACATACGGGCCGTCATAGGTGGGCGTCCACTTCCCACGGGGATCACTTTGAATGGGCAGAATCTTCTTGAGTACGAGATCTCCCTCATTGAACTCTCGGGGGCGAACCTTCTTGTCGAAGGCAGTTTTCATCCTCTGCTGATACAGTTGCCCGTGACACAAAGCTGCAATTCTTTTTTCTTCAATAAGGTTTAGCTAATCTAGACGAGCTTGTACCCACTCTGCTTCTTCCAACTTGGTTTCCATTAGTACCGCAGGAGGGTATCTCAACTTCAATGGGAAGCACCGCCCGACCCATATACGAGAGAGAAAGGGTTGCCCGGTTGAAGTGCGCATCAAGCACGGTAGCCATGCGAGCAGCAAGGAAGCATCTCATGCCAATCCTTGTAAGTTACCACCATCTTTTGCACAATCTTTTTGATGTTTTTGTTGGTCGCCTGATTGCCCCATTCATCTTTGGGCGGTAGGGAGAGGAATTATGATCTTTGAATTTTGAATTCTTGGCATAAGTCCTTCATCATTTCTTTATTCAGATTCTTTGCCGTTATCCGTGATGATCTTGTAAGGAAGACCATATCGGCAAATCAGATCTTTCTTCACAAATTTGGCAACCACTGAACTGGTTATACTTGAATATGAGGCAGCTTCAACCCATTTTGTGAAATAGTCAATGGCGACGAGGATGAAAGCGATGCCCATTTGATGCTTTGGGTTCAACTGGACCTATGACATCCATGCCCCACATTGAGAATGGCCAAGACGCAGTCAAGACATTCAATTTAGCAGGCGGTACATGAATGTGATCAGCATAGATCTGGCATTTGTGGCACTTTCTTACAAAGCGTAATGATCGATTCCATACGCAACCGATAGTAACCCGCCCTTAAGATCTTTCTAGCCATGGTGTGCCCACTGGAATGGGTTCCGAATGAGCCTTCATGCACATCTCTCATGATTCTTTCGGCTTCTTCTTTGGCAACACACCTCAGAAGAACCATATCATAGTTTCTTTTGTAGAGAACTTCACCACTCAAGAAGAAATTCCTTGACAGCCTTCTGAGAGTTCTCTTGTCATTCTCTGATGCCCCAGATGGGTATTCCTGATTAGCGATGTATTGCTTGATGTCATGATACCAAGGCTTCTCGTCGGGTTCCTCATCTATTGTTGTGCAGTAGTGATGGGCGAGCGAGCTCGATCTTTGGTCGATATTAGTCGGACTCACATCACGGTGACATTGAACATAGAAGACAGTGTTGCCAATGCGTCGGCTAACTGGCTTTCACCTCGAGGGATATGCTTAAAAGTGATCTCATCAAAGGACTTCATCAACTCTTGCATATAATCACAATAAGGAATCAGTTTGGGATCTCTGGCCTCCCAATCACCTCTTACTTGATGAATAACCAGGACTGAGTCCCCGTACACATCTAGCCTTTTAACTTTCCATTCTAAGGCTGCTTGAATACCTAGGATACACGCTTCATATTCTGCTATATTATTTGTCACATAGAAGCTCAGTCTTGCAGTGACAGGAATAAAGCAGCTGTCAGGAGATATCAACACAACACCTGCCCCGTGCCCCCATACATTTGACGCACCATCGAATATCATTCTCCACCTTTCGCTTTCTTAGGATTTCCCCTCATCGAACAGTGCCATGATATCTTCATCAGGAAAATCATGCCGCATTGGTTGGTAGTCTGGAATCGGCTGACATGCCAAATATTGAGCAAGTGCACTACCTTTAATGGCTTTTTGTGTGACGTACAGGATATCGTATTCTGATAATTGCATCTGCCAACGAGAAATTCGTCCTGTAAGAGCTGGCTTCTCAAATATGTACTTGATTCGATCCATTTTTGACACCAACCAAGTTGTGTGACTCAGCATGTACTGCCTTAAACGATGAGCAGCCCAAACTAGGGCACAACAAGTCTTTTCCAGCATAGAATATCTTGTCTCAAAGTCGGTGAACTTTTTACTCAGATAGTATATGGCATGCTCCTTTTTCCCGGATTCATCGTCTTTGCCCCACACACTGACCCATTGAATTTTCTAGCACTGTAAGGTATAAGATGAGAGGCACACTTTTGACGCAGTGGCATTAAGGCCCGGTGGATTCTGCAAATATACCTTGATTTTTCAAAAGCGACTTGACACCGATCATTCCACCGACTCTTGATTTTTGCATAGCAATTTGAAGATTGGCTCATAAGTAGCGATCGGTGGAAGATGAATCGGGAGATGTAATTCAGCCTTCCAAGGAAACCACGGACTTCTTTCTGTTTTGGCGCGGCATTTCGAGGGCGGCTTTTACCTTATGCGGATCCACCTCGATTCCTTTACGGTGACAATGAAGCCTAACAACTTCCCTGATCTCACCCCAAACGTGCACTTGGCTGGGTTTAACTTGAGTTTATATTTCCTCAACCGTTCAAAGAGTTTCTGCAAATTGACAATGTGTTCCCCGTCGGTTTTGGATTTTGCGATCATGTCATCAACATAAACCTCAATCTCTTTATGCATCATGTCATGGAATAAAGTAACCATGGCCCTCTGGTAGGTTGCACCAGCATTTTTCAACCCGAATGGCATGACCTTATAACAGAATGTTCCCCAAAGTGTTATGAAAGTTGTCTTTTCCATGTCCTCAGGGTCCATCTTGATCTGATTATATCCCGAATATCCATCCATGAAGGAAAACAACGAGTGTTGAGCTGTACTATCCACCAAGACATCGATGTGAGGCAAAGGAACGTCTTTAGGACTAGCACGATTCAAATCTCGGTAGTCGACGCACATTCTGACCTTCCCATCCTTCTTGGGAACTGGGACAATATTGGCAACCCACTGCGGGTATTTGGCCACCTTGCTAGGAATCTGCATCAAATTGCTTCTTCACTTCATCTCTGATTTTGAGGGACATCTCTAGCTTCATCCTTCTCAACTTACGCGCAAACAAGCGAGCATTGGGGCTTGACGGGTAGCTTGTGAACTACAATGTCAGTGTCCAACCCAGGCATATCTTGGTAAGACCATGCAAACACATCCACATAATCGCGCAACAGCTGAACCAACCTTATGCGATCTTCGCCATTCATGGTGGTACCTACTTTGACCTCCTTCTTGCTTTCTGCCGTACCCAAGTTGATCATTTCAGTAGATTCTCCGTGTGGCTGAATTACCCTTTCTTCTTGTTCCATTAACCTCATAAGTTCTGGAGGAGTTTCCCAGTCTTCTTCAACATCCCCCTCAGCTTGATTGATAGGGTGATCAAAGTCAAAAGGTGGACTATTGGCACTGCTGTTTTCAGAGACTATTCTTTGTAGATCCGCATTTTCTTAGAAGCGAAAA
The DNA here is from genome assembly GCA_020916435.1 of Oxytropis ochrocephala. Lineage (NCBI taxonomy): Eukaryota > Viridiplantae > Streptophyta > Magnoliopsida > Fabales > Fabaceae > Oxytropis > Oxytropis ochrocephala. The sequence continues at coordinate 50,137,572 of CM037092.1, read as the reverse complement.
AGCAGAATGAAAGGCGGAACAAGAAAACAAACAGACAAATAAAGCAGAAAAAGACTCATGCAATGAAGAGGAATTGATTTTTATTGATTGAGGAATTCAAAACAAACGTTTTTATTGATGATGATGATTCTGAAAATAAAAACATGCGTGCCCCTAACAACTTGTCCTATGGCCTTGGGCAGAGCCACAGGGTTGCATTACAAATAATTACTTTAAATTAAAAGTCACGGTAGGATCAGCGGCCTTCCAATTCTTCAATTCTTCACCGGCACCGCAACGGCGAACCAGGCTTGCACCAACATCTTCAGAGTCAGAACCACCCTTGATGACAGCAACTTGGTCGGGATCTAACAAACCAGCACTCACAAAACTCTGGCTGATGTCGCAAATTGGGATCGCCGGGACCATGGATCTTCGCCTACGGACTTGGCTAACCATCCGCGCTTTCGTTCGTCCGCCATTATCCTTCTTTCCTCCTCACTTGGAGTGTATCCCAGTCCGCAACGGTCTTTGTTTTCCTTCAGTTGGATGGGAGCCATAATTCCCTGACCAGACTTTCCCAAGCCAGAACCAACCTTGTATCCTTGGGCTAACATGATTTTAGCAACCATTTCCTCCTCCTTGGTCTTCCCAAATACTGCGTTAGCAATCTCTAAAGACTGAAAGGCTGTTTCCAGAGACTCTTCGGCGGCTTCCACATATTTGAATTCTGATGGCTTATTAACCAGAGTCTCCTCCTCACCAAATACCACTACAACCTTGTCGTCAACCACGAACATGACCCGTTGATGTAAGGAAGAAGGGATTGCCCCAGCCATGTGAATCCAGGGTCTTCCTAGCAGACAACTGTATGAAGAGGTGATATCCATGATTTGGAAGTTAATACAAAAAACCTCAGGACCAATCTGGATGGGAAATTCCATTTCTCCCAGCACTTCTTTTTTGGACCCATCAAATGCTCGCACCAGCGTCGAACTTGGTTTCATGTAGGAGCAATCAACATCTAATTTGTCCATGGTTGATTTCGGCATTACATTCAGTGAAGACCCATTGTCAATCAGTACTCTGGCCAGCACGTAGTCTCCACACTTTACTGAGATATGCAGAGCTTGATTGTGTTCTTTTCCACTCGAAGGCAACTCATCATCAGCAAATGTTAGGTGATTTGCAGCCACTACGTTCCCCACAATCCCATCAAACTGATTCACTGAGATATCCTCTGCAACATGGGCTTCGCTGGGCACTTTCATCAAAGTTGCTCTGTGTGCCTCAGAGCTGAGCAACAATGATAGCATGGATATCTTGGATGGCGTTTGCTTTAATTGATCAACCACTTGATAATCACTTTGCCGGACGATCTTCAAGAACTCATTTGCTTCTTTTTCCATTATTTTCTCTTGAGCAACCTCTGGGTCCTTTCCTTTCTCCTTACGGCCTCTTTGCTCAGCCTCTGCGGATGTTTACGCCGGAGAGTTTTGGGAACAAACACCCTCCCACTTCTAGTGATCCTCCCGATCAGGCTATGTTTATTCTGATGTAGTAGCGTTTGGAGAGCATTCTGCGGTGTATTTCCATGGAACTGTTTTGTTCGACACATAGGGGAAAGGAGCTGGAACTTCAATAACTATTGGTTGAGCACTTGCCCGCACCAATCTGGGATTGAAATTGTAAGGGATTTCAATGGGCTTTCTGATTCCTCTATCTTCGTCAGAGTATAGTGTCCACACCTCTTCAAATTCGGAACTATCCCTGATGACAACAACTTGGTTGTGTTGCTCATCTTCTTCACCCCATCTTGTGGGCTGGATATCTTCCATTCGGATTCGAGCACTCTCGGGAGCATCATATCTGACCAAGTAATCAAACTTCCCACTGGGCTCCCCTAGGGTATCCCAACGTCCCTCTTTTGCCATGATGACATCCATTTGGTTGTATTGCTCATCTTCCTCACCCCATCCTGTAGGCTGGATATCTTCCATTCGGATTCGAGCACTCTCGGGAGCATCATATCTGACCAAGTAATCAAACTTTCCACTGGGCTCCCCTAGGGTATCCCAACATCCCTTTTTTGTAGGCATTATTGTTACGTCTTCATTGATTTCTTCCTTACATGGGAAGGGAACTGGGTCTTCAGTGGCTATTGGTCGAACCTCGGCTTGAACCAATCTCGGATCAGAATTGCACAGAATTTCAACTGGCTTTTTGGTCTCCCTACCGTTGCCCGAGTGTAGAGTTAACACTTCATCTTCCATGCCATGGGTTCCCATCTGGACCACATACCGATCCATCAGGTCCTGCAGGATCATCTTGAAGCTTTCACAATCTCCCACGCATAAAGAGTCAGCACACCCTTCTTCGTGGCAACACCCCTCTTTAACAACCTCAGCCCGGCATAACTCAGCATAAATTACACTTAGAGGAGTCTTGATCTCTTGCACTTTCTTCAACAACTTGCCAACAGCATTTTCTATAGCATTGGTAGTGGCCCACGATGACGGTAATGGATTAATTGTTGTATTTGGACCATTACGCTTAAGCGAGATCCAACCGGCATCTATCGGTCTTGCACCACATGCTTAAAGGCTTTACATTCCTCTACAGGTGTGGCGACCCGTTTTCATGGAAAGCGCAAGTAGCATTAGCATTGTAACCTCGGGAAATGGCGGGCCAAGCGACTTTCATTGGCCGAGTGTTGATCAGTTATTGGAAGTCAAGTGATTAAACAACTCGGTGTATGTCATTGGGATTGGATCGAAACGGTTCGCTTCTTGAACCGATAACCTTGAGTTTTATGATTGTCACTTTGTTTTTCTTTGGGATGGCGCGAGAGCGAGAGAATGGAGCAGTTTGTAGTGGAGAGTGCAGAAAGTGAATTTCCCCCGAGATGACATTAGTTTCTCCATCTTTCTTCTTAGGAAATGGGGTGGTACTTCTTACGATTGCTTGAACCACCGGAGCTTCAGGAAGACTTCTTGAGATGATTTGAGATTTTCCCACTTCGTAGAGTCGTGCTCAAGTCTTTCCCAGAAGACTATCATATCGGAGAAGCTAGTTGAAACACTTGTGATCGACTGTCATAGTAAATTCTTTGTGGGGGTTTCGAAACATGTACACCATTTCTTTCTCGGTCGGAGGAGGTTGCACAGGGCGCTATGCTTCGCCATTTCGAGCATACTCTTTGAAGGTCTCTTTTTCGCCTTTACTCATATGTTGCAATTGCGACCTATCAGGAGCCATGTCCATATTGTACTTATATTGTCTCATGAGCGCTTGAGACAAATCCTTCCAACAACGAATTTGAGGATTGCAATTTCATATACCAATCTAGCGGAGCTCATGGCTTGTTTTGGAAGCGATGAAATCAATGATTTGTCATCATTGGCATAGGGACCCATTTTCCGGACAAACATTGTAACATGGCTCAAAGTCTGGCCCGACTCTCTGTACTTGTCCACCTCAGGAGCTTTGAACTTTGGCGGCAGGACCAAATCTGGGACTAAACACAGTTCACGGGCTTCCTTGGCTCTGACACCAGTACCTTCCATTGCCCTTACTCTTTCTTCAAGTGCACGAATCAGATCATTTGGCTGTGATCCCTCAAACATGTGTCCTTGGGGGTGACTTCCCATATTGTAATAATATCCCCGGGTGAGGAACATGTGAGGATGTGCCTGAGCCCAGTAAATTGGTGGGCATAGCATGAGGACTAGGGGTCTGAATCTGCGGTCCTCCAGCAGCTCCCCCAGACACAGCAACAGGGACTTGATTAGGCGCAACCACACCAACAGGAGTAGGTCTAGCGACTTGTAGTGCGTGCGGCTGAGGCATACCCCAAGGATATCTTTGTGGAGTGTCGCGACTTGACACATTCATTTCTGGAGCAAACATAGGGTGGCCCGACCCGGATCCGGAGGAACTATAGTTTGTAGCATTTTCGCATCTTGGAGGAGGAGCGAAAGAAGTGGCGCCATCGGGACCCACTACGGCAACACCTCCGGCGGTTGTCCCACTCTTTAAACCTTGCGGCGTGACCATCATCTCGCATCCGGGCTTCCATCACACCCATCTTATCTTTCAAAGCTTTGGTTCTCTGAGCGGTTGCTCGAGGTTGAGTATTGCTATAACCAGGGTCATACGGATCCATCGACTCTCAATCTCGACCTCTGGATTCTACGAATTACTTGCCATTAATCTCGCTTGAAGCGGGTGTTGTAGCGGTGAAAGTGAACCGGCGATGCCTTTTCTACTTATTTAAACATTTATTGCATAAGAATCAAAATGAATGTATGAATGGATGTATGAATGCATGAACAATGTTTGCTCGATGCAGGAACCACAAAACATCTTGTCTTGTCATAAGGGCATAAACATTTCTTTGATTTTGGAAGTGCAGCGAACGAGGAATCGAAATAGCATACTTCACTCATCAAGAACTCAAAGCTTCACCAATTTTCATTAAAGGGAAAAGACTGTACAATGCTCATAAAAAGGTACAATATTCTTGAATACAGAGCTCAAAATAAACGCTTAAGCTGAAAAGTACAAGTAAACAAATCAAATACAAATAGCTTCAAGCTCCCCGACTCTCTTCCTCTTCTTGCTGATGCTTGCAACTCGAGATTGTTCTTTGAACTCTGTGACAAAGGCTCTGCAGTACTTTACAAACTGGTATACCTCGGGTGGGGTGTTGAAGAAGTGCATCCCAGCCTCGGCCCTCTTCGGATTCTTGGGAACCCCCAACATAGCCTGATTGGCTAGCTCTGACAGCTTTAAGAACTTGCTCTTCCACAGCTGGACCTCGTCCCTGAGCTCTTGGATGATCTCTTGATCTTCAATCTTCCCAATCAAATCTAGGAAGCGTTTCTCCCAATATTGGCTCTCAGTTCGGACCTGTCTGTAGGCTTCTTCTAGAATACGGAGATCTCTCTTCAATTCATCAAATACTCCTCTTTCAAATTCCAAGGCTTGCTGATATTCTTTGAGAGGCTCAACAACAACAATTCTCTCCCGCTCAAGATTTCTCAGCTGACCTCTCAACTCTGCCACCAGATGTGATTCTTGTCCTGATTCAATGGCCAGTGTCTTCCACTCCTGGGCTTCTTCAAGTGCCTTCCTTGTCTTCTGTTTATACCTTTGGAGTTCTTCTCTTGATCCCTTCAGATATTTCTGGGCTTCAACCTTGTTTCGCTCTTCTTCTTTGAATAGCTTAACACTTTCCTCCACAGCGATCATTTTGACATCATTTTCTTCTTCTAGCTTTTCCTTCTCTAAAGCCATCTCCACTAACCTAGCCTGCAATGCTTTCTTTTCCTCTTCCACCTTTGCTAAAGCGGACTTGACTTCATTCAGCTCCTCATGGGTGGGGACATAAGGTTCTGGTATCTCCTCCTCAAGGGGAAGTGTCCTTTGGCTCAGTGATTTTGTACTTTGAAGCTTCTCCTTGAGCCATTGACTGAAGGTGATGTCACTGATTCGTTTTGACAACTCTTCACTTCCTTTTCGCACTACGGATTCCCATGACTGTTGAACTCTTCGAAGCAAATCACCGCATTTAGGCATCCCTTTATAAAGGTAAACACGGGACAACATGCTTTCGGAGGGTGAGTTCCTCATCGGGTAACCGAGTTGCCTTAAGGTCAATGAAGGGTTGTAGTTGATACACCCTTGAGTCCCCATGAGAGGCACATTTTGAAAACTTCCACAGCTGAATACCACCACCGGTCTGTCATCCCAACAAGCAACAGTATACCATCGGATTTGGAGCTCATTGAGGTTTTTCAGAAACTCAACCCACTCAAGAGCACTTCTGACCTTCACCTCACAGCCTAGAGCATAAGAAATTAGTTCCCTAACATCAGTTCGGTTATGGCTCACATGGGTAATTAGCTTGGGCATAGAGAACATGAGAAGAAAGGCACATCTTCTTTTTGTGGAACTGACTGTAGCGGGTGAGAGCATGGTATGTGTTGGCAAGAACAGCAGGCACAGGGTTGATAGGGTTATTGGTGTCTTTGAAGGCCAAGAATGCACCAATTGCATCTTCATCAACATACTTTTCTATTTGAGGAAAGAGAACAACCCCAAATATGGTGAGAGCAAGCACTAACTTGAATGAGCCCCACTTCTTAGCCACAGCATAGGATTGCATCGGGCCCTCAAAGTACTCTTGCGGATGCCGACTATACCATTTCTTTTTAACTTTTGCAACCTCAACTCATCCACACCAATCCTAAGCAACATAGCCAACTTCTCATCAGTGTAGTATTGTCCTTGAAATTGGTAGGGTCTAGCATGAGATCTGGAGAACCCCAAAAGCTGCTCATATTCCTCTAACGTAGGTGACAGCTGAAAATTATTGAAGAAGAAACATCTCACTTCAGAGTCGTAGAACTGGCTCAAAGCCACAAGAGCGTCCTCTTGAACAACCAACTGCAAAAGCCTACGAATATTCCCGTATGCCTGGTCAAAGGAATCCCTCTCAATCGGGCCCATAAGAGCTGCACACTGCCTCAGACTACCAACATCAACCTTTTTCACAACTGGGAAGCGGGAAATAAGTGAGGTCTTGCTATTCGATTCCATTCTGATGCACCTATGACAAGACGGTACATTATTCAGCGGTTCCCGGCCAGCAAATGCAAGTATGAATGCAAATATTTACAACTTTTAGCTTTAATGAATGCGGCATGATGCGATTATGATGTGAATGATGCATGTGGAGAAAAATAAAAGCGATGCATATGGACGGAAGTTCAAAAATTTAGGAAACACACTACATGCCGCCTCACGCAGTGGTTTATTTGAAGAAGGAAAAGATTTTTGTATTTTCTTGGAAAAATTTTGAAAAATCTCCTTTTGAGGAAGACATGTCCTAAACTATCATGCAGCACACAATTCGTATGCCCTCGTGTCCTACAAATGTGGGAATCCTGAGTTCTAGGGCAACTTCAAAGGTTCCTCCCATGTAGTTCTAATTCACACCCTCACAATGGCTACCGAAGCTATAGAATCCTCATGTCGGTACCCAAAAATGTAGAATGCTACCAAGTGTGGGGCGTCATGAGAAAGCGTACTCCGGTTAAGACTTTCGTGAGTGTCAGACAGACAAAGGTCTCAAATGACAGTCACTAATCGCCACCACTCCCCTAAGTGTTTGTTGGATCCGGGTATAGGAGCCCACTCATAGCACACAAATCATAAGGTGTGAAAGTGTGTGATCGAGGACATACTTCCTAAAATCTACCCAACCCCACCTGCAAGGAAAACCAGAACAGGCCAGACAGAAGGCAAGCAACAACATATCGTCTACCCTAGGGTTCAATATCAGAATACTAATGAACTAAACTAGGTTTCAACAACAGTCATATGCGCGACTTACCTCAAGAAAGGGAGCAAAGAAGAGGGGACATGGGAATTGAGGAATGCATGCATAAGCATAGTCATAGACATATCAAAGAAGAGAAAAAGAAAAGAAGACAGGGAATAGGTAAAACTAACTTTCAAATCAAACAAATTAAACACACATCAAGTTAACTAGGCTTGACCCTCATCTCTCCTTTTTTATTATTATTTTTTTTTTTAAAAAAAGAAAGGTTGTCCCCAGAAGAGTCGCCAGATGTTGCACCCCGAAAAATCCGGTTTTGACTTTTCAGTTTGACAACAAGAAAATAGTAGAGCCGCCACCAATATTTATTTAGGAAAACATTGAAAAAACCATTTTGGGAAAGCGGGTGGTCTTTCGAAAACTTAGAGATGTAGGTTCGGGGGTCGGTTGCGCATGGGGAAGGTATTAGCACCCCACACGCCCTTTCAACCGAAAGGGAACCATTAACTTGATGTGGTTTTGAAATGTTTGATTTGAAATATATCGTTCTGCTTCTTTTCTTTTCTTTTCTTTTCTTTTGAGAAATGGTTTTATTGAAAATAGGAAAAAAGGAATGTTTTTGGTATCTTTGAAAAGCGGATCAAAACAAAGATTTTTGAAAAGGGTGCTTGACGGGACATGAACCCGGTCCCTACGCACCTCACCGGTTTGAGGATCAAAGCTACGTAGTTCTCGTTTTTGCGTGAAAAGCGGCGAGTGGCATTCGATACTAACTCGAAAGAAAAGAGAGTTGGAACCGGTAATCAAACAAGCAATGGCTTCGAGTGATTACAAGCGACAACGTTGTATTATTATTTTTTTGAAAAGGTTTTGAAAGAAGTTGAGAGCCTTAGTGATAATTGCCACTAATAGCTCATGTTATTTTGGAAATTTGAATTGATTTTTGTTATTCAAGGTGTGGGAGCTTTCATGATAGTCAAACAAGCATAGGCTTCGAGTGACTACCACTAATAACTCCTCATTAGCGATCAAACAAGCAATGGCTTCGAGTGATGGCTAATGATTTGTTTAAGAAAACGCCTTAGGGTTTTTATTTGGGGAAAACATTTAATTTTGGGTTTGAAAAGAAGTAGAACATTACAAATCCTTTTCCAAGTCAAAACTGGGGTAACAATGAGAACACAAGCAAAGCAATCATAAAGAGTATTCATAAGTTGCTATGAACAATTGAATACATGATTAAGCAAGCATGTGGGTGTATGAGTATACAATTATGGAATGCAAGGCATAGCATTATTGAATGCATGATTAGGCAAGTATATGAATGTATGAGCATACAATTGTGGAATGCAAGGCATAGCATCATTGAATGCATGATTAGTCAAGTATATGAATGCATAAGTATACAATTATGAAATTCAAGGCATAGCATTATTGAATGCATGAGCATTTGGAAAAGAGTGCAAGACATAGTGTTAGTGAATGCATGAACATGTGAAAATGAATGCAAGATACAATATTAATGAATGCATGATTATACAATAATGAATGCAAGACATGAAATTAAATATATGCATGAGCATTTAAGAGAGTATGAAAATGCAAGAGATATAAGCTCATATGAGTGCATGAACATGTAAAAATGAATGATAAGATGCAAAGTGTAAAAATGTTTTGGGTATTTTTGCAAATAGACAAGTAGTAAAACTTTTTGTAAAAAGTTAATGAATGGTAAAGTAAAAATGCATGAGGTGAATGGTAATTATTTAATGAGATAGTAAAGTAAAAAGTTAACATGTTTTTTTTTACTTTTGGTAAAAGATTAATGAGTGGTAAGGTAAAAAATGAAAATGAGTGGTAAAAAAGGTTAAAAACACCTTAACACATTTATACTCATCTACACAAGATCAAGCAACACAATTTTAGCACAAAGATGAGCATCAAAAAGGCCTTATGGCCGAAACCTCATATGAATAAAACATCAAGTTATTTCATGCTTAAATTCATGATTAACACATGGAACAAATCATGCAAATCAAACATATCATGTATTTTATTTACATAAACTCAAAAGGAAAAAAAGAAAGCAACAAACCCTAAATTTTAAGGTACAAAACCGAAACCCCTAATCCCATGAATCAAGCCAAAATTCAAACTTGCAAGTTATGACATGAACAACAAGATGCACATAATGTATGAAAGTTCTTTATTCATGAAAAAGTGAGTGTAAAAATGCAAAAAATATGGTTGAAAACACAAGAAACCCTCTCATCAAGGCCAAGGGTTCACTTCAAACACCCAAGGCTCCCAATGTCCTTGATATAGTGTTTGAAATGAACCCTCTAAGCCTCTTTGAGAGAGGAAAGAGGAGTAGGAGAAAGTTTCACGTGCTAAAAATTAAAAATGCAAGGGATTAGTTGTCTTACCTCAAGAATCAACTAGAAAAAGGAAAGGAGAATGCAAAAAAGGAAGCAAGACCAAAACTTGAAGGAAAACTCCAAGAAAATCTTCAAACCGCAAGCTTTTGATGATGCAAATATGAACTAGAGTAGGAGAATATGGAGATGTATGGAGTAGTAATGGATTTTTGAGATGAAAATGAAGAAAGAAATCAAGAAAATATGGTGGATGAGTGAGGAGAGGCTACGGCCTTGTGAGGGAGGAGAGGAGGAGGTATGCTAGATAGGGTAAAAATGAGTGTGTATATGAGAGGCTCTCTTGCTTTTGGGTTTTTATATGGGGTAAAAACTTAAAGGGCAATTATGACAATGTGCTTCTTACAAACCAATAGGATTTGAGATAAAATTTGAATCAATGGTCAAGATGCAATGTCACATGGATTGAGGGTAATTAAAAAGCACAAAATTGGAGAGAGAGAGGGCTGGGTGCGCAACTTAGTGAGTGTGGTGAAGGATAAGATCATTTACAAAATTGTATTTTTCCATAAAGCTTATTACACAAGTGCCATTTTGATTCAAATGAAGGGTGAGGATTGTATTTCACACTTAAATGGAAGGCCATGATTTAACACAATTTGCAAACAATAAAAATAAATCAAAATGGGGTGAAATGGGGCTGATGTGCGCAGCAAGGGAGTGGGAGAGTGAGTGGAATTGCAAATTGTACTATTGTACTATTCTTAACTTTTCAAAATTCAAAAGAGTGTAGAATATTCCCTTCTAGATCATTCTTCTAAATTCATGCCATTTTGGGCCATATCCTATGATTCAATGATTGGGCTCTGAATTTTATGATCTCACCAATCCCAAAATTGATTTATTTACCCCACCTCAAAGGAAAAGACCATTTTACCCTTCTATCCAAGAATTTGATTTTTATGCCAAAAGGTTTAATATTTATGCACAAAAATAATCACAATTAAGCACAAATATTCCTCAAATAGATTATTGATGATGGTTCAGTGATTTGGGACAAAAGACCATTTTTGTTGTGAAATGACCAAAATGCCCTTTCACTCCAAAAACCCTAGTTATTTGCCCAAAGCACATTTTTACTTCAAAAGTGACTTTTCCCCCTAGGAATGACCTCTAATACCTCAAAAATGCATGTTGAATGACTTATCACGAGAAATTGTCCCTTATTCGCAAAATGACTAAAATATCCTTTTGCACTGCAAAACCCTAGTTTGTCCAAAAATGCATTCCAACTCCAAAAATGATTTTAGAAGCTTTGAAATGATTTTTTAGAAACCTAAATGCAATGCATGATGCTCTCTTCTCCTCTATTTATTTATTTTTTGGGGAAAATTAGGATTTTGACCTAAGCCGGACAAAATTGGGGTATGGCACTAGGGTAAGTGATTCTTCACCTAAATCTGATATAATTGTTTTTCTTGTTCGATATGTATAACTTATATTTGTTCACAATATATGTGTGTGTGTGTGTGTGGGCAAGAAGAAATCCTTGTTCATGTTTTCATTTTTTTTGATGAAATCATGTTTTCATTTTGTTGTTTTGACTTTAGACAGCACCATTTAGCATCGGTTGTTTAAACAGCCGATACTAAATGTAGACGCAGTGACAATTTTGAAATTAAATTGAAATTTTCAATTTTACGCTTACATTTAGTATCGGTTGTTTAAACAACCGATACTAAATGTGTATGACATATACATGTAGTATTGGTTGTCTAAACAACTGATACTAAAAGTCCCAATTTTGTTCTCCCACGATGAATAAAATTCACGCTCTCTATTCTCGTCCTCTCACGCTCGTTCTCTTCACTCTCATCACTCTCGTTCTCTCACTCAACTCACCCTCCTTCCTTCGGCCTCCGCCCTTCACCACTCCGCCTTCAACCCACTCGCCATCGCTGCTTCTCTTGCTCTGCTCTGTTCCGCCACCATCTCTTCTTCTCGCAAGTGATACACCATGGTGTTGATTGTTCAGAAACCCTAACTCTGTGGTGGTGTTGATTGTTCTTCCAATTTGTTGCAAAAGCAAAAAAAACCCTAACTCACCATTGATCTAATCAGATAACCCTAACTCTACCTATACTGCAACATGTTTGTTTTGTTTTATTTGTATTTATTGTTTTAATTATTTTTAATTTTTTCTATTTCTGGTTTGCATTACTTTGTTTGATTAGATTCCGTGAGAAGCAAAGGAAGGAAGCTTTCGTTTCTTGCGCAGTGAATAGAAAATCGATCGCAATGAACAAGTTGTTAATGGAAGAGAATGACCGTTTGCGAAGCAAGTTTCACATCTGGGTTATGAAAATGGATTCATGAAGCATCAGATTCACACTGTAAGCATCTGGTTTATGTTGTTTTTCTGAATATTGATTGGGGAGGGACCATGTGTTTGTTTGTTATTTTACAAGTAATAACAAGTCATGTTGTTATGATGTTTTTTTTTTCATTACGAACACGAAGCCTGCACGCTACCACTACGGATAATAGCCGTGAGTTTGTTGTAATGAGTGGTCAAAACCAACAGCAAAACCCAACTCAGTCTCAACATCCTCAAAACCAATCTTTGACTTTAGGATGCAGTCACTAGTAAAAAAACTGGAAAAGAATTGGAGGTTTTAAGTTGGATGCCAAAATATCCGACTTAAATTATGAACACGGTGGCAATTTTGTAATAAACATGAAAAAAAAAAAAAAAAATTGGTATTTCAGATTCCAAGTCGGATATAAGTTACATCCGTCTTTAAATGCGTAATCTTTTTTTTTTAAAAAAAAACACCCAAACTCGTTTTCCCTAACACCAGTGAAGCCAAAACAAAACGAACGCACCCAAACTCGTTTTCCCTCTCTCCAGAAACCCTAAACTCGAATCTCTCTACCAAACTCACTATTGATTTCAATCTCGATTTCATCTCACTCTCAACCACAAAAGTCAATCGCATCTCATTCTTGGAAACCCAATCTCATCTCACTCTCGACAAAACCCTAAATTTCCTTCTCAATGAAGACTCTTTGTTTCTAATGGAGGAAGCAAATGACTTGTAGCCTCTCTTTCCGTGCGCGTCTCTCTCTCTGTGGGTGTCTCACTCTGCTTCTTTTTCTATTTTGAGATTTTCAGGTAAGGTTCTTCATGTTTATGATTCTAATGTTTTTGTAGTTTTGATTGAATTGTTTTTTATTCTTTGCCTTTCTATTCTTGCGCTGATTTGAAACATGTTTGTGATTCGACATGAGTTGTTTTGATTCATGTTTGAGATTAATAACATTGGGACTACACTTACGGATCTGAGTTGGCTAACCCCTAATTGACTTCACTCATCTGTATAGTTTCTGGAAGATTCATGTTCTGAGTTGTTTTTTATTCTTTGCCTTTTCTACATTATATAAAAAGACTGAGTTGAAAATCTGATGACAACAAAATCAATTTGGGGTACCATGTATCTGTTTGGGATTGACTATTGATTATAGTATGATATTAACTTTTATTAGAAACTGTAGAAAAAGTTATAACAGAGCAACCCGTGAAGTTTGTTTTCTAATGATGATGTTGTCTATTAACCTATGAGGCACCATGTATCTGTTTGGGATTGAATAATTAGTGGGCCAAAAATTAGGCACCATGTATCTGATATTGACCATATGGTACTTCTTCATCATAGGTAGAAGTAGAACATAAAGTCCCCATTTATAATGATGATTCTGGCCAAGAGCACCAGTATGCTAAACTGCTGCAACAGAATAAATGATTCTTAGTAACTTAAAATGAAAATAGTAGATTTGCAAGTTGCAACAATACTTAAAATATATCATTATAGAATATCCCTGGATTTATGTACCAACAAAATAAAAGTATTTCACTGGAGTTTAAAACGTTATAATTGTTGAATTTCAAGATTGAATCAGAACTGGTAACCAAACATAAAAGCCAGACAAAATCTATCAAGTTGAAAGAGATAAATAAAACCAGGGAATTGGGGGTGGGAGGGGGAGAAGATTTTATTCAGCCATTATTTTGAATAACTAAAAAATACAATCATATTTCCAAGAGTACCATATGATGATGATGATATGAAGACACACATGGAGTTTTGGGAATTGTCAAGTTAGTGGCATCAATGGGTGAAAATCATGGCACAAGGTTTATATGTGACCCTCAGAATTGGACCATTAATTGAGAGTGAATGGGCTTATACTTGTTTTTTTTTGCTCGGTAAGACCCTCTTTCCAATTATTTACAACTTATACTTGTTTTTTTTTTTTGCTGGTAATTACAAATGATTTGTGGGCATGTAGATTGATAATGAATATGGGAACATTGAAAGTGCATTTAAAGAGAAAGCATTGGCCTATATTCATTGGCTGCCCAAATGGCCGTGGGACTCCAAACTGGTGTTCCATGGGTAATGTGCAAACAAGATAATGCTCCTGACCCCGTGGTTAGTCTCTCACTTATTTTACTTTACATGGATTTTTCATTTTCATAATAATTCTAAGCCTAACCTTTGAATCATAATCTAAATAAGTTGAGTTATAACATGTATTATCAATTAAGTTTGTATAATCTACAGATCAACTCGTGCAATGGCATTCAATGTGGGATAACATTCAAAGGGCCAAACTCACCTAACAAGCCTTCACTGTGGACAGAGAATTGGACTAGTTTGTATGTTCCTCTGCAATTCTTCATTTTTCTTAAAAGTGTAAATTTCCATTAGCAAAGTTTCTCACTAGGCAAATGCCATTTAAATTTGAAGTTAACAAGCTTTTGGTGGCGTACCATACTTGAGATCAGCTGCAAACAGTGCTTATAATGTTGCCTTGTTTATTGCCAAAAATGGAAGCTATGTCAATTACTACATGGTATCATCACTATCCAGTTCCTCAACTCTATAACTCTGTTTCCTTCTCTTTTCTTCTCCCTGAACATGTAAGTATAGCTGAATGTGAACATTTTTCTGATGCAGTACCATGGAGGAACCAACTTTGACAGAATGGCCTCTGCTTACATAACAACGGCCTATTACGACAAAGCCCCACTAGATGAATATGGTATGGTTCTTTCCTTTCTCCATCTGAGTAAAACTGCAAATATTGAATCACTATTTAATTAACTATGCTGAGTTAAACAGGTTTGGTTAGACAACCAAAATGGGGTCATCTTAAGGAGCTACATGCTGCAATCAAGAAGTAAGAATAAACAGCTTAGGCTCATTTTAACTAGTATTGAGTGATTGTAACACCCCCTTATATTTAAAGCTAATTCAATTAATTAAAATCAGAGTTTTTCAAAAATCTTTCCACGCACCTCGAAGAGGGTGGTACATTTCAACTAAACATCATCAAAACATAATCAAAATCCAAACGCATCAACGCGTATCATGCATAACATAGTCAAGTGGTTACAATCCTCAAAATAACCTGTTTAGCGTTTACATTAATCCACCAATAGTTTGCAGCACGGCGGAAATAAGATTGAGTTCACATACTCAATACATAGGTTCAAAATAAGTTTAATACATAACCATAAATAATACTAAGACCCAACCCCGGTGTTACTATCAGAGCTGACTCAATAAAACCCCAGAGGCACAAAGACCATCACTCGGAATCACTGTTTGTCGCCACGAGAGCAGCAACAAGAAATGCTAGGGTGAGTCTCTTTACATAATTTATAACAAGTAAGATAAGCATTATAATTAGGAAGCATCTAGCAATAATAAAGACATAGTAATCATGCTAATTGCCATTCAATTATAATATCCACAAACAAGAAGATTCATCATTTAAGCATCAACAAGATTTCTATGAATGTATGAATGTGAGCATGTATGCAATATGCATGTGGATCCATACTCACCACCAAACCCGTCGGGCAACACACCACCATTTTGGCCGAAGCCACATCACCATCCTCACCTTGGCGTAATGCATATGATTTATGTGACACTATGACAAATGCATCATCACAGTCCATCAAAATATATATTAAATTACCTTTGGGACCGAAGCCCACGTCATTTATTAACTCACCACCATTGTCAATCCTTGACCATCACCATCTCAATTATTAATCACCACCACCTCAATTATTAATCATCACCACCTCAATTATTAATCATCACCTCATCATTTATTAATCATCCTCCATCATTTATTAATTTAAATCACACCTAAGGACCTTTTCTTCACTTAGGGACCATTTTGACACACCGTAATAAATTTAAGAACTTAGGAATTCAACAAAGACAAGGTTTTGGAAGATCCCCACTGGAGGCGCGCACACTGGCGCGCAGAAGAGAGGCGCGCAAGATGGCGCGCGGATAGGTCGCTCTAACTCTCAAAGTTTCTGTCCTTCTGTGAGAGGTGTGCGCACGAGGTTACGCTAGAGGACGCGCCTTGCGAGACGGCGCGTGATCTTGATCAATCCTTGGCCTTCTTGCGCGTAAGTTTGCGCGCGCGCGCAAGATGGCGCGCAAAGACACCATTTCCAGACACAGGCGCCAAGTTGCCCAGCAACTGGCGCCCCCCTCCCCCTGCCACACACACACACACACAGTTTTAATCCCTCAGCGCCAAGTTGCCCAAAGAATCGCGCCCCTGCACAACCCCACACGCCCAATTTGGCAACCAGCGCCAAAATGCTAGGCATTTGGCGCCCCCCCCTTCCAACCTATACCCAACACACTTCAAAAGCCTAATTTCTTCCAAACAAATTAATTCTCACATAACCATACCAACATAGCCATTGAATTATTAATGCTAATCATCATATTTACAATCTCATGCTCATATAATCCAATCATCAAACATATAATATACATCAATCACAACTCATGCTTCCATAGCAACAATCAACATGTCATAACCAAAACAAACATTTCAAACATAAATCAACATGTAAGCAACACAAGTTCACACAACACATCATTCCTAGAATTATTCCTACTACAACACACATCCTACAAGTTATCAAAAATGTAATGGAGATTCCCTAACCTTTGCAAATTGAAGAATGTAAGTCCTCTATCCTCCAAAAGCCCAAGAAACACCAAAACCATCACCAATTCCAACTTTGAGCTTAAAACCCCATTAATGGCAAAACAACAACAAATAGGAATTAGGGATTGAAACTAACATCAATAGCTAGAGGAGGAAAAATGGAGAAGATTGATACCAAAAAGTCCTCACCTTGAGCCAAGATGGAGAAGTTCTCTCCACTTCTTCTCCTCTTCCTTTCCTTCTTCCTCCCATGGTTTCCCCTCCTTTCTCTCCTTTACTCTCTCGGTTCCCTTTCCAGCCGTCCCCCCTCCCTTTAATTCATTTCCTTCCTTTCATTCATTAATTAATTAACTCTAGGCCCACTCATACCCTTACTTGCACCCCTCTCTTTTGCTTTCACACACCCATCCATTAAAAGCCCATAATGCTATCTACACCTCCCATTTCAATTGATTCCACCACTCCCTAATACTTAAACACCTCCTAATAAAATAAAACTCCAATAATTAATCAATTCTAATATTTCTCCACAACTTAATAAATCTACTTAAATAAATGTTGCAAGTCTTAAATAACTTAATTAAATAAATAATTAAATGAATAATTAAATAAATAATTAAATTATTTCGGGGCGTTACAATTCTCCCCCACTTAGAATATTTTCGTCCTCGAAAATCTACGCTAATCTCAACAACGAGATGAATCTATTTCGCACTTAATCTCTTTGAAAACTTACACGATTTAAATCCTAATGTTAACCCCGGTACATCCACCTACAACCTTTTCAAAGTTCTATTCTTTGGTCTGTGAAACACTAACGTATGTGTCTACTCCTCCTCATGGATCTCAACCTAATATATTGACTCCACCTCTTAGGTTACATAACTGTGTACTTTCATTCTAATCATAAATCGCCACTTACAGGTTCAAGAATGACACACAATTCCCACAGTAACGTCTCCCCCACTTGGCTCCTTGCCCGAACTCTCCTCTCCTTCACTATTTTATACGAACGATTGCTACCCTCCTCAAAACCTATGCTAAACTCATGAAATCAACATCCACTCTTCTTATCTCCTCTAACCGTTATCATCCAAATCCTATCGTACACACAACAGATCAAACACTCTTATCTATATTCTTACTCCCCAATTTGGGATTCTAACATGTAGGTTGTCAAAATCCTACCCGACTACCCAACACAAGCGACAACAACAATTATGGCGGAGGCCCAACAACCTAATGTACCGTAATTAACACAACGATACTAGTCTCAACAAGTTGTTGTATATCTAACATCATTCACATCAACAATTAACACGATAATAACAAAATTCGAGTTCGACCTATTCTACAATTAGTCATTTTATTCCACGCTCAAATTACTCTTTCTAAACTCAGTGCAGAAAATTCTGCAGCTTTGCGCCTACTTTGGCGAATTAACTAAAATAGTAAACGACCTCGGATTTCGACAAATAAATACTTGTTGGAAAGCCACGGATGTGTAGTTTCTGAAAATGTCTTTAAAGTTCCAAAACAATGAGCCAATTAATACAGTTTTTAGAAACAACCCAAACAGTTTTCAGACTTGACAAATTCTGCCCTCCTATTTCATTTCACGCTAAATCGACTTAAACTTGACCGAATGAGACACAACTTGGCCGAATAAAAGCATTTTGAGTATAGTTTCTAATGGAAAAGAATCGTTCAAAACGGAGTTCATTTGGAGGCATAGAACTTTCAAAAACTGAACCTTCCCACATATTGATTCTAGAAATTTGACTCGACTTTGGAGATTCATAACTGGAGCTACACAACTCCGAATTTCACGAAACCAGTGCCAAAATGACCGGATTCAAGTCTATTTTCGAAAACGCTCAGCCACAGAATTTTTGACTCAACCAAACAGTACCAGTTTTCAAAAGACTGGAACAGCATCCCGTAACACACAGAAATTATACGCAAGTGAAACTCACAATTATCAATCACCAAAACCAATTACAATCATCACATACTTATACATTTCATCAAACATCAACTAAGCATAACCAATCATGCAACAAATTAAACACGCAATTTCGAAAGATTAAACATGTAGGCTTCTTCTTCGATTTTCTTTATTCCTAGAGATTGGTTATCATGCAATTTTACAACTTCCCTAGAAAACATAATGGGCATACAATTCTACTAAATTTAATAGATTTCATATCACCAAAATAATATAACCAACACATGCTTTATAACACACTTGTTTTCGATTACAAGACTTGATATTGGTTTAAGCAAATGAAATTAAATCTCCTTGTCAACATCTGGCGAAGAAAACTAATTCAAGTAATATAAGTGCATAAAAGATCTCGCCGCACGTTTCATCATTAGATTTTAGGAGCCACGTAATCAAACCAAGAAGTGACAATTAATAATGGTAATAGCAACAACAAGGGCCACCGTTAAATCATAAATCGAACAAAATTTTCACAATTGGAATTCATATTTAGAAGGTATTCAAAAGTGTATATGTTTGTTTCTAAAACCTTGACAATTATTATTGGACTCACATTCTCGGAGCATAAAAATTTTAACTCATTAAATTATGCAATTTATGTCCAATCTCATAATTTTTCAAACATCATTAAATCACAACCTAATCGGTTCAAAAGCCGAATTCATGTCACATTTGAAATAAAATCTTAAAACAACTTGGAAACAAAATTCAACACTAATTTGACATCCCATTTGTTTTCCAAAACATAAAATTTTCCAAGTACTGTTCCTTTTGAAAATCTTAGGACTTACAGTTTTGTCCAAACTTGAGAAACTATATGCAATCCTAAAGCTCACTATCACACAATTATGCAACCACATAAACCACTACTTATTAGTTCAAAATTCTAGTTTCCGACATACACTCGGAAGGTAAGGAAAGTTAATTATTAAATTTGACAAAACACATCATGCTCACGAAACCGGTCAAATAGAAACATTGAAAATATCGAAACTTCAAGTCATGCAACCTTAATTGAGATAACGAAAATATAGCATTACACACTATTTCATTTTGGCGTACAATCTTAGAAACAATTAAGCATAAGTCAGATCAAATTCCTATTCAACACAGCAACAATTAACCTCTAGTAGAAATGTCAATCAAGCGCAATAATATTCAACAAACAATCCTGCAATTATTGTCTAGTGTATAATTTACTAAGATTAGGTCGTATAAGGTACTCTCTATATCCTAACAAACCAATCCAGCAGTCAATTGAATTAAAATTAGCGCGTGCATCCAAAGTGAGTAATAACTTTGAGTTATTGTCGCCTCTTTCATTGGGAATGAGTGATTGGGGTGATCAGTCCCTCCTACTCATTCAACCAACTAATTAAGGTCACAAAAACTACTTCCTTTCAAATTTAGAACTACCGCATTAAAAGACTTTTAACGTAGTCCGGAGTGCGAAGGCGTCGTCACGACTTTCACTCCTTTGACGTCGTTAGAACTCTTTTAATCACACATAACCTAGTAATACAACAACAGTCACAACAGACAAGGTCGATGCTACAACCAACAGTTTTACAGTTCAATCACCTATACCCCACTAATTCAATATAACTCTCAATCATAATCCAGCAATTAAGTCGCAAGGCACGTCAATGAATTAGCAAACCAACAAAGTTAACAGTAATAGGCAGCAACATAATTTATGATTTAGAACGAGTACCAAGACTCGAGGGTTAACAGACTCGACAACTTGGCCGGACGGACCGAACTGCTCTGATACCACTAATGTAACACCCCCTTATATTTAAAGCTAATTCAATTAATTAAAATCAGAGTTTTTCAAAAATCTTTCCACGCACCTCGAAGAGGGTGGTACATTTCAACTAAACATCATCAAAACATAATCAAAATCCAAACGCATCAACGCGTATCATGCATAACATAGTCAAGTGGTTACAATCCTCAAAATAACCTGTTTAGCGTTTACATTAATCCACCAATAGTTTGCAGCACGGCGGAAATAAGATTGAGTTCACATACTCAATACATAGGTTCAAAATAAGTTTAATACATAACCATAAATAATACTAAGACCCAACCCCTGTTGTTTATATCGAGTCGACTCAATAAAACCCGAGAGGCACAAAGACCATCACTCGGAATCACTGTTTGTCGCCACGAGAAGCGAGCAACAAGAAATGCTAGGGTGAGTCTCTTTACATAATTTATAACAAGTAAGATAAGCATTATAATTAGGAAGCATCTAGCAATAACAGTACATAGTAATCATGCTAATTGCCATTCAATTATAATATCCACAAACAGTAAGATTCAGTCATTTAAGCATCAACAAGATTTCTATGAATGTATGAATGTGAGCATGTATGCAATATGCATGTGGATCCATACTCACCACCAAACCCCGTCGGCAACACACCACCATTTTGGCCAAGCCACATCACCATCCTCACCTTCGCGTAATGCATATGATTTATGTGACACTATGACAAATGCATCATCACAGTCCATCAAAATATATATTAAATTACCTTTGGGACCGAAGCCCACGTCATTTATTAACTCACCACCATTGTCAATCCTTGACCATCACCATCTCAATTATTAATCACCACCACCTCAATTATTAATCATCACCACCTCAATTATTAATCATCACCTCATCATTTATTAATCATCCTCCATCATTTATTAATTTAAATCACACCTAAGGACCTTTTCTTCACTTAGGGACCATTTTGACACACCGTAATAAATTTAAGAACTTAGGAATTCAACAAAGACAAGGTTTTGGAAGATCCCCATCGAGGAGCGCACATCGGGCGCGCGAGAAGAGAGGCGCAAGAAGGCGGCGCGCGGATAGTCGCTTCTAACTCTCAAAGTTTACGTCTTCGCGAGAGAGGTGTGCGCACGAGGTTACGCTGCGAGGACGCCGCGCGAGATGGCGCGTGATCTTGATCAATCCTTGGCCTTCTTGCGCGTAAGTTTTGCTGCAAGGCAAGATGGCGCGCAAAGACACCATTTCAGACACAGCGCCAAGTTGCCCAAAGAATCGCGCCCCTCCCCGCCACACACACACACAGTTTTAATCCCCAGGCGCCAAGTTGCCCAGCAACTGGCGCCCCCCCTTGCACAACCCCCACACGCCCAATTTCAGCAACCAGGCGCCAAAATGCTAGGCATTTGGCGCCCCTTCCAACCTATACCCAACACACTTCAAAAGCCTAATTTCTTCCAAACAAATTAATTCTCACATAACCATACCAACATAGCCATTGAATTATTAATGCTAATCATCATATTTACAATCTCATGCTCATATAATCCAATCATCAAACATATAATATACATCAATCACAACTCATGCTTCCATAGCAACAATCAACATGTCATAACCAAAACAAACATTTCAAACATAAATCAACATGTAAGCAACACAAGTTCACACAACACATCATTCCTAGAATTATTCCTACTACAACACACATCCTACAAGTTATCAAAAATGTAATGGAGATTCCCCTAACCTTTGCAAATTGAAGAATGTAAGTCCTCTATCCTCCAAAAGCCCAAGAAACACCAAAACCATCACCAATTCCAACTTTGAGCTTAAAACCCCATTAATGGCAAAACAACAACAAATAGGAATTAGGGATTGAAACTAACATCAATAGCTAGAGGAGGAAAAATGGAGAAGATTGATACCAAAAAGTCCTCACCTTGAGCCAAGATGGAGAAGTTCTCTCCACTTCTTCTCCTCTTCCTTTCCTTCTTCCTCCCATGGTTTCCCCTCCTTTCTCTCCTTTACTCTCTCGGTTCCCTTTCCAGCCGTCCCCCCTCCCTTTAATTCATTTCCTTCCTTTCATTCATTAATTAATTAACTCTAGGCCCACTCATACCCTTACTTGCACCCCTCTCTTTTGCTTTCACACACCCATCCATTAAAAGCCCATAATGCTATCTACACCTCCCATTTCAATTGATTCCACCACTCCCTAATACTTAAACACCTCCTAATAAAATAAAACTCCAATAATTAATCAATTCTAATATTTCTCCACAACTTAATAAATCTACTTAAATAAATGTTGCAAGTCTTAAATAACTTAATTAAATAAATAATTAAATGAATAATTAAATAAATAATTAAATTATTTCGGGGCGTTACAGTGATCAACTAAGAAATCCAGTGCCAGTGCAATGAAATCACAATTACAGTTCAATGAATGGTCCAATTCTAAGGGTCACATATAAATCATGGGTTAGCTTTAGCCACCCTTGTTTCATACTAGGAACTTTCATATTCCTTGTGTATATCTTCTCCAAATCTCAAAATTAACTCCTACCATATATGATTTTTTTTTCTGTCAATGTCTCTAATCACTATTATGTTTGTAACAATTTTTATCATTAATTATTATCATATTCAGGAAACAATGAAAGTGGACGGATGATGCTAAATCAAACCTTTACGATTGGTAAGTTTTTTATACAATATAAGATTGTTATTAACTCTTATGCTTATGATTAATGTTTGTTCGCTGGACACTCTGCATGCCTTTGCCTTTGATCTACTTGTTGCATGGATTGGTTTCTAACATTGTATCTGATATGTTACATTACAATTTGTAAATACAACATATTTGAAAAAATTATGATATGAGTACGAGGAGGTGTATGAAATCAGGAAAATATTGCAGTGGTGTTATAATTTGATCCTAAGAAATTGAAAGTCCGTCGCTCTTTACTTTAGGCTCTTGATTCCTATTATTACTATTCAAAATCAGCTATATGGTGATGTTCATCATGATTGGAACCCCAATCACACAGTAGCAATTAATAGAGAAAAACAAAGTCGGTGTTGTTCCTGAAACAGAGGAATTAGAGTGGAATCAATATCCCTATTTCCATAGATAGATTGAAGACATTCTATAACATAATCATTTAATCACAGTCTACTATACTAATAGTTGTGTTTAGTTTGGTTGAAGCTTTTCCCCCTCATATCCATGATAATTTCTTAGTTTGGGCAATTGAAGCTGAAGATGTACTAATTGCCAAATATGAATTCTGGTTTTTATCTGTTGGACAGCAAAATGGGTATGTTGTTATTGCTACTTAATGAGATTAACCTCCTTGTTTTAGGTGGGGGATGGAGAAGAGAGCAATATGTAGGCTTGGCTTCCAGTAGAACCTAAAGCCATGCTTTTCATGTCCTTGCTAATCCCAATGTAAGCTTAAAGTGAACACTTCATAGTAGTATGTGTCTATTCTTGGTTGAAAAGATTAAAGAATTGATAAAACTATTGAGATTAGGTGTTTCTTTTGAACTGTAGTATTGTTATTTGTTGGATACTATATAAGTATGATCTCAAATAGTTATATCAATTTATATTTGTTGCTTTCATAAAATTTATATATACCATTTCTATTTCCAATGGTTATCTTATGATCTTATTATGAATCTTTTTATTGAAAATTTGAAATTTTTCGTTTATGTGATGGGTCTTGTTTTACATGTTTGTGATCAAAGTTGTGGGGCTTGGAATCGTGGAATTGGAGCAGTAGTACCCATTAGTTGTGAGCACATGGCCGTTTGTTGAGGTTTGTTAGAGTTGCTTTGAGGGATATTCTTTGTTGATTCTGTTGTTGAAGGTTGCTTGACTTGTGAAGAAGCGAGGTGTGATGGAACTTGTAAGAGACTTGATTCTTTGGAAGATCACATTGAGTTAAGAATTTTTCATTTATTTTGTATTGAATGAAAATTTTAAATTGTTTCCTTTTTGAGTTAAATAATGATGCAAAGTGACAATCGTAACATATATATCCAATCATATCGTTTTATTATTTACTTTGTATTGTATCTAAATTGCCAAGTGTATTAAATATATGAATATATATATATATATATATATATATATATATATATATATATATATATATATATATATATATATATATATATATATATATATATATATCTTATTACACTGTGTGTCCCTCTTGACTATTTGAAATTGTAGTACTTTAATTAAAGTATGTGTAGGAATGAGGAATGATTGTATAGGCAGAGTGAAGCAAAAAAATTATCAAAAAAAAAAAAACACTTTTAAAGTCGGATATTCCTCTTATAAACATTATATCCGACTTAAAAACACAACTTTTAAGTCGGATATTACTCTCAATCCGACTTTAAAAGTGTTAAAGAGGCAAAAACACAAGATAATCAAACTTTTAAAGTCGGATGTATACATTTATCCGACTTTAAATCAAATCTTTAAAGTCGGATGCCCATCCGACTTTAAAATTTTCAAACTTTCTAAGTCGCCTTAATAGAAGTCGGATGCACATCCGACTTTGAATGTCCAAAATATCCGACTTTAAATCCTCTTTTTTTACTAGTGAGTGGAAGAAGTGAATTTCCATCTGGGTCATGCTCAAGTACTCCAAGGCTCGTGAAAGCTCGTAGAAGAAGAAAAAGGTTGTTGGCGGCGTTGACCGTGGAGGAAGATGTGGTGGAGGGTAGGAAGGGTGGTGAAGTGTTTGATGCAATTGTTATTGGGTCTGAATTGGAGGGTTGGTTGCAGGAACCCAATTGGCAGTGAAAGGTGCTAGAGTTTTGGTTTTGGAGAAGTATGTAATTCCAGGTGGAAGTTCTGGTTTTTATCAGAGGGATGGTTATACTTTTGATGTTGGTTCTTCTGTTATGTTTGGTTTCAGTGATAAGGTCAGTTTTTGATACAAGAAATAATTGTGCTTAATTGTTGGTAGCTGAACTCACTTAGCTGAATGTTGAAGTGGAAAAATATGGAATTTGATTAGTTTAATGCATGCCTTATGATGAGAGAGACTTACTGTTAATTCTTGTTTGCTATGCAGTAGAATTTAAATTGAAATATATATATATATATATATATATATATATATATATATATATATATATATATATATATATGGTAAATTGTTTGTTATTTTTTTAGGCATCTTTGTTTCTTTGGTGTTTTTAGCAAACAATCACTAGTTTTCAATATTAAGGCTGTGAGATCAAACTAGAAAATCTCTTTGACAATTGCCTAGAAGTTTTGTGTCTTTTAGCGTGCGTAGAAGCAGAAAATAGTAGAAAGAGAGAATTTGAGAGCGAGCGAAAGCAGAATGAAAGCAAGAAGCGCAACAAGCGTAAAAAACAAGTAAAAATTGCATTAAAGTGAAAGAGAAAAGAAGGTGGTGCACCAACACGTACAATGTAATCGATTCACTCTTGTTTCGCTTTGGCTTGGAAGTTGAGTTTCACGAGTTTTTGTAAAGATGTGGTGACCCCGTTTTCCTATTACAAGAGGAGTATTTATACTCTCGGATACAATCGTGGCGAGCACGATAACCACTTCCTAAAAACTAGGGAAATAACCGCCCACTAAGCTGCTGCTCCTTGCGCGCCGACCATTTCGTTGTCGAAGAATTTTGGCGAAGCATTGGACCCGATTTTGTCGAATAAGCGGGCCTTCTCTTGTCGAAGGTTCTGGCCTTGCCTCGTAGCTTGAAGAACTAAGTGCGCCGAAGTGCGCTTGCATTATCGACACTTGTACAAGTGTGCTATTGAGTTTATGGTATATTGACTTGAGCGTTGACTGCGGCCCACAGAATATTATTAAATGTACGATCAACACCATTTAAAGCTTAATTTAATGCCACTTGCCGAAATTTTGAGGTAACAGATTGCCCCCAAAAATGTTTTTCGGCGGAATAAGGAATGGAGGGAAGAAAAGGCATTTTTGAATCTTGTGCAATGGTCATTTTCTCTACGCCTTTTGCGTTTCAGC
Source organism: Oxytropis ochrocephala (assembly GCA_020916435.1). Lineage (NCBI taxonomy): Eukaryota > Viridiplantae > Streptophyta > Magnoliopsida > Fabales > Fabaceae > Oxytropis > Oxytropis ochrocephala. Next base: position 50,110,983 of record CM037092.1, on the reverse strand, counting down.
GATTGGTCGAAAAGACAACCATCATTACTTGCGCAGGTAAAGAACCGTCTTATTGGCACACGTTGCATAGTTGGTGGGCCATCACGTCTCTCAAGCGTCGCGAACGTGCGAGTTATGGCGAGCGTGCCAATAAGCGTAGCTTCCCAACATATATAAGCGGCTACAACCTTTCATATTCCTCTTTACTCGGTTTGAACTTTTGTGAAACCTATACGTATTCTTCATTCTCTGCATTTTGCAAAAATCCCCAAAATCACTAAAGTTTCAAACTTTCACTCCTTTCCTTCAATACACTCTTGAATTTCGTCTCGCATTTGCTTTTGATCTCTCATGGCTTCTTCATCTAACTGCTTTGAATGTTCCACGAAAAAGCAGCGAGACCAACGGACCTAAAACCCTTGCGGCTTTGTTGATGAGCGACATTCACGATAGTCGAAGCGGTTCAATGGCAAACCAGTATTGATTCCCTCTACTAGGGTTTATACTCATGCATATCTAGGTCCTCTTCCTAATACCCTTTTAGAGAACACTTTGAAGTCATTTGAAATTTTTCCTAGTCATGCTGTCTTGACCCGAAATTTTCACCAAGACCCCTTTTCATTTAGAATTTACGAATAGTCCTTCTAGGGTCTTTAGGTGCGCTCCCGAGCTCGACCAAGCGATTTATATAGATTGGCTCGACAAGGTGGAGGCTAAAAAGGCGATATCTGGAAAAAACAAGGTATTTTTGACCTTATCCGGTTGTCTAGGTATGGGCCTAAGTATGTGACACCTTGATATTGGTTGCTATGCGATTACGGGGCTGCGCCACTCATAGTCTTCACTTGAGATGTGGCATCGCGACTCCCACTTTACTAGATGTTCTTTGCCATCACCGGTGCGAAACCCCTAGGTGAGACTTTTGACCCCGCCAATCACGAGTATGTATACCCGTTTACTTTCAATAATGCCACTTTTGCTCCTTACATCACAGAACACCATAACCAGTAGCGTCGACACGGTGTCTTCTAAAGAACACGTAGCCTTCTTAACTCTTTGGCTATCCACTTTTTGTTTTTACGCACCCGTTCACTCCAAGTTTGAAAACCTATATTCCTTTGGCGATGACTCCACGAAAGAAAACATTAATCTTGCCAAGCTTTTCTTTGGGTTCTCTCTATCGGGAGCTTGACAATCTTTGTCTTAGAAGCGAAAGAAGATGAACCCACCAACAAGTTTCGGCACGGCCCCTTGTGGCTATTTCAATTGTGGTACATTAGCCACTTTTGAGTCTCGACTAGGTACTGTTTATTCCTAAGTCTGTTCACCAATCCTTAAAGTCTAGGAGGGTGAAGGTATTCGTAGCTCGGTTGAAACCAAGCAGATAAATATTCCTCGAGAAGAGTCTTTGAAATTCACTTCGACATGTTCTGAAGTGCACAAGTTTCGTAGATTCTATGGCTCCCGCCGTGCAAAGGCCCGCCCGGTCCAACTTGGTTTGGCAACCATTTCCCTCTTCCGTCGAACAAAGTGAGGAGATTTCCCAAATCGGCAAGCCTACTCTCTCTCTGCTATCCTCTGCAGACTTACACCACTGCAAAGCTAAAAACGACTTTGGAATTAAGAGATATTTCCCAAGTTATTACGCGACGGTTTGGCCTTTGCGGTCGACTGCGCCGAGTATGTTTTCATAGGCGGAATTTTCGAATCGGACTCGTGCGGACTACAAACACGCCTTCAAGAAATTCCATTATAGGGCCATGAGTTTGAGCCCTCAAATTCAACTTGATTCTCATGTACTAAGGAATTTCATGAATGGTGGACTGATTACTATACCCACTAGCTGCTTTGGGAGGCTATTGACACCTTTTCGAGAAAATATCATGAAGAAATTGGTGGCGACCCTTCCTTCGAACAACCGGTATTTACTTCTTGATATCCAAATCTCCACGAGTCTTGAACATCTATAACTTAGTTTTATTTCTGTTTTCTTACAAATGTTTTCGACGTCAGTCAACTCGCACCCAAATGAAGGCCAAAGCAATCAAGGCTACCACGGCACCATCTCCTCCAAAGCAACCAAGAAAGCGGTGGACACGAAGTCTATTCGGACATTGTCCTAAAGAAGGTATATTGCCATTTATTCGCTTCAAGTTGCTTTTGATTACGACTTTTACTCATGTCGAAAACCTACATTCGAGAAAACAACCGAGGCAAAATCCCCCAGCGAGGCCAAAGCTAAAAGGAAAATGGTCCTTCACGAAGATGAGGTACTATACTCTTGCCTTGTTAATCCAGTCGAAATTTCTCTTCCCTTTGTCATTCACTTTCCGACATAACCCAAATTCTTTTTTGCGGGACAGAAAGTGATGATAACATCCCCTCACTCGAGAGGTCGAAGAAAAGAAATTTTCACGAGATTCAAAGGGCAGCCCAAGGCATCACTATTGATGAGACTTGAACCACCTTCTTCTCCTCCAATCAAGAGACTTAAGGTACAAGAGGTAAACTCTCTTTCGACATTAGTTTAAACTTCTTCGACCTCACCTTTCCACTTCTTAACTTAAATGACACACCTTGTTGTGTATAGGTGGAGTGGTGCTCGTGAACAACCACGAAGTCCAGTCTATGGTTGAAGGCTGGCGATGCTGGAGTTGTCGACCTCTATGCTCCCTTTTCCTTCATCTCCTCGAGGTGCAAGCTCTTTGAAGAGATTTTCCAAGCATTGGAGAACCACGCAATTCCCATCTTCGACGAGCTTGCGCCAAGTCTTTGGAAATGTCGAACAAGAGGCGATCGTCGAAGAGAATGCTCTGTTATGGAGGAGGCTACTCCAACTCTTGGTAGCGTCGAGCAGGAGGTTGTTGTTGAGAAAGCGCTCAAGTTCGAACTTACTATTCCAACATTGAAGGACGAGAAGTAGCGGCTCCTCGTCGAAATTCACGAAGCAAATGTGGTCGATCAAGAACCAGAGGAGCCTAGAGTAGAGGTAGGCTGCGGATCAAGGTGTTTTACGCGAGGAGTCATCCGGCAGTTGTCATCGATCAAGAAGCGGTTGAGTTAAAGAAGGCAGATCCTTGGCGACCTTGAAGATTATGTTAAGCCTCTCGAGAGCTCGTCGAGCCGTTTGGTTTGCGATTCCTCAAACAATTCTGCGAGTTCTATCAACAAGAAGAGGCGGTCGAAAGCTTTGCTTTGCGATTGAAGGCGAAGGTGTTAGAAAGGGACTTGGTGGCAACCATCGAGCATGACTCATCTGTGTATCTTGAGGTAAAATCCTCATTCGAGAAGATCACCAGATTAGACCCTCCTCCAAATGTCCTTGCGTTCTTCATGGAATTTGGCCCTATTTTTGAGCAACTTTCTCTTTTGATCAACCCAGCGGTCGACTACCTCTAAGCGCAAGATTCAAGAGACTCAACTCTGCGAGGTGGAACTCGCCTCTCTTAAGTGATCAAGATGACATCGAAGCCCCTTGAGACCCAAGCGACCAATGATGAGAGAGCAATCATTTGAATGGAGCGCGAGATTGCGCGCATTGAGGAAGAAATAAAGACCCTTCAACTCAAATTGTCTAATGCTAAGCATCGGAAGAGCACGGTCGTCGAGCGCATGAGTCTTTGCTTCTTCGTCCACCAAAACTACCAAAGCAATGGCGGCTATAGAGCACTTGGAGAAGATTGACAAGCACCAAGCTATTCTTCACGATCTCGACAAGGAGCTGTATCTTCTCGACACCTCTATTTCTCTAAGTGTTAGCATCATGGAGAGGCACAAGGCTACCTTGTCGACCTTCTAAGACTGTAATATCTTAGCATTCTAAAAATGGCTGTGTAACTTTAACAATTTCTTTGTACATTGCCATTTATGAGCAACTTTCATTTACTTACAATTGCTCAATCTTTATTTCGGTTAACGTTGGCTTGTATCGTTTTAAATACTTGCCATTTATTCTAAAGGTCCTATTTTCGTCACCTAACTCTTCGATTTCATAAGCGCCATTCGAAAGCAACGCAACACGCGAAATGGGCCTTCCACCACAGTGACCATTTGCCTAAAACTCTATCTTTTTTATCCATAGGTAATAGGACTTTCCACACTAACTCCCCTTCCTCAAAGGTTTTTAACTTAACCTTTTTATTGTAAGCTTTAGCTACTCTTTCTTTCTGTCGAATAAGCATTTCTAAAGCTAACAACCTCTCTTCGTCTACATCAACCAACTCATCAATCATCATATTCCAATAATGATCAAAAGGAATTTCACATTGTTTTTGAATCCTTGTTATTTGTAAACAAATCTCGACGGGTAACCTTTGCATCATGCCCAAACGTTAACTTTGTAGGGAGTGGTGTTTATAGACTCTTTAGGTGAAGTTCGACAAGCCCATAATACTTGGTCAAGAGAAGCGTGCCAACTTCTAGGCTTCGTCCAACATGCTTTTTAATCAAATTAATAATGATTTTATTGGCAGCCTCTACTTGACCATTGGCTTGTGCGTAGTATGGCGTCGAAGTCAATAACTTGAAGCCGATTTGTGTGAAATCTACCATTTTTCGACCGATTGAAAGCGGTACCTTGAGTCTGTAGTAATGGTTTCTGGAATTCCATATCTATAAATGATATGATTTTGAATAAACCTCATCATCGCTTCTTGATCTACATTGGCTAAAGGTATTGCCTCTACCCATTTAGTAAAGTAATCAATCCCTACTAGAATGTATCTCGTGGCCTTTCGGCGAAGTTGGTTTTATTTCTCCAATCACATCTAAAGCCCAACCCTGAATGGCCAAGGTTTCACTATAGAATGCAACTCATTTGCGAGCACGTGTTGTATTCCAAAGCATGTTTTGGCATTCTTGGCAACCTTTGGCGAATTCTATACAATCTTTCAGCATAGTTGGCCAATACATTCCTTGTCGAAATAACAACCATTTCATTTTGTGGCCCACTTGATGTGAGCCACATGCTCCACTATGTGTATCAGACACTGCCAAATACGCCTCGTTTTCACTAAGACATTTTAGTAGCACCCGCCGGGAGTTTGTTTATACAATTCGTTTCCAATTAACACATAGCTTAGAGCTCTGTACTTTACTTTTTTGTTAGTGTTCCCTGTAGGATTTTGCAAATATTCTACAATGGGTTTTCGCCAATCATCATCAACCATATTGTCAATAGCAAAAATTTCTGCCAAGTCAGTATCGTCGAAAATGTGGCGTTCTTCGGCCTTTCATTTGATTGTATTTATTGCCCCCGGTTTTTGGTGTTGACAATATCGTCGAAGGAGTATTATAGAGAGAGTCTTACGAGATTAATTTATCTTTTATCTCAATTAACTCTTCTAGGCTTTGCTTCGATACTTTGTAAACGAAGCAATTTGTGCGGTTCATTTGCCACGTGATTTTCAATTCGTGGTAAATGTTCTAGGTGAACGAATGTAAACCTTTTTAGCAAAGTATTGGCAATAACGAAATATTTAATAAGATGCTCATTAATACATTTGTACTCTTTAGTCAATTGTTTGACCACTAGTTGAGAGTCACCTTTTATTTCGACATAACTTGCTTTGATTCGAGTAAAATTTTAAGGCCTACTATTAAAGCCTCATATTGACTTCATTATTTGAGCAAGAATCTCGAATTTTAAACTTATACTTCGTTGGAGTATTTTACGGAGAGACAATCAAAATTTCAATGCTGTTTCCATTCTTATGGCTTGAGCCATCAAGTATAATTTCCAGGGCGTCACGTCTAATGAATGTATTTCACATTCGACAACGAGAATGGTGCGCTATAAAATCAGCAACCACTTGTCCTTTAATTGATTTAAGGGGTTGGTAAGTTAAGTTGTACTCTAGCAAAGCTAAAGCCCATTTGCCAATTCGACTATGCAACATTGGTTTTGACAACATATGTTTAATAACGTCAAAATGCGAATAAACATAAACATCTGCTTTGATTTTATATATTGCTTCAATTTTGTACATGAAAAATACAAGCAAAGGCATAGTTTCTCAATTGGACTATACCTAGTTTGGCATCAATCAAAACCCTACTAAGGTAATAAATGGGTCTTTCGACACCACTATCATCCTCTTGCGCTAGCATGCTACCTATTGTGTTATCGGAAAAGTTGCTACATACAATTTCAAAGCAATTTATTTCCAATAACGAGGCAATAAAATTGGTGGCTTGACCAAATAAGACTTGATTGCGTCGAAAGCATCTGGTGAACTTGCTCCCACTTGAATTCATCTTCTTTCTTCAATCTCATTAATGGCGAAAAAGCTTGTGTTTTGCCACTTAGATTTGAGATGAATCTTGAAGAAATTGATTTTCCCAGTAGTATTATGATTCTTTTTTGGTCGAAGGAGCCTTCGTTTCCATAATTGCTTTAGTCTTATTTTCGTTGATCTCTATGCCTTTCTTGTGTACTACAAAACCCAAGAATTCACACGCTGCATACCTGAGAAAGCACATTTGGTTGGATTCATTTTCAATCCATATTTCCTCATTCGTTCGAAAGAGCGTCGAAGATGGTCTAAATGACCACTTTACGAGGATGACTTAACCACCACATCATCTATGTACACTTGCATAAAATCATCAATAAAATCGTGAAACATAGAATTCATTGCCCTTTGATAAGTGGCACCGGCATTTTTAAACCAAAGGCATGACCACCCATTCATAAACACCTAATGCCCCTGGACATCGAAAAGCGTTTTCGACCCGTCCTCTTCGGCAATGAAGATTTGATTATACCACGAGTAGCCATCTAGCAACCGAGATAATCAAATCCTGCTGCCGAATCTATTAGCATTTACGCTACGGGCATAGCGTATTCATCTTTAGGTGTTGCATTATTTAAATCCCTAAAGTCTCACGCAAACTCTAAGTTTTCCATTTTTCTTCATTCTTTGGAACTATATTGGCTAACCAATCAGCGTACTGGCGATTCGATGAATTTGCTTTTGAAACGACCTTTCGATTTCTTCCTTGATCTTAGCCAATATTTGAGAGCAAATCTTCTTGGTGTTTGCTTCTTTGGCTTCTTCCACAGTCGAATGGGTATTTGTAATTCCACCACTTCTCGACTCAAACCGGGCATTTATTTGTACTCCCAAGCAAAGCAATCCTTGAACTCCTGAAGTGAAATGACTTGGGTTACGAAGGCGGCATCAAGATGTGCACTAATATAGGTTGGCCTTTTGATCACGCCATCTCCCAAATCCACCTCTTATTTGGATCTTGAGCTTGCATGCGCTTTGTAGAATCTCTAGGGTCTTTTTCAAAACCCAATGGTTCGTCGTCATAAATGCAATCCAGTTTGTCATTTATGACTTCACCATTTTCTTGAGATGAAGTTATGGCCCGGCGGACCATTGTTTGTTGATTTAACTTCGGCTTCCAAAGCCGTTTTATTTTATTTTCGGCCATATAAGCGTAATTCTATCCCAAGCAGTGCGACATCTTAAACCTTCTAAGAGTCGGTGTCCCATCTGTTGAGAGCGACACACCCTCGGGATAGACATTGGCACCTTCTATTTCTCTCTTTCCCACACAAAACCATGTGTTGGGTATAAGTGAATGGAGGAAAGCACATTATCCGAGGAGATGTATGCTTGGCTAGAAGATGTGCATGGCGCAATGTTCGCCATTTGCTTCTCAAAATTCTCCTGGTGGCGTTGTTTACGTCGTGAGGAAATAACTTCAGTGCGCCGCGACGTACTCTGCGGACCATCATCCTCCACATTACCGGTTTTTGGTGTAGGCTTGAGGAGCAGCTCTACGCCATGTATCCACTCTCTCCCGGGAGTAGATTGTAGCTTGCTTTTGATGCTATAACAAAGAGCGTGGTGGTTCTTCTTACAGTACCCACCACCACCACTACTTCGGCGGCTCCCAACGACACGCGATTTCCCCTCATAATTGGTTAACATAATATTATGAGGTCTAAGGTCTGTGTCGAGCAGAACTATTGTCTTGACATGGCACGAGGCATCAAATTAAGCTGCAGCCCCTCCATCGACCCGAGTATCTTGTTAATGCCTCGCCATTAACTTTTGCTTGGGCGTATAAGGGCTTCAAATGATCTTTGCATACCCTCGTTTGGCCTCTCGAAAGTGGCCATTTGTTCTTCTCTGTGACCATTGTTCATGACATAGTAGCATGCGGCTTGTGGTTAGCCATATCCCCAATGAAGTCCTCTTCGGCGTCATTTGGGGTAGAATGACATCGTACTCACTCGGCAAAATGGATACCACGTTGCGACACGTCAAAGCTAGCCTCGAGTCGTCGAAATCGATGTGACATCTTCGTCCATGTCGAATGAAGCACCTTTCTTCTTTAAAAGTTAATGGAGGAAAATCCTCTCCATAGCGAGCCTTCTTGGTTCCTCTATAACAATAGATTTCCCTTTAGCCTTGTTTCCAACCCTCACTTGATTGGCGGCTCCTATACTTATCTTTGTGTTCCCCACGGTTTTAGGAGTTACACCTTAACCGATTTTGGCGTTGGCTCGTTAGCAACTTTGTGTTGCCTTCTTTTCGAGCGCTGTATCGGCGCCATTGGGTCTTCGTCATGGGGTTCTTCCCTTATAATTATTTTATAATTATACTTTGAGGCCTCACACTGTGATTGGCTTGGCGTTCGGTCTGTTGAGCGACATTTTTGTAGTGTCTACATCCAGCGTGTATCCACTTCTCATTTGATGGATCTGTTCTTGGAAAAAATGGTTTGGCAGAGGGAGACAGCACAAACTCCTTCTTGGCTACACCCTTGCCAGCAAACTGCGGCTTACTTGTCGAAGCCCTGCTTGAATTCTTCACCTTGTAAGGAAGGTCTCCTCTCTCGAAGCTGAAATTTGGCCTCTTACTTGGCCATTTCCTTTTTCGGGGTGGTCGAACGCGCGGCATTCGGCGCTCTTAGCGCTTCTTTGTCAAACACAGCACTGCACCTTGGACATAACATGACCTCAGAGCTCAATTTACACCGATTCAGGAAGTCTATCAGATCTTCCTCAGCCTTAGGGTACACAGATTGTACCTTTTCTTCGTATTCTTCTTGAGTAATCTGTTGCACAGCCTCACTCTTTTGTACCACACTTTTGATTTTTTCAGCAGGAGGTTTGGTAGACTTAGGAGAATCCACCATTTTTACGTCTACCATATTGATGCCCATCTCGATTGGTTCGCGTACATCGCCTCCACTTGATGGAGGGTCGACATCAATCTGCATCGGTGCTTTATTCTTTTTATCTCCAAACTTGAGTCTTCCCTCTTCAATCGCTTTCGAACCATATCCACGAAAAGAACACAGCGGTCGGTTGTATGTCCCAAAAAATTATGAAACTTACAATAACCCTTTTTCTTCCTCTGCGCTCGAGAGGAGGAACTTTCGAGCCGTTTGGCACTATTATTTGGCCATCGGTTACTAGCAAATCGAAGATCTCATCACATTTAGTCACATCAAAAGTGTATGTCTTAGGCACAAATCTATCGTTTTTAGGCTCTCTGAGATTATTCCCATTTGCGAGGCCTTAATAATTTGCAAGCATAAGGAGGACCGGGCTTAAGTTCGATACGTCTATCTCCTCAGATTCGACATCATCGAATGCGAAGTCGAATTGCTCGTCTACATAGGCTATCTTTTCTTTTTGTGAAAACCCACTTTGAGTTTTCTTTTTATTGTACTTATTCACTCTAGCCTTTTCCTCTTTAAGCCTTTCGACTTGTCGAACTCTATCGGCTAGTTGGGCCATGTCTCTCAAATGAGGCGTATCCAATTTCTTTCGAATTGAATAGTCGAGGCCTCCTGCGACCATTTAAACAAGCTCATGTTCGAGCACTTGTGTAAAACATCTTGCCTTGATAACTGAATCTATTCAAATAATCATCGATAGCCTCGGTACTTTACGTCGAACACGGCCAATTCTTTAAGGCTAATCTTGGTCGCCCATGTAGAATTGCTCATGAAACGCCTTTTCTAATTGCCCCCCATGTGTATATGGAACCGAGGGGGTAGAGTGGTGAACCACGTAAAGGCATTTTTAGTTAGAGAATTTGGAAAATACTTCATTTTCAAACTCTCATTTTGAGCTATGTCTCTGCCTCCGAGTCATGTCTTAGGGCAATATGCTCGACGGTGGACTCATTGGTATCACCCCCAAACTTAGTGAATTTAGGGATTTTCCAACCTCTTGGCAATTCTACTGCAAGATATACTCACACGGGGCGATATGAAATTAGGCCTATGTAAACCTACGTTAAGGCCATTTTGCGCCATTATGGTTTCGACCAAAGTGGCTATGTTGTCTTGGCGCAAACATTATTTCGTTGCACTTGTCGAACAACTTCATCAGCGTTTTGGTTTCGATTCATCATAACTACGCCGAGGATGTGATTACCCACCCCTTGTTGTTGTTCGCCCATAACTTGCTTTGAGCCGGCGATCCAGCGATCTCTCGTGGGGTGTTAGGCATATTGTTCCCACAATTTGGTAGCGCTGTTGTTTCCGTAGGAGCCCCAAAGAAATCGCAATCCTACCCATTTGGTGCGCTAACATCGATAAGCGGTATTTGTGTTACGAATCAAAGGATTGAACACGCGGTACCGATTTGTTGAGTCGGCATATTAACCATGTCATGATTGCTTTTCGTCCACTTGTTGTCTTAATGCCAACAAGGGGCGCATTGGTTAATGCTGGTAGGATTTCGACCAAGTACACCCTCGGAAGAAGCGTGTGAAGGAGAAAAGGTCGACACATGTGGCATTCGGTAGGCATGCCATATACCCCAAAAGGGTATGGTGGTAGACTCATATTTTGGAAAGCGTGTTTCCAAACTATTCCCTGTTGCCACATAAGGACTAGAAGGAAGTCCTACGCTTTGTGGCAAGGCCATAGGCGATGTCGAACCAACATTGGTCATTGACATCGTGGGAGCGGTTATTGATGTCGCGGGCCGTAGTCCCCGCAACATTTCCACCGCTTACATTGGCGAATCTACCGTTGTTCCTTGCACTTGTGATATCACGAGGTGGAACTAGAGGCGTTGTTAGAATTGGTACGTACCATTCTACCACTCCTCAAGTGCATACTGAGTTATACACTTAACGTAAAGCGACACAAAATAAGCGGCAAGGGTCCCCTTTGGGCGTGCCAATTTGTTTCTTTGGTGTTTTTAGCAAACAATCACTAGTTTTCAATATTAAAGATGTGAGATCAAACTAGAAAATCTCTTTGACAATTGCCTAGAAGTTTTGTGTCTTTTAGCGTGCGTAAGAACGAGAAAATAGTAGAAAGAGAGAATTTGAGAGCGAGCGAAAGCAGAATGAAAGCAAGAAGCGCAACAAGCGTAAAAAACAAGTAAAAATTGCATTAAAGTGAAAGAGAAAAGAAGGTGGTGCACCAACACGCACAATGTAATCTGATTCACTCTTGTTTCGCTTTGGCTTGGAAGTTGAGTTTCACGAGTTTTTGTAAAGATGTGGTGACCCCGTTTTCCTATTACAAGGAGTATTTATACTCTCGGATACAATCGTGGCGAGCACGATAACCACTTCCTAAAAACTAGGGAAATAACCGCCCACTGCTTCTTTGCTCCTTCGCGCCCGACCAACTCGTTGTCGAAGAATTTTAGCGAAGCATTGGACCCGATTTTGTCGAACAACTGGGCCTTCTCTTGTCGAAGGTTCACGGCCTTGCCTCGTAGCTTGAAGAACTAAGTGCGTCGAAGTGCGCTTGCATTATCGACACTTGTACAAGCTGTGTGCTATTGAGTTTATGGTATATTGACTTGAGCGTTGACTGCTGCCCACAGAATATTATTAAATGTACGATCAACACCATTTAAAGCTTAATTTAATGCCCTTGCCGAAATTTTGAGGTAACACATACTAATACTAATACTAATACATAAGCATACCATTGTTTTATTACTTACTATTAGTATCGATTGCAGTAATCGCTATTAGTTAGTGGTTTCGTAACACCCCCTCTACCAGTAACTCCTATTTGAATTATTCGAAAAATCAGAGTGCAATAAAATTTTTAGTGCGACCACTCGAGGGTGTCACATTTAAAACAAAACACCTTTCAAAACTCCAAATTAATTAATTAAAAATAAAACTCCAAAGCTTAGGATACATAGCACCAAATAATATCCGGGAAAAAGTATTACAGCAGTGGAAAGATAACAACTTAAACAATAGTCCAAAAAGTAAAAGAAATAACAGCTAAACATCCCCCCGGTGCTACGTATCAGAGCGACTCGACCATACTAGGAGAAGGGTCTCTAGTCACCTTCATCCTTTGTCACTGCGCAGTTGCCGACATACGCAACACACGGCCTTGATGAGGTGAGTCTCAATACATAGATAATAATAAATAAAGCGAGAAACACAGAGAAACAGCACACCAGAGAACAATAATTTAAATACACTATTAAGACAGTTACACCAAAGGCAATTACACTAACTACAAATACACTGTAAAGCAAGATTACACCAATTGCAATCACTCCGAAACATTTACACCAATTGCAATCACTCCAGAAACAGTTACACCAGAACATGTATGCAATGTATGCAATGCAACCCAAAACTCCACTGGGCATATGCATGTGGATCCATCACCAAAAATTGCCTTGTGGGCATTCACCAAACACCAAAATATTTTAAGAGGCCGAAGCCTATTCACCAAAATGCATATGATTATGCGACGCCATGACTATGCACCAAAAACACCAAAACACCAAAATATAGCAATAACGTGCTCACCAATAATTATATGTAAGTTCACCAAGGAGAGTCATAGACCCCTCATCACCAATATACTCACCATTTATTTTATAACACCTTAATTAGTACACCTACGGGGATTAAAGAACACCAACAAGTATTTCCACACCAAAGGACTAAAGTCATCTTAAGGACTAAACTCACACCTAGGAACCAAACACCTCTTAGGACCATTTCAGCACCTAAGGACCAATCTAACACCATAAGGACCAAAACACCCCTCTAGGACCAAACTATCACCTATACAGCACTGGGCGCCATATTTCCCACAATCCGGCGCCCGCACATAGCACAACACACACACGGCAACACACACCAGGACATCTCTAAAATGACACGTACAAAATAAAAACCACTCGAGCCAAAATGTTTAAAATTGAATTTGGGCAGGCAACTGCAAAAGATGGCACGGTAAAATATGCTCAGAACTCTAAGTTTCACTCAAACCACCCCATATGCGCACACATATAGTGCCACAGCAATACCCACCAGAACATCTCTCAAATGGCACATGCAAAAATAAAACTACTCGAGCCAAAATGTTTAAAATTGAATTTAAGAGCAAGCGCAAAAGATGGCACGGTAAAATATGCTCGAGAACTCTAAGTTTCACTCAAACCACCCCATATGTGCACATGAGCGGTGCCTGGCGCCATTTTCCCAAAGAATGTGGCGCCTGGCGATGACAACCCAAAGACCAACACATTTCAAAGAAGAGTACAGCGCCAAATTCCTATGGAATTGGTGCCCCTAACACTATTCACAAACACCTTAATATAAAACTCAATTACAACTAATCATCTTCATAACCATTAACACCTATTACATTTAACACATGCAATTCACCTTATAACTCAACCAAATAAATACTCCTAGTGTTTATATATACATTCAAATTACGCTACAACAACACCATAACACCACAATCAAGAATTTATCAAAATCAATATTCATATAACAATTCAATTCAATCATGTATAAAGTCCAACAATCACTCAATCAATTTAATGCTCCATGAATCAAATAAAACACATACTCCTAACGCCTAGTCCCTAATCTCTATGATTTCAAGAGTTATATATTATTAACTATAATTAGAGAGCCCCCATACCTTGTTAAAACTTGAAGAAGATAGCACCAACAATCAAGAAGACCCCTCCAAAAACCCCAACACTCCAAGATTCTTCCTTCCTCCTTGATCTTCACGCAAGATCTCTCCCTCTCAAGCCCTAGCCGCGCGCTCCCTCTCTTCTCCTCTTCTCACTTTCTAATTTTTGATCTTTTGCTTCTAATGAGGGTTTCTCCTAAGACCCTAATGTTTTTATTAATTGGGTTTGGGCCACTTAACTCCAATGGGCCCTAATTGCACCTCCTAATTACTTTCTCACATCCTCCCTATTTAATTAAATACTCTCTATTAATTTACCACACCTCACTCCTTAATTGAATTAATTACCTTATATTTATTTGAAATAAGGCCAACTAAATTATCACTTAATTAAATTATCTAATTATTTACTTAATCATTTTTGGGGCGTTACAGTTTCTGATCAAATTAGTATCAGTGAAGGTAGTTTGCTAGTTTATGATTAAGTCTTAGCCAGTTGTAGCTTGAGGCAATATCTTTTGATTATTGTTTATGTTGAATAATGGTGCAGTTTTAAGGATTATGAAACACCATGTACCGTAAATTTGTGTAGGGTAATCTGAATTTGATAACACAAGCATTGGAAGCAGTTGGTATTCGGATGCCAGTGATACCTGATCCGACAACTGTTCATTTCCATCTACCGAACAACCTCTGTTCGAGTCCACAAAGAATATGATAAATTCATTGAAGAACTCACCAGTTATTTTCCTCATGAAAAGGACGGTATCCTCAAATTCTATGGTGAATGTTGGAAGGTTTGTCTAAATTGAGGTGACTACAACACCCTTAAGGCGTTTTTGCCTCCACTTGTAGTTCATATTTTTAAAAGCTTATATATTTGATGTCTAGATTTTCAATGCCCTGAATTCATTGGAGTTGAAGTCACTAGAGGAGCCACTCTACCTTTTCGGACAGTTTTTTCAGAAGCCGCTTGAATGCTTGACACTAGGTACTGTAATTTCTTATTTGGTGGTTTTGAATCAAAGGTAGTTGTGGTTTCTATATTTTCATGTGGTTTGGCCATTAGCTTTTCTGATGATGTTATTATATGACAGCCTATTATTTGCCTCAAAATGCTAGAGCCATAGCTCGAAAGTATATTCGGGATCAACAATTGTTGTCTTTCATAGATGCAGAGGTAGATACTACAACTTATTTTATTAATCAAATGTGTCAAAATTTATTATGGAAATGTTAAATGTCATGATGAGTTATTCTAAGAAATGTGTTTCAAATGACATGGAGTTACTAAATGAAAGAGAAATTGATTGTTATGGGTCCCAGAGGAAAAACGGAGACTAAAACGATGTTAAAACAAACTGCGCCTTTAGCTTTTCATAATGCTACCAGATGGGATACATTTGGTTGGTTTCAATAGTGTTTATCATTTTGTTTGTTAATATTTGAATGATCATCTCCGTGTATCTTTCTCTGCCTTCATTAATTCTTAGCTAACTTGAGCCGGCATAATGCTACATTGTAGGAAATTTACTAAAGAAAGAACCGCTTCCAAAAGAGGAAGAAAATTTCCAGAAAGTTTATGTTAAAGCTCCGTCTTTTCTTTCGATTCACATGGGGGTTAAAGCGGAGGTTTTGCCACTAGATCTATTAATAGCTTTAATATTCCTTTGAATGAATAATCAAGTTTATGTATTTCATTGGCACTTATTTAGAACAGTTGGAGCAAATTGGAGGAACCATATGGAAGTATCTTTTTAAGTATACCAACTGTAGAGCTTATGTACATGCAATTCCAATGGCTATTTTGATCTACATAAGCAATTTATATGTATATAACTTATCTTTGATTTTATTGATTTGTGTTTTTTTGTCATCAGACTTATCCGCCTACAACAAAAGGGACATGATAGCCTTTGTGCGAGTTGAGAATAAAGGCAACTGATTGACACAACATTGTGAGGAAACATGGTGCTTCGAAGTGGCAACACTTGAGTTTCTGTAAATGTCTTGTACCCCGGTGCTGCAGGATGCATTCTTCTCTGTTTAATTGTGAGCAATTTATTCTACTTATATTATACATATGCATGATGTATCCCTAGTAAAATGAGTTCCTCATTGAAAGTTTACTAACTGATTTACCTGAATTGTTTGTTCAGCAAGAAGTGGTTCTATACTTTGATCAGAATTTAGAACTGTGAGTAGTGAGCATACCTCAACAACCCAAAAAATAAAAGACTAGGATTTTTCTTCTAGAAGCAAGGCTCCACTGGAAATTATATGGATGGTTCAAAGTTGCAACATGGTATTGGAATTAATGGGTTCGTTGCGTGTATGCACTGTATTTTATTTTATCTGAAAAATATTTTACAATCATGAGTTGTAAACATTGCATATTATTGTTGGCTCCTCTCCTCTAGTAGACACAGGGGGAAAGCCTTTGTATGTATAGGAAATATTAATAACTTGTATTGTGTGATATTAAATTTCAATAGAATTTGAAGTACTCTTATGAATTTATTACTGTCTGGAAATAACTTTGTATATCAAGATTTTATAAATTGGCAATTGATATCTATTAATAGTGCCAATTAATTTTTTTTTTTAAAAAATAGACATTTAGCATCGGTTGTTTGAAACACCCGATGCTAAATATCACTTTTCAAGACATTTAGCATTGGTTGTTTTGAACAGCCGATGCTAAATGTCACTTTTCAGAACATTTAGTATCGGTTATTTGAACAACCGATGCTAAAAGTCATTAAGAATAGACCTTTAGCAACGGTTGTTTAGATGACCGATGCTAAATGTCACAAAAAATGGACCTTTAGCATCGGTTATTTAAATAACCGATACTAATAGTATGTTTTCAAGACATAAAAAAACACAAAAAAACGTCATTTAGCATCGGTTTTTGAAAATCCGATGCTAAAAGTCACATTTAGTATCGGTTATTTAACCGATACTAAATGTCAGACATTTAGTATCGGTCGAATTAGTATCGACAGATAACCGATACTAAAAGTGCCAAATAACCGATACTAAAAGTCTTTTTTGCACTAGTGGAGCTTGTGCGAAGGTTGCCAAGTTTGGCGAAACATCTTTCAAGAAGTTAGAAGAAACATTTGCTGAGAAATCTACTGATGACAACCTACCATTGGCTTACTGTCCAATTTTAATTACTCTAATTTTATTTTAAGTTATGATAAAAGTGCATGTCGTGAAGACGCCACAATCGGCTATGGAGGTTCCGATTGAAAAGTCAGGGTTGAGCGCCAAGGCACACCGATAAGCTTTAAGAACGGCTCAGAGAACTATAGAGACACGTCTCTAAATTTTTACTCAAAATTCAACTTTTTTTCATTTCATAAACTGAGTTACAGTATATAGAGAACCTGAGGCCCATTTGGCCCATTTGACTTAGTAACCCTAAAACTAAAATACTCAAATATTACCTAATTATTAATTTTCATATTTGAGTTTAAAATTAAACCAAATCTAAATTAATAAACTAAAATCATTAAATCCTAATAAATAAAATAAATGACATTTATAGCCTTTACTAAGGAAGTGAATCAAATCATTAAATCCTAATAAATTAAAAAAATGCAATTAAAGTAGTGTGATCTTTAAAATCAAACAAAGTTGGAGATTCCTTGTAGGTTTCCTTCCATATGCTCAAAGAACTGTGGATCACATCATTTTTGACTTCTAAAGTGTAGGATCCTAATATTTTTTCTTTGTAAAAATAATATATTTATTTAAAAATATCAAAAGTAATATATTTTTGTAGTCAACATAATAAATTATGTTTCAGATTTTGATTAGACTGACATGAAAATCAAGTTAATAAATATACTACTCTTTTTTTTTGGTATTAATATACTACTTTTAAATTCCAATATTTAACATAAATATTAAATATGTACCATTAAATATAAACTGAATATATAGCATTAAATGTATATTAAATACATGTCATTAAATATGTAAGAATGCTTTTTAATTGTGGTTGATAATGGGCAGTTTCTGAGAGTTGCATCGGGCCTGGCCCAATTCACGCGGGGATTAAATCCAGACCGGAACAATTCTTTTTCATGTTTGATCAATCATAACCTTTACTTAGATTTAGGTACATTTGAGCAAAGTCTGAATGTACCGAGAAAAGCTTTCTAGACTATAACTACTTCTCTAAGGATTGACCATATTAAATGCTAACCATTTCTTTAGTTTTGAATTTACTTAATAATAATAATATTATAATTGAATACAATATTCATTAAGTATAGTATATTAAATAAAAATAGTGGATTCATTAATGATGTTTGAATACTATATAAATTAAGTAATTTATAAAATAAAAAGATTTGAATTAATCAACATTATAATAAATATGTTCATATTAGAATATGGATGATGACGTGTTTGAGTCAACAAATGGGTTTATAAATACACTTCGTGAAAAGATAATTCTCATCAAATGTTGCCCTTAATTTTTGTTCATTTTGTACTAGTTGAGGGCATGTATGGCCTTTATATTTTCTATCAATTTTTTTCTTCCTTATACACTTTTCATCTTCCATTTGCAAAGACCTCCATCAACATTGACTTTTATACACTTTCGAATCAAATCAGCGAATCACCAAATGAGTATCTTACATTTACATAGTAAGTGATTCTTCACCTAAATCTTATATAATTGTTTTTCTTGTTCGATATGTATAACTTATATTTGTTCACAATATATGTGTGTGTGTGTGTGGGCAAGAAGAAATCCTTGTTCATGTTTTCATTTTTTTTGATGAAATCATGTTTTCATTTTGTTGTTTTGAATTAGTATGATGCTGTGTTTTTTCCTAATTTTAATTAGTATGATGCTGCAAGTGATTGTTGGTTTGTTTTAGTGAACTGAGAACCTAGTTTTGATCTCTAGATCTATATGCGTTTCTTAGCAACATTGTACCATTCAAAAAGAAAATAAAATTTTAAATCCTACGGATCTATCATGTGCTTGTAGATTGTGATCCTCTTGCTTTTATTTTGTTGATTTTGTTCAGCAAGCCATTACATTTGCTGGTTCATTAACTGCTATTTGGTTGGAGCTATCAGATTCAGAGGTAGAAAATGGGTTCACTTAGTATGTTGGATCTTTGTTTTAAAAGATATACTTGGCGTGACCACACCCTCACAAGAAGATTGGGTGATACGGTTTGAAATTCTTATTGAGTTGCAAAGCATTGTTGAATCTGTGGAAAGCTCCGAGAGGAGGAACTGTTGAACCATTTGGGTCATTTGTGTCTAATCTATTCAAGCGGTGGGGTGACTTGGATATTTCAATTGAGTTATCAAATGGTTCACATATCGCATCTCTTTGGGAGAAAACCAAAACAAGCGTTGTTGGAAGATCTCTTAAGAGCTACGAGCGTGTGCAATGTGGATGCAGGAAAGCGCGAGTTCCAATATTAAAATTTAGAAGCAAACGCAGGGCATTTCTGTGATGTTTCAATCAATAACTCATAGGGGTGATGAAATCCAAAGTTTTGCTTTGGATGAAAAAGATAGATGGCCGCTTTCATGAATGTGTTTTAGTGGTCAAGGAATGGGCGAAAGCTAATAAAATCTTTTACCTTGAGACATGTATTCTGCGATTTTGCCACCGTTAAAAGATATATACCACAGTAACATGGCCGATGAGGCACAACAAGCGCCCGTTCTCAAAATGTCAAGGCGAGGAGGAGCTAGCGCGCAGCGGTTCAATTCAAAATCTCAATTGAGGACCAAGCTCCAGCGGTTCAACCTCAAGAGCACCTGTGTAGAGGCACGTCAAAGCCAGTTGACATGGAGGCCAAAGAACCAATAGCATAGCACAGAAAGGAACATATTTCAGTTTACTTATTGTCGATACAAGCAGTTTTTAAATAATGGGATTTTTTGTATTATAAGATAGTTGACATGATTTTTTTTTTTGCCGTTGGGGATCAAAAGATGATCCACTATTAGTCATGTTGTAATTCTAAATGTTGTAGTTGATTAGAATTGAGCATCTTGAAGCCTCATCTTTTGCCTTTTCAACATTACTCTATTAGCCGCCTTGGCTTTCCCATTGGTCTGCGGAGGCTCCACTAAGGTGAAATGATGTTTCACGTCAGCAATTTTCGAAAACCTTTATCGGCGAACTGTGTGTCATTGTCAGTGATAATGATCTCGGGTATTTGTTGTGCAAAATGGTAAGTGAGATCGTTCCCACAAGGAATTATGCTTAATTTTGACAGTTTAATTTGGTTAACAAATTAGTGGTGAAGTAAATGACACACAAGTTTTTGAGTATGTAAACAGAAACAGTTGTAAGAGTAAAGGGGTAATGGAAATCAGCGATGAGAACAAGCTGAGATGCATTCGCTTCATTCGCTTCATTAGCTTCATTAAAATGCAATTATGGGTACATTCAATGCTACAACATTAGGTGCTGCAGCAATAAGACATATTTTCTCAAATACTTCACACTAGGTTTGTCTCCCAAGAGTTTATCTCTAAACCCTAAAGGAGTAACAAGAAAGAGAGTGAGACAAAATTGAGGTATAACAAATAGACAACTACCTATGATTTAATAGTTAGCGATAAGAACCTTAAAAATTTTGTGATTAATTCCTCTAGTGTCCATCCTTATGTTATTCATGATTTTAATTGTACCACCCAAAGAAACTTTTTATTTCTTTAATGGTTGTTTGCTTATTCTCGAGTGATAATATATTTGTGTAAGGATTCATAAGTCCATGATTGTTGGGGTTTTATGTGTGATTGTGTTTTGGTTAGAAGGTTTTAAAATAGTAAGATAGTTTGGGAACATTTTGTGAATTTCATATATTTATTTTTGCACTAAGGACCCAAAATAACCTTACCCCTTTTTAAATTTCCCCCTCAGCTGATGAACCACACTCTACATATGCTCACACTCGCCATTTGAAAGAGAAAAAGAAAAGAAAGTAAGAAAGAGGAGAGGAGAACTCGAGGGGCGAGGGTGGAAGAAGAGAGAGAAATGGAATTGTTTCGGCCGGGACTTAAGGTCCCTATTGAACTTGGCTCTGCCCAATCCATACGCAAGCTCGACCCAAAGGAACGACGCATAACGCCCCGCTTCCGACGGCCATGATTATTTCCCTACATCCGACGCCATGGTACGCCTCCTCCTCTATAAATAGAGGTGCATCTCTCTACCACGGTAAATTTTTGGACACGTCTATCATACATTCCTCAAACAGTCTCTGACACTTCTCTCTAACTCTCTCATTCTTTCTTTCTCTTTCCCTTTATCTCGATCACATACTAACTTGGGCGTCAGAGTGTCTTGCAGGTACCCCCCACCCGACGTGAATCTTCAAGCAACCTCGGGCCGGCCGAGCATGATCTTTAGCCTCTAAATCTCCCCTTCTCTCTGAAGACTTCTACATTTCTTTCCTGGAACTTACAACCCAAGTACCCGGGCCTCAGGTCGAGTCCGAAGTCCAGGTATCAAACAGGAATCATGCTATCACTCTCATTCACTACCAAATTGAAAGACACACTTCATTCCCAAAGGACGCACTGTCAGCGATGATCTCGAACCGCCGCTCGCCTACGACGAGCATTCAGAGGTACGGTCCACTCGACTGATGTATCCTTTACCACTGCCTTTTTATTACTTGTAGGTTCGGCATGGGATGCGAATCGTTTGGGGGAATCTTCTCACGCCAAGTCTTTACCTCTGGATCTTCTCTGTTCGCTCCTTCCGAGCTCGTCGCAGAATAGCCTAATCTGACTTCAATAGCTCGTCACAGAATAGCCTAATTTGGCTCCAATAGCCCGTCCTTCCGAGCTCGTCGCAGAATAGCCTAATCTGGCTCCAATAGCTCGTCCCTCCGAACTCGTAGCAGAATAGCTTAATCTGGCTCAATAGCTCATTCCTCCGAGCTCGTTCTGAATATCCTAATCGGCTCCAATAGCTCGTCTTTTTGAGCTTATCCCTAGCTAGCCTATTAAAGAAGCCAATGACTCTTCTCTACGAGCTCCTTTAGAGTGGCCTGGCGGCCCTAACGACTCTCTCGATTGTCGAGTCCGACACTCCATCGAGATTCCTCAAAGAATCGGGTTAGCGACTCTCCCCGCTCCTCATGCGAAGTTTTCCCTTCCTTTGATGTCGAATGGCGAGTTCCATCGGTGGTCGAACGGTTGCCCAATTTCGCTTTATGTGAGCCCGACCTTTCCTCTCAGAGGCCGGAAGGAAGGAGACCCATTGTGCGGTCTCCGCCCGAAGGCCAAACGTCTTACGCGACTCCGGTAAGAAAGCGGGGACGCCTTACGCGACTCCGGTAAGAAGGCGAGTATATCTCTTACGGCCTCAAGAAGAAGGCCGATAAGCCCACAACGGCCTCGGTAGGATAAAAGTGAAGGTCGGGCACCTCCAAGCAACCGGTACCAGGGCGATATCGCCCACGATGGCATCGGTAAGAAGATGGAGATGAAGGGGGCCCACAACGGCTTTCTTATCTAAAATGAGCGGAATCGCCACCTCGGCACTCACCGCATCCTTTAGAGGGCACCGACTACCTCGGATTGCTACAGTTCCCTACGACGTCACACGATTTCTCTATTGCCTCAAATGGCTACGTGCTACCTCGACACACTCACGATAGGTACACTACTATACTAAACATACATACTTGCATTTGAACAGTAAATATAATCAAAGTGCAGGAAATAAGTGCCGAAAAAAAGGGACGGTGCCCATTGTACATACAGACGAGAACCGGCCCTGGATATGCCCGGAGCCAGCTTCCAAAAACTAAAAATGGTTCAGGAATAATGAAGAAAATTACAAGGGTCAAATACTAGTTCTCCCCCATCTCCTCCTCAGCATCATCTTTGCCCCGGGGTAGTCACTCCGTCAAGACCTGCATTCACCAGCGTCTCAAGATCGACATTTTCAGCATCGTCGTCCTCATCATTCTCGGCCTCGCTGCCGCCGATCCTAGCATTGTTGACTTCCTCACCATGCAGCTCAAGAGGAGGAAAGATCACTTCCTTGCCGCTGACGATTCTGCCGTCGATGACTTTGTAAGTCAACTGCATGAACTCGCTGCGGAGGTTGGGTACAAGCACCAAAGCTTGATTCAGGCACCGTGTGAAGCCATCAACTGCCATCAGCACGGTGTCGTCCTTCAGCCTTTGGACTACCTTCTCGAGCTCAACAATCCGAGCTGCAGATTTAACCTCGGCGTCCTCCCCTTCCTTCCTGTCCCGTGCAAGATCTTCCCGCGCCATCTTCAGCTCCTCGGCCACGGTGGAGAGATTACCTGCCTTCTCCTTGTGCTTGGCGGCTCTGTCATTCGCCTCGAAAAGTTTCTTTTTGAGACCGACCTTCTCCTCAGATTCCTCCCTCATCACCCAATTGTCTTTTAGAAGCTCTACATATCAATGATTACGGGCAACCTTTAGAGCTCGGAAAGTGCGATCTAACTTGACTTCAATTGCACGATTATAGGCTTGGGTAGCGAGATACGTACCTTTGAGCTTGGCAGAAGAGTTTT
Source organism: Oxytropis ochrocephala (assembly GCA_020916435.1). Lineage (NCBI taxonomy): Eukaryota > Viridiplantae > Streptophyta > Magnoliopsida > Fabales > Fabaceae > Oxytropis > Oxytropis ochrocephala. Next base: position 50,087,533 of record CM037092.1, on the reverse strand, counting down.
CCTCAGCAGCAACTTTCATCTTTCTAAAGGCCTCGGCCCCAAGCTTGGCGACCTTGGCCAATACATCAAAGTCAGCTTTGGTAAGCTCACTGACTACTTTCTCTTTATTTCTATTTTCTGATATTTTTTGCGCATTGGCTTCCCGAGGTTGGTCGTCATCGCTCTCAAAGATCGAGTTCCTCGGCGATCGCTTCGGACTAGTTTCAATATTGCCTCGGGGTCAGCTTTCTCTTGCTCTTTGTTCTTTTCCCCTTTGTCGGAACTCGACTTCGAGCCCCTACCAACACTCGACGTAGTCCCTTTGGGCTTCTGAGATTTGTTCCCCAGATCGGCACGAGAGGCCGACCCGCCTTCCTTCCTCGAGAAAGAAGGAGCAGTCTGCTTCTCAGCAGGTTTCTGGATTCTGATAGTAGTGTCCACTGTAGATCCCGACATAAGTTCTTCCAGCTTGTCCATATTGCCTGCAAAGAACAAATCGGCGTCAGAACCGGCATCAACAATCAAGAAAAACTTATAAGATAAGGAAAACTACAGTTATCAAAGTATTCTTTGAGCTTGGCCTCAGACTTGGCCAACGTTTTCCCCCATTGGCTAATCAGTCTAAACGACTCCACGTCGTCCCCTTTCTGCGTGTTGGGTTTCACTACGTAGTCGGGATTCTCGATCACGATCTCATTGCGCGTGAAATGGTAAGCTCGGCTCCAGCTCAGTGGGAAGTGTGACTTGACCAACTTTCCATCGTTGATCTCGGCAATAGATCACTTTGCTGCGCCATTTAAGGCTTGAACGAAGAAAAAAATTGTCTTGAAGTTTTTGTTCGAATCGTTTGTCGGAAAGAAATATGAACGTTCAGTCTTATTCTGTAACCCGATGTGGTCGTGCCTGGCTCCATCCGAACCAGCTTCAACTTTGCATGTCACATTGAACATGGTGAAGAAGACTCGGGCTGTAGGTTTCCTGCCGAGGTACTCCATGGCAAGCTCAAATCCTCTCAGAAATCCCCAGCAATTCGGCAGCAACTTCGATGGGGCTGCCCTCAGGTACCTTAGGACCTGTTGATGAAAGGAGTTCAGGGGAAGACAAACATTCATTGCCTCCAGCGCTGCTACATAGAAAAAGTATCTGAAGTGCATGTGTTCACTGCACACCGGAACCCAGACACCAATGTCAGCCTCCATTTTTCTCCCTCGGGCTGGTCCAGGTAATGCTTCTCAAAGTAAGAGACAGATTTGTACGGCTTCAACTTGGCATAAGTTTTGCAAACTTTGGTAGAAATCCATTTATACACCTCCCCCACTGGATCGGCGTGTTCCTCAATTGTCTCCCCCCGTGCTCACATGAGTTCATTTATACACCTCCCCCACTGAAGCAACAGGACGAAAATTCACCTCAGTGTCTCCCCCCGTGCTCATAGAAGACTGCCTCTCTGGGTTATGAAAGGGGCCAAAAAACTCGACTTCGAAGCGTTCATATATGTCGCGCTAAAGAGAGATTGTGATCCCTTGGGGTCGGGATGGGCTGGCCATTAGCCGACCTATTCCGGATCGGCTTGCTGGGCGGAACAAAGCTTTGCCTCTCTCTACTCTTCGTCCGGGCCATCTGCAACAGAAGGCATTGCAATCACTCATCTGACTACTTTTTACATTGCCATATGTCTGCCTCATATAAGCCGAGGCGAGATTGCGTCCTCTACCAGGAATTCGGGGCGACTCTCAGTGGTTGAAGTCGGCCCCAACGAGCAAACCAGTTCTATAGGTAAAAACTTTAAGTGCTTTAAAGAGACAATGTATCACGGAACTAACCTTTTGCAAGAAAGTCTGAATCTGGGATGAATGTTGATCTCAAAGCGGCGTATGAAAGAACTCGTATGACTGAGTCGATCTCGGATGGTGGTCGGAATCTCTTTTTCTCAAAAGCTCTAGTTGAACGATCTCTCACAAGTTCAAAGAAAAGTGGCAAATGAAGGCGCCACTTCGTATGAAGACGAAGCGAAACCCCTATTCAGTGCGCCTGCCTAACATTATTACTGCAGGTCTCCGAAGCGTCGCCTCGAGACGCCTAAATGTTACGTCAATGTCGCTCCACTCACGGCCAACACATGGCATCGTCAGCATGACTCTCCTACCAACTGCAAGCAACTCAAGCCGACGCCGACGTTAGCGCTCGCCCCCGACTTGGGGGGCCACTGTTCCGGCCAGGACTTAAGGACCCTATTAAACTGGGCCTGGCCCAATCCATAAGCGAAGCTCGACCCAAAGGAACGACGCACAATGCCTCCCCGCCTTCGACGGCCAGGATTCTTTCCCTACATCTGACACTCACGGTACGCCTCCCTCCTCTATAAATAGAGGTGCAGCCCTCTACCACGGTACGTTTTTTGGACATATCTCTCATTCATTCCTCGGCGCGCGCTCGACACCGCTCTAACTCTCTCATCTCTCTTTTCTTTCCCTTTATGTCGGTCACATATTGACTTGGGCGTCGGAGTGTCTTGGAGGTACCCCACCCGACGTGGATCTTCAAGCAATCTCGGGCCGGCCGAGCATGATCTTGACCTCTAAATCTCCCCTTCTCTCTGAAGACTTCTACCTTTCTTTTCTGGAACTTACAACGCAAGTACCCCGGGCCTCAGACCGAGTCCGAAGTCCAGGTACCGAACAGGAATCATGCTATCACTCTCATTCACCACCATATTGAAAGACACACTTCATTCCTTCTCAATTTTCCACAAAAACGGAATCCCACAAACCCCATATCAACCCACAAACTGAAATTTCATAGATACCTCATTTCTTTGAGTCAAACTTTCTTTGAGTCAAACTTTCTTTATTGATGCTTGCATGTGAGATTAGTTCAATACTTCAGAGGTTTTGAAGAGGAAAATCGAGTTTGAAGGGTGTGGGAGCTGTTTAGAAGAGCTAGGAATATTGTTGGTGATTTTGGTGTGTTCCCCTTGTATTTGTGCATCCTCATTTGAAGAATCAACTTGCTTGTTAAAATGGAGAGTTAGGGAGTACATTTGGGGTCTTCTTAAAGGATTAGAAGTGTCAAAGTTCAAACGTGTGGCTGTTTGATTGTGTTGTTCGCATAGTAACTGGTTTAGGTGTGTTAGAGCTCAACTTGATTCCTATTCTTGAATACTCTTCAATCAAGTGAGTTTTTCTTTTTCCCCATGGTTATATTCTGAAGGTTTGAGTACTATGATACTTAAAACCTTACCTTGCTCTAAAATTGCTACTGTTGTGGTGAGTTCATCGGTGTGTGCATCCTTATGTTATTCATGATTTTAATACACTTGTCAAGTTTTGGGGAGATGTGCATAAGGACGACCCATAAAATGACTCTCTCTCAACAAACTAGTTGAATGCCTATAAAAACAAACTAGTTGAATCATAAAACCTCCCATGCGACATTAAATATACATTGAATATATTACATTATATATATATATATATATATATATATATATATATATATATATATATATATATATATATGAGTCATTAAATATGTAAGAATGTGTTTTAAATATTGTCATAAATTTTTTGACCACAAATACTGTCATAAATTAAAATGATCTAATTACTCATTTTTTTCATTTTATTTTTTACAAAATATAAGTATAATAAGGGTTCGGATCCCATCGTAAGGTCTCAAATTCTAATGTTGCGTGTGACAAAAGTTCTATTGAGAGGGGAAAGAGATACAAAAACTGACAAAGATGGTGGATATTGCACTCTAGTAACATAGTAACAACATAAAAATGAAGTGTTAAATATGTTTTTGGCCCCTATAAAATATTAGTTTTTTGCTTTTTGTCCCTCAAAATATTTTCACCTACTTTTGCTTGCCATGATTTTTCTCATTAGTTCTAGTCCCTCATTACTTTTAACAGCGCTTCATGACTTTTAATTGCTCTTAGAAAAGGTTCGGTACCTGGACTTCGGAAGATGACCGGATCCGGGGTACAAGTTGATGTGCTTCTAAATGTTTATGATAGACTTCAGACGATTGAAGATTAAGTCCAGATGATTGGATATTTGCATCTGATGGTCCGAGGTAGCTCACTTGGGCACGTCGGAGGGTGGTACCTGCAAACACTCTGATGCTTAAGTTAGTAAAGGGAAGTGGAGAGGTAAATAAAGAATGAGGATGTAATGAGAGCGTACCTGAGAACTGAGGGTTGTACCTCTATTTATAGACAAAAGTGTTGTAACTGAGGCGTTGAATATGGGCGCTTAGATCCTGGCCGTTGGATGCAGACGCTTGATGGTTGAGAGCGCGTTGGGCCGTTTCAAGTGCAGAATTGGTCCAGGCCCAAGTCTAGTGTGGTTTAGGCCCGGTCGGAGCGCTGCCCCCAAGTCGAGGTCGGCCAAAGTATGAGGTCGGCCTATGGTTGATTGGTCTATTGCCTTTGATGAAGAGGAAGTAATGATTGATGCGCCACATGTTAACTTGCTACGGGGAAACAGAGATGTGACGTTTGAGGAGTTCGAGGCGATGCTTTGGAGGACCGAAGTTGTCTTGTCATGCTGCATTGATGGGACACATTTAAGAGGGGTGTCGCTTCGTATCTCGCCTCTTGGTACCTATATAAGGCGAGTTGAAGATTTCATTCTTCGCTTCGCTTTATTTCTGAAATTAGTTTCCTGAGAGCTCTGACAATTTAGATTCCTCCGACCACCGTGTCTAGATCATTTCCGTCGTGCAACGCCGTGCCTTCTGGAATTTTGGTGGGGCGAGATCTCTGTTCATTGATCCGTGCGCATTATTCAAGCCGAGCTTAAGAGATTCCTGCAACTAGGTTAGTTTTCTCATACATCTTAACTTAGAAGCTTTTTACCTTTGATGTCTTTAACTGCGGTAGACGATGCCGCTCGGCAACCGTCATTGCTTGCGCCTAGTGGGGAGGAGATGGATTTGCCTTGGTTTTTCCGAGGCCGAGATCACTACGCCAGCGTACAAGGTTTATCAGCGTTTTTTTTGGGCATTGGTAGCGTTTTAAAACGCTAGAGAAGCTGGCGCTACTAATTTAATGCGTACACCCCATTAGTAGCGTTTTAAGAAACGCTAGCCATTTACCCAGCGTGTTTTAGACATACGTAGCGTTTTATATAAACCGCTAGCCATTGACCCAGCGCCTTTTTACAATTCCTAGCGTTTTCTGTAAAACGCTAGGGATCCCATAGCTCATTTTACTACCATTCCTAGCGTTTTAAATAAAAGCGCTAGGGATCCCATAGCTCCTTTTTACTACCATTCCTAGCGTTTTAAATTAAAACGCTAGGGATACTATAGCCCTTTTTACTACCATACCTAGCGTTTTATAAAAAAACGCTAGGGATGCTATAGCACCTTTTTACTAGCATTCCTAGCGTTTTATATAAAACGCTAGGGATGCTATAGCATTCCTAGCGTTTTATATAAAACGCTAGGAATGCTAGTAAAAAGGTGCTATAGCATCCCCTAGCGCTTTTTATATAAAACGCTAGGATGCTATAGCATTCCTAGCGTTTTATATAAAACGCTAGGGATGCTATAGCACCTTTATTAGCATTCCTAGCGTTTTCAGAAAAACGCTAGGGATCCTCTAGCTCCTCTTTACAATTCCTAGCGTTTTAACTTTAAAACGCTAGGTATTGAATGAATTTTTTAACTTCATTTCTAGCGTTTTCACTCTAAAACGCTACCTATTGACTGAATTTTTTTTTAAATATTTTTTTATTTTGGTTTGTTCTCCATTTTAATTACAACCTATAAATTCATTCCCTTTTCAACAAATTCAGAAAATACATTCCAATCCAATATAACATTCAAACAAAATTCATCAAATAATATTTCCAATCCAATATATATCATTCTAAGAAGTACTTACAACATAATATAAATCCAATATATACAACATAAATAATAACTAAACTATTATGAATCTCAAAACTTGCTACAAAAAGCTAGAAACATAATGGCACCACTCCCCCTCACTACTGTGTAAGTTGTTCAAACAGAGTAATTTCGGATTTTTTTGAAGTTGGAAAATATTGAAAAAAAATGAAATAAAATTAGAATTAAAATGTTTATTAAATGTGAGTAAGTATTATAATATCAATATAAAAATAAATCTAAGTAGTTACCTTGGTTGGGATTGCTACTTTGTCATGAGTGATAATCTCTTTCATATACCTCATAACATAGTACCCACAATCATTGCTATTTGGTTGTTTAGGACACTACAAAGCAAAAGATTATAACTTAATTGTCACATTTTTATGACCAAAAATCAATTAAAATTATAAGAATGATTCTTAAAAAGCTTACGATTATGGGTAGCCATCTTGTTTTACTCAGAGATAATCCCAAGTATTCTTTCAAAGCAATCGTAACGTCATACATATATATATATAACGTTAAGTTGAACAAAATACATATATTAAATTATACAAATTAAAATGAGAGGGTTACACATACACACCTCTCAACCGATTCTACTGAAGTCTTCGTGAGACGTTGTAATGGCCTTGAAGTGAATCCAGATAATAGACAACATTTTGCTTAGGGTTTATTGCAAAGAGTACCCAATGTTGCCTGCAAGTAAATGAAGAACGAATGAGTACACATTAATTTACACTATAATACAATCCTCAAAATAATTAAACAAGTGATTGAAGACTAAATTTCTCACCCATTATTGAGTGGTGCCAAAAATAAAGAGTCGCCCTTCAAATGCTTGGCTTCCATGAAGCGTGAATGGATATAACTTTGTACTTCACTCTTTATAGCCGTAATGCGTTCCTCTGTGTTACCTTTATGAAACACAACTATACAAGCCGGACACAAGAAGAAATACTTACGTGTGTCCGTTGAGAAGGACCAGAAGACGATTGTACAAAAACCTATAAATAATATATATACAACTTTGAGATCCTCATATATATACTCTAATATATACTCTAATATAAACAACTATTGTGTACAAATAATTTAATACATACCTCGGTATACTACGATATCGATGGCAAGTGGCCCAATCCATCTCAACTATAGCTTTCATATCCTCGATGTTGATCATTACCAATCTGTTCCAGCCCACAATGTTATCGGGCGGTAAAAAAATTTGGTCGTCTGGTTCATTTTTTGAATGTGGACCTTTAGAGAATCGATGTAGTTCTAGAATTCATCATTGGGAAATTGACCAACATGTTGGGTGTTTGTATAGAAGATGGTCGGGAGAGTTTGGTAGTGGAAGGGGAAGGTTGGGACACTTTCATGGAAGGGGAAGGTCGGGACACATGGGGTACCTAGTATATATTAAAAAAATGATTAATTAGCTAGTTAGTTAACACACATTATAGTCATTTAATTATTAACAAAAATATTGTCACTTACAACGACAAGTTGTTCAGGCCATGCCACAAAAGTACTAAGTGCTTGATCCACAGTAAATATATCCGCATTAGCAATTGGAACAGGCAATGGTGCAGACCCCTCTATTGAATAGTCTACCCTAACTCTCAAATGGTTTTCAGGCATGGCACGATTGTGCGATGTGGCACTCAATTGGTTACATATCAAACCCATCGCAACCTTTCGATGTGGGTTTGCAATATATAGCTCACATTCACAGTTATCCTAAATCAATTATAAAGAAAAATAAATATACATGATAATTTTATCAAATACATATGTACAAAAAACAGGTCGAGTTTTGTTAAATACCTGTGTTGAAGGGATGGTGCAGCTATCTCGGGCGCTATGGGGGTGCGGCGAGCTCAATAGGTTTAGCGGGGTGGTGCAGCAGGGGATGGTGCACCAATCCTTTGTGCCAAGAGTCGCTTAAACATCTGTCTCTCTTCCATTAGCACAAAGAACATTCTTGGATAGCTCGTCATACTTTTCCGCCATGACTTTACAATCCCCGCACCCTTTGCTTTGGCTCTTCTTTGGCCCAAACACGGTTGTCGGAGGAATCCCATATCCATAACCTCTAATCCGACCTGTCTCTCTTCCCTTCCCAAGGCACGAGCAAGGACATCTTGGTGACCATCACAATCTGTTAAATCTCCTTGTGATACAGATTGTGATATGCTTTGTCGATGCACAAACATAAATAACGGATAAAATTAATAAACAAGTGTCAAGTGAAATTTAATCGACAATAAAAATATGTCCACGTGTCAAAAAAATCGAGTAACGGATAAAAATAATAAACAAGTGTCAAAGAAATTTAATCGAGAATAAAAATATGTCCACGTGTCAAAAAAATCGAGTAACGGATAAAAATAATAAACAAGTGTCAAAGAAATTTAATCGACAATAAAAATATGTCCACGTGTCAAAAAAATCGAGTAACGGATAGAAATAATAAACAAGTGTCAACGAAATTTAATCGACAATAAAAATATGTTCACGTGTCAAAAAAATCGAGTAACGGATAGAAATAATAAACAAGTGTCAACGAAATTTAATCGACAATAAAAATATGTTCACGTGTCAAAAAAATCGAGTAACGGATTAAAAAATATAGTCGGACACAAATTCCAACTTGCAATTTTTTCATGAATTTTGGAATACTTACAATTTTGTCCTTGACCTCCTTAGTTTTCGGATCCACAATCTCCCCATCCTTGTTTTGTCGGGCCTCTAACTGGACAATCGCATTTGCGATCAAGAGATTCTTGAGTTGGATCTTTCCCCTCTTCCAAGAACTATTTAAGTTTAATAATTGTTAATCAGCTGTAAATTAAAAGATTCATTAAATCATAATAAATTAAACTAATTGTGTCTTACCAATCTTTCTTCGAGAATTTGATATCCACTAGAACCTCCTCTATAAGGGTACTCGGGATTAGAAGCTCTTTCTTTATTCGCTTTGCTCTTTTTCTATTTAAAAGATAAGTATACATTAATGAATGATATCTACTTGTGAAATATATATATATATAAGTTAAATAATTAATATACTAACCAGAAATCCGGATCTCAGAGTGCGTATATCTACAAATTTGGTCCATTCCTCCTTAGTTATAATTCCGCATACTGATCTTTGGAGGCTCTGTCGATGGTCCCATCGGGACGTTTGTATACTTTTTCCCCACATCGCCTGTAAGCCCTATGCAACCTTCCCGCTTCCTTCAAGATCCAATCTCTTCGGGACTCATCGACATCAAAGTGTTTCTAGTTATACATAAAAATGGATTAAATAAATATAACTAAAAATCACTAAATAAGATTATTAAAGAGGTCTAAAATTATATACCGTATTAAGTCCCAAAAATCATCTTTCGGTTTAGGCAAAACTCGATTATCTTTCTCATTCCAACTTTTAATTGAAATTGGAAAGATTTGCTTCACCTTAGTACCAATAAAGCTAATTAAATTTGTGCCGTTGTCTCCAATTGGCAAACCTTTAACACTCCATCGGACCTTAAATAATTAAATCATTAAATAATTAGATAACTTGGAAAGGTAGAGAACAACATTAATAATTAGTAATTAACTTACCTTATATTTCTCGTGTCCTTTACTTATCCGATTGACGATATTCTTTTTCGATGTAATTCCTCGGGAGTGAACTTCTTTGTGTTTCTATCACCCCCATCACCACCACGACTACTATCGTGATCACTATGTGATGCCATCCGACTTGCAATCACCCAAATGAATAAGACTCGGTGAGTTTTAGCTTTCTAATTGTTTAGAACCAACAAACACTTAACAAAATATAGAAGAAGCCATGCACAAAGTATGATCAAAGCCATGCACTAAGTAACCTAGAGTAAACATACATAGAGTAAACCTAGAGTAACCTAGAAGCCATGTACATGTGGACTAGTATCAAGAGTTCATCTTTTGTTCAAAATGCCAATAACAGAACATTGTTATAACTAACATGCACTAAGTAACCTAGAGTAAACCTAGAGTAAGAGTAACCTAGAAGCCATGTACTGAGACTAGTATCAAGAGTTCATCTTTTGTTCAAAATGCCAATAACAGAACATTGTTATAACTAACATGCACTAAGTAACCTAGAGTAAACTTAGAGTAAGAGTAACCTAGAAGCCATGTACAGACTAGTATCAAATCTTTTGTTCAAAATGCCAATAATGAGAACATTGTTATAACTAACATGCAAGCAAAGTGTCAATCTATGTACAATACAATCGGAGAAAAAGAAAATCCATACCGAGAAATGTGCGCGGAGATGAACGAAATGGGTAACTGGTTGTGCGTGGAGATGAGCGAAATGGGTAACTGGGTTGTGCGTGGAGATGAACGAAATGTGCAACGGTGATGAACGAAGATGAACGAAGAGGTGCGATGAACGAAGATGAACGAAGATGAGTTACGGGTTGTTCGTGGAGAAAAGTTAGGTAGATGAGTTCGGGTTGTGCGTGAGTGTGTGAGGAGATGAGAGAGGCGCGCCTTGTAAAAATTTTAATAGCATTCCTAGCGTTTTTACATAAAACGCTAGGGATCAACTAGCGCGTGTTTACCCATTCCTAGCGTTTCAGAAAGCGCTAGGAATGCTAGTAAAAAGGTGCTATAGCATTCCTAGCGTTTCAGAAAAGCGCTAGGGATGCTATAGCACCTTTTACTAGCATTCCTAGCGTTTTATGTAAAACGCTAGGGATGCTATAGCACCTTTACTAGCATTCCTAGCGTTTTATGTAAAACGCTAGGGATCAACTAGCGTGTTTACCATTCCTGGCGTTTTAGAAAGCGCTAGGAATGCTAGTAAAAGGTGCTATAGCATTCCTAGCGTTTTCAGTAAAAACGCTAGGGATGCTATAGCACCTTTTACTAGCATTCCTAGCGTTTTTATGTAAAACGCTAGGGATGCTATAGCACCTTTTATTAGCATTCCTAGCGTTTTTCAGAAACGCTAGGGATCCTCTAGCTCCTCTTTACAATTCCTAGCGTTTTAACTTTAAAACGCTAGGTATTGAATGAATTTTTTAACTTCATTTCTAGCGTTTTCACTCTAAAACGCTACCTATTGACTGATTTTTTTAATTATTTTTTTATTTTTGTTTATTCTCCTTTTAATTACAACCTATTAATTCATTCCCTTCAAGCAAAATTCATCAAATATCATTCCAACAAAATTCAGCCAATATCATTACAATCCAATATATAGATACACACAAAATTCAACCTATTAATAGATATTTTTGTTTACAAATCATACAACATCATAAGTAACTTACATTATGAAACTCAAAAGTAGCTACAAATTAAAGCTATACCATATATAACATAAATGACTACTTGTCTTGACCACTAGATCTCATGATCACTAAGTGATGCCATCGACTGCAATATAACATAATCCATGTTATTGTTAAATTTACAAAAACAATATAATAATTATCTATTAATAAAAAATAACGAGAAATCATTAAGTCTATATTACCTTTTCCTTTTCCAAGATAAAATTTTGTTTGCAATTCGCGTCTTGGTATTTTTTTTTCCGACGAATAAAAATTCCATCATTATGATCTTTTCTAAAATATACAACATCCTCTATAGAAGTATTTTCCCTATTATTGGTTCTCGATGTTCGAAGAACGGGTCGCCCTCAACACCAACATCATCGGGTGCTTCATCATCATCATCGTTGTTATACACAAATTTTTTGTCGATCAATAGAACAATAGACCAATTGATATTAATCGGATCGGTGACATAAAACACTTGTTGAGCTTGCGATGCTAAAATAAAAGGTTCATCTTTATATCCTAACTTGTTGAAATTCACTCGCATGAACCCTAATTCATCAATCAGAAACCAAAGATTATTGTCAACCCATTCACATTTGAACACGGGCTCTGAAACATATTGTAATCCAACTCCCATATGTGTTCAATGAAGCCAAAGTAAGACATATTCGCATATATGGGATTTCTATCTTTGGCATTGGATGCATGCATAGAATGAGCTACAAGAGTCACCCCACTATTTTGCATTTTACTCGATCATCTTGTTCTTTTGTATAGAAAGTGCACTCGTTCATTAGATAGTCATTGTAAGAGAAGACATGTATATTTGGACCTTTTGCTAACCATCTCAATCTTTTGAAATCGAAGTAGGATTCAAACACACTCACCATCAATGTGATGTTTTAGCCACACTATGAAACTCCTATTGTGTTCTTTTGCTAACCAAACTTGCTTCTTTCAGGAATTGACTCTTAAGAATCTCCTTGTGCTTGGCAACATATGAATCAACCTCACTATCATTGTGAAGAACGTACAAGTGTGCTTGCTCTAGTTCTTTCCTTGATACCATCACTAATTTATTTCTGTCATCCCTTTACTAATCCTTCCCCGCATGACGAGACCTTGGCGGTCCCACAGAATATTCAAGACTAGATAGATAGCCGTGCAAAACTCAATAGCCTCTTCAACTATGTAGCGCTCAACAATACAACCTCAGTCGTGATCGATTTTTCACATATCCTTTTAATATCTTCATGTAACGCTCAAACGGATACATCCATCTCATGTAACATGGGCCACACAATTGTGTCTCTCTAACCGAGATGAACTATTAGATGAATCATTATGTCAAAAAAGGAAGGTGGGAAATACATCTCAAGCTCACACAAAGTGACATGATAATTTCTCTTTGCAATGTTGGCAACTTTCGTGGTCAATCACTCTACTACAAATCGCCTTAAAGAATAAACAAAGTTTGGTTAAGGTCCGACGCACTTTCTTAGGCAAAATGGATCGTATACCAATGGGTAGCAAATTCTCCATGAGAACATGACAATCGTGGGACTTTAGAGACTTTAACTTGAGGTCTTTAATCGATACAAGAGTCGCCACATTTGAAGAGTATCCTCTGGAACTTTAACTCCATGAAGAAACTCACAAAAGACAGATCTTCTCCTTTCTAGATAGAGTATGAGTGCACGGAGGTAGATATGTACGTGTACCCTTCTTTCTGGGACCCAATTCAGGTCTCAAACCCATACTAACCAAATCCAACCTTGAGTTGATGGTATCTTTAGTCTTACCCGACATATTGAGTAAGGTACCAATGACACTTTCGAAGACATTCTTTTCAACATGCATCACATCAATGAAATGCCTTACATATAATGACTTCCAGTATGGCAACTCAAAGAAAATCGACTTTTTCTTCCACCCCGTTTGGCAATCTCTCCTGCAAAAGGCTTCCCAAATTTAATGTTCAAATCTTCCACCTTTTCAAATACCTGTTCGCCCGTCAAAGGCGGGGGAGCTCTACGTGTTTCTGTATTCCCATCAAATGCCTTTCTCCACAATCGATAGTGATGAGTTGATGGCAAAAATCTACGATGACCAAGATAGATATTCTTCTTACCATGTTCCAACCACATCCAATCTGTGTTATCTTCACATATAGGGCATGCACACTGCCCTTTGTTACTGTACCCAGATAGATTGCCGTATGCAGGAAAGTCGTTAATTGTGCCAAAGATCATAGCCCTCAGGGTGAAACTTTCTTCTCTGAACCCATCATACACCTCTACCCCAGTCTCCCACATTTGCTTCAAGTCTTCAATTAAAGGAGCCAAGTATACATCAATATCATTTCTGGTTGTTTGGGCGAGAAATTAACAAAGACAAACATCATATATTTGCGTTTCATGCAAAGCCACGGCATAAGTTATAAATCGCCAAAATCACGGGCCATGTATCTTGTGGGAGCTACTCGATACCGTGCGGGTTAAATCCATCGTTGAGACAATGCAAGGCGTAGGTTTCTCGGGTCATCCCGAAATTAGGATACTCAATATTGATTTTTTCCATTGCGGAGAATCTGTAGGGTGTCGAGCATACCATCTTTAATCCTTTCATCCTCATGCCATGTCAAGTGTTTTGCATCTTCCGAACTACGATACATGCGCCTAAATCGAGGAATTATAGGAAAATACCACAACACCTTTTGTGGAGCGGACTCTTTCTTCTTATACTGCGCTGCATTGCATTACATTTAGGACACGACTTTAACAACGCATGTTCATTCCGAAATAAAATGCAATCATTCGGACAAGCGTGTATCTTCTCATAGTTCAAGCCAATAGACCCCAACATTTGCTTTGCATCATACGTCCGAGAAGGAAGCACATTATCATTCGCAACATTTCTTTCGAAGTGAGAGTAAATCGGTAAAGCTCTTATCCGTCCATCCGTGGCGAGTTTTCAAGTTATACAACTTGATCACGACCCAATAATTTTGTGAATTCATTACAACCCGCATACAATGGTGTCTCTCGCATCGCTTATCAACTTCTCAAACATTTCGGGACAATCATTAAGATCCTCTTCAACCACCTTTGCCATCTCTTCAAATTCGTTCGCATCAAATGAATGTGTTCCGGTGTCAACCGTGGCGCATATCTCTTACTAATATCATTCATATTTGAAGATTCACCTTTTTCTCACCGTGCATTATCCAACAAGTGTAACTTTGATCAATTCCATTCGCCTTTAAATGTCGTGCCAACTCCTCTGCGATGAATCGATTTTACATAACAACACCTTAAACAAGGACATTTCATACCACTAGAAGTCCCTAAACGTTCAACAAAGACATTTCACAAAATAATCCACTCGGTGCATACTCCTTGGAATGACGATTGGCGGACATCCAATTTCTATCCATAATTTCCAAATTATATTTATAATAAAATCACGAGAAGAGAACTTTAACATATGACCCATCAAGCAATTCGAATATAATGAAGAATCAATTCATATAAAAAAACAAACAAAAATTCCTCTTTTAAAATTTTTTCAAATCCACTCCTTATTTTCCCAAGCTATATCTATATCATATTATAGTCTTCCAAATAATTAATTTATGTTTAACAAGAAGAGGCTAGTGGTAAAAAAAGAAGAAGAGTCTAGTGTGCACAAGTGACAAAACTAATATATTTCTAAACTAGAACCCATAATTAATATCTAACAAGAAAGCAGAGCAAGGAACAAAAAACTCACCAATGTTGTGCGAGTGAGAGAGATGATGTTCATCGAGAGAGATGATTTTCGTTGAGAGAGATGATGTTAATTTGAGTTAGGGTGTTAGGGTTTTTTGCGTTTACGGGTGAGTGATTTTGCGTTTACGGGTGAGAGTGTTAGGCGAGAAAGGAAGTAGCTCAATGGGAAACAAAAAAAATATTATTTAACCATACCTAGCGTTTTCTAAAAAACGCTAGGGATCTATCTAGCGTGTTTTCTAAATACCTAGCGTTTTGAATAAAAGCGCTAGGGATCTGTCTAGAGTGTTTACTAAATACCTAGCGTTTTATAAAAACGCCAGGGATCTATCTAGCGTGTTTTCTAATTGGCTAGCGTTTTGAAAACAAGCGCTAGGGATCTGTCTAGAGTGTTTTCTAAATAGCTAGCGCTTTATAAAAAACGCTAGGAGATCTATCTAGCGTGTTTTCTAATTGGCTAGCGTTTTGAATAAAAGCGCTAGAGGATCCGTCTAGCGTGTTTTCTAATTTGCTAGCGTTTTTAAGTAAAAGCGCTAGGATCCGTCTAGCGTGTTACCTAATTGGTAGCGTTTTAAAGCAAAACGCTACTAATGGTGTAGCGTGTTATTAAAATGGGTAGCGTTTTTTTATAAACGCTACTAAAGGTGGCGATCTCTTTTTACAATTCTGGCGTAGTGGATCAATCGTTTTAGATTTAGATAGTGACAGTGTTGCCCTCCCCTTGCAGATAGATGGTGCGATCTAAGCCGATCTTTAAGAGGTCACACAAAGGCCATCCGGTGTCGGACCCAAAGGGAGCTCCGCCGTTGTTTTCTTCCATGTATGCTAATTCATCCGCGAATTTGGGAGTTTCGGCTTTGGTTAGAGAAATTTCCAAGCAAATGTTAGAGAGTACCGTAGGAGAGAACGTTGAGGTTAATTCCCAGAGCCGAAAACCTGCAGTTAGAATGGAGGAATATGAGGGACCAGTCGAGAAGGTTTACGACTGAGTTTCTACCAAAGTCTGTAAGATCTACCCGAGGATGAGGTTGGAGATACAATTGAGACCAAATCCTACACAGTGAAGTCGTGGAAACTAGAAGGAGAGGATGCGGTCTCTTACAAGTGATTAACCAGTGGGGGAAGAAATTGGCCAAGAAAGGCTCGAAATTTCATTGCGGTTCCAATGTTTGAGTCCCCGGCCGAGTCTGAAGCCAAGTTGAAGGACTACTTTAATACTTGTACTTGCCTTATTTAGAATTTATTTTTGATATTGCTTTATTACGATCCCGCTTGGCCTCGTGGATTTACGATGTTGAATTTTGACCATGTGTGTTACTTTGCGGGTAAAATGGGACGATCTTGACGATATCATGAACGGTTCCACTATTGGTATGACCGCGCGTGAAAGTGCTCGAGAAGAGTGACGAAAAGATGAAGAAGAAGACCACGCGGGGTGGCGTCTTGTGCCGCACCCAATGTTAATGCCGATCAATCCAATTCTCCCAAAGAGAAGTTGGATTCTTCTAAGGGGAAGCCTTTAAAATCAGCTCCGAAGTCGGCTTCCAAAGATGGTCCGGAGCGAGGTGATGGGGAGGTTGGCAAGGATAGCACTGTCCCCACAAACAACAAAAAACCAAAAAAAAACTGGAAAGAAAGATGAGAAGAAGGATGACATCACCTTGGAAGACTTCTGAACTTGTGCGAAGGTTGCCAAGTTTGGCGAAGCATCTTTCAAGAAGTTAGAAGAAACATTTGCTGAGAAATCTACTGATGACAACCAACCATTGGCTTGCTGTCCAATTTTAATTACTCTAATTTTATTTTAAGTTATGATAAAAGTGCATGTGACCAATTGATATATTGGGAACAAAATTGCACTAAGTTATTTCATTTCAAGTTATTTTTTTTAAACTCAAAACCAATAGAGATGTAAACAAAACCTGAAATTGGCTGAACAAAGTAGAACCTTGTTCTGATACAACATGATGGCACAATCGGGGATGGAGCCGTCGGTGACTATTTTGGGAGTCATGAAGGTGGGAGTGATAGAGACAACACGATCGGGGATGGAAGACCTATCGATAAGTCGGGAAGACGCCACAATCGGCTATGCAGGTTCCGATTGATAAGTCAGGGTTGAGCGCCACGGCACGCCGATAAGCTTTAATAACGAATCAGAGAACTATAGAGACACGTTTCTAAATTTTTACTGAAAATTCAACTTTTTTTCATTTCATAAACTGAGTTACAGTATATAGAGAACCTGAGGCACATTTGACTTAGTAACCCTAAAACTAAAATACTCAAATATTACCTAATTATTAATTTTCAGATTTGAGTTTAAAATTAAACCAAATCTAAATTAATAAACTAAAATCATTAAATCCTAATAAATAAATAAATGGCATTTATAGTCTTTACTAAGGAAGGGAATCAAATCATTAAATCCTAATAAATTAAAAAAATGCAATTAAAGTAGTGTGATCTTTAAAATCAAACAAAGTTGGAGATTCCTTGTAGGTTTCCTTCCACATGCTCAAAGAACTGTGGATCACATCATTTTTGACTTCTAAAGTGTAGGATATGAATATTTTTTCTTTGTAAAAATAATATATCATAACTATATTAATTCACGAGTTGTACACCTAAGCGTCCACATAGGACCAATCAAAAAATGACACACACATCTCTTGAAAAATACGTGGCACGCCAGCTGTACCAACTCCTACATTAGGCGCACTAATTGGACGGTTCAGATCTACATACATCAGCGCACATTTAATCTAACGGTTCACATTTAATCTCCAATAATGAATGATATTTCGAATTTAAAACTGAATTATATTAAGGAAAAAACGTCAACAACCTTTTAATCTCCAATAATGAATGATATTTCGAATTTAACTTGAATATGACAGTTACACATTTAATCTCCAATAATGAATGATATATCGAATTTAAAACTGAATTATTTCTATTGATTAGGAAAAAACGTCAACAGCCTTTTAATCTCCAATAATGAATGATATTTCGAATTTAACTTGAATATGACAGTTACACATTTAATCTCCAATAATGAATGATATTTCGAATTTAAAACTGAATTATTTCTATTGATTGTGTTGTCTTCGGGTTTACACCAAACAAATTCAAGAGAATTCAAATCACACCAGAAGGAAACCGATAACTGTTAATAAATGTTATTAATCACTAATAATTTGCCTTGAATAAAATGGTTGATCACAAATATTACGCTTGAGATGTATTTGTGTTCATGGGTTATCGGTTGCAGGGCTAATAAAAACGATCAACGGTGGAGGTTGATTTAAATTGCGGCTAGCTGGTGTTTTAATGGCATAACAAAAAAATTGAAGAGCTTTAATTTGCACTAATTATTACAAAACACAAATCATGGTGTAAAACCGTTAGGATCTAATGGCTATCACTTCGTTTATAATGTTTTCCCATTAGTTTATTTTAGTGTTTTTTTAAAGAAAACATTCACTACAGTAAATGCTTTAAAATTGTCATCTTCATATTAATCTGAATAAACATGTTAAGATTAATTTGGTTTTCAGAATGTGAGTGTCTAGGCAATTTGGGAGGTGTAGAAGGTCCTTATAGGTGTTGTGCTATGTATCATTAATAATTTCTTTGTATTTTTAAAATAATTTAAGTTTTGTTGTTTCATATTTTGCGAGAATTTGTTAAGAGACAATCTAGAAGAGACAATCTTCTTTGGGAACGTTATCAATATCAACACACCCATTTTGTCCTTTTCCTTTTCTAGTTTGTGGTGGTTCATTCTAAGATTTCAAATTTCTCCGCCTAGCTTGAGTATATTTAATGTCTTTGTTTCGTTTTTTTATTTTTATGTTTCGGTGTTACAGATCGATCTCAAGATGATTGTGACATGGAGGATCTCATTTGCAAGTCACCGAAACATAAATGGATCTCATTTGCATATATAATTAGAGGTTCTTACGCTCACTACTGCGGCATTCGTAAATTATACATACCAATTTTAATTGCTTAGTTGTTTCTTTGAATTGTAAGTTTTAGACAGTTCAAGTCCAATATGATATAAGACATCGATGTTGTAACGAAAATTGCTTTACATTCCTAAGGGCAGTGGAGTTAGAACCAATTTTTTTTCTCAATAACAAAGGAAGCCCACTTGAGGTTGGCATTAGCAACTATCTAACACATTTTGTCAAATAGTTAAGCAACCAAATTGATTTTCTTTTTTCTTTTATTTTCTTATATATATAGATAGGAGAGGAATAATTCTAAGAGAAGGCAATAGAATTGCTATTTTGGGATATGGTTGTATGGTATGGTTCAATATTGCCAACAAACTGCATAAATGCTTAAAACACTAGAAATTTATGTGACAATTGCTGATGCAATGTTTTGCAAACCTTTGGATACTGGTCCCATCAAACTATTACCTAAACAACATGAATTTCTTATCTGTTGACTTTTCTATCTCTTATTTTTTTCCTTTCCCTTATGAGTCCTAAACCTCTTCATTTCTAGCACATAAAAGAACTAACACTATTGTGTATCTATTTGTTTTTATTGTTTTATGGTTGGCTTCTCATTTTAATTTATTGTGTCTTTATCATTTTCTAAAGTTAATTGTTTTCCTTGCTATTCCAGATTTCAATTTATTGAGATGACTACAATTTATAATTAATGTCTCTATGCTACTTAGCTTTAATTTGGAGAAGCAATAGGCAAAAGCATGAGGTCCCCAGAAAAGTTATTCGTACTCTTGGAAATGTATGAAATAATACAAGAGTTGTCCTTGATATAATTGTATACAGGAAAGCAGAGGCATGTGAAAGGGTCGAGATTTCATTGGAGGAAAGGTGTTGGCAAGCCAATGAAATGGAAGGATCGATAGAGATTTAGAATAGAAAGGGAAACATGTTGAAGTAGAAGAATAGAATAGAAGAAGAGTTTGAAGAGAAGAATAATGGGAACTCTCTAATTTTTAACTTTGTAATGCACTTTTTCACAATACAATTTACTTCATATTTTGATTATGTTTAGCTAGCATATTTTCACTAATCATCATTAGTAAAGAGAGGGAATTTTATGTTGAAGTTTTGCTCATTCGCATCCTTAAGTGCAAGATTGTTCCAAATTTTGTCAATATTGTGTTGAAAGTGCCCACTTGCAAATTGTTCCACCCTCTTCAATAAGTTTTTCTTAATATATGCATATTTTCTTTTTTATGTTGTCGATGATGTTTAATATGTTTAGATTATAGGTACGCATCAAAGTTAGTATTCTCGATCGTTGAATATTAACTTAATTTGTTGAATGATAAAGTTATATTTATGCTTTATTTCATTTTATGCATAAGCTCCGAGATACGAGGTCTATTGGCATAAGCCTCCCGAGACATGGGGTCAACTCAAGTACTTCGAGTTCGATTCTCATGATGAACAAGCTAAATACACTTATAAAAAGAAACGGTCATGAATGTTTATAAAGAGGTTTCCTAATAAATGCGTAAAAAAGTTATTAGTCATTTACACAAAGAAATTTAGTAAACCCTGTGCTATAATGTGTAGATACTTGGGTATCTTCGTAATTACTTTTCAACTCATTATGTTATATTCCAATAAATATGATCATTACATACTTGTGCTATAATTGTTTTTTTTACTCATTATGTTAAATACATAAATTGAGATGTCAAAGAGTATGTTTTTATGTACTTTAGAGTTCACAAGAAATTTAACCGTACAAATACCCAAACTTTGTTCATCGATGACCAGTTTGGTGGAAAACAAATAATTTTGTGAAAAATTAAGTAAAATGCAATACTATGAATACCGTCATGCACACATGCTATGAAATACAATGTTTTATCCATAAATTACCAATCATCTAAGAATACTATAAATTACCAGTCATATTAAATGTTTATTTGTAAAACTTAAATTCCATCTTTTGCAAATTTACCTCTCTCTAAGCATATAACTAAACCGGCCATAATAATTAATAAGTCAGAAATTTTAGATGTAGTAACAAAACCAATTACAAAGGCATAGAGAGGACAATCAACATGACTAACATTATTTTATAAACAAAAAAACGCATTCACAAACTAAATAATCTCGATGGTAACTGTTATTTTTTTACATTCCAACCCATGAACACAAATATTACGCTTAAAAGAAATGTATACCCGTGCTGGCACGGGTAATACATACTAGTTTATTTAAAAATATCAAAAGTAATATATTTTTGTAGTCAAAATAATAAAGGCTTAAATATATGTTACCCCCTGCAAATATACCAATTATCCATTTACCCCCCTGCAAAAATAAAACTTTTAAAAAAGACCTTGCAAATATAAATTATTTCTAGTCACCCCTAACTTTGTTAGATTTTGTTAATGTGTTACGTTAGTGTAAATATATGTTACCCCCCTGCAAATATGTTCATTATCCATTTACCCCCCTGCGTAAATATAAGTTACCTCCCTGCAAAAACCCTCATTATCCATGTATCCCCTTGCAAATACGCTCATTATCCATTTACCACCCTGCAAATAATAAATGTTTCAACATACAGTTAACGTTGTTAACAAAATCTAACACCAGAGGGGTAACTAGAAATAATTTATATTTGCAAGGTCTTTTTTAAAAAATTTATTTTTACAGGGGGTAAATGGATAATGAGTATATTTGCAGGGGGTAACATATATTTAAGCCAATAATAAATTATGTTTCAGATTTTGATTAGACTGACATGAAAATCAAGTTAATAAATATACTACTTTTTTTTTTTTGGTATTAATATACTACTTTTAGGATATACTACTTTTAAATTCCAATATTTAACATAAATATTAAATATGTACCATTAAATATAAACTGAATATATAGCATTAAATGTATATTAAATATATGTCATTAAATATGTAAGAATATTGCTTTTTAATTGTCGTTGATAATGGGTAGTTGCTTAGAGTTGCATTGGGCCTGGCCCAATTCACGCGGGGATTAAATCCAGACCGGAACAATTCTTTTTCATGTTTGATCAATCATAACCTTTACTTAGATTTAGGTACATTTGAGCAAAGTCTGAATGTACCGAGAAAAGCTTTCTAGACTATAACAACTACTCTAAGGATTGACCATATTAAATGCTAACCATTTCTTTAGTTTTGAATTTACTTAATAATAATAATATTATAATTGAATACAATATTCATTAAGTATAGTATATTAAATAAAAATAGTGGATTCATTAATGATGTTTGAATACTATATAAATTAAGTAATTTATAAAATAAAAAGATTTGAATTAATCAACATTATAATAAATATGTTCATACTAGAATATGGATGACGAGTCAACAAATGGGTATATAAATACACTCCGTGAAAAGATAATTCTCATCAAATGTTGCCCTTAATTTTTGTTCATTTTGTACTAGTTGAGGCTATGTATGACCTTTATATTTTCAATCAATTTTTTTCTACCTTCTACACTTTTCATCTTCCATTTGCAAAGACCTCCATCAACATTGACTTTTATACACTTTCGAATCAAATCGTGAATCACCAAATGAGTATCTTACGTTTACATAGTAAGTGATTCTTCACCTAGATCTGATATAATTGTTTTTCTTGTTCGATATGTATAACTTATATTTGTTCACAATATATGTGTGTGTGTGTGGGCAAGAAGAAATCCTTGTTCATGTTTTCATTTTTTTTGATGAAATCATGTTTTCATTTTGTTGTTTTGAACATGGACAGGTAACATTTTTTCCCAGAAAATAAAAAAGAATTCTAGTATACCGTTTTAAATTCAGTTAGTATTTTGGACCGAAAATGTTACGTACTGTGTTTTTTCCTAATTTTAATTAGTATGATGCTGCAAGTGATTGTTGGTTTGTTTTAGTGAGAACCTAGTTTTGATCTCTTGATCTATAGGCGTTTCTTAGCAACATTGTACCATTCAAAAAGAAAATAAAATTTTAAATCCTACCGATCTATCATGTGCTTGTAGATTGTGATCCTCTTGCTTTTATTTTGTTGATTATGTTCAGCAAGCCATTACATTTGCTGGTTCATTAACTGCTATTTGGTTGGAGCTATCAGATTCAGAGGTAGAAAATGGGTTCACTTAGTATGTTGGATACTGTTTTAAAAGATATACTTCGCGTGGCCACACCCTCACAAGAAGATTGGGCGATACGGTTTGAAATTCTTAATGAGTTGCAAAGCATTGTTGAATGTGTGGAAAGCCTGAGAGGAGGAACAGTTGAACCATTTGGGTCATTTGTGTCTAATCTATTCAAGCGGTGGGGTGACTTGGATATTTCAATTGAGTTATCAAATGGTTCACATATCGCATCTGCCGGGAGAAAACTAAAACAAACGTTGTTGGGAGATCTCTTAAGAGCTCACGAGCGTGACAGTGGATGCAGAATTCGCGAGTTCCAATATTAAAATTTAGAAGCAAATGACGGGGCATTTCTGTGATGTTTCAATCAATAACCTGCGAGGGCTGATGAAATCCAAAGTTTTGCTTTGGAGGCCAAAGAACCAATAGCATAGCACAGAAAGGAACATCTTTCAGTTTACTTATTGTTGATACAAGCAATTTTTAAATGATGGGATTTTTTGTATTATAAGATAGTTGACATGGTTTTTTTTTGACGTTGGGGATCAAAAGATGATCCACTATTAGTCATGTTGTAATTCTAAATGTTGTAGTTGATTAGAATTGAGCATCTTGAAGATTTCACACATTGCCTAGTTTTGTGAAGGAAAAGGGAGCCCAAAGCTATATATATGAGCTCAAATTCTCCTTTACAAGACACACCAGTCAAAAACACTTTATGTTTGTATTTTACTTTTTATTTCTCATGTACACTTGTTTTAGAGTGTTGTGAGATGTAATTAAACATTTTCATTTGAGAGTGTGGGTGTATTGGGGTCATATATTGAGTGTTTGAGAGAAGTCTTTGTGTTGTAACAATTTTCACATAGTGTTATTATCTTGTTGTCATTAGACAACGATTCATTGTATTTCTCCAATTTTGGAGTTTTTCATGTTAAATTCTTGTGTTTTGATTATACTATTTTATTTCTCTACATTTTTCCCAACAATAGCTATTTTGGATTCTTGTTTTTTTGTGTGGCGTATACTTTATTTTTATTTTTATCATGTGGCACTTTATCTTGATGTTTTATCTCTTTCAGTTTTGTTGACCTTTAATTAGTACTTTTTAAAATAACAAGCCATTATTTTTTAAAGAAAAAATATCATTGATAAAACTTTGGGATAGATATCTTTTTGGAGCTCCAACAAAATTTTGTTTAGATCTAAATTACTTCCTCCTCCATCTTAACATATATAAGCCCAACATAATATAATTGCATGGTCGTTAAACTTGTGAACATATTTAATAACAACTTCTATAAAAAAGGTTCCTAACTTGTAATAATTTTATTAAATTGCACAAAATAAATTACTCCGAGTTGGAGTCTTATATAATAGAACTTAAATCCAGCATCATATTAAATCTTCGATATGGACAATTTTGAAGAGTTTTATCAAATATTGTGTTGATTAATATCATTTTGTAGATTAGTCATTGACAAAATTGGTGGATACTACACACCAATAACACACAACCAAAAAAGGTATATGGTTACTCAATTTTTGGACAGACAGATGCTTTATAAGACTAAAGTTTAAATAACTTGGTTTTCAACCCTCGACTGATTCTATTGTTGTTTTTGGCACCTTTTGCACCCTTTTGGGGATATAGAGTCCTCCATGTTGATTCCCCGATCTCAACAGTTATGACAGCCTCGGCCCCATAAGTCAGCCTGAAAGGGGTTTTTCTGCTGGTTGAATGCGGCGTCGTTCGATACGCCTATAACACGCATGGCAGTTCCTCGAGCCAAGCTCCCTTTAGCCTCTTCTTTAGCCCTTTCAGCATTACTCTATTAGCCGCCTTGGCTTTCCCATTGGTCTGCGGAGGCCCCACTAAGGTGAAATGATGTTTCACGTCAGCAATTTTTGGAACCTTTATCGGCGAACTGTGTGTCGTTCTCAGTGATAATGGTCTCGGGTATTTGTTGTGCAAAATGGTAAGTGAGATCGTTCCCACAGGGAATTATGCTTAATTTTGACAGTTTAATTTGGTTAACAAATTAGTGGTAAAGTAAATGACACACAAGTTTTTGAGTAATGTAAACTTGATTGTAAAAGTAAAGGGTAATGGAAATCGATGATGAGAACAAGCTGAGATGCATTCACTTCATTTGCTTCATTAAAATGCAATTATGGGTACATTCAATGTTGCAGCATTAGGTGCTGCAGCAATAAGGCATATTTTCTCAAATACTTCACACTAGGTTTTCCTCGCAAGAACTTATCTCTAAACCTTAAAGGAGTAACAAGAAAGAGAGCAGACAAAATTGAGGTTTAACAAATAGACAACTACCTATGATTTAATAGTTAGTGATAAGAACCTTAAAAATTTTGTGATTAATTCCTCTAGTGTCCATCCTTATGTTATTCATGATTTTAATTGTACCACCCAAAGAAACTTTTTTATTTCTTTAGTGGTTGTTTGCTTATTCTCGAGTGATAATATATTTGTGTAAGGATTCATAACTCCATGATTGTTTTGGTTAGAAGGTTTTAAAAATAGTAAGATAGTTTGGGAACATTTTGTGAATTTCATTTATTTATTTTTGCACTAAGGACCCAAAATAACCTTACCCCTTTTTAATTCCCCCTCAGCTGATGAACCGCACTCTACATATACTCACACTCACCATTTGAAAGAGAAAAAGAAAATAAAGTAAGAAAGAGGGAGGGAGAACTCGAGGGAGAACTCGAGACTGAGGGAGGAAGAAGAGAAGAGAAATGGAATTGTTTCTGCCAGGACTTAAGGTCCCTATTGAACTGGGCGTGGCCCAATCCATACGCGAAGCTCGACCCAAAGGACTTTTTTTTTTGACGCGTACCCAAAGGACTTAAGGACTTTTTAAAATAACAAACCATTATTTTTTAAAGAAAAAATATCATTGATAAAACTTTGGGATAGATATCTTTTTGGAGCTCCAACAAAATTTTGTTTAGTTCTAAATTACTTCCTCCTCCATCTTAACATATATAAGCCCAACATAATATAATTGCATGGTCGTTAAACTTGTGAACATATTTAATAACAACTTCTATAAAAAAAGGTTCCTAATTGGTACTAATTTTATTAAATTGAACAAAATAAGTTACTCCGAGTTGGAGTCTTATATATTAGAACTTGAATCCAGCATCATATTAAATCTTTGATATGGACAATTTTGAACAGTTTTATCAAATATTGTGTTGATTAATATCATTTTGTAGATTAGTTATTGACAAAATTGGTGGATACTACACACCAATAACACACAACCAAAAAAAGTTATATGGTTACTCAATTTTTGGACAGACAGATGCTTTATAAGACTAAAGTTTAAATAACTTTGTTTTCATACATGCTGAGGTGCCAAAATCGAACATAACTCTTTACCCAACTTGCAACCAAATTTTCTTTCTCATTTCTTAATGAAGATTCGTGAAACCAGTGCCTATTTCGTGGAGAATTAAGTCTACATTTCAATGAAACAAGACTCATTCAAAACAGAGTTCAATTGAGAACACAAAACTTGCAAAAACCGAACCTACTCACAGTTTGATTCCAGAAATTTGACCTAACTTTGGAGACTCATAACTTGAGTTACACAACTCCAAATTGAACGAAACCAGTGCCAAAACGACCGGCCTTAAGTCTATTTTCAAAAACAATCAGCCACACAATTTTTGGATCATGGAAGACGAGAAAAATAGATGAAGGTATTCATAACATAAAGTGAAGTCAATGAATAAAATCATTACAACTAATTGCAATAAAGAGACAATAACTGTAGCATCTGAACCAAGACATCGTTACTCATGTTGATTAAAACTTCGTAGAAAGTTATATTATTAGTGAAGTAATACCATAAAATAATCAACAAAACAATTTGCAAGGCATTTAGTCTTAGACATCAATACATATATAAAACACGCTACAACAACAACTTTACGTAAGACTTAGTGCCTATTATCTTGAGAACTTCACCAACTAAGTTGGCCATCCTCATAACTACCAAGTGTAAAACAAGTAATGCATGCAACTCTACTCAGAGTTCACACATCGGAAGACACAATAGACAATACAAATGGTCCGGTTAGGATCGAACTGCTCTGATACCACTAATGTAACACCCCAAATCTACCCGTTCGTTTTATTAAAAATCAGAGTGCGGAAATTTAAAAACTAAGCAATGGAGTGTCACATTCGACAATTAAAATCCAAACTTTAGTTCCTATTGAAAAATGCAATAAAACAACAAGTAATTAAGACAGTGTTCATCCCCTTCCCTGAGTGTTACGTATCAGAGACGACATCGACTCAGCTGACGAAGGTAGACAAGCCTTCACTCACTATCACCTGCACGTTACCCACATAGGGGGTAACATTCAAACAGAAGGAGTGAGTCTCTAACAGTATAAAAGCATGTATGATAAGTAGTATACTAGAGTTCAGGCAACTATAATTACCACATCATTAACAACAACATCATTAACAACAATATCATTAACAACAGTATCATTAAAAACAACATCATTAACAACAACCGCATTACACATCAACAACATCATACAACAACATTGTCAAAGTCAATCACCCAAAAGAAGTCATCAATGTGATGAATGGGGGGAATGAAATGCAACCCACACCGACGGGCATATGCATGTGGTACCATCATCGAAAAATAGCCATCTCGTGGCAACATCATCAACATTGAGCATAGCTCTAGGGCCGAAGCCCTACATCACCGGAATATGCATATGAATGCATGCGACACCATGAACAACAATCATACATCATGCAACAACAACACCATCATCGTTAAGTGCTCACATTGACCCAACAACATCATCACCATTAAGTGGTCATATTTGACCCATCATTTATCACCGTAGTTAATACAACACATCAATTATAGCATTCCGAGCTAACACCAAATTCACAAAACCACACCAACACCTAAGACACCAATTAGATTACACACCAATGACACGGCAACACAGACTTTGCGCCAGGCAGCAACATAGGCGCACTCAGACACAAAACTTGCGCCTAGGGGCAACACAACACCCCCTGGCGCCAAACAGCACATAAAATGACGCCTGGTGGCAACACAGGCACCACCGGCAGCCACACATCACTAGTGCTGAATTCCTACAGCAGTGCACCTACTTCGGCGAATTAATTAAAATAGCAAACGACATCGGATTTCAACAAAAGACCACTCATTGGAAAGCTCTCTGAGGGTAGTTTCTACCTATGATTTTAGTTTTTCAAAATAAGTAACCAGTTGGTACAGTTTTTCAAAACACTACACTGAGGTAGCAAAATCGGACAGAACTCTTTACCCAACTTGCAACCAAATTTTCTTTCTCATTTCTTAATGAAGATTCGTGAAACCAGTGCCTATTTCGTGGAGAATTAAGTCTACTTTTCAATGAAACAAGACTCATTCAAAACAAAGTTCAATTGAGAACACAAAACTTGCAAAAACCGAACCTACTCACAGTTTGATTCCAGAAATTTGACCTAACTTTGGAGACTCATAACTTGAGTTACACAACTCCAAATTGAACGAAACCAGTGCCAAAACGACCGGCCTTAAGTCTATTTTCAAAAACAATCAGCCACACAATTTTTGGATCATGGAAGACGAGAAAAATAGATGAAGCTATTCATAACATAAAGTGAAGTCAATGAATAAAATCATTACAACTAATTGCAATAAAGAGACTATAACTGTAGCATCTGAACCAAGACATCGTTACTCATGTTGATTGAAACTTCGTAGAAAGTTATATTATTAGTGAAGTAATACCATAAAATAATCAACAAAACAATTTGCAAGGCATTTAGTCTTAGACATCAATACATATATAAAACACGCAACAACAACAACTTTACGTAAGACTTAGTGCCCATTAAATAAAACAAATCAAGTACATATGTGTGTACACAACAATAAACTAGTTTAATAGAAGCTTACAAGCCAACTAAGTACACATTTCAATCTTAGATCAACGAACCACACAGTGCAAATAATATCTTAACAACTACAAAGTCAAATCATAGAAGTTTAAGTTAATAAAGCCAGAATTACGAAACCGTTACAAAACAAATGGAAGAATATTTACAGAGTTCACCCAGAGAAAACACAATATACGCACAACACACGGCCTAAAGAATAAACCGAGCTCTATAAAATTCTCTCTAAGGGAAAAGAGTCATTCGGGATCTAGGTTAGATTCTAACATCATTATACCAGCTCTGACTTTGATACTTTTTTCTAAGAATATCTACCACTCATCCTATTATCTTGAGAATTTCACCAACTAAGTTGGCCATCCTCATAACTACCAAGTGTAAAACAAGTAATGCATGCAACTCTACTCAGAGTTCACACATCGGAAGACACAATAGACAATACAAATGGTCCTGTTAGGATCGAACTGCTCTGATACCACTAATGTAACACCCCAAATCTACCCGTTCGTTTTATTAAAAATCAGAGTGCGGAAATTTAAAAACTAAGCAATGGAGTGTCACATTCGACAATTAAAATCCAAACTTTAGTTCCTATTGAAAAATGCAATAAAACAACAAGTAAGACAGTGTTCATCCCCTTCCCCGAGTGTTACGTATCAGAGACGACATCGACTCAGCTGACGAAGGTAGACAAGCCTTCACTCACTATCACCTGCACGTTACCCACATGGGAGGTAACATTCAAACAGAAGGGGTGAGTCTCTAACAGTATAAAAGCATGTATGATAAGTAGTATACTAGAGTTCAGGCAACTATAATTACCACATCAACAACAACATCATTAACAACAATATCATTAACAACAGTATCATTAAAAACAACATCATTAACAAAAACCGCATTACACATCAACAGCATCATACAACAACATTGTCAAAGTCAACATAGCTCTAGGGCCGAAGCCCTACATCACCAGAATATGCATATGAATGCATGCGACACCATGAACAACAATCATACATCATGCAACAACAACACCATCATCGTTAAGTGCTCACATTGACCCAACAACATCATCACCATTAAGTGGTCATAGTTGACCCATCATTTATCACCGTAGTTAATACAACACATCAATTATAGCATTCCGAACTAACACCAAATTCACAAAACCACACCAACACCTAAGACACCAATTAGATTACACACCAATGACACGGCAACACATACTTGGCGCCAGACAGCAACATAGGCACACTCAGACACAAAACTGGCGCCTAGGGGCAACACAACACCCCCTGGCGCCAAACAGCACATAAAATGGCGCCTGGTGGCAACACAAGCACCACCGGCAGCCACACAACACAAGTGCTGAATTCCTACAGCAGTGCACCTACTTCGGCGAATTAATTAAAATAGAAAACGACATCGGATTTCAATAAAAGACGACTCATTGCAAAGCTCTCTGAGGGTAGTTTCTACCTTTGATTTTAGTTTTTCAAAATAAGTATCCAGTTGGTACAATTTTTCAAAACACTACACTGAGGTACCAAAATAGGACAGAACTCTTTACCCAACTTGCAACCAAATTTTCTTTCTCATTTCTTAATGAAATTTCGTGAAACCAGTGCCTATTTCGTGGAAAATTAAGTCTACTTTTCAATGCAACAAGACTCATTCAAAACGGAGTTCAATTGAGAACACAAAACTTGCAAAAACCGAACCTACTCACAGTTTGATTCCAGAAATTTGACCTAACTTTGGAGACTCATAACTTGAGCTACATAACTCCAAATTGAACGAAACCAGTGCCAAAACGACCGGCCTTAAGTCTATTTTCAAAAACAATCAGCCACACAATTTTTGGATCAACCAAACAGTACCAGTTTCAGAAAGACCGAAACAGTGTCTAGAAACGCACAGAAACCCCAAGCAAGTAAAACTCATCATGATCAATCACCAAAACCAATTATAATCATCACAAATACAATTAAAATCATCAAATAGCACCTCAAACATAATCAAATCACCTAAGGTGCATCAATTCACCATCAAATCATACACAAGTCATTTACACCAAAACGAAATTAAACACCACATATATACATGCAAGAATCATTCAATCATATATTCAAACACATCACATGCATTATAGCTCCTAATCTCCCACATACACCCCATCATACAACCCATTATAATATTAGAACCACCCTTACCTCCGAATTCGTCGAATAAGGAACTCTCCCACGCACTTTAAGGAAAACCACCGCAACTAGCTTCCTCTTCTCTTGTGCGCCTCACTCTCCTCTCTTCTCCTCTCACTTGCGCGCGCTCCCTCTCTCTTTTCTTTCTTTTTTTTTTTGCTCTCCAAATGAGCAATTGGCTCTAACCCTAGTGCTTATATCATTGGGCTCTTAGGTCATGGGCCTCTTCCTACAACTTAAATAGTTACTAACACCACCCCTTTCTACCACCTACTTAATTTCTAAACACCACCTTTTTCTACTACTTCTTAATTACTAAACACCACCTTTTTCTACAACTTACTTAATTGCTAAACACCACCCCAGGATTTAAAAGAAGTACCCCATTATTATTTTTATCACTATACCCATACAGTACCTAAACAATCTAATTAAATAAATAATTGAACTATTTGGGGCGTTATAAAGTTACTGTGTGGCTTCAGATGGCTAATTTAGCCAATACATCGGTCGTCCCATTATCCGTCCGGGGAACATGTCTAACCTCGGCTTGGTCAAAGCACTTTTGCAAATTTCTGACTTGTGCCAAGTACCTCTGCCAAATCGGATCTTATGCTATGAAATCTTCTTTTAGCCAGGCAATGCAAGCTTCGTACTCTGGCTGGTTATTGGAGGTGGAAAAGGAGAAGCTGAGAGATACTTCGATCACCAGTAACACCCTGGGCCCTTTTCTATCTTAGTAGGCTACCCACAAGTGTACATCATGACCTTCTCAATTGGTAGTGGGAATGCATTGAACTTGTACTTGAGCCCCAGGGTACAAGGTTCGATTCCCATAGAAGGCAAAAACTCTACTTGGGGGGTAGAGAAGGTCATGATGTACACTTGTGGGTAGCCTACTAAGATAGAAAAGGGCCTAGGGTGTTACAAAAAAAGGCGCCTTCATATTTTTCTAGAATAAGGCTTACCCAGCTTACTTTACAATTAGAGGAACCATCAACTTGAAGCTTCCACGGTAGAGGTCCCGCGCTTGATGGTTCCGGCGTCATGTCGGCGATAAAGTCGGCCTAGACTTGAGCCTTGAGGGTTGTTCTAGATTCATATTTGATTCTGAATTTAGACAATTAGACTTCCCATTTGATGATCCTTACGGTGAGGTCGGGTCAG
Source organism: Oxytropis ochrocephala (assembly GCA_020916435.1). Classification (NCBI taxonomy): domain Eukaryota; kingdom Viridiplantae; phylum Streptophyta; class Magnoliopsida; order Fabales; family Fabaceae; genus Oxytropis; species Oxytropis ochrocephala. Next base: position 50,055,036 of record CM037092.1, on the reverse strand, counting down.
TGCAACACTTGTCTGATTGGTTGATCTGTTCTACAACAACTTGGCGAGCAACGAAATAGGGTCTCAACCTCCTGGGCGCCATCATTAGTGCTAAAGCCACCTTTTCAATTTTCTGATATCTGAGCTCGACCCCTTGAAGAACCTTGGTGACGAAGTACACTAGCCTCTGGCTGGCCTCAGTCTCCCAAATCAAAATGGCACTGACAGTTTCCTCGGCCACGACCAAGTAAAGGTAAAGGGTTTCTCCATCCACTAGTCTTAACAAGATTGGCAGCTCTCACTACAAGAAAAGCTTGTTTTAGCCACCAGTAATTGCCACGGAGCTTATTCCGTCAGTAATTTGCCACGGAATGTGTAAAAAGGAAGAGCGCGAAATTTCCCGCTGGTGTTTGCCACGGGTTTGCCACGGACATGTGAAAGGGCAGAAATTTGCCACGGAGATGCCGTGGCAAGTCCGTGGCAAACCATTTATCAAAATAAAAGGAGCCCGATCCCTATCCTAAAATCAGAAAATGAGCCCGATCCCCTAGCTCTCTCCTCCTCACCCTCTCGCTCTCTCCCCCTCACCCTCTCGCTCTCTCCTCCTCACCTCCTCACCCTCTCGCTCTCTCCTCCTCACCCTCTCGGTCTCCCACTCTCTCGCCGTTCTCTCCCAAATAGACCACGCTCTCTCAGTCTCTCAATCTCTCGACGCCGGCAAGTCTCTCGATCGTCTCTCGAGTCTCTCATTTGTTGCCAAACAAATCTCTCACGCTCTCGCCATTGCCAACAACGAACATGGTTTGTATTCTCCTCTTCTCTTCTCCGATTTGTAGTTGGTGAAACCTAAAAAGTTGAGAAGATGGTATTTGATTGGAAACCCTAGACTCTGTTGTTTTTGATTAACAGATGCTATGGAGATACTTTGGAGATGGTATTTGATTTGAAACCCTAAACTCATCTCTCTCTCGCGCCAAACCCTTGTATGTATTCCTCTTTTTCTTAAATAAAAAGTGCGGATGGCATGTTTAAAGGAACAGAGCTTGGGCGTGGCGTTCATCGAAAGATAGGTTAAGGCGTGAATCAATCATATTCATATTTATTACCGTGGCAAGAGTCACGAGATATTAGTGTTTGGTTCAGAAATATTTTAGGTTGATTGTTATGCAAATTTATTGGAGAAATCTCCAATAAAATTGATATCTATTATTTTTTATGGTAGCATTATATTTTTCATTGCCCACTTCATGATTAAGGCTTGAACCCTTGCACACTTGGAAGTATGCCATTAAAACTTATTTGACATCTGATATGGAGGAAAACTACTTTTTTACAAAAGTGAGAAACAGTAAGAAAGAGAGTTGGGAATGAGTTTAACCGCTATAAAGATTCTGTCTCCCAAAAGTAAAAATGATATATGGTCATGAGATTACTGATAAGGTGGAATTGCCATGCTGATTCTGTGTCCAAATTAATCATATAATGATGTTTCCTACTAACTTTTTGGCGTGCTGTGTGTGTCATTCTAGCAACATAACTGACTTTTATAAAATATGCAGCATTGGGAATTTCTTTTTTGCAACAGCACGAATATTTTTTCAGTCTTTGGATGCGGCAATATTTTTGTTTTTGAGGGTTTCAGATATTCCCCCTGAAAGCTTGGTTCTCCCTGTGATCTCAACCAATGACAGACTTACATTAGGGTGTGAACTATGGGTACGTTATACATCTATTGAACTGTGAACTGTGAAAATACCTATAATGGCTAAATCTATTGAACTTTGAACTTGAACTAAGGGAAACACATTTACCAAGAGGGTGGTTAAATGTGATTAATTCCGCAAGATAGTATTCAACATGTTGTATTTTTGAAATTCATGTATGTGGGTGCTATTTTACTTGTTTTGCCATGTTATGAAAATATAATTAATACCGCACAACTTTTAAACTCGCTCATCTTACTACATGAAATCTAAATTGGATCTGGCCATTGTGCTTCTAATCATGAGGTTCCGATAACCGAAACTTCTTCAATTCTTTGAATAGGTCTTTCCCTCAGCTAATGCGGCTGTATTAGAACAGTTAAATAACGTGGACTGCATTGTGTATGGCATGGGATCCCTTTTTACTTCAGTCTGCCCCTCATTGGTAAGATTCTCACAATTACAGGAATTGATTTTTGGCGATCACATATGGCAGTGTTGGCCTTTGCAAATGACAACATTGATAATTATATATATTTGAAAACCTTCCTAATTAAATATATGAGCAATTGGGGTTTGTATACTTGGCTTTCTCTTCCTTGGATATTGTGAATGTATTGAGATTGTGTCTAAAAAACATGAATGTTTAACTCTCCCAGTATTTTTTTGAGGCAATTTTTACTGGATTGTTTTGTTACTTTGTTGGAAAACATCTGGCTTTCATTCTTTATGGCAATTTTGTTTTCCCATTACATTTTTACTGACAGGCAAATTATTATAGGTATTATTGGGAATTGGAGAGATTATTTCTTCCAGGTCCTGCCTCAAGGTATTCCATGTCATGTTACCATTCATAATTTCTTTAGATAAAAAGTATGATGGCCTTGTACCCTGTGATATTTGAGTAATTTGAGCACTTCTATGCATGAGCTTCCGACTGTATTATATGTTAGTTTGGTTGCGTAATGTTAAATCTGATATGGCTATCTTTAATATTCAAAGAATCTACTTTTTAAGCTCAATTTTCAGTAATTTGTTTTTAAAAAAATGATAGGTACTTATGTTAAACGGCACACATGACCGGGAGACTAATGGGTTTTCAGCTTCTTATTTTGTAACTGCTATTACGGATGCTCTGAATCGAACTTATGGAGGACCTAGCAACCGCTTGTAGAATCTTGTGAGTGAGAATGCATTCCCCCTATTGAAACTACTTGGTGCCAAACAGAAGACTATATTAATTCTGGTTCAAAGTAAAGTATTTGATTCAGATGGCTCTCTTTAGAGAGCCACTATTATAGTTTGGGTGCACACTTTTTATTAATATTATTAATTATTAATATTGTTGTTGCTGCTGCTGCTGCACACTTTTTACTAATATTAATATTGCTCATGCTGCTGTCGTCTTCGCGGCTTTGTTTCTATTACTCCAATTTCATAAGATTTATCATTTGTCCCTTGTCTTCATTTCTTTACACATGTTTGGCATGATATGCCAGACAATCCTAAGAAAATGACTACTGTATCTGTTTCATTGATGTTTTCTTAATAGTTTTCTTCCTTGATATTCTGTGCTTGAGATACAATTATAACAGAAAATGGAAATCAGAAAGCACAGTACACTGAATAATTTCCTGAAGTATTTTATATGCTGTTTATATTTGATGCAGCCAAGTCAATATATCAATACCCTTTTGGTGCCCCGAAAGGGTGAAATTTCTGTTGATGTTGATTGTTTGGCTGCCAAAGGAATATATGATTTGGTATGTCTCCCAAATCTACTCATTATGCAAAATAGAGTGGACAGAATCTCTGCTATGTAGCATGATAAATATATTTCCAAGACGTTTTTTCTCTAAGGTTTCATGTAGACAACTTCATGGATAGAGCTGGGGTTGTCTAAAGCATTGAGTTTTTTTATTACTATTTTTGCAGATAATCGTTGACTCCATACTTGATCCTAAAGTGGGTATAATATATGAGCCGAAGTCACTGATAAGAGCTCTTGCTGACATAATTGACAGATTCATGAAGTCGCAGGTCAATGGTGTAATTCAAGATGATAATGAGCTGGTAATCTAATTATTACCTAAATATTGACCGCTGCATCATACTTTTGCGGTCTGTTCTTCACAATATACATGGTATCCTCATTCTTTATCAGGAGCAACTTTGCCCACTCCTGACCAATTTTTATACCATCAATAAATTAGTAATTCTAGGTGGGAATTGGTCAATTTATTCCCTCCCATCAAAAGATAGAGACTGTTGTATCTATCAGAAGTTCTCTTATTTTTGTAAAAAATAGTTGAAATTGCTAAGAGGATCTAGTTGATGACAAACAAGGGTATTATGAAGAATATTGAGAACAAAGCAATATATAGTTTTTGTTATGTATATATTTCTTGTGTTTGTATTATCTACTAGTGGGTTTTGTGTAAATAATCTCTAGCTATTTTTGTGCATTATTATCATGTATAGAGCTTTGGTTTTTCTCAGGGTTATTATTTTTTTTTTTTGTAAATAACCCAATTTGTGAAGAAGTTGGAGTAGTAGGAAACTACTGCTCCATTTTTTTTATTTTTTTATTAAAAATTTGCGACGGGTTTGCCACGGATTTGCGATGAAATTTGCCGGAGTTTGCGAAGAAAAATTTGCCACGGCTTTATGACGGAAAAATTTGCCACGGATTTGCGACGGAAAAATTTGCCACGGAAATTCCGTGGCAAACGATTTGCGATTTGCGCGTTTTGCCACCAATTTTTGTCCGTGGCAAATCCGTGGCAAATGTTGTTTTGCCACGGAAATTTGTGCATTTGCGACGGAAATGTCCGTGGTGGCAAATCGATTTTCTTGTAGTGTCGAGAATATCCGCTTGAGCTCATCAACGTGACCTCGCACTCTGGGGTCCACACGAACTCGACGCCCTTCTTTAAGATCTTGAAGAATGGTAAAGACCCGTTGGTCGCTTTCGATACGAACCTCAACAGTGTTGCAATCATCCCTATCAATTTTTGTACTTCTTTCTTTGTGGTGGGTGGACGCAAGTCGGCCACGACCCTACATTTGTCCGGGTTAGTCTCGATTCCTCTTCATGTGAGGCAGAATCTAAGGAAATTTCCTCCCAAACACCAAAAGCGCATTTCTCGAGATTAAACCTTAGGTTGTACTTTTTGGCCTTGCGAATATTTCAAGAAGGTCGCAAAGTGGCCTCACCCACCTTACTTTTCACAATCATGTCGTCGAGATACACTTCAATGACCCTGCCGATCAGGTTTGGGAATACCTTATTCATCATTCATTTGGTAGATGGCCCTAGCGTTCTTGAGGCCGAAGGGCATTATTTGTAGCAATAGTTACCCCGATCTACCATAAATGTCGCTTTGTTCGTTCGCCAGATTCATGGCGATCCGGTTTGTGCCGGAGTATGCATCCATAAAAGATAAGAGGCGAAAACCTGAGGCGTTGTCGAGGAGTTTGTCGACACCACGGATAGGGAATGCATCCTTGGGACAAGCCTTATTGAGGTCAGTGTAGTTCACGCACATCCTCCATTTTCCGTTATTCTTTTTCACACGCACAACGTTGGACAACCACGTCGTATATTTAATCTCTTTCACGAATCCTGCAGAGATCAATTCAGTCACGACCTTTGAGGCTACTTCTGCCTTCTCCCCGCTTTGAACACTTCATCGTTGAGCGACGTACTTTGCCTCGGGATTGACTGACAGATGGGGGCAGGCTACCTCGGGAGAAATCTCTGGCATATCGGGGGCATACCATGCGAACAGGTTCGCTTTTTGGCATGAGCACAAAATAAGACTTTCTCTCACGTTGTCTGTAAGGTCGGCCCCATCTTCACCGTATATGTGGGGTCTTCGCCTAAGATTTTGAGGAAAATCCGCCGGAAACACGTTGCGACGACACATTTTAGCGGCGAAATAATCCGCCAGAAATACACGCAATTGCGGCGGATTCGGGTATTTTCTGGCGAAAAAATCTGCCGGAAAAACCCATTTTCCTTGTAGTGATGGGGTTCGGGGTGTTTAATTTTCTTCTTAAGCTCCCTCGCCATCTCGTCGTTGTCCTCATCCTCCGAGCTGTTAAGATCATATCTCGTGTTGATGACAGTCAAGTTCACCTTCAGGCCTGGAGGGGGTGGTTTGGAGGGCTTCTGCTGCTCCGACTGAACTACTTTGATAGAGATGTAGTGGTATCTCTCGGCTACCTCAAAGTCAAAAGATATAGTTGCGATCTCGTCAATGAACGAATAAAACTTCATCTTGAGGTGCAAAATAGATGTTACTGCTCCGAGCTTGGCGAGGGTCGGCCTTCCCATGACTGGTAAGGAGATGTCAGGGGCAGGACCAAGAATTGAGTCTTGATCATTATAAAGAGGTGTCGTCGGCTGTAGTCACCAGTAAGTCTAGGAAGCCTAGTGGTTGTGTCTTTTTTCACGCTTGATCAGAAGAGTGTCGTCTTAGAAATAAGGGCTAAGGTCGGTTAAATCCATGTTGAGGCAAGGGAGAAGGTCTTGGAACATAATGTCGGTTGAGCTTCCCTGATCTACGAGAATCCTTTTTACCTCGGTGCCCAGTATGGTGGCCAAGATAATAAATGGGACGTTTTCGTTTGGCTTCCCACTCAGAAGGTCTTCATCAGAAAATGATAATGGGGGTATGGAAATGGCCGGTGTAGAGGTAGAGCCGGTAGTGAGGTTTTCTATCTCTTTCCACTTGCGCTTCAATATTCTTCGTGTCTCGCCAGTGGTAATAGAGTGGCCACCGGTGACGACCATCGCAACCGGACCAAGTTGTTGTGAAGCTAGCATCATATCTCGGGGTTGCGACTCGCCTCGGGGATGGTTATGCTTTGGACGTTCCATGAATGAATGTAGTTTGAATAAAGAGACTGCTCCCACTGTGGCCACCAATGATCGTACCTGGGGCGGCAAGGAGATCCGGCATGGGGTAGTGAGTTGCGGTGGCTCGGATGAGTAGATGGTGGCTCGGATCCGAAGTGCTCCTCCGTGGTCGAGGTCGCCGCGGTGGTAGTACCAGCAAGCACTCTGATGCTTAAGCCCGCACTAGAAGTGGAAAGGTGTGGTAAGAATGAGAACGTACCTGATCTGGTGGAGGTATACTCCTATTTATAGACGTGGGCGTTGTTGCAAACTGTTGGATCCGGCGTGTGGATCAAAACCGTCCATATCTATCGATTCTAGGTCCACTTTCTGGGCTGACGTGGGTAGCGGTGTATTTGGTTCGTCGTGCTTGCGACCTTGATGATGCCCTCGCGAGGAATGGGTCTCGGCCTAGCTTGAAACAGTGACCTTCTGGGAAGAATCCCGTAAAGCATGCAAGTGATTACAACACATGCTGGAAAGACACATCTTTATTTGTGGAGGCAGTCAACAGTTTTGAAAGCATATTGGGATGTTATAAATGATATCAGAGAAGTCCTCTCTCAGTACGGTGTGGTTTGGGGACGAACCAATCAAAAGCTGGTGGGCATGTGACATCCGGGGCTGACGAGGGCTGGGAGTGATCACTGGTGCCCAAAGGTTGGCATGGACAAACAGTGGCTCCTGAAGCTTCCAACGGTGAGGCGCATGAATGAACCAAATACACACCATAAATAGAGGGATCCTAAGGTTGTGCATGTATGAGACTATACAGTTGAAGGAAGGATTTAAAGAATTAATTTAGACTACCTATACCAACAAAATGCATATTTTTTTCAAGAGCCCTTCCCATAAGAACTTCATAGTCAAGCGTGCTTGACATGGAGAAGTAGTGGGAAAGGTGACCTTCTGGGAAGTTTCGCGGAAAACATGCAAGCATGCTGGAAACACAGATATTGGTAAGTGGGGGCAGTCAACACTTCTGAATGCACTCTAAGATGTTACAAACATAAATTTTTTAAAATACATTTGAAAATTTTCCATATGTAATAAATTTTAAATAAATTTAAAAATATCTAAAGTAATATATTTTTTAGTTAAAAAAATAAATTATGGTTCAGATGTTGATTAGACTGACATGAAAATCAAGTTAATATGTAGCCTACTTTTAAATTTAAATATTTAACATAAATATTAAATATGTATTAATAAATATACATTGAATATATAGCATTAAATGTATGTTAAATATGGGTGTTCCGGGTGTATTAGCAATACCGGAGGTGCCATCGAAATGGGCCAACGCCCAATCCAACTAAACGACCCAAGCACTCGGCAGCTGCGCACTCTCGGCGGCCGCCAGGCGCCCGCCGCAGTATAAATACCACCCTCATCTACAGTATCAGGTACGTCATTCATACCTTGTGAATCCTGCCCGTTAGCACATCTCTGACTCGAGCGTCGGAGTGTCTTTGCAGGTACCACTCGAGGCGCTCTCAAGACCAGTCCAAGCTCACTCACAGCGACCGGGCAGCGAAGCAAGGACGACAACTTAATCTCTATTGGTCAGGTACGATCAATTGGCGACCACAGTGGGAGGCCCGAGCGCTATCCTACCTCAAACATGGCCCCGAAGAAACCTACTACGCGGGCATCGACGCAACACGACCCTCCCGGACAAGACTCTCGTCCACACCATACCCCAGAGGGCGTGCCTGTCATCATGATGAACCTGCATCACATGATGTGTTTCATTGGTTTAAAGAGAATTTTTAAGTGGAAATGGTGATGAATGAAATAAAAGTGTGATGGAAAGTATCAATTTGTGCTATTTGAAATTGTTTTGCTATGCAGTGTTTATGCTGGGTTTGTCGTGTTTTTGTGCCCAGGGACTAGGTGGAAATGAAGAACGAAGCAATGCAGGCAATTGGACTTAAGGGCGCAAAATCTAGGAGCTTTCAGCCAAAACGCGCACAACTGGCGTGCAGGTGGCGCTGCAACGCGCAAACATCTAGAGGCATCTGCCCAATGGTGTGCCACTGCCGCGTGGCGCGCAAGTAGCGCGCAGCTTCACAAGCAAACACAGCCCAGTCTTGTGCGTAAGTGACGCGCCGTGCGCAACTGGCGCGCGAAATTACAGCAGGATGCGCGTAAATCAACCAGGAGGCGTTTTGGAAGGCAGTTTTGGACGTTGGGAAACCCTAGCACGCGAAGAGAAGACGCCAGCTGACGGTGATTGAAGAATCAAGACTTGGGAACAAGGGTTGAGGATTCTCATGCATTCATCTCCACTTTCAACTTGTAATTCTCCTTTTTCCTCTCTTTTTATCATGTGTAACTAAACCCCAATGTTAGGGATGGATGAATTTTGATGTACAACTATTGTTGCTGATTGATGTTAATGTTTTTAATGTTTTCTCTCTTAATTTGTGAATTTAATTTCAGTGCTTAACATTTCTATGATTGGAAAATTGTAGAACTTATCTTTATTCAATGATCAAATGGAAATTTTATTGTTAGAATGTTTGAATTTCAATTCCTTCAATTTGTAGCTTAGGAATAATCTATGAATTGATGTATGTTGCGAATCCTCGTTGTTATTTGTTAGTGGATGTGCCTAAGGGATTAGGGCTTTTATGAATCAACAAAGGGCTATGCACCTAAGGGATTAGGCTTGGTTAGAATTGTGGATTCGATAGCAAATGAAAGAGAGAGATTATCTTTTGAAAATAAATCAGTGGCAATAGTGTGAAATCGAAAGGGCATTCATCCCTAGCGTCTCCTCATCATATTTCTCCCCAAACGTTCCGTTTCTCGTAATAAAAACCAAAAAATATTTAATTTCTTTACCTTCGAGCTTCATAGCTCAACCATATCAATCAAACTTATTTCAATTGGGTTTATATTAGTGGTTGTTAACGTAGTGAGTAATTGAGTTCAATCCTTGAGGACGATATCCGGTTCTTACCGGTTTTATTACTTGAACGATTTGGTACACTTGCGAATATCTTAACAAGTTTTTGGCGCCGTTGCCGGGGATCGAAATTACAATTACTCAAAATTTCGAAGGCAATTGCTAATTCGAACCCGTACATACGTTAATTTATTTTAGTTTTAATTTTTCTTTCTTTTAATTCTTCTTTATTATTGTCTATTACACCTGTTGCTTTGACACTTGTCTTAGTTTTCTTTTTTTTGTAGTGCATGCGTGGGACAATAGTAGATCCTAAAGATTTACTCTTCAATCCGGAGATTGAGAAAACCGCAAGAGCTAATCGAAAGGAGACCAAGTTAAGGAAGCAAATAAAAGAGCAACAACCTGGTGAGACTTACGTGCAACCAACTTTAACTCAAAACATGGGAGAAAATCCACCACCACCAAGGCGCACTCTAGGCGACTTTGGGAGAAGAAACCAAGGCGTCCAAGCTTACACCTTCCAACCTGTGGGAGCGGTAGCATTTGAGATCAAGTCTTCGATCCTGAACGCCTTGAAATTAGAACAATTCTCTGGGTCTGATGCTGAAGATCCAAATCAACACTTATTTCAATTCTATGAAATTTGTGGGTCCACAAACCCTCCGGGAGTGACTGAAGACCAGAAAAAGTTGCGTCTATTTCCATACACTTTGACTGGCATGGGCTAAAGATTGGCTCAACACTATCCCAGCAGGAACTATCAACAACTGGGGTGATTTAGAGAGCAAATTCATTGAAAGATTTTTCCCAATTTCAAAGTTCATCAAGAAGCGGTGAAATATCAAACTCGAGCGAGCAAGGGATACCGAGTCTCTGTATGATGCGTGGGAAAGGTTCAAATTGCTTTTAAAAAGATGTCCGTCACATGGTATTGATGATTTTGTTCAGTTGCAAACTTTCTGTCATGGTTTGCGACCTCAAACAAGAATGATGCTAGATGCCTCAGCCGGAGGGTCTTTGGGTACCAAAACTGCTGAGGAAGCAAAACAATTGGTAGAGCATATGGCTTCTAATGAGTATAGAATTCAAAATTATAGAGGGGAAACAATGAAGAAAGGGATGTTAGAATTGGACTCTAATAGTCTTTGTGTTGGCTCAACAAAAGGTAATGTCACTTCAGATCGAGGCTCTCACTAAACAATGACTAGCTGCGGCCATGCCAAAGCGGATCTCAAACTCCCGTGAATCGCCAGCAAAGGCAATTAGGGGCGTGTAACTATTATGGTAGAGAAGCTCATGAAGGTGGTGTGCAACTCATGGAGATAGCAAATGAGCAAAGTTAATTACATGGGAAACTTTTCGTAAGCAAGGTGGGAACCCGTATTCTAACACCTACAATCTCGGGTGGAAGAATCATCCCAACTTCTCTTGGAAAATAATGATACCGCAGTTCAAACCAACAAAGAAGAATCTCAAGCACCTCCTCAACAACAAAGACAATCTTCTCAATTGGAGAATGCTTTAACTCAATTCATGCAAATGACCAAAACCACTTTTCAATCACAAGAGAGCGGACTATGAAGCATATGGAGAAAAATCATACCATAAAGAACTTAGAGACTCAAATTGGGCAATTATCAAAGCAAAGCTTGTTGAATCATCTAGTAGTGGATTCTCCGCTACCACCGTTGATAACCCAAAGAATGAAACTGCTAAGGCTATTTCACTAAGAAGTGGTCGGGAGTTGAAAACGCCTGTGGTGACTTGTGAGAAGAAGGTGGAAGTAGAAAATGAAAAAATGAGTTGAGTGAAAAAATGAAAATGAAAAAATTGGGGAAGTTGAAAATGAGTTGTGTGAAAAAATAAGGAGGTGTGAAGTCTAACCTTGATGAAAATAAATTGTTTTTTGATGTGCAGATGGAAGAGAAATCCAAAGCATCTCCTTCACAGGTGAAGCTGCCTTACCCTCATGCTAATAAGAAGAATCAAAAAGATGAGCAGTTTGCAAAGTTCATGGATATTTTCAAGCGGCTTCAAATCAATATACCCTTTGCGGAAGCTCTAGAACAAATGCCCACGTATGCCAAGTTCATGAAGGAGCTCTTGACAAAGAAGAGGAAATTCAAAGAAGATGAAGCAGTGGCTTTGACTGAAGAATGTAGTGCCATTATCCAAAGGAAGCTTCCTCAGAAAATGAAACATCTTGGGAATTTCACCATCCCTTGTGCCATTGGCGACGTGGCTATTGGCAAGGCTCATTGTGATTTGGGGGCTAGCATTAATCTTATGCCCTTATCTATGCTTAAGAGACTTGGTGGAGGTGAGGTTAAACCAACCTGAATGTCTTTGCACCTTGCTGATCGATCTATCAAATATCCTTATGGAGTCTTAGAAGATGTTTTGGTAAGAGTGGACAAATTTCTTTTTCCGGTGGACTTTGTGATTCTTGATATGGAAAAAGATACCGAGGTTCCCATTATCCTTGGTAGACCGTTCTTAGCCACTGGGAGAGCCTTGATTGATGTACAACAAGGAAAGACGATCTTGAGGTTCCAAGATGAGAAGGTTACTTTTAGTGTCTTTGAAGCTATGCGCCATCCGGATGACAAAGGGTAGTGTTTTAGGGTGGATGTGATGGAAGATTCTGTGCAAGAAATGTTTAAACGTGGATTACCATCTCCTCCTTTAGAAAATGTGATTGTGAACTCTATTGAAGAGGCGGATGAGAATTTGGGCAAGTGAGGTAGAGGATTGTATTCTCGCAATTTGAAGCATCTCAGGAAGAAAAGGTTTCCAAGAAAAAAGAAGAGCTAGATAGGGGGGAGGTGCTCGAGAAAACTATTTCTGAATTGAAACAACTTCCCCCTCATTTGTGTAGCGACCGAAAAATCCGGGAAAGGATTCTTCGAAAGTTCAAAAGGAAGCCGCCACCAAATTTTAGTTTAAGGGCAAATTTGGAAAATCCCTTTATGTTTTAGGACAAAGCATTGTTAGGGTTCGGGAGTCGTTATGTGTGGGGAAGGTATTAGCACCCCGCGACATCCATGGTCTAATTAATTAAGATTTATTTAATAATTACCCTTTTATTTATAGAGGAAAAAAACTTATTTAAATTTTTGGTTTTTAGTGCTTGACAAGAGTTGAATCTTGCTCTCCTACGTACCTCCAGATGCAATGGAGGAATCAATACTACGTAGTTCTTCCTGAAAAAGGTTTGTGGGTTGGTATTTTTTAGTGCAGGCGTCCTAGGATTCTTTGAATTGTACAGCTCACTGATTCCTAGGACGTTGACTAACCCGATTGTACAACCGACTTAGTCCCCTACTTTTGAAAATATTGTTGAAGTTTTATGAAAGAAGTGAGATGAGTTGGTTTTAGGATAGGTATTCTAGAAGTCCTGAACTGTACAGCTCATTAGTTCTAGAACGCTGACTAACCCGGTTGTACAACCGACTTGGTCCCCTATTTATGGGAAAAAATGATTTATTTATATTTTATTGAGTTTTTAGGATTACTGAACTGTACAGCTCATTGGTCCTAAAATAATGACTAACCCGGTTGTACAACCGACTTAGCCGTTTATTTATGGAAAAATGGTTTATTTATATTTTATTAAGTTTCTTTAGGATTACTGAACTGTACAGCTCATTGGTCCTAAAATGATGACTAACCCGGTTGTACAACCGACTTAGCCGTTTATTTGACTTCGAGAGAAAAATTATTTATGTTTGAGTTAGAAAAGAATTAAAAGAAAAAAACAGGGGGGTGAAAACTGTAAATTGAGGTTTTATTAGTCGCAGGGAGTTGTATAATTAATTGGAGGTGTAAAAAGGAAGCCCATTCGCATAGGAGAGTCCAGTATGCGAAACTGGGCTTAAGTGAGTGAGGGATGTGCGCGTGAATAAGGGGGTGCAAATAGCGTTCTGATAATTAAAATAAATAAAAAATAAAAAATAAAAAATAAAAAATAAAAAGACACTTAAACGGCCCAAACCTAAAACCGAAAACCTAATTTTCACTTTCATTCCCCCTTCACTCGCAGTGCGTGGCAGAAATGAGAGAGAGAGTTTTGGCGGCGACCTCGTCGCCGGTTTCCATGGAGGGGAGAGAGAGCACCGATCGGCCTAAGGTGAGAGAGAGAGGAGAAACCGAAGCTTCTATGGTTCGCGATGAGAGGGAGAAGATGAGGAGGACGACGCCGGTGGGGCTCCGGTGAGGCCGACGCAGAGACGATGAGAGAGGGAAAACGATATGCAGGGGACGAATTTCGTTACTGGCTTCGTTTTGGTCTCGGCCGTGGTTGGTGAATGTGGGTTGAAGGGATGCTCGCTGGAGGGTGGGACGTCGACATTCTCGCCGGAACGGGCTCAAGTTCATTTTTTCTTTTTTTTCGTTTGTTTTTTTTTTTACTTCTCCAACATTGTTATTCTTTTTCTCAAAAGGGGATAACCAAATCAGCTTCAACATTCAATTTGTTCTATCAGGTTTTCATTATTTTACCAATCATCCTATATGTATTATTAGACTTTAGACAACATTTAACATATGATGGTGATAATATAAAACACAAAGACAGCATGCCAACGAGGGTGTTATTTTGAATCTACATGCTGGCTTAGTACATATTTGAGTCACGAGACAATAAGGAAGAATAAAAAAACTATAGCATGTGTCTACGGGAATAGAACAAAAGTGACCAATCTGTTACTTTGAGTGAAAGGGAGTTCTTTGTTATGGATAATCACATCGTCCTTATGCTTGTGTATGCTATTGCTACTGGTGCTGACTGAACCCTATTTGCCTTTCAGAATGTTTCTCAAAGGAACAGTGTTGGGTGGTTAGGGTTTCAATGTGAAGCCCTAATCCTTATTTTTTAGTGATTATTGCAGTTTGTCTACTGCCTCTGATTTCTGTCTATTTTACTGTGGACTGACTGCTTATTTATATTAAAAACTTAGGGTTAGCATTTAATTGGTTTTGACTGGTTTGACTGGGCTTTTGCAGGTTCTGATAACGTGGGCTTGCTGAGCCGTCTTGGAGAGCAAGAACGGACCCCTAAAGATTGCTGATGCTGCTCCTATTTTCTATTTTTTGCTTTTTTCGGATTTGTATTTTTTGTATTTTTAATATTATCATTTTTTGTATTTTTGGACATTTTGGACAATTAGACACTTTTTTAAAATGTAAATAAAATTAAATAGATTTTTTGATATTTTTTGGACTATATATATATGTATATGCTCAAAATAAGGACAAGATAACATTAATAGAAAAGAAGTCGAATGATGAGCTAAATTGCGAGAAAACAACTCGAATAAGCCCATTTGCAAGGAAACGACTCAGATGAACCCAATTAAGTTTGACTAGGCCTAAATACGACTATTCAACTAAAGAATGTGCGAAAAGATCGATCATTCGCGCGCATTCTTAATTTAAACAACGACATTTCGACTTAGTTGAACAGGTTAGTTGAGATTGGCTTAAGTGAGACACCTTTTTTATAATTCTCGTAATTGCGTGACTTCAGAACAAATAATAAAATAAACGACTAAAACGAGAAAAGTGAAGACGGACAAAATTGGGGTATAACAGCTGCCCCTCTTTATTTATATTTTACTAGAAAAAGTGAAATGTATTCAAACTTTTGTAGGAGAAATAGAAATAAAGATAGAATAGATGTCAATTTTGTCCGTTTAGGAGGAGGCGGCGAAGGGTTTGAGAATGGAGGAGGAACGATTAACACTTGGCGCATTAACCGAGAAAAAAATGAAGGATCGCTCGGGATCTAAAGGAGCACTAAGACTCTGAAGGACCACTCGGGGTTTAGAAGGCTGCCTAGGCCTTAATAGAGGACCATCGTGGTCTGAAGGAGCGCTACTAGCTATGGTACTAGTAAAACGATCTGAGGGGCCTTTAGATTCGAGCGGCCAGGGTCAAGATCGATCCGAATCGATATGTTGACCAATAGAGGACGCCCACCATGTCTTAGGTCGACACGGCTAGTCCGAAGGACCACGCGGGTCCGGAAGGTCCTTCGGGCTCGACTACGACGTTATGCGACTGGGCCACTTAGGGCATCGAAGGAACGTAGTGCTCTGAAGGACCACTCGGGGTCTGAAGGATCAGCTTTGTGATCCGTAATATGATATGGGATTAATTTGGGAATGAAATATAGGGACCGACACTTAGCGTGTCAATCTGCCACTTAGTAAGTGCATTTAAAAATGAAAAGGTAATCTCCATTTGGCGTATTTAATAATGCAATGAAATTGATATGCTTGTATGTGATGTATGCACATGTAATGATTGACATGTTGTGGGATGATGAATGAAATGCGGGATGACACCTTTCTTTTGCCTTTTGATTCTTTTTTCGCATTTTTTTTGACAATCTTTTTTTTGACTGGTTTCACAACTCGTTGAACTTCCGGTGTGAGAGATGAAGCCTTCTTGTGTATTTGTATTCTTTTGGATCGATCTTTGGTGATTGATGATTCATTTGAAGTGATCTTAAGTGCATTTGTTCATTTCATGTGATGAGAGATTACGTCCTTTCTGTGATTTCCAAAAATTTCGTAACGATCGTAATGCTTATGATATGCCACATGTTTCACAACTCAATATCATTTATCATAGAACACCATTTCAAAAACGAGGGAGAATAAAAGAGAAGGGAAAGTGTTTGGTATTTCATATTGGAAGCCGAGTATGCAGAAGGCACACTGACCGGAGATCACATCGGTAATGAAAGGAAAGGAAAAGCTGAAATGCTAAGCAGATTCATTGATAGCTAGTGTTCTCGAGGTAACGCTGTCGGTCACCCATACTGCAACCTTGATCACCCATTATATGACTTCCGGAAGTGTTGCTTGCCTCAATATTTTAGTCCAACTTCTTGACCCTAATTTTTGCCTGGATCGCCCTTTTGGGTTCTCGATCCACCTGGTCGCTCTAACTTTTGCCTAGGCCGCCCTTTCGGGTTTTCGACCTAGCGAGCTTATTCTTGCTTGGCTCATTTTTCTCTTTTTTCTATATCATTTCTTTCAGGCATAATATTTCTTGGCGGCATCTGAGTTGATTGGGAGTGGGAGGTCTTCACCATCGTCAGAATTAAGGTTCTTCCAGAGAACGATTTCTTCACCACGTAAGGTTCTTCATAATTCGAGCTCGAGAATCCTTTTGAGATTTTCTTGGGCACGTGTCCCTTTCTTGAAATTGTCGAAGAAAGGCCTTCTTCTATCAATCTTTCTTTGTTCTTGTCTGATACAATTGGTCATGACATAGGGCAAACATTTTGCTTTAATGGAAGTACTACTTCCATTGTGTGGGGTTGCCCCTCTTGAAGTGTGAAATGAGGCTTGACTTCCTCGTGAGTTCAAAGAGAATGTTTGTCGATTCTCGGGATCTCTTTGATATTCTTCGCTTGTTCTTTGAATCGCCCCATTCATCTTTGGGTGGTATGAGGAGGGCTATGAGCACAACCTGAGGTCTCCAAACAGCTCTGCCACCATGAAGTTTTTGGAAGACCGTAACGGCTGACTAAATTTTTATGAACTTTAGCAATCAAAGATCTTGTTACACCGGTGGGCGTTTAATAGCCTCTTGATGTATCCATGCCATGACGTCGACCCAATCAGACAAGATTCAAATGAGTTTTCTTTGTTTGTTGTCCTTAATTGTTGTACTCTTTTCGTTTTCTTCTATGCCCAAGTTAGTTGTTTGATTGATTCCTATTGAATTCTCATGGGGACCCCAGCTTATACTCCATACTTCCGGTTTGATTAATGGGGTGATCAAGGTTTTGATATGAGTTGCCGACATTGTTATTTTCAAGAAAATCTTTTTATCTGCATTAGTTGAAGGTGAGAGGGGATAGAAAAGAAAGTGAAGCGAATGAATGAGAAAGGAAGAAAGAAGTTTGCTAGAGAATTCAAAAATGTTATTTTATTAATAATGATACTGAATGAAACATGCGTGCCCTTTATTGAGATGTCCTAAGGCCTTGGGCAGAGCCATAGGATTTGTATTACAGAAACTTAACTTTGAATTAAAAACACAGGACAATCAACAATCTCTTAGTTCTTGAACTCTTCAGGACAAAGACACACTAAGTTGGCGGTGTTGTCTTCGGTACCTTGATCAACCGCTAATTGATCCATCGTCATTTTCTTTGAAGTTTAGTTGCTTTGTATCAATGAGGCCTTGAACGATGCGCTTTAAGGGATAACACTTTTCGGTCGAGTGGCCTACTGCCCCAGCATGGAATTCACATTTGGCTTTTGGGTCGTACCATCTTGGGAATGGAGGCTGAACTGGTCTCATCCGACGAGGAGAAATTAAATCGTGGCTGACAAGTTGGCTGCACATGTCAGTGTATGACACGGGGATGGGGTCGTATTGCGATGACCCTTGATGATGGTGTGATTTTCCTTGATCTAGAGCGTTGATTTCTCCCTTCTTCTTACTGAAAGTTGTAGGAGGTCCATCAGAACTATGGGTGATCTTCCCCTTCTTTATTGCACTTTCTATTCTTTCTCCTATGGTAACCATATCTGAGAAGTTTGAGGATACTCCCCCTATCAATTTGTCAAAGTAGGGTGATGGAAGAGTTTGCATGAACATGACAACCATTTCTTTTTCTAATAGAGGTGGTGCTACCTATGCGGCTAACCCTCTCTAGTGATGAGCATACTCCTTGAGGACTCATTGTCTTTTTTGGTCATACTTTGAAGTTGTGTTCGTCAGAGCCATATCAATGTTATACTTATCTTTGCTTTACAAAAGCTTCGGCTAGGTCTTTCCGACACCGGATACGAGTGCGCTCCAATTGCATATACCAGCTCGATGCTTCCCCAGCTAGGCTGTCTTGGAAGTAGTGAATCAGGAGTTGGTCATTGTGCGCAAATTGAGCCATCTTCCTGCAGTGCATGGTCAAGTGGCTAAGAGGACATGTTGCCCTCGATACTTGTCAAAATCGCACTTTGAATTTGTGAGGATGACCACGTTGGGGACGAGGCATAGGTCATACGCGCCCTTCACTCCTACATTGGATCCTTCCACGGCTCTTGGCGCTCCTCTAGTATTTGTAGCTTATTTTTAGCCTGAGGATCTTCAACTTGGTAACCATGAGTGTTATACCCCAATTTTGTCCGTATATTTTTTCTTGTTCTAGTCGTTTATTTCTAGTAAGGCGTGTTTGGTGTCGCATGTTCACGAGAGTTATCAGTGTAGGGTCCCGATTACCAACCCAAGCCAACTGGGTCACTATGTTCAACTAACTCAAAATACCGTTATTTAAATTAGGCGCGCGCGCGAAGGATCGATCTTTTTGTGCGTGCTTCGATTTAATATCCGTATTCAAGTTTAGTCAGACGTGAACCGGTCTACCAAAATCCATTTTTCTCAAAGTTGGCTTAAATTCAAACCTAAGAATGCGACTCGAAGTTATTTTTTTAACACGCCCATTTTCTTATAGTGTTGGTCTAGTCTTGGCACACGATCGTCAAGTCCGGTTCGTTTGTCTTTATATTTGGCTTTTTTTTCCTATTATTATTTTTACCTTGTTCACTTAATTTATTTAAGCACTTAATAAGTCTAAAAATGTCAAAAATCCAATTTAATTTAATTTACAATTTAAAAATACCATAATATCCAAAAATGTCAAAAATAGTATTTAGTTTAATTTAGAAATTAAAAGCACTTAATAGTCCAAAGAGTCCAAAAATACAAAAAAATCATAATACTAAAAATACAAAAATGGGAATCCAGAAAATAATAGGAAAAATGCAAAAACGCAGAGGTGCAATTAGAAATTTTAAACTTCTCTCCATCTGTGAGTTCAATGTAGATCCAAAAAAAAAAAAAAACAAGGAAGGTCAAAATTAGTCAAAGCCCAAGGAAAACAGAATTAAATGTTAAAACCTAATTTTCTAGTATAAAAACAGGATTAGGCCTGAGTCAAAGGACACAAATTTCGAGTAAGAAAAACCACTGGAAAAAAGATTAGGGTTTTACACTGAAACCCTAATCATCTAAACAGATTGTGTAGATCTGAGCAGTCAAAAAAAGAGGGAGGAAGGATTCAGAACACAGTAGAAGGGAAGCAGAAAGCAGTAGAGAGATCGTTTTATTTTTTGAGTAATCTGAAAACAGGTTGGTATTTCTTTTTTTCCTTAGATCTGTAAATAGGGGTTTATATGCTGTTTAGATTTCAAATTCGCATGTATGTACTAGTAAAAAACTAACATATGCTACAGAATCAAAAACAGTTAGTGTAATTTCAAAACTTCATGAATAAGTTCTCGTGCTGTGCTTCAAAAATAAAAACGTGTATCTTTGTGATTACACCATCAAACAAAGTTGTGCTTAAAAATCGAATTTGTTCATTGTAGTTTTCACTTGAAATAGCCCTTTAGGTAAAATAAAGTATACTCAGAGACTAAAAGCTACAAAAACAGAATAAATAGAGGAATAAAATGGGTAGGAGAGAAGTCAGACCAGTGAAAGCGTAAAAAACTAGAATAGGACACTGACCTTAAGCTCGCCGGAGCTCCGGTCATCGTCTCCGGCGAACTCACGCCCAACCGATCCAAAACCACCATTCCCCCGACGCCGAAGCTTCCCTCAAACGAATCACCACCCCGAACGAAGCTTGCCATTTCGTTCTCCCCAAAACAGACCCATGAACATGAAATAACATATTAGAAGCTGCAGAGTTGTGAATAAAAAGAAAGAAACAGAAAAAAAAAATTAAAAGAAAACAGCAAGAAAGAAGAACAGAGAGGAGAAATGGAGCTCACCGGCGCCGTCACCATCGCTACCTCCACCGCCATCGAAACCACCCTTTTTCCTCCCTCACCTTCTCGCTCCCTCACGGTCTCACTCTCTCGCAGGAAACCGGCGTGACTCACGCCCTGCGCCGCGGAGTAAGGCGGATTTTCCGCCGAGAGATTCTCTCTCTCTCTAAGCTGCGCCGCAGCTGAAAATAAGGAAAGGGAGTGAATGAAATTAGGGTTCTCAGGTTTTAGGGTTAGGATATATATGGGCCTTTTGTTTTTCTGTTTTTTTTAATTGTTCAGATTAATCTTCACACCCCTGTATTCACGAATGCAACCTCACCACACCTAAGCCTGGGCCGCATCTTGGTCTCTCCAGATGCGAACCAGGTTGCATTTTTGCACCCTTATTATTTATACATACCCTGCGACTAATAAAACCCTATTTTACTATGTTCACCCCCTGCTTTCGCTTTTTAATTCTTTTCCAATAATAATATAA
Source organism: Oxytropis ochrocephala (assembly GCA_020916435.1). Classification (NCBI taxonomy): domain Eukaryota; kingdom Viridiplantae; phylum Streptophyta; class Magnoliopsida; order Fabales; family Fabaceae; genus Oxytropis; species Oxytropis ochrocephala. Next base: position 50,034,257 of record CM037092.1, on the reverse strand, counting down.
ATAATTTTTCTCGCAAAATAAAATAAACGGCTAAGTCGGTTGTACAACCAAGGTTAGTCATTATTTTAGGCCAATGAGCTGCATGATTCAAGAACCACGCAAACCTAACAAATACACTTTTCTAAAAATAAATGGCTAAGTCGGTTGTACAACCGGGTTAGTCATTATTTTAGGGCCAATGAGCTGTACAATTCAGTAACCCTACAAATTTAATAAATGCAAGTAAACCATTTTCCAAAAAAAATAGGGGATTAAGTCGGCTGTACAGTCAATGATCGGGTTAGTCAGCGTTCTAGAACTAATGGGCTGTACAGTTCAGAATTCTAGAATACCTATTCTAAAACGAACCCACTTCATACCAAACCACTTTCTTTCAAGAACCCTAAAATTATTTTCAAAAGTAGGGGGCTAAGTCGGTTGTACAATCAAGTTAGCAAACAGCGTCCTAGAATCGATGAGTCAGCAGTTCAAGGAATCCTAGGATCCCTACATTAAAAAACACCAACCCACAAACATTTTCAGGAAGAACTACGTAGCTTTGATTCCTCCATTGCATCTGGAGGTACGTAGGAGCAAGACTCAAACCTTGTCAAGCACTAAAAAACAAAAACCTAAATAAGTCATTTTCTTTACAAATAAAAGGGTAACTATTAAATAAATCCTAAATTAATTAGACAATAGGATGTCGTGGGGTGCTAATACCTTCCCCACACATAACGAATCCCGAACCCTAACAACGCCTTATCTTAAAACTTAAAGGGGTTTTCCGAATTTGCCCTTAAACTAAAATTTGGTGGCGGCTTCCTAAAAGAACCTTCGAAGAATCCTTTCCCGGATTTTTCGGTCGCTACAGCTGGCGACTCCACTGGGGACGTATTTATTTTTAGAGAGTCAAAACCTAGTTTAATTGATTTAGGATTAAATTCAATTTTACCCTTTTATCTATTCATTTATTTATTTACTGTTGCAATAATTATGTTATTTGTTTGTGTAAACCCTAGGGTAGACGACGATATTTTGTATGTATGTTTGTTTTGTTTTGCAGCTTTGGGTTTATTTCGCTCCTACACACACTGCACTTCTACACTTCACACACGTGAGAAAAGTCCTCTACCCGGACTCGAGCACAAACCTAAGTTAGAACGAGATTGCGTAGTGATGGCCTGCGGGACGTACGTCTCGTCGGGTGGTCACGAAAATCTCACCTAGAGTTTGATTCCTTTTGAGGATGCTATCCCTTCTAATAGCTTGCCTATTGTCGGGGTCAGTGTTCTTGACTGGGGTCCTTGGCTCTAGGAACCATGTGTAGGATCCTTTAGAACCATCCTTGTGAGGTTCACTATAAAGAAAGCCTTAGACCCATTTCCATAAGGTAGCTTCCTAGGTTCACAAAGGAGCTTAACACCCTTGCATTCAAAACAAACATTAGTGCATGTCGTCTTTTTACAAACAAGAAAAAAAAAACAAAAAAATCAAAAAACCAAGAAAAATCATAATTGTTATTTTTCCACAAAAATAAACCACATGCATCTTTTTCTTTGCATCATACGAAAATAAATATATCATTGCATGCATTTTTTTTACATCATATGAAAAATATATGTCACATACGTACAAAAAATATACACCACATTGCATGCATTTTTTTCTTTCTTTTGCAAAAATTGTATATCCCATTACATGCATTGTTTTAATTCGCTGACAGGGAATTGTAAGCCTTTTTTTGACAAAAAGAAATGGATCAAAGCATCAAGAAAACTGTGAAATTGAAAATCAGACAACCAGACCTAAAAAGCTTGCTTGACCTAAGCGACAAGATGCCATCGGGACGACGTGATTCCTTCTCCAACAAATATGGGAATATTCTGAGTCTCCTAAAAATCAATGTGCAAGCAGAGGCCCTCATCGCTGCTCTAGCCCGGGTTCTATGATCTACAACCGATTGCTTCACTTTCCAAGACTATCAGTTGGCTCCGACCTTGGAAGAGTTCGAACAGATTCTGCAATTCCCCGCTGAGAACGATAAGCCCTACCGATATGCTGAAAACAACTCTTGGGTTAAAGGTTTGGCTGGTATCCTCAAAATCAATGCATCAAGTTTAGCTAAAGAAGTGGTGGTAAAAGAGAAAATGGAAGGTCTGCCTAGAGAATACTTGGAAGAAGTGGCTTCGGTTTAAATTGGTAAAAATGATTGGGTTGCCTTCGGTGATGTCCTAGCACTCCTTATCTATGGGACGCTTTTGTTCCTTATGTTCCTCGACTTTGTTGACCACACTGCCATTGACGTCTTTCTAGCATTCAAAACTCGAGGACAGAATCCTACTTCAGTTATCCTTGCTGACATATATTACGCTCTCCATGATCGCCACGACAAGAAAGCAGGTGTGCTCATATGTTGCTTACATGTATCGTGATCGTTGGTTTGTCTCCCACATCTTCAAGAGTAACTATCACATTGAAGCTAAAAGTAAATCTGACTGGAAGCAATACATCACCAACCTCAGTGGAAGCGACATAACATGGTGTTCCCTTGCTCGAAACACAAATGAGGTTATTTACCAATGTGAGGGTTTCCCAAATGTCCCTCTCATAGGAACTAAGGGTTGCATCAATTACAATCCCACACTTGCCTTAAGACAACTTGGTTATCCGATGCTGCATCCGCCTCCAACAGAATCTTTGACCGCCTTCAGATCGGGATGGAAGAGGTTCAAGATCTTAGTATGTTGAGAAGAATCAGTCGAGCATGGGACAGAGTACTCAAGAAAGGTCGCCTCGACTTGGGTCGCAGGGGAACTAATGTAGGGGAAAGTTACCTTCAATGGGTTCAACTCAGAGTCCAAGAGGTCAAACTACCCTTCCGTCCTGCACTTCCAGCTCAGCCAGAAGTTCCTGAATCTACTCCTATCCTTGATGAAGAAGTTGAGAAACTCAAGAGCTCCTTGGCAAAATCTGAACAAGAAAAAGCTGAATTACAAGCCCGGTTGGAAAGGGCTCTTCAAGAAAAGAGGGACATGCGGCAAGAAAATGCTCTCAAGGATAAGCGCATCGCTGACTATGTTAAGGAGTTGAGCGCGGGCAATAAAAAACTCTCTGATGTGCAAAAATGTCTCAAAGGCGCTAATGATGAACTCAAGGCACGTAACCAAAATAGAGATAGAGCTATTGGCAAAGCCTATGCATTTGAAGCACAACTAAGCAGATCTAGAGCAGCTGAGAAGGACTTGCAAGGTCAACTAGAAAGAATGAGAGCTCACTTGGAGGAGTTAGTTGCGGAGTACGAGAGCAAACTTGGGGTTGAAAGGAAGGCTAAAGGTGTAGTGCTAGGAAGGCTTGAAGAATGTCAAGCGGCCCTACAACAACAATTCAGAGATACCACCGAGGCAAAGAGTTTCGCCGAATACTGTGAGTTGCTGTGCAAAGAGACTGAAAATGACCTCACTCACCTTAAAGCTGAATACTTAAAGTTGGATGATCATTGCACATTTTGGAAAGAGAGGTTCTCATGCTTGGCGGGATTTGGGTAATGAAGCTATCGAGAAGTTCAGAGCGCTCAAAGCGGTGAATTGAACTCGTTATGACTAGAGAAAACACTCCCACTAAAGTTGTTAAATTTGTTAAGTTCTCAGAGGAATCTTATTGAAGTACTCAAATTAAAGCGCGCGTGTGCCCGATGATAAGAAAAGGAAAAGAGCTTGAATGTAGTTGTCGATTATCAAACATTATGTTTTCACATTTTATTAATGAATGAACCCTTTGATTTTTGATCTAAGTTTGCGCCTTATTTGTCGAAACAATGGCTTACAATTCCCCGACGCAATACATTCCATCATACATTCACAATTCATGCATACTCATACTCACGTCATACATTTTGAAAAAAAGCGAGAAAAGGCAACCGGTTCTTCAACATCGTTATTGGACCCGCTCTCAAGCAAAAAAGATGGTGAAATTCAAGACAACCAGCACTAAAGGATGAGATTGAGAAACTGAAGGAGCAGATGACCGAAATGCTGGGCTTGAAAGACCAGATGGCCAAAATGATGGAGCTTCTCGCCAAGAAGAACGACGAAGAAGGGGTTTCAGATGGAAACGCCGGGAACCAGGCCGCAAACGTATCCCGTCCTCCTAACCCCAACGCTCAGGGTGTGCAATGGCCTCAATGGGGTTTACCACAGGGTTACACGCCTCCAACAGCAGATGCTGTCCATGGAGGAGATACTTCTGAGTTTGTTGCACAGTATCAAGATGAAATAGCAGGAAACAATGTGACTGATGAGACGGAACAAGTTCAACACAAGACCTCGCGCGCGCCCATGGATTTTCTCAAATCCCCGAACCTGACTTCAAGAATCATACTCGCCCTGTCGTGGTTCCAGTGCCTCATCCCTACCACAATGCGGGTGGCCTTTCTCATGGCTACCAAACTGAAGATCCTCAAGCAAAAGATAAGCTGCAAATACTAGAAGAACGTCTAAGAGCTGTGGAAGGATCCAATGTGGGAGTAGGGGATGCATATGACTTATGCCTTGTTCCCAATGTGATCATCCCTCATAAATTCAAAGTGTCGGACTTCGACAAATATCGAGGGGCAACCTGTCCTCGTAGTCACCTGATCATGTACTGCAGAAAGATGGCTCAGTTTGCACGCAACGACAAACTTCTGATTCACTACTTCGGATGACTTTTATTTGGAGCAGCGACATCAAGTCGGTATATGCAACTAGAGCGCACTCACATTCGGTCTTTGGAAAGACCTAGCTGACGCTTTTTTAAAGCAGTATAAGTATAACATTGATATGGCTCCGATCGGACGCAACTTCGAATATGACCAAAAGAGACAATGAGTCGTTCAAGGAATATGCCCCAATATTTGGAGAGGTTTAGCTGCACAGTGGCACCACCCCCTGTTGGAAAAAGAAATGGTTGCCATGTTCATGGAGACTCTTCCATCACCCTACTTTGACAAGTCGATCGGAGGAGTATCTTCAAACTTCTCGGATATGGTTACCATAGGAGAGAGGATAGAAAGTGCAATGAAGAATGGAAAATTGCCCATAGCTCCACAGAACCTACAACCGAGAGAAAAAGCCTTTCTCTAATATCCCAAAAAGAAAGAAGGAGAAACAAATGCCATCACAAAAGCCCCTACAATACCCCTTCACCAACCTTTCAACTTCCCGCCCAAACACAACAAACTCCACCTCCCTACCAAAATTATAGAACCCAAAATTACCCGTAAAGAAAACACATCAACTTGACCCCATACCCATGTCTCACATGCACTCTCTTCAACCACCTCATTAACAATAACCTAATCACTCCCCGCCCGATGAGACCACTCCGGCCTCCTTTCCCAAGAGGTTATGACTCTAACGTTGCTGTGGATTCCACGCTGGGCAATAGGTCATTCAACCAAAAGCGCAAGGCGTTTAAATATGTAGTACAAGAGCTAATCGACTCCAAGATGTTGAACTTCAAAGAAGACGGTCCGAATGTGGCCACAAATCTCTCTAAGGGCATGCAAATCCATCTGTTAATCTTTGTTGGAGGAGAATTCTTAATCAAAAGGTGGAAGACATCGTAACACCTTTGGATATCATCTGAGCTCGGTTGTGTCATTTCGAGTCATCATGCAAGGATGCACCAACAAAAATGTGTGCACCGACCTCACCACCTGCTGGATCTTGTGAATCATTCAAACAAGTCCTTCAAGACCTACTAGACCGAACATAGTGCGGATGGGTTAGAAGAAGGAGAAGGTGTGTATACTCTCGATCAAGCAATATCCCAAGCGACTACCAGAGGTCCGCTACAAAATCGACACAAAATCAAGCATTGGCTATGCAAGGCCCATCACTATTCAAGTGCGGCTCCTTTTCCTTTCAAAAGTACCAAGGCGGTCCTCGAATTACGACGTTCAAGTTCAAGTAAAAGGGCTCCCAAGCAACCCCGATGTCACTAATATCTCGGGGACTAGCGGTATGACCCGAAGTGGGCGATCTATACTCTCCTCAAGAGCTCGGTAGGGAAAAGTCAAGGGAAGAAGAAGAAAAGAGTCCGCAAAGGCAAAAGCAAAGAGCCCGGGTTTCATCAAGGAAGCACAAGCAAGAAGGTGTTGTCCGAGCAAGAAGCCGTGAATTCTTAAAACTAATGAGGCAGAGCGAGTACCAAGTGGTGGACCAACCGAACCACACTCTCGCCAAGATATCTTTGCTATCCTCGCTACTCAATTCGAAGCTCACCGTCTTTGCGCTAATGAAAGTACTCAACGAGGCACACGTCGCTCAAGACATCACCGTTTGCCAGCTAGACGGGATAGTAGGGAATATCGTTGCAAGCAACTACCTCACTTTTACAGACGACGAGATCCCAGTAGAAGGAAGAGGGCACAACAAGGCCTTACATATTTTACGTGAAATGTGGGAGTATGCTCGCGCCGAGTGCTTATCGACAATGGTTCTTCCTGAATGTCCGCCTAAGTCCACTATGGAAAGGCTAGATGTGGACGGTTCCTATATGAAGCCTAGCTCTACACTAGTTAGGGCCTTTGATGGGTCAAAGAGAGAAGTCATTGGAGAGATGGAGTTGCCTGTACAGGTAGGTCCAGAACTCTTCATAGTGGTCTTCCAAGTCATGGACATCCTCCCCTCCTATAGTTGTCTCCTGGGGAGGCCATGGATCCATTCTCTTTGGTTTGTTCCATCATCTTTACATCAGAAGCTCAAGTTTGTCGTGAATGGCAAATTGGTAGTGGTTTTTGGGGAAGAGGAGCTGCTGGTCAACAAGTCATCCTCCGCCCGCTACATCGAGGCAGCTGAAGAATCATTTGAAACCGCTTTCCAAGCCCTGGAGATTGCCAACACCACCTTTGTTGGAGAAGGAACCCCGATGCCTAAACCAAGATTGTCCAAGGCCGCCATGATGGTTGCCAAGGTCATGCTGACCAATGGGTTCAAGGTTGGAAGCGGCCTAGGGAAGACTGAGCAAGGGATTCAGACGCTGATCCAATTGTCTGACAACAAGAACGGATATGGGATAGGATACTGGCCTGGTCGCAATGATAAGAATAGGGTCTACAAAGAAAAGAAAGAGAAGAGAATGGCAAGGCTCGAAGGCAGAGAGCCAAGGGTGAAGAAGTTGCTCATTTGTGATATCAACCAAAGCTTTCAAAGCGCGGGAATTCTAAATCCTAACCGATTGCTGCAATTGAAGATGATCCAAGTACGGAGGACGGTGTCGTCAACCTTATACGGCCTGTGCCCCGCATGAGATGAAAGGTCAAGAAGCTGGAAGATTGTCGATTTTCCTGTAGTTTTCAATTCAAAGTAATTTTTCTGTAATGCAAATCCTCGGCTCTGCCCAAGGCCTTAGGATAACTCAATAAGGGCACACATGTTTTATTCAGTATCAAGTATCAATAAAATAACGTTTTGAATTCTTCAATAATTTTCTTCGTTTCTTATTTATTCGCTTCGTTCTTTCTTCCACCTGTTTTCATTCCATCAATTTTCGCTAATGCAGATCTAAAAATTTTGTCTTTGAAAATAACAATGTCGGTAATCCATATCATAACTTTGATCATCCCATTAATCAAACCGAAGAAGATGTTGAAAATGACTGGGAAACCCCCTCGAGTTAATGAGAATGATGGAACAAGAGGACAAAGTGATTCACCCCACGAGGAATCAATTGAAACGATCAACTTGGGTACAGATGAGGACAGAAAGGAGATTAAGATCGGAACTACAATGCCAGATGCTGAGCGTGAGAAACTGGTTAAGCTCTTATTTGACTATGCCGATATTTTTGCATGGACATACAAAGACATGCCTGGACTAGACACCAACATAGTCGAACATAAAGCGCCAAGAAAGCCCGAATGCCCACCAGTGAAACAGAAACTGAGAAGGATGAAGCCGGAAATGTCATTGAAAATCAGGGATGAGGTTAAGAAGCAATTTGATGCCGGATTTCTAGCAGTGTCCAAATATCCTCAATGGGTAGCCAATATTGTCCCGAGTCCGAAGAAGGATGGGAAGGTCCGAATGTGTGTCGACTCATCGGATTTGAACAGAGCCATTTCTAAAGGCGACTTCCTTTGCCTCACATTGATGTCTTGGTAGATAGCACAACAAGCAACACTCTCTTCTTCTCCTTTATGGATGGATACTCCGGATATAATCAGATCAAGATGGCCCCTGAAGATATGGAGAAAACCACCTTCATCACTCTATGGGGGACCTTCTGTTACAAAGTTATGCCATTTACGTTGAAGAACGCTGGTGCCACATACCAGAGAGCAATGGTAGCACTATTCCACGATATGATGCATAAAGAAATAGAAGTCTATGTGGATGATATGATCGCAAAATCCAAAATCGATGAAGAGCATATTGTTAATCTGCACAAACTCTTTGAACGCCTAAGGAGGTTCAAGCTCGGACTAAATCGACCAAATGCACTTTCGGAGTAAGATCAGGGAAGTTGTTAGGATTCATAGTCAGTCAAAGAGGAATAGAGGTGGATCCGGCCAAAGTACGAGCAATTCTTGAAATGCCGACACCTAAAACTGAGAAGGAGGTTCGTGGTTTCCTCGGAAGATTGAATTACATTTCGAGTTCATATCGGCTAACATTCACTGTGAGCCAATCTTCAAGCTATTGTGCAAGAATCAAGAGGCAAAGTGGAATGACAAGCTGTCAAGAAGCCTTTGAGAAAATCAAGAGGTATCTCCGAACCCGCCAATCTTAATGCCACTGTGCGAGTGCGACCTCTCATCATGTATTTAACAGTTCTAGACAATTCGATGGGTTGTGTGCTGGGGCAACAGGATGAGTCCGGGAAGAAGGAATATGCTATCTACTATCTAAGCAAAAAGTTCACAGAGTGCGAGACCGGATACTCATTCTTTGGAGAAAACGTGTTGTGCTTTGCTTTAGCCCTGGCCGCACGTCGACTAAGGCGAGACATGCTAAGCCACACGACTTGGTTGGTGTCCAAAATGGACCCAATCAAGTACATCTTCGAAAAGCCTGCACTCACAGGGAGAATTGCTAGCTGGCAAATGCTACTGTCCGAATACGACCTTTTGTATGTCACTCAAAAAGCGATCAAGGGTAGTACATTGGCCGAATACTTGGCACATCAGCCTATTGAAGACTACCAATCAATGCAGTGTGATTTCCCAGATGAGGATATAATGGCCCTGTTGGAAGAAGGAAAGTCTCCAGACGATGAAAGGTGGACCATGTCATTTGATGGTGCTTCAAATATGTGGGGGCACGGGGTAGGTGCTGTATTAATTTCCCCAGACAATCGCTTCATACCATTCACAGCTAGACTGAGTTTCTATTGCACCAACAATATCGCTGAATACGAAGCATGTACTTTAGGCATTCAGGCGGCCCTCGAGTGGAAAGTTAAAAGACTCGATATATACGGAGACTCGGCTTTGGTCATTCATCAGCTAAGGGGCGATTGGGAAACAAGAGATTCCAAACTAATCCCCTATCGCGATCACATTCTAGAAATGGCCGAGAAATTTGAGGAAATCTCCTTTCACTATTTCCCTCGGGAGGAAAATCAATTGGCTGATGCCTTAGCAACTCTGTCATCGATGTTCAATATCATGGATAACAAAAGTCTCACATTCCTGAAGATACAAAATCGTGAGCTACCAGCACATCATTGCCACGCAATCGAAGAAGAACCCGACAGTAAGCCTTGGTATTATGACATCAAACAATATATCACAAACAGAGAATATCCTCCTGGTGCCTCGGAAAATGATAAAAGAACACTAAGAAGGTTATCAATGGGTTTCTTTTTGAATGGTGAAGTGCTCTACAAAAGGAATCATGACATGGTCCTCCTCAGATGTGTAGCAAAAGAAGAAGCAGAAAGAATTATGAAAGATGTCCTTGAGGGATCCTTCGGAACTCATTCTAACGGGCATACTATGGCAAGAAAGATCTTGAGGGTGGCTACATTGGTCGACAATGGAAACAGATTTTTGATTATGTGAGGAGATGCCACAAATGCCAAGTCGCCGAAGACAACATCCATGTACCAACAAAGCATCTTTGAATGTTCGTCGGCTCCCGGCCGTTCTCAATGTGGGGAATGGATGTCATCGGCCCCATTGAGCCTAAAGCATCAAGCGGGCACCGCTTCATCTTTGGTTGCTATCGATTATTTCACCAAATGGGTTGAAGCCGCTTCTTATACAAGTGTGACAAGGTCTGTGGTTGTCAAGTTCATAAAAAGAGATCTGATCTGTCGTTACGGTCTCCCAAATAGAATCATCACAGATAATGGGACCAACTTGAACAACAAAATGATGAAAGAGTTGTGCGACGATTTCAAGATACAACACCATAACTCCTCCCGTCTGGTAGAAGATGAGCAGGGCAATCGAAAGCGGCAAATAAAAATATCAAGAAGATTGTGCAGAAGATGGTAGTGACTTTCAAAGACTGGCATGAAATGCTCCCTTTTGCTTTACATGGGTACCGAACCTCAGTCCGCACTTCGACAGGGGCAACACCGTTCTCACTGGTGTATGGAATGGAAGCAGTACTACCCATCGAAGTTGAAATACCCTCACTACGGGTACTGATGGAGACAAAGTTAGAAGAGGCAGAATGGGTTCAGGCTCGCCTAGATCAGTTGAATCTCATCGATGAGAAGAGGCTAGTCGCATTGTGTCATGGGCAGTTGTATCAACAAAGGATGAAGAGAGCCTACGATAAAAAGGTTCGTCCTAGACAATTTCAAGAGGGGGACCTGGTGCTCAAGAAGATCTTGCCTATCCAAAAAGATTCACGTGGGAAATGGACCCCTAACTACGAAGGGCCTTACGTGGTAAAGAAGTCATTCTCTGGAGGATCCTTAATCCTCACCAACATGGATGGTGAAGACCTCCATCTCCCAGTCAATTCTGATGCAGTCAAGAAGTACTATGCCTAAAGAAATTATACAGAAAAAAGAGAAAAAATGAGCCAAGCAAGAATAAGCTTGCTAGGTCGAAAACCCGAAAGGGCGGCCTAGGCAAAAGTTAGGGCGACCCGGTGGATTGAAAACCCAAAAGGGCAATCCAGGCAAAAATTAGGGTCAAGAAGTTGGACCAAAATGCTGAGGCAGACCACATTTCTGAAAGTCGAATGATGATTGGTCAAAGGCGTGAATATGGGTATCCGACAATGTTATCTCGAAAGACATTAGCTACCAACAAATCTGCTTAGTATTCCTGTCTTTCTGTTTCTTTCAATTCGGTTACTGATGTAATCTTTCAGTCAGTGTGCCTTCTGCATACTTGGCTTCCAATATTAATATCAAACACTTTCCATTCTCTTTCATTCTCCCTCATTTTGAAATGATGTTTTTTTTGGTAAATGATACTGAATTGCGAAACATGTGCCATAATCATAAGCATTACGATCATTACGAAATTCTTGAAAATCACAGAAAATGTATGATCTCTCATAAAAGCAGTCACAAAAATGAACAAATGCACCCACAGTCACTTCAAATGAATCACAACACGCCCCAGCATGTCAATCTCGCGATACAAATATAACAGATGATTTCATATCTCACGCCAGGAATCCCGCGAGTTGATAGAACCAGTCAAAGAAAAGGGGACTGCCCAAAAAAAAAAAAAAAAAAAAAAAAACATCATTCCACATCTCATGCATCATCCCACCAAATACCATTCATCAAACACCTTACAATACACTCATGTGCCATGCACCGCATCATTAAAGGTTTCACTCAAGCACACACCCTCACTAGGGGCATCCAAACATAATGCCACACTATATAACAGATCACCGAGATCCCTCAGACCCCGAGTGGTCCTTCAGAGCACTACGCTCCTTCAGTGCCCTAAGGGGCCCAGTCGCAACGCGTCGAGTCGAGCCCGACGGACCTTCTCAGACCCCGGTGGTCCTTCCGACTAGTCGTGTCAGGCCTAAGGCACGGTGTACCGTCCTTCACGGTCAACATATCGGTTCCGGATCTGATCTTGACCCATCATGGCCGCTCGAGTATAAAGGCCCCCTCAGACCGTTTAATTAGTATCGTAGCTAATTGCGCTCCTTCAGACCACGACGGTCCTTCAATCAAGGCCTAGGCAGCCTTCCAGACCTTAAGTGGTCCTTCGAGCCTTATCGCTCCTCCGAACTTAAGTGGTCCTTCGAGCCTTAGCGCCTCCTTCAGTCCTTGATGACCCTTCATTTAACTTCACGGTTAATGCACCGAGTGTTAACCCTTCCTTGCTCTTCTCAAAACTTCACTTCCCATTTAAACGGACAAAATTAGCGTCTATCTTATCCTTATTTCTATTTCTACTACGAAAGTTCTAGAGCTCAGCACTTTCTAGTAAAATATTAATAAAGAGGGGCAGCTGTTATACCCCAATTTTGTCCGTATTCTTTTTCTTGTTCTAGTCGTTTATTTCTAGTAAGGGCGTGTTTCGGTGTCGCATGTTCACGAGAGTTATCAGTGTAGGGTCCCGATTACCAACCCAAGCCAACTCCAGTCACTATGTTCAACTAACTCAAAATACCGTTATTTAAATTAGGCGCGCGCGCGAAGGATCGATCTTTTTGTGCGTGCTTGATTTAATATCCGTATTCAAGTTTAGTCGACGTGAACCGGTCTACCAAAATCCATTTTTCTCAAAGTTGGCTTAAATTCAAACCTAAGAATGCGACTCCGAGTTATTTTTTTTAACACGCCCATTTTCTTATAGTGTTGGTCTAGTCTTGCACACGATCGTCAAGTCGGTTCGTTTTGTCTTTATATTTGGCTTTTTTTTTCCTATTATTATTTTTTTTTACCTTGTTCACTTAATTTATTTAAGCACTTAATAAGTCTAAAAATGTCAAAAAATCCAATTTAATTTAATTTACAATTTAAAAATACCATAATGATCCAAAAATGTCAAAAATAGTATTTAGTTTAATTTAGAAATTAAAAGCACTTAATAGTCCAAAGAGTCCAAAAATACAAAAAATCATAATACTAAAAATACAAAAAATGGGAATCAGAAAATAATAGGGAAAAATGCAAAAAACGCAGAGGTGCAATTAGAAATTTTCATTTGCTCTCCATCTCATTTGAGTTGAGGCATGAGATCTGAAAAAAAAAAACAAGGAAGGTCAAAATTAGTCAAAGCCCAAGGAAAAGCAGAATTAAATGTTAAAACCTAATTTTCTAGTATAAAAACAGATTAGGCACGAGTCAAAGGACACAAATTTCGAGTAAGAAAAACCCCTTTGGAAAAAGATTAGGGGTTTTTTACACTGAAACCCTAATCATCTAAAAGCATTGTGTAGATCTCGAGCGACCAAAAAGAGGGAGGAAGGATTGAGAACACAGTAGAAGGGAAGCGAGCGAGAGAGAGATCGTTTATTTTTTGAGTAATCAAAAGCAGGTTGGTATTTCTTTTTTCCTTAGATCTCAGTAAATAGGGGTTTATATCTTTGTTTAGATTTCAAATTCGCATGTATGTACTAGTAAAAACTAACATATGCTCTGTAATCAAAAGCGATTAGTGTAATTTCAAAACTTCATGAATAAGTTCTCGTCTTTGTGCTTCAAAAATAAAAACGTGTATACTGTGATTACAAATCCATCAAACAGTTGTGCTTAAAAAAATCGAATTTGTCTCATTTGTAGTTTGACTTGAAATAGCCCTTTAGGTAAAATAAAGTATACTCAGAGACTAAAAGCTACAAAAAGCAGAATAAATAGAGGAATAAAATGGGTAGGAGAGAAGTCGGACCGGTGAAAGCGTAAAAAACTAGAATAGACATCGACCTTAAGCTCGTAGGAGCTCGGTCATCGTCTCCGCGAACTCACGCCCAACCGATCCAAAACCACCATTCCCCGACGCGAAGCTTCCTCAAACGAATCACCACCCCGAACGAAGCTTGCCATTTCGTTCTCCCAAAATGCAGACCCATGAACATGAAATAACATATTAGAAGTCGCAGAGTTGTGAATAAAAAGAAAGAAACAGAAAAAAAAAATTAAAGAAAAGCAGCAAGAAAGAAGAAAACAGAGAGGAGAAATGGAGCTCACCGCGCCGTCACCATCGCTACCTCCACCGCCATCGAAACCACCCTTTTTCCTCCTCACCTTCTCGCTCCTCACGCCTCTCACTCTCTCGCAGAAACCGGCGTGACTCACGCCTCGCTGCGCGTGAGTAAGGCGGATTTTCCGCGAGAGATTCTCTCTCTCTCTCTAAGCTGCGCCATGGTTTGAAAATAAGGAAAAGGAGTGAATGAAATTAGGGTTCTCGAGGTTTTAGGGTTAGGATATATATGGGCCTTTTGTTTTTTTTTTTTTTTTAATTGTTCGATTAATCTTCACACCCCTGTATTCACGAATGCAACCTCATTTCACCTAAGCCTGGGCCGCATACCGGGCTCTCTCAGATCTGAACCTGGGCTTGCATTTTTGCACCCCTTATTATTTATACATACCCCTGCGACTAATAAAACCCTAATTTACTATGTTCACCCCCCTGTTTGTTTTTTAATTCTTTTCCAATAATAATATAAATAATTTTTCTCGCAAAATAAAATAAACGGCTAAGTCGGTTGTACAACCGGGTTAGTCATTATTTTAGGGCCAATGAGCTGTACAATTCAGTAACCCTGCAAACCTAACAAATACACTTTTCTAAAAAATAAATGGCTAAGTCGGTTGTACAACCGGGTTAGTCATTATTTTAGGGCCAATGAGTTTATGCTGTACAGTTCAGTAACCCTACAAATTTAATAAATGCAAGTAAACCATTTTCCAAAAAAATAGGGGATTAAGTCGGCTGTACAGTCGGGTTAGTCAGCGTTCTAGAACTAATGGGTCAGACATGCAGATTCAGAATTCTAGAATACCTATTCTAAAACGAACCCACTTCATACCAAACCACTTTCTTTCAAGAACCCTAAAATTATTTTCAAAAGTAGGGGGCTAAGTCGGTTGTACAATCCAAGTTAGCTTGACGTCCTAGAATCGATGAGTCATGCAGTTCAAGGAATCCTAGGATCCCTACATTAAAAACACCAACCCACAAATATTTTCGGGAAGAACTACGTAGCTTTGATTCCTCCATTGCATCCGGAGAGTGCGTAGGAGCAAGACTCAAACCTTGTCAAGCACTAAAAACAAAAACCTAAATAAGTCATTTTCTTTACAAATAAAAGGGTAACTATTAAATAAATCCTAAATTAATTAGACAATAGGATGTCGTGGGGTGCTAATACCTTCCCCACTAATAACGACTCCCGAACCCTAACAACGCCTTATCTTAAAACTTAAAGGGGTTTTCCGAATTTGCCCTTAAACTAAAATTTGGTGGCGGCTTCCTAAAAGAACCTTCGAAGAATCCTTTCCCGGATTTTTCGGTCGCTACAGCTGGCGACTCCACTGGGGACGTATTTATTTTTAGAGAGTCAAAACCTAGTTTAATTGATTTAGGATTAAATTCAATTTTACCCTTTTATCTATTCATTTATTTATTTTTATTGCAATAATTATGTTATTTGTTTGTGTAAACCCTAGGGTAGACGCAGCGATATTTTGTATGTATGTTTGTTTTGTTTTGCAGCTTTGGGTTTATTTCGCTCCTACACACACTGCACTTCTACACTTCACACACGTGAGAAAAGTCCTCTACCCGGACTCGAGCACAAACCTAAGTTAGAACGAGATTGCGTAGTGATGGCCTGCGGGACGTACGTCTCGTCGGGTGGTCACGAAAATCTCACCTAGAGTTTGATTCCTTTTGAGGATGCTATCCCTTCTAATAGCTTGCCTATTGTAAAGTCGATGTTCTTGGTGGGGTCCTTGGCTCTAGGAACCATGTGTAGGATCCTTTAGAACCATCCTTGTGAGGTTCACTATAAAGAAAGCCTTAGACCCATTTCCATAAGGTACCTTCCTAGGTTCACAAAGGAGCTTAACACCCTTGCATTCAAAACAAACATTAGTGCATGTCGTCTTTTTACAAACAAGAAAAAAAAACAAAAAAATCAAAAAACCAAGAAAAATCATAATTGTTATTTTTCCACAAAAATAAACCACATGCATCTTTTTCTTTGCATCATACGAAAATAAATATATCATTGCATGCATTTTTTTTACATCATATGAAAAATATATGTCACATACGTACAAAAAATATACACTACATTGCATGCATTTTTTTCTTTCTTTTGCAAAAATTGTATATCCCATTACATGCATTGTTTTAATTACGTGTGGAATTGTAAGCCTTTTGACAAAAAGAAATGGATCAAAGCATCAAGAAAAGCGTGAAATTGAAAATCAGACAACCAGACCTAAAAAGCTTGCTTGACCTAAGCGACAAGATGCCATCGGGACGACGTGATTCCTTCTCCAACAAATATGGGAATATTCGAGTCTCCTAAAAATCAATGTGCAAGTAGAGGCCCCATCTTGCTCTAGCCCGGTTCTATGATCTACAACCGGTGCTTCACTTTCCAAGACTATCGGTTGGCTCCGACCTTGGAAGAGTTCGACAGTTCTGCAATTCTCACCGAGAACGATAAGCCCTACCGATATGCTGAAAACAACTCTTGGGTTAAAGGTTTGGCTGGTATCCTCAAAATCAATGCATCAAGTTTAGCTAAAGAAGTGGTGGTAAAAGAGAAAATGGAAGGTCTGCCTAGAGAATACTTGGAAGAAGTGGCTTCGGTTTTAGCTGGTAAAAATGATTGGGTTGCCTTCGGTGATGTCCTAGCACTCCTTATCTATGGGACAGTTTTGTTCCCTTATGTTCCTGACTTTGTTGACCACACTGCCATTGACGTCTTTCTAGCATTCAAAACTCGAGGACAGAATCCTACTTCAGTTATCCTTGCTGACATATATTACGCTCTCCATGATCGCCACGACAAGAAAGCAGGTGTGCTCATATGTTGCTTACATGTACTGTATCGTTGGTTTGTCTCCCACATCTTCAAGAGTAACTATCACATTGAAGCTAAAAGTAAATCTGACTGGAAGCAATACATCACCTGTTGAGATAAAATCCTTTTTGATATATGGTTTTAATGATAACAAACCTTATGAACTAAAGCTTAAGTATTCTGAATGGTGTTCTACTAATGGGTGTCTTGAGTTTGTTGAAAAGAACAGGTTTCTTTCAAGTGGACATGCTAGAAGCAAATTAGATCAATCCATTGCATGCCATTCTCAACATATTGAAGAATCAGAGTAGCACCAACAAAGTTACAAGAATAGTAATGCAAGCTTCATGAAGACATATTATCTTTA
The DNA here is from genome assembly GCA_020916435.1 of Oxytropis ochrocephala. Taxonomy (NCBI): domain Eukaryota; kingdom Viridiplantae; phylum Streptophyta; class Magnoliopsida; order Fabales; family Fabaceae; genus Oxytropis; species Oxytropis ochrocephala. Next base: position 50,016,944 of record CM037092.1, on the reverse strand, counting down.
CTATTACAATGTGTGGGACTAGGAAATTCACAAAGAGAAAAGAGAAGACATTAGGAAATCAAAGTAAATACAAATCATCTAAAGTGAATTCCTATCAAGAGAGTCCTAATAACCTAATGACTAGATGGATCAAAGGTTTCTACAAGTCTCTACAAAGGAGATTCTCATAGTCATTAATCAAAGTTATATTCTACCAAAATGCTCTCTTACTCAAAGGTTCAAAAGCTTATCAAGAAGCATATCAAAGAGCAAGACTAAAACATGCAAAAAGTCAAGGGTAGAAATAAACATAAGAAGGTTCACATATGAGAAGGTTCAATAGTTAAAGAAGGTTAAAATAGTTGGAGAAGGTTCAAAGATAAGAAGGTTCAAATAAGCAACCTACTCTAGGAAACTTCAACAACTAAAGAACAATCACTCTCATTGATGAACTGAAGAAGAGGTACTCAATGATTTTTCCTAAAAGCATCAAAGTTTATTGGGTTGAGGAATAATCATTTGAGAAAGTTTGACTAAGTCAACGAAGGTTTGACAAAGTCAAGAGAAGGTATTGAAAAAGAGAAGGTAATAAATGATTCTTCCTAGGAGCATCAAAGTTCATTTATTTGAGGAATAATCATTTGAGAAGGTTTAACCAAGCCAAGACTTAGCAAACTAAGGCTCTACCATGGTCTACAATATTGGTATATTATAAAGGTAGAAAAGCCTTGAGAAGGTTAACTCATGAGAAGCTTACAAAATAAAGTCAACGTAAGGTTTGACCTTTCTCTGAAGGTTGATTGAAAGTCAAGCGAGAAGGTTGACTAAAAGTCAACACAAGGTTGACCAATAGTCAACGAAAGTTTGATTGAAGTCAACGAGAAGGTTGACCTATTCCATAAAAGAAGTACGAAGGTTGATTGAAGAAGCTTAAAAGAAAAAGTAACTTTCTACAGAAGGTTGACTAAAAGTCAAACAGAAGGTTGACCGAAAGTCAACAGAAGGTTGACCAAAAGTCAACAGAAAGTTTGACTGAAGTCAAAAGAAGTTTGACTAACAAAACACCTTGGAAGTATAAGTTCAATGTTAAGAAGGTTAAAGTGAAGGAAGAAACAATGTTCAGAAGGTTGCTGGAAACCATATCAAAATTATCCCAAACACATTAACTCTTCTTGAATGATCTTAAAGTGAATTAAATGAAGATTCCAAGTCATAAAATGTCTTTGAAAGTTTTGAATATAAAAGGAGGTAATGAATGATTATTCATATGGCACATTTGAGGTGTTTTAAGCTTCAGAAGGTTGATTCAAATTAATTCCAAGCTGTCCAAAAGTTACAAATGAAGCATAGCTGTTGAGTAGACTACTAGGAAGTCTTTGTGAACCGTGAGTAAAAGAAGAAAAGGAAGTATGGTGCGGACATAAAGTGTGTCAACACAAGACAAAGCACAAAGGTTGCTTTGAAGGTTGATAAGCTACAACTAAAGCACAAAGTCATCATATCCTATCTACAAACCTACAAAAACTTTCCAACGGCTCTCTTCAACTCAAATTCAATTTTGTATGACTATATTCAGTACCAATGGCTATTTAAATGCTGGAATTTGAAGATTCAAGGCATGAGTTTGGGTTGGAACCTCTCATCATTCAAGCTTCTCAAAGAAACATCCAACCTTCTCATCCACACTCCAAGCTTCTAATGTAAATTTGCAGGATTCTTTTAGTGAGTGTGTGTTAGCTTGATGAGCATCATTGTATACACTTTGTGTAATTTATTCTCAAGCTCTTAAACATCCCAAAACCCCAAAACCCTTATTGTAAGGAATATTGTGCTTGTTTCTCAACAGACTACCTAGTTGAAGGTGAGTGGTGTTGGTGATTCTAAGTTGTAATTCTCTCAACAAACTACCTAGTAAGAGGTGAGTGTTGTTGGTGATTCGGTTTGAAGGTTTCTCAACAAACTACCTAGTGAAAGGTGAGGGTTGTTGGTGATTCAGTTCAAAAGTCTCTCAACAAACTACCTAGTGAAAGGTGAGTGTTGTTGGTGAGTCTAAGTTGTAGGTATCTCAACAAACTACCTAGTAAGAGGTGAGTGTTGTTGGTGATTCGGTTTGAAGGTTTCTCAACAAACTACCTAGTGAAAGGTGAGGGTTGTTGGTGATTGATTCAAGAGTTTCTCAACAAGCTACCTAGTGAAAAGTGAGGGTTGTTGGTGATTCTACTGTGAAAGTTAGAACTTGTCTTTTGTGTGTGATCAAAAGAGAGTGGAGGTGAAAGTCTTTAGCAAGTGAAGCTAAAGCAAGTGTAAAATCTATTTGGAAAATAGTGGAAACTCTCACGAGGACGTGGGAGAGGAGTAGCCGAGGTTTGGGTGAACCTCTATAACTCTCTTGTGTTATTTACTAGCTTTCCTTACTATCTTCTAACATGCTATAACATATTCACCTTTGTCCAAACTATGAGAAGGTTGATTTATTCAACCTTTCAAAATGGTTTTTAACTAAGAACTTATAATCTATGATTTAATCTCAAAGTTAAAACCAACATATCTCTTACAAGATATTATTCATGACTATCCCTCATCATTAAGAAGTTAGTATCTTATATTGATTATCTATTGTTACTAACCTACTCATGAATTTTATGCATAAAACATATCTTTGGTTTAAAAACATTTATAGAAGCTTCAATCGAAATGATTTCATTCTCACAAGCTTCTCTACATTTAAAGAGTTTATCCTTCACATATATATGTCTTGGTAATATGTTCCTCAAGTTATCAAACACTGAATTACCATGCTCAACAAAAGGATAAAATTCATTTGATGAACAAAATGTTTCTATGCATAAATACAACACAAGACTCATTATGAATTGAACTTACTTAACTAGAGAAGGTTCAATACATGGAACCTACTCAAGAAGAGTATGTCTTGTGAAATTGTTTTAAGCTAACTATCTCATCTCCAAGTATCAACTTGAGAGGACATTTTCTAAGTTGCAGGATATAAATTTTCAAAGGGTCACAATTCAACCCCCCCTTCTTGTGACTCTATATGCCACTTCAATTGGTATCGAGCACAGTGCTCTTAGGGTTGAACACACTTAACAGTGTGAAGAGATAAAGATTCGGAAGAAGTGATGACCAACATTGGAGATAAAGAACATGTCTCGAAGGTTGAATTACAAAGAGATTTGTGATATGACAACAATATTGATGATGAAGAAGTTGACAAAGTGGGATAGATGGAAAATGAATATGCCATGATCAACAAGTAAGCCTGTTTTAATCTTTCTTTGAATATTCTATAAGCCATTAGAATGGGAAGCTATTAGAGATGAGTTCTCTCTAAATAGAAAAACATAGGAAAGATAAAAGGGTCTTTTGAAAAGTCATCATAAATCCTTTTTACTCTCAAAGCAAAAACAAAAAATTGCCACAAGGTACTATTTTATAAGCTACTTTTCAAAATCTCACAATACCCATCTTTGACAATTTAAAAGAGAAATGTGAAAGTCAAAATGATATGTTGTCTTGCTTGTTCTAACATACAAAGGGATGAACCACATGCTTTACATATTGATAAAGTACTAGTATGTATTTGTTGCATGCTAGTCAAAAAGTAAATGTGAGAAAACTTATAGTGATAACAGCCCACTTGTATAAATTCTTCCAACTTATATTGTGTTGCTTTCTTGATCCTTACATAGTGTACTAAAAGGAATGGGGAATTTAAATCCTTGTTCTTTTTAAGTGTTTCTAAAAGCAACCTATTATGATAAAAAGTGGTTGAGAGTTGTGTTTTTGCAAGAATCTAAAATCTTGCATTATATTGGAAAACATAAGAAAAATGTTTGAGAATGAAAACCAGTGGAGTTTTTGAAATTTGTGAAGCTTAACATATTGTGCTTTCAAGAAAATCTTTTCTCTTTGGCCTCCAAAATTTCTGTCATTCATTCACAACTCGAGCATAAGTTCTTCAAGACAAGCAAACAAGAACATATTGAAAAGAGACCACACAAAGCATCATACAAATGATACAGCCAATGTACAAGAGAGATGTCAAGGAAACCTTCATGTGGTGAATGAAGTTCTGTTTACAAAGTGAAAAAATTCATGAAGGAGCCACATGGGTGAGTCATGTGACAAAGTTAGAACCAATGAACTCAAAATCTTGGAAAGCTCACACTCTACTAAGAATGATCATTACAATGCTTGCCAAGATCCATGAGGTTGCAAAAATGTGGTGAGTTTCATGACAACATGATAAGTTAGTGAGGTAAGAGCATTAAAATTTTACATGAAATTTTAATTGTCTATTATCTTACTCATTGGCTAGATTTTACATGTTTTATTCATATGCCAAGAAAACATCATGAATGTCTAAGGGCTAGAAATATGTGATTTATGCAACAAAGGTTATATGCCCCAAACTAGCTCAAGCGGAAAAATATCATTCATGTATATCATCCTTCTTTTTGAAACTTGGTAAAAACTTCTTGGCTAAAACCACGTTTATCTCTTGTTACAAAGCAAATGGTCTTGTGCTTATTTCTTACATGATCAAAATGATTTTCATATGAACTAAAGTTCATGATGCATAAATATCTCTGTACATCTTTTAAAAATCCTAATTGGATATTGATATGCATGTGTTCTTGAAAAATGGTTCATTCATAAGTAAGAAATATTATCTTTACACTTATGCATAATGTTATCTGAAAAATTGTGCTTTCTAAGATACTAACTCATTCTTTTAAAAAAAAGGAAATTGAATTTTGGGAAAACAAGAAATTGAGTTGAGTATTAACTTGGAAGTTTTTGTCAAAAGATCTTTATGTGTAAAAATGTCCAAACTGGTTATAATGATAAATGCTTAGACAAAAGGAGAAATTGCACACATACTTCCCTACAGTATGTTTCACAATCATTTGTCAATGATGTATGTTCAAACTGAAATATCTTGGTTGAGACCTTATTATGTTACCATGTGAGCAAAAATGGCTAGAGGAGGTATACTAACACATAAGGACCCAAAAAGAATGGGTACCAAAATCATTTTTGTGTTGTGATGTAGGAATCCTCATTGAATGATAAAAAGAGAAGAAAATGCCTCTTGGAAGTTGATAATAAAGAGATAAAGACAAACTCATACAACTCAAAAGATGCTCAGAAGAATAAATTGAAACTTCATGGTAGTACACACATTGTGAAATGATGAAGGATGAATCTGAGCAAAATATGTTGGAAGGATTGAAATCCTTCCATGGGCTTCAAGATAAAAGGATCCAAGAAGCAGAGAAAATTCATAAAGAAACTTGGAACCATCTCAAAGGAGAGGGATCATAGTGTGCCAAAACCAGATTTCATCATCCCCTTAACATTCTCGCAGATATTGATAAGCACGTAGAATTGAAGAAGCTTCTGCAGATTTGAAGAAGCTTGATCCAAGCCTCTCAAAATGAAAAGTTTGCTCTAAAAGAGATTTCAGCAAAGAAACTCAAAGTCCATCTAACATACAAGTGATTGGAAGCTGAAATAGATGAAAGATATTGAGAGATAAACACAAGCCATATCAAGCTCAATAAGAAAAATAAATCTGGAACAACCTTCTTCATCCATCAGTCGGTTTTTCACAAAGTACTATGATGATATATGAATGAGCATGAATTGATGATCTTTGCAAAGTCTTTGAGGATGATCTTATCATAAGAAGTCTTGTAAGGAAAGTCATTAAAGGAGGTATACTCAATCTCATCATAATTTTATTTTGATATATATGAATTATGTGATATGATAAGATTGATTGTTTATTCCTATAAATGCATGCTAAAGTGATTGATGCAATATATGATCTTAAAAGCTTAATTGTATGCATCTTTGTTTACTTTGAACTTGAAATGTGCATGTGTCTAGTTCTACATAAAATATGTTTGCACAGATCTCTAGTTCTAAGTTTCTTATCTTGATATAGTGATCATAGTCAAAATTGCAATTCATAATTGCATAATGCTTTAAGCTTTATGAACACATGTTAAAAACCTATTTAAAATGAAGTGTTCTTTAAAAAGTGTTAGATAAGATGTTGCAATGTCAAGTGTCATTCTTTGCGAGAAATATAGACTCACATACTATATTAATATCTATGATGTGGTGCTAAAAGTGTTAATATCTATGAAGTGCAAATTGATCCCCATCATGTTTAAAATAACAAATGTTCTAATAACTCTTATGAATAATTCAATGATTGAAAGAATCTTGTTCCACAACCTTTGATTCTAAACATTCCATATTGCTATAACTTTCATGAACCTTTTTGGATATATGGTTTGTTGTCTTAAATAGCTTCATTGAGTTGTAGGCACTGTTAAAAGCGTTTCAATAGTCAATATGAATTGAATCTTTCAAAGTGTTAGACCATTTGATGCATTGTTGAGTCCCATGTAAATCATGTCTTACAAAGATGCACCTATTGTTTATCATGAAATTTCTTTTGGTGTATAAAATGGGTGAAAAAGTTTTGAGATCATCGAGTATAAAATTAACATTTTTCAAAGCAAGTTTTCAAATGTGCACTAATCATATTATTGTCAAATTCGATATGTGCTTTCTAAAAACATGTTCTTATGAAAATCTTTTAAAGTAAGGAGTTATTTTCTCAAAGCTGAAATGTGATTAACTTAATATCTTGAGAAGGAAAAATGACAAAGCCTCATGTTGATCATTTAATCTAAGTCATATTATATCCTTTATCAAATCTGAATTTGGTGCATATTTAATGTTATATCTGGTTTCCAAAAGCCTCATGTGCACTTATAAATCTAACGACAAAATATTGAGAGAATCAAAGCTTAACTTGCATATCTTGAGAAACCTATACTTTATTTGATGCCTAACTCTAGGAATATGATCTTGGTTTTACAAAAATTTGAGATTCTCGATATTATGTTTACAAAATATCCTTCTTCAACATGTTCTATATTGATGTTCAATCATTGGACTTAAGATTGGAAGGTTTCCAAAAATTGATTCTCATTTTTGTTTCTCCATGCAAAATTGATTGCTTTCTTGAAAATGTTTAATATTAAATGAGCACTAAGTGCTAAATCTGATTTATGAAAAATGAAACTTCTCACAAATGCTTTTGAATATTTATTTGACACATTCTAAACAAGAAAGATCTGTTTTAAAATAATTATATGGTAATCTTGTTTCACTTTCATAGTCTCCACTCAAAAATAGATATATGAGATCCATATAGCATATGAATGCATGTTTTTGCAAAATGAGTCTTGATTGCTGCATAATCTTGTTGTGATATATGTTTTAATAGTGTCTTTTAAAACAATGAAAACTAGTGAAAATAGATTCTATGATATATCACAAACTCTGACTACTTTGAGAAAGCTTAAGAATGTGCATTATGTTCACTTGTGTGATCACAAATTTTGAAAGAGTGTATAGCTTTAATTTTAGCTATCACCATCATGCATTATGCTTTAAATGACTTTGTAGAACTAAGAATGGTAAATTGGTTATCCCCATTGTTCATATCCAAGGGATTATTGCCATACATGGGTTGAGGAAAAATAAACTAAAAATGTCCTATATATTGTTTTCTTAAAGCAAGAGGGTGGTAAAGAATGTTATATTCATTGAACCCTATACAAAATGCATTATAAGAGGTTGTCCTCTTATATATAAAAGGCTTTTCTCCAAAGCCTAATAATGAGAGTAATAAGAAGGAAGAGATGCTTCTAAAGAAAGGAGAATAATGGTCCTTGAAAACCCAAAAGGAGAGTTTTTGAACTAAAGAAAGTATATGTTCCTCAATGTCTAAACATGCTAAGTTCAAATCTCTTTATCTATTCCTTATGAATCAAAAGAATGTGATGAATTACATGATACTGATTATATTGCTTCTAATTACTATGATTTCTTATGTCTACATTGCAATATTAACTAAGATCTTTTCTCACATTGAATATGCTTACCATGTTAAATGCAAACTACTTGAGTTTGATATGTTGATCCACCTCCCCTCTAATTCTTTTTGATAGATGTCAAAAAGGGGAGAGTAAAAAGATAGATATAATAATATAGAATGTTGCTAATTAACCTGAAGCATAAGTTTAGGGAGTTTAAACTCCATGCATAAGTTAGGGGAGCTTAATTTGATAGTAACTCAACATTCTTGCATGTATTATTATATCCATCCGAAAAACTTAAGATTTGTTCTTAAAGGTTTGTCATCATCAAAAAAGGGGAGATTGTTGAGATAAAATCCTTTTTGATATATGGTTTTAATGATAACAAACCTTATGAACTAAAGCTTAAGTATTCGAATGGTGTTCTACTAATGGGTGTCTTGAGTTTGTTGAAAAGAACGAGGTTTCTTTCAAGTGGACATGCTAGAAGCAAATTAGATCAATCCATTGCATGCCATTCTCAACATATTGAAGAATCAGAGTAGCACCAACAAAGTTACAAGAATAGTAATGCAAGCTTCATGAAGACATATTATCTTTACTATTACAATGTGTGGGACTAGGAAATTCACAAAGAGAAAAGAGAAGACATTAGGAAATCAAAGTAAATACAAATCATCTAAAGTGAATTCCTATCAAGAGAGTCCTAATAACCTAATGACTAGATGGATCAAAGGTTTCTACAAGTCTCTACAAAGGAGATTCTCATAGTCATTAATCAGGTTATATTCTACCAAAATGCTCTCTTACTCAAAGGTTCAAAAGCTTATCAAGAAGCATATCAAAGAGCAAGACTAAAACATGCAAAAAGTCAAGGGTAGAAATAAACATAAGAAAGAATGAGAAGGACTTGCAAGGTCAACTAGAAAGAATGAGAGCTCACTTGGAGGAGTTAGTTGCGGAGTACGAGAGCAAACTTGGGGTTGAAAGGAAGGCTAAAGGTGTAGTGCTAGGAAGGCTTGAAGAATGTCAAGCGGCCCTACAACAACAATTCGGAGAGATACCACCGAGGCAAAGAGTTTCACGAATCACTGTGAGTTCTTTGTGCAAAAGAGCGAAAATGACCTCACTCACCTTAAAATTTGAATACTTAAAGTTGGATGATCATTGCACATACCGGAAAGAGAGGTTCTCATGCTTGGCGGATTTGGGTAATGAAGCTATCGAGAGAAGTTCGAGGCGCCCGAAAGCTGCTTGAACTCGTTATGACTAGAGAAAACACTCCCACTAAAGTTGTTAAATTTGTTAAGTTCTCAGTAGGAATCTTATTGAAGTACTCAAATTAAGGCGCGTGTGCCCGATGATAAGAAAAGGAAAAGAGCTTGAATGTAGTTTATCGATTATCAAACATTATGTTTTCACATTTTATTAATGAATGAACCCTTTGATTTTTGATCTAAGTTTGCGTCTTATTTGTCGAAACAATGGCTTACAATTCCCGACGCAATACATTCCATCATACATTCACAATTCATGCATACTCATACTCACGTCATACATTTTGAAAAAAGAAAAGGCAAACCGGTTCTTCAACATCGTTATTGGACCCGCTCTCAAGCAAAAAGATGGTGAAATTCAAGACAACCAGCACTAAAGGATGAGATTGAGAAGTTGAAGGAGCAGATGACCGAAATCTTTGGGCTTGAAAGACCGGATGGCCAAAATGATGGAGCTTCGCCAAGAAGAACGAGCGAAGAAGGGGTTTCAGATGGAAACGCCGGGAACCAGGCCGCAAACGTATCCCGTCCTCCTAACCCCAACGCTCAGGGTGTGCAATGGCCTCAATGGGGTTTACCACAGGGTTACACGCCTCCAACGGCGAATCTTTGTCCATGGAGAGATACTTACGAAGTTTGTTGCACAAAGATCAAGATGAAATAGCGAGAAACAATGTGGTGATGAGGCGGAACAAGTTCAACACAAGACCTCTGGCGCGCCATGGATTTTCTCAAATCCCGAAACGACTTCAAGAATCATACTCGCCCTGTCGTGGTTCCAGTGCCTCATCCCTACCACAATGCGGGTGGCCTTTCTCATGGCTACCAAACTGAAGATCCTCAAGCAAAAGATAAGCTGCAAATACTAGAAGAACGTCTAAGAGCTGTGGAAGGATCCAATGTGGGAGTAGGGGATGCATATGACTTATGCCTTGTTCCCAATGTGATCATCCCTCATAAATTCAAAGTCTTGGGACTTGACAAATATCGAGGGCAACTTTGTCCTCGTAGTCACCGATCATGTATCGCAGAAAGATGGCTCAGTTTGCACGCAACGACAAACTTCTGATCCACTACTTCCAGGACAGCTTAGCTGGAGCAGCATCAAGTGGTATATGCAACTAGAGCGCACTCACATTCGGTGCTGGAAAGACCTAGCTGACGCTTTTTTAAAGCAGTATAAGTATAACATTGATATGGCTCCTGATCGGACGCAACTCCAGAATATGACCAAAAGAGACAATGAGTCGTTCAAGGAATATGCCCAGCGCTGGAGAGGTTTAGCTGCACAGGTGGCACCACCCCTGTTGGAAAAAGAAATGGTTGCCATGTTCATGGAGACTCTTCCATCACCCTACTTTGACAAGCTGATCGGAGGAGTATCTTCAAACTTCTCAGATATGGTTACCATAGGAGAGAGGATAGAAAGTGCAATGAAGAATGGAAAAATTGCCCATAGCTCCACAGGAACCTACAACCAGAAAAAGCCTTTCTCTGGATATCCCAAAAAGAAAGAAGGAGAAACAAATGCCATCACAAAAGCCCCCTACAATACCCCTTCACCAACCTTTCAACTTCCTGCCCAAACACAACAAACTCCACCTCCCTACCAAAATTATAGAACCCAAAATTACCCAGAAAGAAAACACATCAACTTTGACCCCATACCCATGTCTCACACAGACCTCTTCAACCACCTCATTAACAATAACCTAATCACTCCCCGACCGATGAGACCACTCCCGACCTCCTTTCCCAAGAGGTTATGACTCTACTTATTTGCTGTGGATTCCATGGCTGGGGCAATAGGTCATTCAACCGAAAGCGCAAGGCGTTTAAATATGTAGTACAAGAGCTAATCGACTCCAAGATGTTGAACTTCAAAGAAGACGGTCGAATGTGGCCACAAATCCTCTAGGGGCATGCAAATCCATCTGTTAATCTTTGTTGGAGGAGAATTCTTAATCAAAAGGTGGAAGACATCAGGACACCTTTGGATATCATCTGAGCTCGATTGTGTCATTTCGGAGTCATCATGCAAGGATGCACCAACAAAAATGTGTGCACTGACCCTCACTGCACTGGATCTTGTGAATCATTCAAACAAGTCCTTCAAGACCTACTAGACCAGAACATAGTGCAGATGGGTTCCGAAGAAGGAGAAGGTGTGTATACTCTCCAGTCAAGCAATATCCGCGACCACTAGAGGTCCGCTACAAAACTGACACAAAATCAGCATTGGCTATGCCAAGGCCCATCACTATTCAAGTGCCAGCTCCTTTTCCTTTCAAAAGTACCAAGGCGGTCCCCTGGAATTACGACGTTCAAGTTCAAGTAAAAGGGCTCCCAAGCAACCCTGATGTCACTAATATCTCAGGGACTAGCGGTATGACCCGAAGTGGGCGCATCTATACTCCTGAAGAGCTCGGTAGGGAAAAGTCAAGGGAAGAAGAAGAAAGAGTCCGCAAAGGCAAAAGCAAAGAGCCCGGGTTTACTGAAGGAAGCACAAGCAAGAAGGTGTTGTCCGAGCAAGAAGCCAGTGAATTCTTAAAACTAATGAGGCAGAGCGAGTACCAAGTGGTGGACCAACTGAACCACACTCCTGCCAAGATATCTTTGCTATCCCTGCTACTCAATTCTGAAGCTCACCGTGCTGCGCTAATGAAAGTACTCAACGAGGGCACGCGTCGCTCAAGACATCACCGTTTGCGGCCTAGACGGGATAGTAGGGAATATCGTTGCAAGCAACTACCTCACTTTTCTGCAGGCAGCGAGATCCCGAGTAGAAGGAAGAGAGGCACAACAAGGCCTTACATATTTACGTGAAATGTGGGAGTATGCTCTCGCCGCAGTGCTTATCGACAATGGTTCTTCCCCGAATGTCCCGCCTAAGTCCACTATGGAAAGGCTAGATGTGGACGGTTCCTATATGAAGCCTAGCTCTACACTAGTTAGGGCCTTTGATGGGTCAAAGAGAGAAGTCATTGGAGAGATGGAGTTGCCTGTACAGGTAGGTCCAGAACTCTTCATAGTGGTCTTCCAAGTCATGGACATCCTCCCCTCCTATAGTTGTCTCCTGGGAGGCCATGGATCCATTCTCTTTGGAGCTGTTCCATCATCTTTACATCGAAGCTCAAGTTTGTCGTGAATGGCAAATTGGTAGTGGTTTTTGGGAAGAAGAGGAGGCTGGTCAACAAGTCATCCTCCGCCCGCTACATCGAGGCGTTGAAGAATCATTCAAATCGCTTTCCAAGCCACGGAGATTGCCAACACCACCTTTGTTGGAGAAGGAACCCCGATGCCTAAACCGGGATTGTCCAAGGCCGCCATGATGGTTGCCAAGGTCATGCCGACCAATGGGTTCAAGGTTGGAAGCGGCCTAGGGAAGATCGGAGCAAGGGATTGACAACGATCCAATTGTCTGACAACAAGAACGGATATGGGATAGGATACTGGCCTGGTCGCAATGATAAGAATAGGGTCTACAAAGAAAAGAAAGAGAAGAGAATGGCAAGGCTCGAAGGCAGAGAGCCAAGGGTGAAGAAGTTGCTCATTTGTGATATCAACCAAAGCTTTGCCAAGCGGGAATTCTAAATCCTAACCAGATTGCTGCGATTGAAGATGATCCAAGCACGGAGGCGGTGTCATCAACCTTATGCGCTGTGCCCATGCAGATGAAAGGTCAAGAAGCGGAAGATTGTCGATTTTCTGTAGTTTTCAATTCAAAGTAATTTTTCTGTAATGCAAATCCTCTGGCTCTGCCCAAGGCCTTAGGATAACTCAATAAGGGCACACATGTTTTATTCAGTATCAAGTATCAATAAAATAACGTTTTGAATTCTTCAATAATTTTCTTCGTTTCTTATTTATTCGCTTCGCTCTTTCTTCCACCTGTTTTCATTCCGTCAATTTTCGCTAATGCAGATCTAAAAATTTTGTCTTTGAAAATAACAATGTCGGTAATCCATATCATAACTTTGATCATCCCATTAATCAAACCGAAGAAGATGTTGAAAATGACCGGAAACCCTCGAGTTAATGAGAATGATGGAACAAGAGGACAAAGTGATTCAGCCCCACGAGGAATCAATTGAAACAATCAACTTGGGTACAGATGAGGACAGAAAGGAGATTAAGATCGGAACTACAATGCCAGATGCTGAGCGTGAGAAACTGGTTAAGCTCTTATTTGACTATGCCGATATTTTTGCATGGACATACAAAGACATGCACGGACTAGACACCAACATAGTCGAACATAAAGCGCCAAGAAAGCTCGAATGCCCACGGTGAAACGTAAACCGAGAAGGATGGCGGAAATGTCATTGAAAATCGGGGATGAGGTTAAGAAGCAATTTGATGCGGATTTCTAGCGGTGTCCAAATATCCTCAATGGGTAGCCAATATTGTCCCGATCCAGAAGAAGGATGGGAAGGTCCGAATGTGTGTCGACTACAGGGATTTGAACAGAGCCGACCCTAAAGAGGCGACTTCCCTTTGCCTCACATTGATGTATCGTGGTAGATAGCAGCAGTAACACTCGCTCTTCTCCTTTATGGATGGATACTCGGATATAATCGGATCAAGATGGCCCTGAAGATATGGAGAAAACCACCTTCATCACTCTATGGGGACCTTACATTTACAAAGTTATGCCATTTGCGTTGAAGAACGCTGGTGCCACATACCGAGAGCAATGGTAGCACTATTCCACGATATGATGCATAAAGAAATAGAAGTCTATGTGGATGATATGATCGCAAAATCCAAAGCGATGAAGAGCATATTGTTAATCTGCACAAACTCTTTGAACGCCTAAGGAGGTTCAAGCTCGGACTAAATCGACCAAATGCACTTTCGGAGTAAGATCGGGGAAGTTGTTAGGATTCATAGTCGATCAAAGAGGAATAGAGGTGGATCCGAAGCCAAAAATACGAGCAATTCTTGAAATGCCGACACCTAAAGCGAGAAGGAGGTTCGTGGTTTCCTCGGAAGATTGAATTACATTTCGAGTTCATATCCCGGCTAACATTCACTGTGAGCCAATCTTCAAGCTATTGTGCAAGAATCAAGAGGCAAAGTGGAATGACAAGCTGTCAAGAAGCCTTTGAGAAAATCAAGAGGTATCTCAGAACCCGCCAATCTTAATGCCACTGTGCGAGCGGACCTCTCATCATGTATTTAATGATTCTAGACAATTCGATGGGTTGTGTCTTTGGGCAACAGGATGAGTCCGGAAGAAGGAATATGCTATCTACTATCTAAGCAAAAAGTTCCGCAGTGCGAGACCGGATACTCATTCTTTGGAGAAAACGTGTTGTGCTTTAGCCTGGGCTGCACGTCGACTAAGGCAGTACATGCTAAGCCACACGACTTGGTTGGTGTCCAAAATGGACCCAATCAAGTACATCTTCGAAAAGCCTGCACTCACAGGGAGAATTGCTCGCTGGCAAATGCTACTGTCCGAATACGACCTTTTGTATGTCACTCAAAAAGCGATCAAGGGTAGTACATTGGCCGAATACTTGGCACATCAGCCTATTGAAGACTACCAATCAATGCAGTGTGATTTCCCAAATGAGGATATAATGGCCCTGTTGGAAGAAGGAAAGTCTCCAGACGATGAAAGGTGGACCATGTCATTTGATGGTGCTTCAAATATGTGGGGGGCGGGGTAGAGTCTTTGTATTAATTTCCCCAGACAATCGCTTCATACCATTCACAGCTAGACTGAGTTTCTATTGCACCAACAATATCGCTGAATACGAAGCATGTACTTTAGGGCATTCAGCGGCCCTCGAGTGGAAAGTTAAAAGACTCGATATATACGGAGACTCGGCTTTGGTCATTCATCGCCTAAGGGCGATTGGGAAACAAGAGATTCCAAACTAATCCCCTATCGCGATCACATTCTAGAAATGGCCGAGAAATTTGAGGAAATCTCCTTTCACTATTTCCTCGGGAGGAAAATCAATTGGTGATGCCTTAGCAACTCTGTCATCGATGTTCAATATCATGGATAACAAAAGTCTCACATTCTGAAGATACAAAATCGTGAGCTACCAAAGACATCATTGCCACGCAATCGAAGAAGAACCCGACGAGAAGCCTTGGTATTATGACATCAAACAATATATCACAAACAGAGAATATCCTCCTGGTGCCTCGGAAAATGATAAAAGAACACTAAGAAGGTTATCAATGGGTTTCTTTTTGAATGGTGAAGTGCTCTACAAAAGGAATCATGACATGGTCCTCCTCAGATGTGTAGCAAAAGAAGAAGCAGAAAGAATTATGAAAGATGTCCTTGAGGGTTCCTTCGGAACTCATTCTAACGGGCATACTATGGCAAGAAAGATCTTGAGGGTGGCTACATCGTCGACAATGGAAACAATTTATTTTGATTATGTGAGGAGATGCCACAAATGCCAAGTCTACGCCGACAACATCCATGTACCAACAGCATCTCTGAATGTTCTGTCGGCTCCCTGGCCGTTCTCAATGTGGGGAATGGATGTCATCGGCCCCATTGAGCCTAAAGCATCAAACGGGCACCGCTTCATACTGGTTGCTATCGATTATTTCACCAAATGGGTTGAAGCCGCTTCTTATACAAGTGTGACAAGGTCTGTGGTTGTCAAGTTCATAAAAGAGATCGATCGACCGTCGTTACGGTCTCCCAAATAGAATCATCACAGATAATGGGACCAACTTGAACAACAAAATGATGAAAGAGTTGTGCGACGATTTCAAGATACAACACCATAACTCCTCCCCGTACCGGCCGAAGATGAACGGGGCAGTCGAAGCGGCAAATAAAAATATCAAGAAGATTGTGCAGAAGATGGTAGTGACTTTCAAAGACTGGCATGAAATGCTCCCTTTTGCTTTACATGGGTACCGAACCTCGATCCGACGACTTGACAGGGCAACACTGCGTTCACCGGTGTATGGAATGGAAGCAGTACTACCCATCGAAGTTGAAATACCCTCACTACGGGTACTGATGGAGACAAAGTTAGAAGAGGCAGAATGGGTTCAGGCTCGCCTAGATCAGTTGAACCTCATCGATGAGAAGAGGCTAGTCGCATTGTGTCATGGGCAGTTGTATCAACAAAGGATGAAGAGAGCCTACGATAAAAAGGTTCGTCCTAGACAATTTCAAGAGGGGGACCTGGTGCTCAAGAAGATCTTGCCTATCCAAAAAGATTCACGTGGGAAATGGACCCCTAACTACGAAGGGCCTTACGTGTGTTGCGCCCCGAAAAATCCGGTTTGGGATTTCTCAGTGTACAACGTGAAAATTGTGAAGCCGCCACTAATATTTTAATTTTTAGACCAAAACATTAGAAAAGGTCTTTTTACAAAAGCGGGTGGTCTTTCAAAAGCAGAAAATGTAGGTTGGAATTCGGTTAGGTGTGGGAAGGTGTTAGCACTCTCACACCTCCTTTCTACCGAAAGGGAACCATTAATTCGATGTGTGGTTTAGATTGTTTGATTTGAGATAATTTTTGTTCTACTTCTTTTCTTTTCCTTTTTTATTTGAAAGAGTTTTATAGAAGACAAGGGAGAAAGGAGTCTTTTTGAGATTTTTGAAAAAAGCGAGCTGACGCGGGATATGACCGGTCCTACGTACCCTCATTGGTCGAGGATCAAAGCTACGTAGTTCTTAATTCTTTGTTTTGATTTTTGAAAGCGAGCTTGACGGGATATGACCGGTCCCTACGTACCCTCAATGACCGAGGATCAAAGCTACGTAGTTCTTAATTCTTTATTTTGTGATTTTTTGAAAGCGAGCTTGACGGGATATGACCCGATCCTACGTACCCTCAATGACTGAGGGGTCAAAGCTACGTAGTTCTTAATTCTTTGTTTTGATTTTTTGAAAGCGAACTTGACGGGATATGACCCGGTCCTACGTACCCTCAATGACTGAGGGATCAAAGCTACGTAGTTCTTAATTCTTTGTTTTGAAAATCTGTGTTTTATCTTTATCTTATCTTTTGGTTTTTTGAAATATGACTCAAGCGTTCATGAATACCAAACAAGCTTCGGCTTCGAGTGGCGTTCACTACTAACTTAAAAAAAACGTGTTGGGACCGATAATCAGTCGAGCAATTACTCAAGTGATTACTAGTCGCAACGTTTTATTATCTTTTTTTGAAATTATTTTGGAAAAGGATGAGTCTTAGTGATAATTACCACTAATGACTCATATTGTTTTTGAGTTTTTTAATTAATTTGTTTTTGATTAAGGTGTGGGAGCTTTCATGATAGTCAAACAAGCAAAGGCTTCGAGTGACTACCACTAGTAACTCCATCATTAACGATCAAACAAGCGAAGCTTCGAGTGATGGTTAATGATTTTATTTATGAAAACGCCTTAGGGTTTTATTAAGAAAACGATTGATTTTTGATTTTTTGAAAATTGGTTTTAGAAAAGAAATCTAGTTTGGAGAAAGAATTTGAAAGCGAGTAGAACACCTCAATCAACTCTATATCCTAAACCAAATACAAATAAAAAAACAAAGAACTTATACATTTATTCAACCTAAAATTCAAAAGAACAAATTAACAATCTAAACCCTAGAACTTAACCTAAACCGAAGGTATACATGGTGAAACCAAAAACCCTAAAATCAAACCCTAATTATAGACTAAACAATAGAAGATATTATTCAATGAAATAGCCAAAACTAAACATGCAAGGAAAACTTTGAGCATTAAGCAAAAATCTATGGTTATCTTACAAGACTTAATAGGAGATAAAGTAAAGGATGAAAGGACAACTTATACAAAATTAAATCAATTGAATCCTTTCTAGCCATCCTCACCACTTTGAATTTGAATACTCTAAACACTTTGTGGGAGTCATTTAGCAAAATCATCAACAACATAACAACAACATAATTAAATTACAAGAGCACTAAACATCTAAACTATGAAATAGACTTGAATCCTTTCTTGCAATCTTCACCACTTTAAATCAAAAGTACTAGGTACTTAGTGGGAATCCTCTTGCAAGATCATCAAAAATCAAACTAAACCTAATTTATTGCACACAATGCGAAATGAACATGACATTAAACTATGAAATAAATTTGAATCCCTTCTTGCAATCTTCACCACTTTAAATCAAAAGTACTAAGTACTTAGTGGTGAATCCCTTTGCAAGATCATCAACAAACTAAACCAAAAAACACATCAAAATTAAATAAAACCTAATTTATTCACAATATGCGAAATGTGTATGATATTAAACTATGAAAATGAACTTGAATCCCTTCTTGCAATCTTCACCACTTTAAATCAAAAGCAACTAGGTGCTTAGTGGTGAATCCTTTTGCAAGATCATCAACAAAACCAATTAAAAATCAAGCAAAACCTAATTTATTTAGAGCATGCGAAATGAACATAATGTTAAGCTATGAAATGAACTTGAATCCTTTCTAGCCATCTCCATCACTCAAATCAAAGTGCCTTAAGCACTAGTGATAGATCATATGACTAGATCATCAACAACTAAACAAGAACAACATTACTACTAAAATAAAATACTCACAATGAAGAAACCTAAAATTAACTTGAGCATATTTTTTTGTTTAGTGAAATGACAACAAAATTAGCATGAAGCATCATAAATCCATTTATTAAGGGTGAGATACCAAATCTCACCCACCAACAACAACAAGCTACATTATGAAAATGAATATGATAACTATGCGAAATGATGAAGGAAATGCAAGATGAAGAAAAGAAAATAAGTTCTAATGTAAAATGCTTGAAGATAATGCAAAGGTATCAAGGGTTTTTACCTTATTTCTAAGAGAGAAAGGAAGAGCTTGAAAAGAAATAGAGGAGAGGAGGAGGATGAAGCTACGGTTTTGGGGTGTGATAGAGGAGAGAGTTTTGTTCATGATTTTCTTGAGTGAGAAAGGAAAAGCTAAGGTGGTGAGAGATGGATTCAAGGCATTTTGGTGGATGAAAATGAATTAATGGAGGAAGGGAAGAAGAAGGAGGCTACGGTTTTAGAGAGAGGAAGAGGAGAGGAGAATTGTTTTTGTGTTTTGAAGGGAATGAAAGGCAAAAGTCCTTAGTGTGTGAAGAGGAAGAGGTATTTATAGATTTTTGAGGTTTGGGGGGTATAATTGTCTTTTTGTTTTTGATGTGCCTCTAGGATTGAGTCTTAAAATTAAATGGAGGTTGGGATGAATCATCACATGGATTAGGGTATTGAAGAAACACAAAATAAGAGTGAAGGAGAGAGAGTGGGGCGCAAGCCATGAGGAAAAAAATAAAAATGAATAAGTTTTTATTTATTTTGGGAAAGGAGTGTCTCATGAGGTAGGGTTAAGGGTATTTTTGTAATGGGGTGTTACCAAAGAAGTAAGTTTGCATTTTTGGGTGGGGAGTATTAGTGTAGGTGAGTGAAGTAATTTACCAAAGAGGGCAAAGTTAAGGATAGGAACAAATCAAATCTTAGTGAACAAGGCAAGAAGTGTGTAGAAGCTTCTA
Organism: Oxytropis ochrocephala; assembly: GCA_020916435.1. Taxonomy (NCBI): domain Eukaryota; kingdom Viridiplantae; phylum Streptophyta; class Magnoliopsida; order Fabales; family Fabaceae; genus Oxytropis; species Oxytropis ochrocephala. The sequence goes on along the minus strand of CM037092.1, from coordinate 49,997,245 downwards.
GAGGAGAGAGAGAGGAGAGAGGGCAGCGCCACAAGGCTGAATTATGGGAGAGAAAAATAAAAAATGCTTGTTTTTGGTATTTTGTCTTATTGAGGACACTTCCTATTTTTACATTTTTGAATTTTGAATTTTTGGGCATGCAAAATGGGAATGCACCTATTAGAAAAATGTTACATTTTTAGTCATCATAAAATAATCTCCTAATTACTCTAGACAACAAAATTTGTCACTTAGTAATTGGGAAATATTTAATGATCTTTTAATATTTTTTATGCAATAAAAATAGGAAAATGCATTTTATTATTTTAGGCTAGGATATTCTCTCTAAAAATTGTACAAAAATTCTCTTGGATAAAAGAAAAATGTACTTTTGGTGTGTGCATATTTTTGTGAGAAAATCATCCTGTTGCGAAAAATGACCAAAATGCCCCTTACCCTAAAAATCCTAATTTGTCCAAAAGTGCATTTCAACTTTAAAAATGATTTTAGAAACTTTGAAATGACTTTTAGGACCCTAAATGCAATGCATGATGCTTTTCTTTTATTTATTTATTTTTTTGGGGAAAATTAGGGTTTTGACCTAAGCCGGACAAAATTGGGGTATGACAGCTGCCCCTCTTTATCTAGATTTTGACAAGGAATATGAATTGGCCGAAACATATTCCGAGGCAAAATAGAGATAAAGAATTCAGAGATTATGCCGATTTTGTCCATTTAGGAAAAACCCGAATTTCCTTTCTGTTCCTCCTTCTTTTTGGATTTTTTTTTTTTTTTTTTTTCGGATTCTTGAGTGATCAATTCAAGCGTCCTATTGTGATGACTACTTAGCCTTCTATATTTTTTTGAAAAAGCAATAAACGAAACCTGGCGTGCTGACAGAAAAGGTAAAATGGGTACTGGCGTCTTGCGAAAGCAAATAAATGGGCACTTGGCGTGCGAGCGGTAAAATGCCCGGGTTGCCTAAAACTCGTAATCCTTAAGCGAACTCTTGGCGAATCCGAGTTTGCACGTAGCTTGGAGGAGCACGTTCTTCCTTAAATCTCTGGTCTTTCGGCGGATCGGGGATCGTTATCGGCTCGAAGGCGATATCTGAGATCAATCTGCGGCGTCCACTGCATCTTAGGCTTGATACAACTATTCCACTATGCCTCGCATGGGGCTGCGGTCCATCGCGTTGCTCGTATACGATGTGAGACCTCTCTTTTGCACACTTGGGCGCTCTCTTTTCCTTGCGCGCTGGGCACACTCTGTTCTTCTCTTGCGCTTGGGACGCTCTCTCTTCTCTTCTGCGTGCTGGGACGCTCTCTCTTCTCCTTTTGCGCGCTTGGACGCTCTCTTTCCTTTTCTCTTTTCTCTTTCTTCCTTTCTGATTTTTCCTCTTTTGCGTGCTTGGACACTCTCTTTTCCTTTTCTCTTTTCTCTCTCTTCCTTTCGATCTTTTCTCTTTTTGCGCGCTTGGGACGCTCTCTTTTTCTTTTCTCTTTTTCTCTCTTCCTTTCTCGATCTTTTTCTTTTGCGCGCTTGGACGCTCTCTTTTCTTTTCTCTTTTCTCTCTCTTCCTTTCTGATCTTTCCACTGAGGGGTTCCTTCTGAAGCTTGAAGTCGGACATTAATACCGAAGTACCTATCCATCTTTGTACCTGCAAGTGAGATGAACAAACGCATGCAATGCAAATGCCATGATTGCTACTTTCTTTTCTTTTCCTCATGGTGAATGTAATGCAAACGCCTAAATTTTTTTTTTCTTTACTTCCTAGTGCATGATTAATGAATGCATGATTTTATGCTTGATGGATGTAATGCATGTTATGCGATGCGATGATTTAATGGAATGATGAATGCAATGAGATGCTATTTTTAATTTTCTTTGGTCAGCTTTCTTTTTTCTGACAGTTTGTTTCTTTTTTTTTTTTTTTATATTTTTATTCTCTTGCTCTTTTGCCCTGTTGGCTTATCTTCTTCTTTGGTTCAGCCAATCCGCAACATTCATGGCATGAGGCGAGGAATATATTGAACTTCATGGGGCTCTGGGTCAGTGCAAGTGGGCTTTAGCTTTGTCGTTCGAAGCAATCATGGGCTCAATCACTTTCTCTTGCATGACTAACTTGTTTTGGGAATTGCCTCTTTCCGTGACCTTTAAGAACTTCATAATGATTTGCAATGCTATATGATGTATGCACATGTTTCACGATTCAAGATCACCATCATAAAACGTTTATTTTGAGCGGAAGAAGCAAAAAATAATCAACAAACACAGACATGAAAAGGTTTGAGTTTTATTTTTTTATTTTTTATATATTTTTTTGATGTAGAAGCGATCGCATGCAGAATGTTACGACGATATTCAATACATTTGAAAGTTTTAAACTACAAAAAGACACGAAAAACAAGAGAGAAGTGAATTCGATTGTCGTCTCTCGTGGAGGCGGTGCCAACATTTATGTCCTTGACCTTGATCACTCCTCATCCAAGTCTTGAGAGGAGTTGTATGCCTTTCTTTACTTTTCATGCTCAAGTTTTTCGACCTAATTTTTGCTGGATCGCCTCTTTTTGCGGGTTTTCAATCCACCGGTCGCTCGATTTTGCCTAGGTCGCCTTTGGGTTTTCAACCTAGCGAGCTAATTCTTACTTGGCTTGTCTTTCTTTTTTTTTTTTTATTTCTTTCGGGCATATTACTCCTTCACTTAATCGGAATCGTGCAGGTTCCTTGAGATCTTCGCCGTCCATGTTGGTAAGTAAGCATCGGTGCTCCTCGAGAGAAGGCTTTTACGACAAAGAAATGGTCCATCATAGCTTGGAGTCCACTTCCCAAGGATCGATGCGGATGGGCAAGATCTTCTTAAGCACCGAGATCACCTTGCTTGAATTCACGGGTCGGACTTTCTTGTCGAAAGCCGTTCTCATTCTCTGGCGATATAATTGCCCCGACACAAAGTTGCAATCCTTTTTCTTCAACGAGGTTTATTTGGTCGAGACGAGCTTGCACCCATTCTCGCTTCTTCTAACTTGGTTTCCATCAAGATCCGCGGGAGGGTATCTCAACCTTAATAGGGAGGATCGCCCACCCATATACGTATAGAGAGAAGGATTTGCCGGTTGAAGTGCGTCTTGAAATACGGTAGCCATGCAAAGCAAAAGGAAGCATTTCGTGCGATCCTTGTAGGTTACCACCATCTTTTGCACAATCTTCTTGATGTTCTTGTTGTTTGCTTTCTTTGTCCCATTCATCTTTGGGCGGTAGGAGAGAAATTATGATCTTTGGATTTTGAATTCTTTGCATGAGTCCTTCATCATTTTCTTGTTTCGGAGTTCTTCGCCGTTATCGGTGATGATCTTGTTGGGAAGACCATATCGGCAAATCAGATCTTTCTTCACAAATTTGGCAACCACTAAACCGATTATCTTTTGGAGTATGAGGCGACTTCAACCCACTTGGTGATCTCTAAAACTTTGCCTTGATATAATTGTAACTTGAATGAATCTTGGAGTGCGAGCCTTTTGATTTTTCTTTCCCCTCCTTCTCTCTTTTTTTTTTTTGAGCAGCTTTCTTTTTTCTACTTGTTTGTTTTTTTCTTTTTGGGCAAACATATTTAAATAAATAAACTTATTTGTCCTAAAGCTAAAATGCAGGAAAACAAAAGCAATCGATCATTGATCGGAATGGAATTTTGGAGATTGTGGGTTTTTGTGGAGGAAGGATGATTGGGTTTACTGAAGTGCTTGAAGCTAATGGTGGGATGATTTTCATTCGGTGTTGGCTGTCATTTGATGGTTATTTGGCTTGATGAGGTGTTTGGAAGTTTTATTCTGGCTAAGGGTTGGTGGAGGCGGGGATGCCGAGGTCAAAGGAAGTATTTGCGTTTATTGAGACAAGGATCTCTTGTGTTTTGTGGTAACGTGTATCAGCTCACCACTTACATTTCTTTTGCATTTTTTGGAATTTTCTTTTTTAAACCCTTTTCTTTTTCTTTTTTTTTTTTTTTTTTTTTTTGATTGATTTTTTTTATTTTTCTTTGACTCGGGTGAGCTGATAAAAAGTGATGCACCTTTTTGGTATTTGAGGTGATCCTTGTCTAGGGTGATTTTTGGATTTTCTGGCTTATAGTGGGTAGCAAAGGATTTTTTTTTTGATATGGGGAGATGGTCAAACTTTATTTCAAATCACGGTTGCTCGTTTTCTCAAAAATTGACTCAAGGACAATAATCTATTTATTCCTATATATTTGCCCCTTTTTTTATTTATATTTTTTATTTAACTATTTTCTGACCAGCTTTCTTTTTTCTGATCATTTGTTTTTTTGTGTTTCTCTTTTTTTTTTGAAGGAGAAAATCATCTTTGGGCTTAGCACGATCCAGATCCCTGTAGTCAACGCACATTCTGACCTACCCGTCCTTTCTCGGGGACAGGGACAATATTGGCAACCCTTTGTGGGTACTTGGCCATTGCTAGGAACCCCGCATCAAATTGCTTCTTCACCTCGTTTACGATTTTGAGGACATCTCGGCTTCATCCTTCTCAACTTACGCAGCGGTGGGCATTCAGGTTTGACTGGTAGCTTGTGTACCACAATGTTGGTGTCCAACCCGGGCATATCTTGGTAGGACCATGCAAATACATCCACATAAACGTGCCACAGATGAACCAAATTCATGCGAGTTTCATCACTCATGGTGGTACTCACTTGGACCTCTTTCTTGTTCTCAGTTGTACCCAAGTTGATCACTTCGATGGATTCCGTGGGGCGAATAACCCTTTCTTCTTATTTCATTAACCTCATGAGTTACGGAAGAGTTTCTCGGTCTTTCTCAACATCCCCTTAAGCTTGATTGATAGGGTGATCAAAGTCAAAATATGGATTCGCTAGCACTTTGTTATTTTGAGAGACAATTCTTTGTGGTTCGCGCTTTTGCCAAAGCGGAAGCGAGAATGAAAAGCGAAACAAACAAGCAAACAATAATAAAAGCAGGAAGAGGACACATGAAATATGGAGAAATGATTTTTATTGATGGAAATTCAAAACAAACATTTTTATTAATGATGATGATTCGAAAATAAAAACATGCGTGCCCCTAACAACTTGTCCTATGGCCTTGGGCAGAGCCACAGGGTTGCTTTACAACTAATTACTTTGAGTTAAAAGGTCACGGGAAATCAGCAGCTTCCCCATTCTTCACCTCTTTTCCAAAGAAGAGCGATGAAACGCACTGGACCCACCTTCTTGGTTTGGATCCACTACGGATGGCGCAATTTGGTCGTGATTAAACAAACCCGCACTCACGAAGCTCTGGCGGATGTCACGCAGACGAAATGCTCACGAGGCCGAGGATCTTGGCTTTTGACTTCGACCAACCATCCGCCGCTTTTTTCCTCGCCATTTTCTTTCTTTTGGCTAGACTTGGATTGTATCCCAACCCGCAACGGTCTTTGTTCCTTTTAGTTGGATGGACGCAAGAATTCCTTGTCCAAATTTTCCCAAGCCGACTCCAACCTTATACCCTTGATCCGCCATGATTTTAGCAATCTTTCTTGTCACTTGCCCATTAAAATCTTCTATGGCATTAGTGGTTGGCCTCTCGCGTCTTGGCAAGCGGGTTAGTGGTAACTTTTGGATCTTCTTGCTTGAAAGTTATGCCTTTTGCATCTATCAAATCTTGTACCACTATCTTGAATGCTTTGCGATCCTCCACAACATGCCCCACTTTGCTCCTTCATGGAAAGCACAGTGCTATTGGGATTCTACCCCTTGAAGTAAGGTGGTTGGGACGAGTTTCATGGGCCTTGTGTTGACTAAGTTCTTGAAGGCTAAGTAATCGAACAACTCAAGTATATGTCATTGGTATTGGATCAAAACCGATTCGCTTCAGATCGATAACCACGAGCCTTATGATCAACCGTTGTAATGCGACTCACCGAACGCCCAGTTCCTCTGCATTGGTCCACCTCGGGAGCTTTGAATTTTGGTGGCAAAACCAAATGCAGGACCAAACACACTCACATGCCTCCTTGGCTCTAACATCGGCACCTCTATCGCCCTTACTCTTTCTTCGAGTGCACGAATTGAGTCATTTGGCTGCGACTCCTCAAACATGTGTCCTTGGGGGTGACTCCCCGTACCATAATAATACCACCCGGGCTGAGGAGCATTGTGAGGTGGTGCCACCAGCCCCGGAGTAGGACCGAGTGCAGCAGGAGAACTAAAAATCTGGATCTGCGGTCTTCCGGCAGCTCCTACCGGGCACAACGGCAGTGACTTGATTGGGCGCATTCACACCGGTAGGAATAGATCCAACGGTTCGCGGTGTGTACCAGTGAGCATACCCCAAAGACATCGTTGTGGAGTGTCGCGATTTGACATGTTCATTTCAGTGGTGTTGTCCGGATCCCGAGGAAGCGCAAATCAGTAGCGTTCGCGTCATTGGAGGAGGAATGAAAGAGTGACACCATTTGGATCCATTGCGGTGACAACTTCAGCAGCTGTTCCATTCTTTAGACTTTGTAGCAGGACCATCATCTCATGCATCTGGGCCTCCATTGCCCCAACCTTATCCTTAAGCACTTGGTTCTCCGCCACCGTGCTCAGATTCAAAATTTGCAAGCCCAAGTCTTCATGCTCTGGATTACTCTCGGTTTCAATCTCTCGGACGCTCTTGCGGATTGGCCATCGCCTTGGCTTGTAATCGGGTGAAGTAATGCGTGATGAGAGAACCAGCCGCGCCTTTTCCTCTGTTTAGACCTTTATTACATAAGAATGCGTGAATAGATATATGAATGTATGCATAATGTTTGCTCGATGTCGGGAACCACGGGATGCCTTATCTTGTCATAAGCGCAAAAACTTTTCTTTGATTTGGGAAATGAGGTAAGCGAGGAATCGAAATAGCAAATCGACATACTTCATAACTGGGAAGTGAGAAGTAAGTGAAGCCTTGCTATTTGATTCCATTTTGATACACCTATGACAAGATGATGCACTATTTGGTGGTCCCTGACAAGCAAATGCAAATGAGATGCACTATGAATGCATGAGTTGCAGAAACTTAAGTTTTATGCAATGCGGGGATGTATGCAAATGACGATGATGCTTTATGCAACTACAAGGTTAGAGAAAAAACTTTATTTGCGATAACTCAGGTTTCCCTTTTTCTTTTTTTTTGAAAGTACGAACCGTACACTGCTTCATATAGACCAGTAGGAGGAAAGCTACGGCAGTAACTCTTTCTTCCTTTTTTTTTTTTGAAATAAAGTGGGTCATATGTCGCTTTGTACGGAACGGCAAAAGAAAACGCTACAATGGCAACCCTTTTCTTTTTTCCTTTTTTTTTTTTGAAAATCTTTTTTTTTTTTAGGAAAGACATGTCTAAACTACAATGCAACACACAATTTGTATGTCCTCGTGTCCTACAAAGGTGGGAATCTTAAGCTCTAGGGCAACTTCAGAGGTTCCTTCCATGTAGTTCTAATTCACACCCTCACAATGGCTACCAGAGCTATAGAATCCTCATGCCGACATCCACAAATGTAGAGAACTACCAAGTGTGAAGCGTCATGAGAAAGCGTGCTCTGGTTGAGACTTTCATGAGTATCGCATGGACAAAGGTCTCGAATGACGAGTCACTAATCGTCTCCACTCTCCTAGGTATTTGTTGGATCCGGGTATAAGAGCCCACTCATAACATACAAAATGTAAGGTGTGAAAGTGTGTGATTGAGGACATACTTTTCTAAAGTCTACCCTCCCCCACCGCAAGAAAAAACGAGACAGTCCACACGAAGCAAGCGATAATATGTCGTCTACCCTAAGGTTCAACATCACTTCAAAATAAATGAACTAACCTAAGGTGTCATCAACAACCATATAAAGCTTACCTCAAGAAAGGGAGCAGAGAGAGGGGATTATAATAGATGGGGAAGCATGCATAGTTATAAGCATGTAAAGAAAGAAAAAAGAAAAAGTAAGGAAATGAAGAAGTAAAGCAAAAACTAATCTCAAATCAAACATTTTGAACCACACATCGGATTAATTAGGCTTGACCCTCTTAAAAAAAGTTTTTCTTTTATGTCCCCGATTGGAGTCGCCAATTTATTGCGCCCAGAAAAATCCGGTTTGGGATTTCTCGGTGTACAACGTGAAAATTGTGAAGCCGCCACTAATATTTTAATTTTTAGACCAAAACATTAGAAAAGTTCTTTTTACAAAAGGCGGGTGGTCTTTCAAAAAGCAGAAATGTAGGTTCGGGGTCGGTTAGGTGTGGGGAAGGTGTTAGCACCACACCTCCTTTCTACCAAAGGAACCATTAATTCGATGTGTGGTTTAGATTGTTTGATTTGAGATGATTTTTGTTCTACTTCTTTTCTTTTCCTTTTTATTTGAAAGAGTTTTATAGAAGACAAGGGAGAAAGGAGTCTTTTTGAGATTTTTGAAAAGCGAGCTTGACGGGATATGACCCGGTCCTACGTACCCTCATTGACTGAGGGATCAAAGCTACGTAGTTCTTAATTCTTTGTTTTGATTTTTTGAAAGCGAGCTTGACGGGATATGACCCGGTCCTACGTACCCCTCAATGACCGGGGATCAAAGCTACGTAGTTCTTAATTCTTTATTTTGTGATTTTTGAAAGCGAGCTTGGCGGGATATGACCGATCCTCACGCCCTCAATGACCGAGGGTCAAAGCTACGTAGTTCTTAATTCTTTGTTTTGATTTTTGAAAGCGAACTTGACGGGATATGACCGGTCCTACGTACCCTCAATGACTGAGGGATCAAAGCTACGTAGTTCTTAATTCTTTGTTTTGAAAATCTGTGTTTTATCTTTATCTTATCTTTTGGTTTTTTGAAATATGACTCAAGCGTTCATGAATACCAAACAAGCTTCGCTTCAGTGGCGTTCACTACTAACTTAAAAAAGCGTGTTGGGACCGATAATCGGTCGAGCAATTACTCAAGTGATTACTAGTCGCAAGCGTTTTATTATCTTTTTTTGAAATTATTTTGAAAAGGATGAGTCTTAGTGATAATTACCACTAATGACTCATATTGTTTTTGAGTTTTTAATTAATTTGTTTTTGATTAAGGTGTGGGAGCTTTCATGATAGTCAAACAAGCAAAGGCTTGAGTGACTACCACTAGTAGCTCCATCATTAACGATCAAACAAGCGAAGCTTCGAGTGATGGTTAATGATTTCATTTATGAAAACGCCTTAGGGTTTTATTAAGAAAACGATTGATTTTTGATTTTTGAAAATTGGTTTTAGAAAAGAAATCTAGTTTGGAGAAAGAATTTGAAAGCGAGTAGAACACCTCAATCAACTCTATATCCTAAACCAAATACAAATAAAAAAACAAAGAACTTATACATTTATTCAACCTAAAATTCAAAAGAACAAATTAACAATCTAAACCCTAGAACTTAACCCTAAACCGAAGGTATACATGGTGAAACCAAAAACCCTAAAATCAAACCCTAATTATAGACTAAACAATAGAAGATATTATTCAATGAAATAGCCAAAACTAAACATGCAAGGAAAACTTTGAGCATTAAGCAAAAATCTATGGTTATCTTACAAGACTTAATAGGAGATAAAGTAAAGGATGAAAGGACAACTTATACAAAATTAAATCAATTGAATCCTTTCTAGCCATCCTCACCACTTTGAATTTGAATACTCTAAACACTTTGTGGGAGTCATTTAGCAAAATCATCAACAACATAACAACAACATAATTAAATTACAAGAGCACTAAACATCTAAACTATGAAATAGACTTGAATCCTTTCTTGCAATCTTCACTTTAAATCAAAAGTACTAGGTACTTAGTGGGAATCCTCTTGCAAGATCATCAAAAATCAAACTAAACCTAATTTATTGCACACAATGCGAAATGAACATGACATTAAACTATGAAATAAATTTGAATCCCTTCTTGCAATCTTCACCACTTTAAATCAAAAGTACTAAGTACTTAGTGGTGAATCCCTTGCAAGATCATCAACAAACTAAACCAAAAACACATCAAAATTAAATAAAACCTAATTTATTCACAATATGCGAAATGTGTATGATATTAAACTATGAAAATGAACTTGAATCCCTTCTTGCAATCTTCACCACTTTAAATCAAAAGCAACTAGGTGCTTAGTGGTGAATCCTTTTTGCAAGATCATCAACAAAACCAATTAAAAATCAAGCAAAACCTAATTTATTTAGAGCATGCGAAATGAACATAATGTTAAGCTATGAAATGAACTTGAATCCTTTCTAGCCATCTCCATCACTCAAATCAAAGTGCCTTAAGCACTAGTGATAGATCATATGACTAGATCATCAACAACTAAACAAGAACAACATTACTACTAAAATAAAATACTCACAATGAAGAAACCTAAAATTAACTTGAGCATATTTTTTGTTTAGTGAAATGACAACAAAATTAGCATGAAGCATCATAAATCCATTTATTAAGGGTGAGATACCAAATCTCACCCACCAACAACAACAAGCTACATTATGAAAATGAATATGATAACTATGCGAAATGATGAAGGAAATGCAAGATGAAGAAAAGAAAATAAGTTCTAATGTAAAATGCTTGAAGATAATGCAAAGGTATCAAGGGTTTTTACCTTATTTCTAAGAGAGAAAGGAAGAGCTTGAAAAGAAATAGAGGAGAGGAGGAGGATGAAGCTACGGTTTTGGGGTGTGATAGAGGAGAGAGTTTTGTTCATGATTTTCTTGAGTGAGAAAGGAAAAGCTAAGGTGGTGAGAGATGGATTCAAGGCATTTTGGTGGATGAAAATGAATTAATGGAGGAAGGGAAGAAGAAGGAGGCTACGGTTTTAGAGAGAGGAAGAGGAGAGGAGAATTGTTTTTGTGTTTTTGAAGGGAATGAAAGGCAAAAGTCCTTAGTGTGTGAAGAGGAAGAGGTATTTATAGATTTTTGAGGTTTGGGGGGTATAATTGTCTTTTTGTTTTTGATGTGCCTCTAGGATTGAGTCTTAAAATTAAATGGAGGGTTGGGATGAATCATCACATGGATTAGGGGTATTGAAGAAACACAAAATAAGAGTGAAGGTGAGAGGAGTGGGGCGCAAGCCATGAGGGAAAAAAAAGAAAAATGAATAAGTTTTTATTTATTTTGGGAAAGGAGTGTCTCATGAGGTAGGGTTAAGGGTATTTTTGTAATGGGGTGTTACCAAAGAAGTAAGTTTGCATTTTTGGGTGGGAGTATTAGTGTAGGTGAGTGAAGTAATTTACCAAAAGAGGCAAAGTTAAGGATAGGAACAAATCAAATCTTAGTGAACAAGGCAAGAAGTGTGTAGAAGCTTCTAGAGGGAGAGAGAGGGAGAGAGGGCAGCGCCACAAGGCTGAATTATGGGAGAGAAAAATAAAAAAATGCTTGTTTTTGGTATTTTGTCTTATTGAGGACACTTCCTATTTTTACATTTTTGAATTTTGAATTTTTGGGCATGCAAAATGGGAATGCACCTATTAGAAAAATGTTACATTTTTAGTCATCATAAAATAATCTCCCTAATTACTCTAGACAACAAAATTTGTCACTTAGTAATTGGGAAATATTTAATGATCTTTTAATATTTTTATGCAATAAAAATAGGAAAATGCATTTTAATTATTTTAGGCTAGGATATTCTCTCTAAAAATTGTACAAAAATTATCTTGGATAAAAGAAAAATGTACTTTTGGTGTGTGCATATTTTTGACGAGAAAATCATCCTGTTGCGAAAAATGACCAAAATGCCCCTTACCCTAAAAATCCTAATTTGTCCAAAAAGTGCATTTCAACTTTAAAAATGATTTTAGAAACTTTGAAATGACTTTTAGGACCCTAAATGCAATGCATGATGCTTTTCTTTTATTTATTTATTTTTTTGGGGAAAATTAGGGTTTTGACCTAAGCCGGACAAAATTGGGGTATGACAACGTGGTAAAGAAGTCATTCTCTGGAGGATCCTTAATCCTCACCAACATGGATGGTGAAGACCTCCATCTCCCAGTCAATTCTGATGCAGTCAAGAAGTACTATGCCTAAAGAAATTATACAGAAAAAAGAGAAAAAATGAGCCAAGCAAGAATAAGCTTGCTAGGTCGAAAACCGAAGAGAATGGCCTAGGCAAAAGTTAGGGCGACCCGGTGGATTGAAAACCCAAAAGGGCAATCCAGGCAAAAATTAGGGTCAAGAAGTTGGACCAAAATGCTGAGGCAGACCACATTTCTGAAAGTCGAATGATGATTGGTCAAAGGCGTGAATATGGGTATCCGACAATGTTATCTCGAAAGACATTAGCTACCAACAAATCTGCTTAGTATTCTTTGTCTTTTCTGTTTCTTTCAATTCGATTCATCGATGTAATCTTTCGATCGAGTGTGCCTTACGCATACTTGGCTTCCAATATTAATATCAAACACTTTCCATTCTCTTTCATTCTCCCTCATTTTGAAATGATGTTTTTTTGGTAAATGATACTGAATTGCGAAACATGTGCCATAATCATAAGCATTACGATCATTACGAAATTCTTGAAAATCACAGAAAATGTATGATCTCTCATAAAAGCAGTCACAAAAATGAACAAATGCACCCACAGTCACTTCAAATGAATCACAACACGCCCCAGCATGTCAATCTCGCGATACAAATATACGGATGATTTCATATCTCACGCCAGAATCCCGCGAGTTGATAGAACGATCCAAAGAAAAGGGGAAAAAAAAAAAAAAAAAAAAAAAAAAAACATCATTCCACATCTCATGCATCATCCCACCAAATACCATTCATCAAACACCTTACAATACACTCATGTGCCATGCACCGCATCATTAAAGGTTTCACTCAAGCACACACCCTCACTAGGGGCATCCAAACATAATGCCACACTATATAACAGATCACCGAGATCCCCGGACCGAGTGGTCCTTCCCGAGCACTACGCTCCTTGGTGCCCTAAGGGCCCCAGTCGCAACGCGTGAGTCGAGCCCGACGGACCTTCTCGGACCCAGTGGTCCGCCGGACTAGTCGTGTCACCCTAAGGCACGCGGTGTCGTCCTTCACGGTCAACATATCGATTCGGATCGATCTTGACCCATCATGGCCGCTCGAGTATAAAGGCCCCCTCAGACCGTTTAATTAGTATCGTAGCTAATTGCGCTCCTTCAGACCACGACGGTCCTTCAATCAAGGCCTAGGCAGCCTTCCAGACCTTAAGTGGTCCTTCAGAGCCTTATCGCTCCTCCAGACCTTAAGTGGTCCTTCAGAGCCTTAGCGCTCCTTCAGGTCCTTGATGACCCTTCATTTAACTTCTGGTTAATGCACCGAGTGTTAACCCTTCCTTGCTCTTCTCAAAACTTCACTTCCCATTTAAACGGACAAAATTAGCGTCTATCTTATCTTTATTTCTATTTCTACTACAAAAGTTCTAGAGCTCAGCACTTTCTAGTAAAATATTAATAAAGAGGGGCAGCTGTTATACCCCAATTTTGTCTGTATTCTTTTTCTTGTTCTAGTCGTTTATTTCTAGTAAGGGCGTATTTCGGTGTCGCATGTTCACGAGAGTTATCAGTGTAGGGTCCCGATTACCAACCCAAGCCAACTCCAGTCACTATGTTCAATTAACTCAAAATACCATTATTTAAATTAGGCGCGCGCGCAAGGATCGATCTTTTTGTGCGTGCTTGATTTAATATCTCGTATTCAAGTTTAGTCGTCACGTGAACCAGGTCTACCAAAATCCATTTTTCTCAAAGTTGGCTTAAATTCAAACCTAAGAATGCGACTCAGAGTTATTTTTTTAACACGCCCATTTTCTTATAGTGTTGGTCTAGTCTTGCTTACGATCGTCAAGTCCAGGTTCGTTTCGTCTTTATATTTGGCTTTTTTTCCTATTATTATTTTTTTTACCTTGTTCACTTAATTTATTTAAGCACTTAATAAGTCTAAAAATGTCAAAAAATCCAATTTAATTTAATTTACAATTTAAAAATACCATAATGATCCAAAAATGTCAAAAATAGTATTTAGTTTAATTTAGAAATTAAAAGCACTTAATAGTCCAAAGAGTCCAAAAATACAAAAAAATCATAATACTAAAAATACAAAAATGGGAATCCAGAAAATAATAGGGAAAAATGCAAAAAAACAGCAGAGGTGCAATTAGAAATTTTCAATTTGCTCTCCATCTCTTTGAGTTGGGTGCATGAGATCTGAAAAAAAAACAAGGAAGGTCAAAATTAGTCAAAGCCCAAGGAAAGCAGAATTAAATGTTAAAACCTAATTTTCTAGTATAAAAGCAGGATTAGGCACGAGTCAAAGGACACGAATTTCGAGTAAGAAAAACCCTTTGGAAAAAGATTAGGGTTTTACACTGAAACCTAATCATCTAAGCAGATTGTGTAGATCGAGCGATCAAAAAAAGAGGAGGAAGGATTGAACACGAGTAGAAGGGAAGCGAGCGCGAGAGAGATCGTTTTATTTTTTGAGTAATCTGAAAACAGGTTGGTATTTCTTTTTTTCCTTAGATCTGTAAATAGGGGTTTATATGCTGTTTAGATTTCAAATTCGCATGTATGTACTAGTAAAAAACTAACATATGGTGCTACCTATGCGGCTAACCCTCTCTAGTGATGAGCATACTCCTTGAGGACTCATTGTCTTTTTTGGTCATACTTTGAAGTTGTGTTCTGTCAGGAGCCATATCAATGTTATACTTATACTGCTTTACAAAAGCTTCAGCTAGGTCTTTCCGACACCGGATACGAGTGCGCTCCAATTGCATATACCAGCTCGATGCTTCCCCAGCTAGGCTGTCTTGGAAGTAGTGAATCAGGAGTTGGTCATTGTGCGCAAATTGAGCCATCTTCCTGCAGTACATGGTCAAGTGGCTAAGAGGACATGTTGCCCCCTGATACTTGTCAAAATTTGGCACTTTGAATTTGTGAGGGATGACCACGTTGGGGACGAGGCATAGGTCTTACGCGTCCTTCACTCCTACATTGGATCCTTCCACAGCTCTTAGGCGCTCCTCTAGTATTTGTAGCTTATTTTTAGCCTGAGGATCTTCAACTTGGTAACCATGAGGAAGCCTATTCATATTGTGGTACGGACGAGGCACTGGGCTAGTATGATTTTCGGAGCCAGATTCGCGAACCTGGGAAAGCCCTTGGGTGATGCTAGGAGTTTGGTGCTGAATTTGTTCTGTCTCGTCACCAACATTGTTTCCTACTGTTCCACCTTGATTCTGCGCAACAACCCCAGAAGTATCCTCTTCAAAAATAGCACCCTCGGTTAGAGGTGTGTAATCCAGTGGTAGACCCCAGCGAGGCCATTGTGTGTCTTGGGAGTTGTGAGGACGAGGTACATTTGTAGCCTGATTATTGGTGCACCCAACCGAGATGTTTTTGCCCGCATTTTTCTCGGTGAGAAGCTACAAAACCTCAGCCATCTGATCCTTCAAACCCAGCATGTCCTTCATTTGTTCCTTCAGCTTTTCAATCTCATCCTTCAACACCTGATTGTCTTGGTTTTCGGCCATGTTCTTTGCTTGAGAGCGAGTCCACTAACGCTGTTGATGAACCAACTTGCCTTTTTTCTGTTTTTTCAATGCATGATGTTAGTATGAAATGTAGATGAAATGGTAGTGTATGCGCATGAAATGTATGTGTATGAGATGTATGTTCATGAGATGATAACATATGATTTGACTTTATCATATCAGGGAGTTATAAACTTTCATTTGGAGAGTAAAGAAAAAAATTTGATTTTGACTTTAGCATGCATGGCTTCTCTCCAAAATAAAACTTTTAACTCCCTGACTGTCATAAAAATGCATGTAATATAAAACACTTATTTCAATATTTTTGTAATGCAAAAAAAGAAAAAAAATGCATGTAATATACTTTCTAAAAAACTTTGCGGGAATAACAATTTTGATTTTTTTTTTGGATAAAAGACGGTATGCGTTAATGTTTGTTTGAATGCAAGGGTATAGAGCTCCTTCGTGACTCTAGAAGGGTACCCTATGGAGTGGGTCTAAAGTTTCTTTTATAGTGGACCTCACAAGGGTAGTTCTAAAGAATCCTACACATGGTTCCTAGAACCAAGGACTCCAGTCAAGAATACTGGCCCCAACAATAGGCAAGCTATTAGAAGGGATAGCATCCTCAAAAGGAATCAAACTCTAGCTAGGTGAGATTTTCGTGACCACCCAACGAGACGTACGTCCCGCAGGCCATCACTACGCAATATCGTTCTAACTTAGGTTTATGCTCGAGTCCGGGTAGAGGACTTTTCTCATGTGTGTGAAGTGTATAGGTGCAATGTGTGTAGGAGCAATTTAAAATAAACCCAAAGCTGCAAACAGACAAACATACATACAAAATATTGTCTTCTATCCTAGGGTTTATATATCAAACAAATAACATAACATGCAAAAGTAAATAAATAAATAAAAAGGGTAAAAATTGAATTAATCCTAAACAATTAGACTAGGTTTTGACTCTCTAGAAAGAATTAAGTCCCTAGTGAAGTCGCCAGCTGTAGCGACCGAAAAATCCGGGAAAGGATTCTTCGAAAGTTCAAAATGAAGCCGCCACCAAATTTTAGTTTAAGGGCAAATTTGGAAAATCCCTTTAGGTTTTAGGACAAGGCATTGTTAGGGTTCGGGAGTCGTTATGTGTGGGGAAGGTTTTAGCACCCCGCGACATCCATGGTCTAATTAATTAAGATTTATTTAATAATTACCCTTTTATTTATAGAGGAAAAAACTTATTTAAATTTTTGGTTTTTAGTGCTTGACAAGAGTTGAATCTTGCTCCTACGTACCTCCGGATGCAATGGAGGAATCAAAGCTACGTAGTTCTTCCTGAAAAAGGTTTGTGGGTTGGTATTTTTTAGTGCAGGGGTCCTAGGATTCTTTGAACTGTACAGCTCACTGATTCCTAGGACGCTGACTAACCCGATTGTACAACCGACTTAGTCCCCTACTTTTGAAAATATTGTTGAAGTTTTATGAAAGAAGTGAGATGAGTTGGTTTTAGGATAGGTATTCTAGAACTCTGAATATGCATGACTCATTTGTTCAGGCGTTGACTAACTTTCGGTTGTACAACCGACTTGGTCCCCTATTTATGGGAAAAAAAGGATTTATTTATATTTTATTGAGTTTTTAGGATTACTGAACTGTACAGCTCATTGGTCCTAACATAATGACTAACCCGGTTGTACAATCGACTTAGCCGTTTATTTATGAAAAAATGGTTTATTTATATTTTATTAAGTTTCTTTAGGATTACTGAACTGTACAGCTCATTGGTCCTAAAATGATGACTAACCCGGTTGTACAACCGACTTAGCCGTTTATTTGACTTCGAGAGAAAAAGTATTTATGTTTGAGTTAGAAAAGAATTAAAAGAAAAAAACAGGGGGGTGAAAATTGTAAATTGAGGTTTTATTAGTCGCAGGGAGTTGTATAATTAATAGGAGGTGTAAAAAGGAAGCCCAATTTGCGCGCGTGAATAAGGGGGTGCAAATAGCGTTCTGATAATTAAAATAAATAAAAATAAAAAATAAAAAATAAAAAGACACTTAAACGGCCCAAACCTAAAACCGAAAACCTAATTTTCACTTTCATTCCACCTTCACCCCTGCGGCGCCACGGCAGCGAGAGAGAGAGTTTTAGGTTTGGGGTTTTCACTGGCAGCTTTTGTCTTTTTGTTGTGGGGGTTTCAACTTGCTTTTCTTCTCCACTAACTTGGGCTTCTTGTGTTGCAGCTGCTAACTCTTGCCTTTTCTTTCTTCCAAAAGGGTTATGGGTGGGCACACTCTTCATTCTTGTTTTCTTGGGTGGGGAAATGGGCTGTGAGTCTGGGTTGCTTCCTATGTGTGTAGCCTCAGACGTCGCCACGTCTCCTTCCTGCACTTTCTGGGCTGATGGTTCTTTTTCAGGTTCAGGTTGGGGTGGGGGTGGTTGTGAAATTGGTTGGTCTTGGGCTTTGGATTGTGGAGTTTTGGGAGTGTTCTGGTCATGGGTGGAGGGTTCTTGTGGTGGAGGTGGTGATTGTGTGGCTTGTGGTGATGGTGGTTTAAGGCTAGCTGTTTTCTTAGTTGGTTCCTTGACTGTCTGGTTTGTTGGGGATTCACTCATTGTTTTCTCACTTGAACTACCTTTCTCCTCAGGACTTTCCTCTTTCTCTTCCTCACTGATTATCTCCATGCTTACTTTCCTTGATTCATCTGCATCAACATCACTAATATCATCTAAGTCAGTAGAATTAAATTCCTCTTCACTGCTTACCTTTTTCTGCTTCTTCTTTACTGGACTTCTTCTTTTGGCTGGGCTTTGATAACTCATATTTATATGAGTTATTTATACCTCTAATCATTAAATTAAGTAAGTTCTCAAGTAATATTAGTATAGTATTTATTGCATTTCTATTAATATTAGGATAGGAAAGGCTAAACACTGCTTTGCTATGAAATTGGCACATTTGGTGCCCTTGTGATTATTTTGATGTATCTTGTGAAGTAGTGCAGTGTTTAGCGCTATAGCGTCTAACGCTATAACGTCAAGAGGGCAGCGCAGTTGAGCATCTAAAGGAAAAGTGAAATTTTGGCGCCAAGCTCATTAATCCATGTTCCATATCTTGTGTCCACAGTACCTTGCTGACATGTGCGGATTTTATTGGATTTGTGTGGACACTTGTCATTGCATGAATAAAGGAATAGTGGAGTTGGTGAAAAAGTAAACATCACCTTTCTTGACTTTTGGAGGGGAGGTGTACCTCAATGCTAGATATACTAGAGATGCTAATTTCCCCTCATCATACCTTAGACTTCCCAACGAAGATAGAGAGAGTATTGGTAGAGAGAGAAAGTGTGACACTTCTTCTTCTCCATTGATACCCCTTAGAAGCTTTTGCTATTATTTTACTTTCTTCTTTTGTATTTTTCTGTACTTTTTTTCTCATGGTGTAAGGCTGATGATGAGCCATCTTAGCGTGGATGATTAGGGAACTTCAAGCTTGTAGCTTTTGCACTTGTATTTTCCTTCTTACCTACGGTAATACAAGTAGTTTTATTTGTGTTATTTTGATGTTGCTCAACATGAGCTAAACTCTTTGAGTTGGGTTGCTATAGCTTGTAATGAACCATTAATGCTTCGTATATAATTTCTCACGTTTTGTGTTTTAATCCTTGTGTGATAATTCTTCCAAACTTGTTTTATATTTGGCCACATAAAACTAGTACCTCTGTGGATTCAGACATGAACCATTGAGAGAACTCAAGGATTAATATAAATGATAAGGTTGGTTGAAGACATTTAATCAATTTTTGCTTCCTCTAGACATAGAAGTTGCAATAGTTTATAAAGCATGAGCTGTGGGATCTTGATTATACAGGGGTGAACCTATTTAGAACCTAGACATAGGCATCTTGTAGTGAAACCCTGGCGCTAGTGATTTGAAAGGCACAAAATATTTCTGCAATACGCTTAACGCTATAGCGTGTGACGTTATAGCGTCTTGTTTCTGGGAATTTACATAGTGAAAGCAATCCAACTTATTTCTCTTATATTTTAACTCACCGTTAACTTGTTACTTTTATAACCTTTGTTCAACTGTACTTTGTTACCCAACCTATTTGCTACTTGTTCCTCTAAAGTGTAATTCCTTTTTAAACTCTAAAATTAATATCAATCCCTGTGGAGACGAATTCTACTTATCAGTATATTACTTGTTACGATTGTGTACACTTGCACATCTACTTTTTGCACAACAGGCTTCTTGCTCTTTTGGCCCTCTCCTTCTTCACTGCTCTTAATTGGATTGTTGACAGGGGCACATCATCTTCATCCTCCTCTTGCATCCATTCAGGTAGCACAGGCTCCTCAATTACCATTTTGCCTTTTGACACTTGCGCAAATACCTTCTTCTGCCATTCGAACTGATCCTTGACAAATTTTGCCAGGCTATTCTGCTTTGCTCCACGGGCGCAACGCGTCTGTGTATCTGAGTTGAAGTTCCTGCAGCTTTAACCCCTGGCTTGAATTTTGTTGAGAAGGGTCCTTGAGGCTGTTCCCTCAGTTCTGAAGCTTCAATTTCTACCCCAGCCTCCATGCACAGGTCAGTAATCATGCAAGGGAAATACAGATATCCATCTTTCCTATTCTTCCACTTGTTCAATTCTCTGTTGATCAGCTTGCCAACTTCAATTTTGTCCTTTGACATGATTGCATCAATCACAATCAGTCTTTCCTTATCCACCCAGGAGGTGTGGGAGGTAGGTATCAGGCAATGCCTTATGAAATGAAACCAAGTATTGGCTTCATCACACAAATACCTCTTCAGACTTTTAAATTCACTTCCATGCTCACCACTTCTTTCCCACACAACTCCTTCTAAACATATTCTTTCCTTGATTGCCTCCATTTCCGCCAATCCATAAGTTTTTGTTTAGTCTCCTGACCTTTCCATAGTACCCTAAGCCAAAATAGTCGTTGATTACTCTCACACCGAACTTTACTTCTTCTCCTCGCACCTTTGACACGATTGAAGGCTCTCCTTCTGGTCTCTCAACTATTCCTTTGTAGAAATCGTGAACTAGCGTGGCAATGTACTCCTTTCGATTGTCACGATGAAATTTTGCCAACCCAACGCCGCGCGACGGTTGCAAGAAAATCGAGTTTGGGCTTTCAAGGCTAAAACCCCTCTTTGGAAGCAGGGCTTTCTTTTTGGATGGGTTAGGAATTTCTGGGATTGGGGCTGAGGATGAGCTTAGGTCAACATTTTTGCCTTTTCTGTTGATTTGGCAGATTGCTTGACTTTAGTCATGGTGATTGTGAAGGATTTCTTGAAAGGGGTGGGGATTTTTGAAATGTTAGGTTTTTACGAGGAGAAAAGGGAAGTTTGTGGTTTCAAAGAGAGAGAGAGATTAGAGAAAGGTTGCAGGTGGTGTGATGATGGTAACCGGCTAGATTTTATGGGGAAGTGGTTATGGGGAGTTGAGAAGTGGTGGAGTGGAGTAATGGAGAAAAATAACCGTTGATTAGACAAGTTAAGGGGAAGAGATGACGTCGTGGTCAGTTACCACGTTAGTGTTACAGAGTGAAATGATTTCTGCCACGTCATCACTTGCGCACTTGACTGAGTTTGAATTTGCCTTGACTGATTTTTCTTCTTTTACATTTAAACCTTGCGCAGACCACAGACGTGCCAACGTCTAGTGTAAACTGAGACGTTACAACGTCTACCACCTTGATTTTCTCCTTTCTTCAGCCTTCATTCCTACAAAACAAAAATTAAAAGACACAGAAATTGTTGGTTAATCAAAAATCATTGGGTTGCCTCCCAAGAGCGCTTGCTTTAAGAGTCTTCAGCCAGACTTTTGCCCCCTTTTTTTTTTGATTTCAAGGGTTGTTGAAGGACGATTGAGTCTTGTCCCTTTCTACATGCTCTCCATGATACTGCTTCACACATTGGCCATTAACTTTGAACATGGTGTTGGTCTTTTCATCAAATAAGTCCACAGCACCATGAGGATAGATTTTCACCAATTTGAAAGGTCCTGACCACCTAGATTTTAGCTTTCCTGAGAACAATTTCAGTCTTGAGTTGAATAGCAACATCTGTTGTCCTTCTACCAGCTCCCTCCTTTGAATTCTTTGATCATGCCATTTCTTGGTCTTTTCCTTGTAGATTGCTGAGTTTTCATAAGCATGGTGCCTGAACTCTTCTAGCTCATTTAATTGCAGTAACCTTGCTTCACCTGCCTTTGTATGATCCAAGTTTAATTGCTTCAGTGCCCAATGGGATTTATGTTGGAGCTCAATTGGTAGATGACATGCCTTACCATATACTAGCTTGTAAGGGGACATGCCCAATGGTGTCTTGTATGTTGTTCTGTAAGCCCACAGCGCATCATCCAAGTGTAATGACCATTCCTTTCTATTAGGACCAACCATCTTCTCCAGTATTCTTTTGATTTCTCTGTTGGAGATCTCAGCTTGGCCACTGGTTTGTGGGTGATAAGCTGTAGCAATTTTGTGTTTCACTCCATATTTAGCCAACAGGTTCTCAATTAGTTTATTGCAGAAATGAGAGCCTTCATCACTGATAATAGCTCTTGGAGTACCAAACCTTGTGAATATATTCCTTTTGAGGAACTTGCTAACAGATTTGGCTTCGTTGTTGGGTAATGCCACAGCTTCAACCCATTTTGACACGTAATCCACAGCTACCAAAATATATAGATTCCCATGAGACATTGGAAATGGTCCCATGAAATCCATTCCCCACACATCAAACAACTCAACTTCGAATGTTTGTGAGTGGCATTTCTGCTTGCTTGATATGTTTCTGTCCTTTGACACTTTTCACGACTCCTTACTAGCTTATGTGCATCCTTGAAGATTGTTGGCGATGTGCTTTGATTGTAGGACCTTTGCACTTTGTTTTGTGCCTCCAAAATGTCCACCATAAGGTGCTTTGACATTGTTGCGGCACATGGAGTTGTTCTTTTCAATGAAGACACCTTCTTAGTGGCCCGATCGGGGCATAATTTGTACAAGTAAGGCTCATCCCAGAAATATTGCTTTATAGTGTGGAAAAACCTCTTCTTCTGTTGATAGTTGAATCCTACAGGCACAATCTTGCTAACAAGAAAGTTAACTATATCACCATACCATGGTGCGATGAGTATCGAGCGTTATAACGTTTGTGACGAAATTTCCATAGACGTGGTAACGTCTTCAACTACACAGCTCACGATGCGGTCTCTCATCAGAGAATTTTTCTCTTATCTCCTCTTCACCTGTACCTGCATCAACATTCTCAAGCCTAGAAAGATGATCAGCAACTTGGTTCTCCACCCCCTTTTTGTCACGGATTTCCAAGTCAAATTCTTGGAGGAGGAGAACCCATCTAATAAGCCTTGGCTTTGCATCTTTTTTAGCAATTAAATACTTAATGGCTGAATGATCAGTAAAAACAATAACTTTTGCACCCACTAAGTAAGATCTAAACTTATCAAAACCAAACACAACAACCAAAAGCTCTTTTTCAGTCACAGTATAATTCAATTGGGCATCATCTAAGGTTTTACTGGCATAGTAAATAAAATGAAATTTTTTTCCATACCTTTGTCTCAATACAGCTCCTACAGCATAATCACTTGCATCACACATCAACTCAAATGGTTTAGACCAATCTGGAGTGACTATTACTGGAGTAGTCACCAAGACAGTCTTTAGTTTCTTGAAAGCTTCATGACATTGTTCATCAAAGTTGAAGACGTTGTCACGTTGCAAAAGCAGACACAGGGGTTTTGAAATTTTTGAAAAATCCTTGATAAATCTTCTGTAAAACCCTGCATGTCCTAAGAAACTTCTGACCCCTTTTATGGTTGTTGGTGGAGGTAGCTTATCAATAACATCAATTTTTGCTCTGTCCACTTCTAATCCTTTCTTGGAGATCCTATGTCCCAACACTATTCCTTCTTGTACCATAAAATGGCATTTTTCCCAGTTAAGAACTAGGTTGGTTTCTTCACATCTTATGAGAACTCCTTCCAAATTATCCAGGCATGCCTTATATGAATCTCCATAGACTGAAAAATCGTCCATAAAGACTTCCATGGAATTTTCAATGAAATCAGAAAATAAGGCCATCATGCACCTTTGAAATGTTGCAGGAGCATTGCACAGTCCAAATGGCATCCTTCTGAAAGCAAAGGTACCATAGGGACAGGTGAATGTTGTCTTTTCTTGATCTTCCGGGGCTATGGCTATCTGGTTGTAGCCTGAATAACCATCAAGAAAACAATAGAACTCCTTGTCTGCAAGCCTGTCTAGCATTTGATCAATGAATGGAAGAGGGAAATGATCCTTCTTAGTTGCTTTGTTAAGCTTCCTGTAATCCATGCATATCCTCCAGCCTGTTACTGTCCTTGTTGGAATTAGCTCATTTTTATCATTTGTTACCACGGTAACTCCACCCTTCTTTGGCACACACTGCACTGGGCTCACCCACGCAGTACATCACTAATAGGGTAGATGATTCTCGCATCCAACCACTTGATGATCTCTTTCTTTACCACCTCCTTCATTATCGGGTTCAATCTCCTGCGCCTTCAATGCTATTCTTGGCATTTTCTTCCAAAACAATTCTGTGCATGCAGTTGTGGGGGTGATACCTTTGATGTCGGCCATTTGCCGACCAATTGCTTTCTTATGTCTCTTCAACGTAGTAATGAGATCATTCTCTCCGCTCTTGTGAGAGTTTAGAAGAAATGATCACGGTAGGGAATCATTTTCCCTAAAAAGACATACTTTAAATGCTCAGTAACACCTTTGGTTCCAAGGTAGGTGGTTCTTTGATGGAGGGCACATTCTTCTTGAGATTTGATTCTTCTTGCTTCAAGGGTTTTGAGGCGTGGAAAAGCGTCGCATTAGACGTTATAACGTCTAGAGGAACAACTTCTTCTGCTAAGAACTCTTGCACTTCAGTATTGCCCAGAATCTTCTCCAAGTGATCATTATCTTTGTTGAATTGCTTCTGAACCATATGATCAATGGCAACCACATAAGAACATTCTTCTATGTTAGGATTTGGATACTTGAGTGCGTTGAGAACGTTGAACTTGACTTCTTGGTCATTGACTCTCATGATCAATTCTCCTTTCTGCACATCAATGATTGTTCTTCCAGTAGCTAAGAATGGTCTCCCCAGAATGATGGGAACTTCTTTATCTGCATCAAAATCTAAAATAACAAAATCCACTGGAAACACAAACTTGTCAACTTTAATCAAAACATCTTCTAATATGCCTTCAGGATATACTCTACTTTTATCAGCTAAAGTGAGGCTTAAAGAAGTAGGTCTGGCAGTTCCTATACCAAGTTTGTCATAAATGGACTTGGGCATCAAGTTGATACTTGCTCCCAAGTCACATAGAGCTTTGCCAATGTAAAAATCTCCAATGGAGCATGGTATAGTAAAGCGCCGGGATCCTTGAGTTTTCTAGGGAGTTTATTACGCATAATTAAACTACATTCCTCGATTAAAGGCCACGATTTCAAACTCCCTAGCCTTCTTCTTTTGTTGATGATGTCTTTCAGGAACTTGGCATAGTTTGGCATTTGCTGTAAAGCTTCAACCAAAGGAAGGTTGATGTGTAGCTGTTTTAACATCTCCATGAACTTGCTGAATTGCTTGTCTTCATGAGCTTTATTTAATCTTTGAGGTATCTTTGGAGGAGGATATTCAGGTACAAGCCTAGGCACAGTCTTGATTCCTGGTTCAAAAGTAGACGTTGTAACGTCTGGTTTAGACTTCACAATATCTGGAGTATCCTTCTCTTTCTCACCACTTGTGGTTGCCTCCTTTTCTTTCCCTTTCTCCTTTTCTGGCACTTCTTTCTCCACAGGCATAATTGGTTCAGGATATTCAGTACCACTTCTTAAAGAAATTGCATTTACCTGTCCATTCGCCCCATTATTAGCATTAGGGTTAGATGATGATGAAGGTGTTTCAGTAGTAGAAGGGAGAGATCCGTTCTGCCTTTGAGTGAGAGCTGAAGCTATCTACCCAATTTGGTTTTCTAGAGTTTTGATTGAAGACTCATGAGTTTGCAAAGTTGTCTTACAGTCACTTATGAAGCTTTTCATCATGGCCTCCAAGTTGCTATTGTTGTTATTCTGCACATATTGCCTCTGTTGTTGTTCTTTGGGGAAATCACGGAGGTATTGCGGGAGAGCAGCGATGTGCGGCATTGAGCATTGTTGTTTCTCCAACTAAAATTTGGATGATTTCTCCAATTTGAATTGTAAGAGTTGGAATAGGAACCGTTTCCTTTGTTCTGAGATACAAAGTTTACAGACTGAGGGTTATAGGGACACTCTTCATACACATGCCCTTCTTCACAATAGACAAACACTACTCCCCCAGAATGTGTAGGCTCAACTGCTGCTGCAGTCTGTTTCTCAGACGTGGCCACGTTTAGAGTGCTCAAAGTTTTGATCATATTGGCGGGGTAGCCACGAGCGAAAGAAGCGATTACTTCACTTATTTCATGGACACCAGCTTTCTTTCCAGGAGTAAATCTATCAGATGGCCAATGAGAGTTATGGGTGGCTATGTCATCAATAAGCTTGCATGCCTCAGAGAAAGACATGTTCAAAATGACACCACCTGATGAAGCATCAAGTATCAACCTAGTAAGCTGATCTAGACCATTATAGAAAGTCTCCATTTGAATAACCACGGGAATGCCATGGTGTGGGCACATTCTCAGTAACTCCTTCCACCTTTCCCATGCCTCAAACAATGATTCCCCTTCCCTTTGTTTGAAGGAAGTGATATCATTTCTTAGCTTAGCATTTTTGTTGGGAGGGAAATATTTTGCAAGAAACTTTCTGACCATTTCATCCAGTGTGAATTGAATTTGGCTCCAAGGAGTTCAACCAACTTTTGGCCTTATCCTTAAGAGTATATGGGAAGAGCTTTAATCTGAAAGCATCCTCTGAGACTCCAGGGATGATGAAATTGCTACACACATCCAAAAATTGCCTCAGGTGTGCATATGGATCTTCTTGAGGATATCCTCCAAATTGCCCTGCAGTTTGCAGCATTTGGAACATCATTGGCTTGAACTCAAAGTGACCAGTATGAAGGGTTGGTCTTGCAATGCCTGTTTGTAGATGAGCCAGGATTGAGCACGGCATAGTCACGCATAGGCTGTCCCCTGTCATTGACCATGTCTTGTGGTCTGCATTGATGAGTTCTTTGCCTCTGCCGCGATTCATCATCAACAACAATTGTTTCTGTATGGGTTTGCGGTCCACGACCATGTCCTCTACCTCCTCTTGGGTTAGGTCCACCACTAGAGCTTCTACCAGTATTATGTTCAGACATGGTTGGGTGTTGATGTTCTTTGTGGTTGTTGTCTCCTTCTTAACCTTTGTTATCTCTAAGTTGCACGAAAGTTCTTTCGAGTTCGGATCAAACTCAGTGCTTGATTCACTCCTGGTTCTATCGAACTAGAGCTTGAGTTGGAACTAAGCATACTGTTTTATGCGTCTACTGTTCACACACGAAACAACAAACAACACAGTAAAATTCTTTCAACTTGTGTTCTAATAGTTTTGAACAATAAAAGTTAACTACAATCCCCGGCAACGGCGCCAAAAACTTGTTGCGTTCATGTGGTATTCGCAAATATAGTGCAAGTATACACGTCGTACAAGTAATAAAGTGGATAAAAGTAAGAGATCGTTCCCACAAGGATTGGTTTGCTTTCAAAGTTCAAGTTTCAAAACACAAGCGAATCAAATAACAAATCAACACTAAGAGTTGGTTTTAATGCTAAGAATATAAATAAAACAAGTAAACACATGTTGGGTGTAAATATGGATGAGAGAGAGAGTTGGATTGTTGCATGCAAGTAAATCCTTTCTAGTTAGACGTTATAACGTTCACACGTTATTACATACAAATGCTATTCTGTATAGACGTTATAACGTTTGAACACTGTTGCAAAAGAACTGTGCTTTTCAATCACAAAACGTCAGAGCTTCAAGTATAAGACGTCCTATGTCTAGGTTCTAAATAGGCCCACTCCTGTATTTTAAGTACCCACAGCAATGTTCTATGAACTATTATCCATTCTATGTCTAGACTTAGATAAAAAATGCCTAAATGTCTTTAGCGCACCCTTTCGTTCATATAAATCTTTGAGTTCTTTTCATAGACCATGTCTGCACCTATGAATCTACCTATTTTAAGAGGCCAACCTCAAAACAAGTTTGGAAATATTTTCTTGCAAAGATTTAAAACATTAAACGTCAATACTTCATAACATTAAACTAGAAATTCATTACAAGCAAAACAACAACCCAACTACAAAGTGTTTAGCTCATCTTTGAGCATCTTTCTGAGAATGATAAGGAATTGGAATCCAAATACCATACTCAAAAGAAAAGAAACTAAGTGCAAAAGATACACCTAAGCAACTCTTCAGCATGTACTGTTTGTAGAGGCGTTACAACGTGTAAGCCTCACAGTAGTGAGTTATGCAGAAAATAAGAAATGGAAGTTCAGAGAAGCAAAGTGAAGAAGTCTGTTTCCAGAACTTCTTTAAACACTTTCTCTGAGATTGATGAAGGTAGATGGCAGGTGGATGAACTGAAGTGAAGTGGGAGAGTGAGTGTATGAGCGTGTGTGTCCTTTGAGAGAGAGTTAAGTCTTCATTAAATAGCCAATCTGCTCACGTGTTGCTGATGTCACTTGCCCACCTACCAGGCCTGTTTCCTCTTCTGACTGACACTGTACAATGCTACAGTGCGTCATCCTTGTCAGCACATGGGAAATAGAAGATCTTCTGACTTTTTATATCTTTGACCATCATTGCTAGCGCGCCAAAACTGGGATCTTTCACTCTTGCTCTGCTGCTCTTCTATAGACGTGGTGAGGGACGTGGTCACGTTCAGCTCTTTCACTGCACAAGCATAAGAAGCATCAAAACGCTCTCAAAGGCACCAATAGGTGCCAAAATGCACAGATTTAGAAATAAGAAACTAACATAAAACTAATTAAATTAAGAAATAAGAAACTAACATAAAACTAACATAAAACTAATTAAATTAACCTTGTATTGCTAGAGAACTTGCATGATTTTATCTTTGAATGAGTATAAATAACTCATATACATATGAGTTATCAGCTGCTCGCGCGCTTCTTGCGCGTAAGTGGCGCGCGCGCGGCATGCGAGAGTATAAATTTTGCTTGTTGCACTCACGCTTTGCACCACCTTCACGCGTGAAATCACTCCCGAGTTAGGGTTTTCCAATTTTCTGCATCTAAGGAGCTGTTTGTGGTGGGGTTTTTGAATTTGTGCCTTCCTTTCTTCATCTACATCATTCATCAAGTAAGTACTCTCTTCTCAACTTAAATTCTTTCAAGATTCATCTTATTGCATCAATGGGTAAAATCAAATTTTTAAGGATGATATTGTGAGTTTTTATTATGGATGTTGTTGTGTTGATTTACATGATTAGAAATTGTTGAAAAACAAGTTTGGGGTTGATTTAGTTATTGTAAGTTGTTGTTCATGTGTGGAGTGGGTGTGCACACCACTTGCTTGATAAAAAGCCTAAACTAGAATGTCATGAACAACATGCTTACATTTGTCAACAACAATCTTGTCCTTGAAAATTGTTTGAGAATGTGGTCATGTGAACTCAACACTTCTTTTTATTACAAAAAAAAAATAAAAAATTTGGTATGACTATTGTTGAGAAAGAAGAGTTATGTCAAGGTTATTTGTGCACTAACCTTGACCAATTTTGTGCGAAATTTTGTTTTTATGATGTGAGCAGGTGATGGCTGGCAAAGGAACGAAGAGGAAGACGGTTGGTCGTGGTTCGTCATCCCGATCTCATCAACCCGTGTACAATTCTGACATGTTTAGGTCACTGGGATGTGAAAAGTTCCATGAGTCAATTGACATGGTCGAAGAAATGAGACAAAATATTAGCAACCGGAGGTGGGAGCAGGTTGTGGCCTATCCAAAAAAGGCAAGCAGTGCTTTAGTATTCGAGTTCTTCTAAAATGTTTTTCCTAAGCCAGCTGTTGATGGGGATTTGGTATTCCCGGAGTCCGCAAGTTATGTGCGGGGTTGTAGTGTTCCCTATGATGCTGCTACGATCAATAGACTGTTTGGGATAGAGGCAGGGCCGCTTTTGGATTGCATGTTCAGAACTAAACTCAGCAGGAAGGATGTAAAGACTGAACCAGGGCGAGCGGCTGAGATTAGCCAAGCACTGTGTAAACCTGGCATGGACTGGGTTAGGAATGCAAGTGGGGAGCCGCAGAAGATCCTTGTTAGCTCTCTCACACTAGTTGCTAGAGGCTGGGCAGCCTTCATCCTTGCCACCATCCTCCCAAGTTCTAACCAATCTGAGCTGAATATCGACAGGGCAACCCTAGCTTCTTGTATCATTAGAGGAGAGCCTGTCAACTTAGGGGCAGTTCTTGAGAAAGAGATTAAGATCTTTGCCAATTTCAAGGAGGGGGCCTTGCCAAGCTATTGGAGGCATGCTAGCCTCATTGCATTGTTGTGTGAGAAATCAGGTGTTGTAGCCAATGCGGATGAAGACACCATTTCACCAGCTCCGAAATCACTGGGAACTGGATTCGCTCTAGGCTAGGACTAGAGCATCCGGTTCAAAGAGAGGAGCCTCCACAAGAGCAGCCAGATGAGCAAGAACCAACCTTCACCATGGATGATTTTGCGGTTGGGCCATCTGTAGCAGATTTTCAAGAGCTGCAAGCAAGAATGGATACTCTGGCAGCTAATCAGGAGCGTATGTCAGCTGATCAGGCTAGGATGACAGCAATGTACAGATTTAGGATGAGAGCTCTCTATAGAGCCATTTGCACGTCTCAGAGTGGAGGTCAGCTGGATCCGGAGGCTGATATCTTTCAGGCACCTCCTCAGTAGACTCTGGACGCGATTGAGTAGTCTGCTCACCGCTATGGTTTTTCTCTCTTTCCCTTATCTTTGTATTACCTGGTTGTGTACTTTGATTTTCCTTTATTTAGTGTCGTTATTTGATTGTATTTTGTTGTTTTGCTTTTGTGTCTGTAAATAGGCCTTCCCCTAAATTAATCAGTGAGGACACTGTAAAGTTTTGAGTGGGGGGAGGACCTGTTGTCAAGTCAGTTGTGTCAGTGTCATGGATATGGGCAATCATGTAGCGAATAAAAAAAAGACAGTTGAGCAAACTTAGTGATGATTTGGTGAGAATTGAGTGAATAGTACCCCTGTGGTGAATGAACTAGTGCATTCTTGCTTCCACACTCAAAACATAAACGCAGGTGGAACTTAGTGATCCTAGAGATGATTGTAGTTAAGCTAGCTGTTTGGTGGACCATGGGACTTGCAAAATTTTTACTAAAAATATAGGGTAGCATCAGAAACTAAGTTTGGGGTGCTCTAAGTTATACTGAGGCACAGCATGAAAGGATGGGATTAGGACAAGTGCACATAGTAGAAGTCAATTTAAGCCAATGTGCACCAGTTTTAAAATTTTTGTAATTATCAAAGCCATATTGTCTGGAATCATTTGAAACTATACCTGTGCCTAAGTACATGAATGCATCTGGAGGTCAAAGACCTGTGCCATGCAGGAATAAATGTATCTGGAGGAAAGTTCAAAAACTAGTTGAATAAGTGCCTTCATCTTAGAGTTACGAATTCTTTGAATCAAAGCCCTTTGTCATGCTTAACCCCCATTCGGAGCGAGAATTGTTAGTCTACCTTTTATTTTGAAACATCTTTGGCAGTCTCGGAAGGAAGCCCTCTAGTCTTAGTTAAATGCATTTTGAAACTAGCTATGTTCCAACTGAGTAAGTGTCACACACGCACTATTGAGCAAGAATGTACTAAGTGAAAGTACCACATGTGGGTTTGCAATTGAGTGGCCAGTCTGAAAGTTGATGCTCAACTCGTTTCTTTGTTGTTTGTGTTAAGTAATGGATTCCTAGTGATTGTCTGTTATCTATGTCTATCTGTCTTGTCTTGTCTTTGCTTGAGGACAAGCAAGTGTTTAAGTTTGGGGTTGTGATGAACCTGCATCACATGATGTGTTTCATTGGTTTAAAGAGAATTTTTAAGTGGAAATGGTGATGAATGAATTAAAAGTGTGATGGAAAGTATCAATTTGTGCTATTTGAAATTGTTTTTCTATGCAGTGTTTATGCTGGGTTTGTCGTGTTTTTGTGCCCAGGGACTAGGTGGAAATGAAGAACGAAGCAATGCAGACAATTGGACTCAAGGGCGCAAAATCTAGGAGCTTTCAGCCAAAACGCGCACAACTGGCGCGCAGGTGGCGCTGCAACGCGCAAACATCCAGAGGCATCTGCCCAATGGCGCGCCACTAGTGCGTGGCGCGCAAGTAGCGTGCAGCTTCACAAGCAAACGCAGCCCAGTCTTGCGCGTAAGTGACGCGCCGCGCGCAAGAAGCGGCGCGAAATTACTGGCGAGGATGCGCGTAAATCAACCAGGAGGCGTTTTGGAAGGCAGTTTTGGACGTTGGGAAACCCTAGCACGCGAAGAGAAGACGGCAGCTGACGGTGATTGAAGAACCAAGACTTGGGAACAAGGATTAAGGATTCTCATGCATTCATCATCTCCACTTTCAACTTGTAATTCTCCTTTTTCCTCTCTTTTTATCATGTGTAACTAAACCCCAATGTTAGGGATGGATGAATTTTGATGTACAACTATTGTTGCTGATTGATGTTAATGTTTTTAATGTTTTCTCTCTTAATTTGTGAATTGAATTTTAGTGCTTAACATTTCTATGATTGGAAAATTGTAGAACTTATCTTTATTCAATGATCAAATGGAAATTTTATTGTTAGAATGTTTGAATTTCAATTCCTTCAATTTGTAGCTTAGGAATAATCTATGAATTGATGTATGTTGCAAATCCTCGTTGTTATTGCTTGTTGTTAGTGGATGTGCCTAAGGGATTAGGGATTTTATGAATCAACAAAGGGCTATGCACCTAAGGGATTTGGCTTGGTTAGAATTGTGGATTCGATAGCAAATGAAAGAGAGAGATTATCTTTTGAAAATAAATCAGTGGAAATAGTGTGAAATCGAAAGGGCATTCATCCCTAGCGTCTCCTCATCATATTTCTCCCCAAACGTTCCGTTTCTCGTAATAAAAACCAAAAAATATTTAATTGCTTTACCTTCGAGCTTCATGGCTCAACCATATCAATCAAACTTATTTCAATTGGGTTTATATTAGTGGTTGTTAACGTAGTGAGTAATTGAGTTCGATCCTTGAGGACGATATCCGGTTCTTACCGGTTTTATTACTTGAACGATTTGGTACACTTGCCAATATCTTAACACACCATTCATGAATCATAAGGCAATCCTCGCCAAGAGCCCTCGGTGCAGGGCGGACGAGGACCGATCCTGGAACAAGTACAACAGCTGGCTCCACTCCAAAGAAATCCCGCCGAGCTAGCGGATGCGGGATTGTAAACCTCTACCGAGCATGTCACCGGCAGTCGTTCAAGCGCCCGAATAAGAACCAACTCATCGCTGACCGTGATGAGTTGTTATCTCGTTTCGAGAGAGGGTCGATTCCGGTCCGCCAGCGAGCGACTCATGGAGATCCCTCCGCCCAAGCTCGCCCTTCACGCAGAGCCAGAACGCCTCCTCGAAGGAACATTCGTCACTGAGGAAGCACTTCTCGTCACTCTCCGGCACGCAGGGTGAGGGCGCTCAGATCGCCCGCTCGGAGGAACGCGTGCAGTCGCCATTCCCCCTCGTATGATTACGATTATTCAGACTCCATCTACCATCCTGAGTCGGACCGCTCGTCTACCAGACATTCCTCGTGCGAATCCTCCGACTCCTGGAGATCTAGAAGCCGCTCCTGGGACCCTTATGACGAACTTAACGATTATCGTAAGGCACCACTCCGTCCGAAGCAGAGGGCGATCGCCCCAAGTGCCCCCGATGTACGACCACCCGGTCGGCGGCGGATTCTACGGGATGCCGACCAACGAGGCATACCTTACTATGCAGCCTTTTGGGCCAAGTGACATCCCGACCGGCCATGGACCCTTCACAAGGGAAATTCGGCGTTACCGCATTCCGAGGTACCTGAGGAAGCCGCCCAACCTGAACAAATTTGACGGTCGTGGGGATCCTGACAAGCACATTAGATACTTCAATAACTACTGCAGCTTCAGAGAGCTGGGTTCTACGATGAAGTGTCGGCTATTTCCTCAGTCGCTCGATGGCCGGGAACTAGAGTGGTGGGAATCACTACGACTGAACACTATCTCCTCCTGGGAAGGTCTGATCAGAGTCTTCCTAGCAAATTACACGGCCAACCGATGCCAATACCGCTATGAAGAACACTTGGATACGATCATCCAAGGCGACAATGAACCGTTGAGGCAGCATATAGACCGGTTCAATTCCAAGGCCAATACCATTTGCGACATGACAGACAAAAATAAGCTGAAGTATCTTAAGAGTGGCATCAGGCCGGACCAGAGGTTCGCAGAAGAGTTCACTTTAAACCACTACACTGATCTCAGCACGTTTCTTCGCAGAGCTAATGACCACATAGCCTATGAAGAGACACTAGCTGCGAGGAAGGAAGGCGCCACGTGCGCGCCCGAGAGAAGAGCAAGGCAAGCCGTTCAAGGCTCAAGACAACCATCGTGATAACAAGCCAGAGTTCCAGCCTAAGAAGTACGAGCACCGGACGAGGCTAAACACACCTATTGCTCAGATATTCTCGGAATGTCAGAACAATGAGTTCGTTGGTGTAAAGCGGCTTGATCCCCTTGTACTTAGAATGGGTGCCCGAGCGACCAAGAAGTATTGTCGGTACCACAAAAGCAAGGGGCATGATACAAACGATTGCATGGCCTTGAAAGATGATAAAGAAGATCTCAACCAAAAAGGCAAGTTAAGGCAGTATGTTAGAGCTGAAGGTGCCGAGCAGCCTGAAGAGAGAGGCGGGGCACAGCCCTCCCAACCAAAAGGCAAGGCCGTGGCCACAGAAGCCATCGAAGCGGCCGGGGACAAGGATACATCTAAAGAGGACATCAGGCAGTCTAAAGGCCGCAGAGTCGCCATGGTTATCCATGGGGGGGACCCTTTAGTCCGCAGAGAGTCCAAGAAGGCCATGAAAAGGAAGTGGAACGAGATACTCATGGTCGGAACAACCTCAGTTGATCATCCGGCCTCGAATAGGCCGCCAATCTCTTTTGGAGACAAAGATTTGCTTGATGGAAGGATAAACAGCTACGTTCCTTTGGTAGTGATCGCCGTAATGGGGAACACTGAAGTCAGAAAGATACTGGTCGACCAAGGAAGCTCGGCCGACATCATGTTTGAAGAGTTGGTTGACAAGCTGAATGTCGACCGCAGCGAGATCATCCCGCAGGCCGATCCCACTCCGTTAACCGGGTTTAATGGGGTGACCACATACCCGCTGGGAACGCTGGAACTGTTGGTCCCTTTTGGGGACGACGCAAGCGGAAGCACTTCGTACAGGACGGTCAGGACGACATTCCTGGTCCTCCCCATCAAGTCTTGCTACCAATGCATCATCGGTCGACCGACACTTGGGAAGCTGGAGGCCGTTGCCTCCTGATCCACACGAAGATGAAGTTCTCTGATGGGATGATCGTGTCGTCACCACTGGCGGCCCGACATGGAGGCGGCAAAGAGAAGTCACTACTTGTATCAAGACATCTGTGACGAGCAGGCAATAACTTCCAACCCGCAGAGTCTTGAAGAAAGGCACCAAGTCAATGTCGCCGACCTGGATGCCCGATATGACCCTGACAGCGACTCAGAAGATGGTTACGATAATTTAGCCCGTGAGCTAAAAAATAGGTTGAAAAGGCCAGAGCCGCACGGGGAATTGATTAACGTCCAACTGGGGGACGATCCAGCAAAAATGGTTAAGCTGGGAAGCGACCTACCCGAACAGGTCTAGCAGGATCTCATGGTATGTCTTAGGGATTATGCAGACTTATTTGCATGGCAGGCATCAGACATGCCTGGGATTCCCATAGAGATCGCGTGCCACCAACTCTCAGTGGATGAGGAAGCTAGGTCGGTCGCTCAGAGAAGGCGAGCTCAGAACGATGAGAAGGCTCAAGCAGCGGCGCAGGCTGTTGACGATCTAATCAAGACCAACTTCATTAAAGAGATCAAGTACACGACCTGGCTCTCCAATGTTGTGTTGGTAAAGAAGAAAAATGGTAAGTGGTGCATGCGCGTTGACTATACCGATCTGAACAGGGAATGCCCGAAGGATGCCTTCTCGGTACCCAGCATCGACAAGTTGGTCGATGGTGCATCGGGCTAAAAACTTTTATCATTCTTAGACGCTTATTCTGGGTATAACCAGATTACCATGTATCCTCCGGATCGCCACAAGACTGCTTTTATGACCGATCGGGGTAACTTCCAGTATAAGGTCATGCCCTTCGGCTTGAAGAATGCAGGGGCGACCTACCAGCGAATGATGAACAAAATCTTCAAGAAGCAGATCGGTCGGGTAGTTGAAGTGTATCTAGATGACATGATAATCAAAAGCAAGACCGACCAAGATCATGTGGACGACCTGAGAGAGGTTTTCAAAGAAGCTAGGAGAAATTCCTTAAGGCTGAACCCAGAAAAATGCACCTTTGGAGTGAGGGCCGGCAAATTTTTGGGGTTCCATCTGACGAAAAGGGGAATAGAGGCTAACCCAGATAAGTGCAGGGAGGTCGTCGACATGAGGCCGCCCAGCACTAAGAAAGAGATCCAGCGATTGAACGGCATGGTCGCTGCCCTGTTGAGGTTCATACCCAAGTCTGCATGCAAGTCGCTCCCCCTATTCAAGCTGTTAAAGAAGGATGTAGAGTTCGAATGGACCGACCAATGCCAGCGAGCATTGGAGGACTTGAAAGAAGCTCTGACCAATCCGCCAATCAGGACCAAGCCGTTGCCGGGGGAAACCCTATATCTATAATTGGCAATAACAGAAGAGGTCTTGGTATTTGTCTTGGTCGAGAGAGAACGACTAAAGCGAGCCGGTTTATTTCATCGATAAGTCTTTGTAAGGACCAGAGCTAAGGTATCAGAAGATTGAGAAGTTAGCCCTTGCACTACTAGTGGCCCCCCGGAGGTTGAGGCCTTATTTTGTGGCTCACCAGGTCGTGGTAAGAACCGACCAGCCAATAAGGCAAGTCCTTCACCGACCAGACCTTGCAGGGCGTATGATTAAATGGGCGGTTGAACTCAGCGAGTTCGGAATCAAATTTGAATCCAGGTCGGCCGCTAAAGCTCAAGTGTTGGCTGATTTCATCACTAAAATGACCCCAACTCGGGACAACAGGCCGGACACGACCTGGACGTTGCATGTAGACGGCTCTTCCAATAGCAAAGGCAGTGGAGCTGGCCTAATCTTAGAGAATTCAGAAGGCCTTGCAGTGGAAGTATCCTTGACATTTGCTTTCCACACTTCCAACAATTAAGCTGAGTACGAGGCATGCATAGTCGGGCTGCAGCTCACTAAAGAATTCAACGTCGATCGAGTTGAATTACATTCAGTGCTGGTCGTATCCCAGATTCAAGAGTTGTATGATGCAAGGGATGAAGTGCTTAAGAACTACTTGGCCAGAGTGAGAGAAGCGCCCGACAATTCGGTAGGCGCAGAGGTCAAGCGCGTCGAGGACGAAACGTCGCGGTGACATCCTTCGAAGTTGGCTCGCACGCGAAGACCCTGGCAATCTCGGTCGACTGTCTCGACCAAGCCAAGTCAATCTCTGGCCGTCCTCCCTATCAACGCGGAGGAAGAGTGGATCGCTCCAATATTGCGCTACATTACGACGGGCGAAGAGCCGAGCGACCCAAAGCAGGCCAAGACCCTGAGATTGCGGTCTACCAAGTATTCCGTGATTGAAGGGAAGTTATACAGAAGAGGCTTTTCATCCTCATTGCTAAGATGTTTGTCGTCGGTCGAAGCCGACCATGTCTTGAGGGACATTCATGGGGGCTTATGTGGCAGCCATCAGGGAGGTAGTTCCATAGCAAAGAAAGCGCTCAGAGCCGGTTACTATTGGCCTACCATGGACGAAGACGCCAAAAAGTTGGTACAGAAATGCAAAAAGTGCCAAGTACATGCAGATGTTCATGTCGCACCATCTTCGGAGTTACAAAGCCTCACCTCACCATGGTCGTTCGCCTGGTGGGGGATGGATTTGCTAGGTCCATTTCCACCTGCTCCAGGCCAGTTCAAGTTATTGATCGTGGCAGTTGATTATTTTACAAAGTGGATTGGCCGAGCCTCTGGCGACCATAACCGCAGCGTGAAGGTAAGCAAGTTCTTCACGGAATGTTTCGCCGGTTTGGGATCCCCAAAGAAGCGATAACGGACAATGGTACCCAATTTGCGGATAAGAAATTCAGTGAAATGTTGGCCGGCCTAGGAGTAAAACAGAACGACCAAGCTGAAGCGGCCAATAGAGTCATCTGCGCGAGGTTGGAGAGAAGGTGGGCGAAGCAAAAGGAAATTGGGCGAAGAAGCGCAATCCATCCTGCGGGCATACAAAACAACCCCCATGCATCGGCCAGGGAGTCGCCGCTTTGGTGGTCTCTGGAATCGATTTGTGATTCCCATAGAAATGAACGAACTGAACTGGAGAACGAAGAACCCCCCAACAGCGGTCGACAACGACCGGGCTATACGAGAAGAGTTGAACCTGATCGAAGAGCTGCGCACCCAAGCATCACGTAGAGAAGCATTGATAAAACAAAAGGTCGCTGCTAGGTACAACGCTCGTATTCAGAAAAGAGACTTCTCTATCGGGCAGCTTGTCCTTAGGCGTGCAGATGTTGACAACAAGAATGCTCGTCAAGGAAAACTCGCCCCTAATTGGGAAGGACCATACAGAGTCGTCAATAAGACCGGCAAAGGGGCGTACAAACTAGAGACCATGGATGGGGAGACCATCCCCAGAACATGGAACGGTGACAAGCTCAGGCAGTACTACGTTTAGTACACCCAATTTGTAACCGATGAACACCAATAAATAAATTGCAGGCGGGCGCTCTTTTTCCCCACTGGGGTTTTTTACAAAGGCCCGTTCTTTAAAAGTTCACTTGTAATTTAATTTCATGCAATGTTGTATGTCCGTTCGCTCACCATGCGCGTAGCAGCAGAGCGATCGTAGAGCCACCGAGTTGGCCCAAAACGAGTGCCGTCGAACGACCCAAAACGAGTGTCGTCGAACGGCCAAAACGAGTCATCAAATGACCCAAGGGTCAAGCAACGACCCACAAACGAGCGTAGGCCGCCGAGCAGCCTACAACGAGTGCTTTCGAAAAGCACTAATATCGGCCGATGATCGGCCTAGAACGAGAGCCTTCAAAAGGCCCAACAGAGTGCCTTCGAAAGGCCCAAACAGCGGCCGACGATCGGCCTAGAACGAATACCTTCGAAAGGTGCGAACGAATAATGTAATTAAATTTGAACGACTTAAGCAAACAAGTTAAGCGAAAAAAGGCGTAATTCATTACAAAACAAGACGCCCGGTCGAAGCCGAGCGCCCAGAATATTCATCCGCTCGAAGGCGGAGCAGAAGTACTTGGATTACAGAAATTACACCGCTCACAGGCGAGCAAAAAAGAAAGGCCATTCACTTCTTTTGGCGGTGGAAGATGACCGATCGTTTTTGGAGCACTTTGCCATCGTCATCTTTCTTGAGGGGCAACACGATCTCATCACCCTCGACCATATGCTCGGGCCTTAGGACTTTGTCGTCATACTGAATGCCTCGAGCGGCATTGAACAGCCTCATCTGGGCAACAACATTCTCGAATTGGAAGACGGGCGCTCCCTTTGCCATCCCGGCCACCTCAGCAACCTTCTCGTTGATAGCAGCCTGCTTTTCCTCCTCGAAGCGAGCGACCTTGGCTTTGAGGGACTTCACCAGGTTTGCCAACTCTTTGTTCCTGCCCACCATCCTGGTCTTGTCCTCCACAGCCAGCTGCTTATCTTTCTCAGCGGCCACTAGCTTAGCTTTGGTTTGCTCGGAAGCGACAATTTGGGGTTCGAGTTCTTTAAGCTTCGCCGCTACGCATCCTTTCACCGGCTCAAAGACTTGAAATGGAAAACAAGGATCAGCGGACGGTCGAGATCCCAAAATTACCAGCAAATTGCAAAACTTACGTGCTTGATTGGTTCTGAGAGTCTTCAACACCTTGCTGTCTGACTTGCACAGGTCGCCGCATACGTTCAGGGGATCCTTCTTGAAGCGCTCATAGTCTTCCTCAGTCAAGTCGGTCACCTCGAAGATAGGAGACTCCACCCGCCTCTCTTCATCCATTCGTTGCCGTTTACCGGGAGTACGCCCGTCGATCACAGCCTCCGACCGACCGGAGTTCCTGTTGGAGCGGGGAGTGGTTTGCTTTTGAGTAGCCTCAACGGCAGCAGCTTTCTTTGGCCCATTAGAGAGGGCAAGCTTCTCGAGGTTGGCCCAGTCAGAGCTCGACATTTTCAAAACTCTACCTGCAAGAAACAGAGGTATTAGCCGGCCGACCAGAGTAAAGAAACGAACAACAAAAATGAGAATTAGACCGACCGAGTTCGGATAGTAATTTATCCCCCTTGTACTCACAAAAGGGCCGACAGGGGATGTCTCCCTCAGGGTTCTGCGGCAGCAGGCTGGACAGTTCCGTAATCATGGCCAGAGTTACCGTGTCTTCATCATCCAACGCTGATACAGCGAAGGTGTACTCGCTCGGCTTCTGTGCAAAGTGAGTCGCCCGCCAATAGAGGGGAAAGAAAGGTACCCCTGCTTCGCCGTCCTAGAAGACCTCGACAATGTCCTTAGCGACCTGGACATCAGGGATGAACCAAAAGTATTGGTTCTTCCATCCGCCCGGCAGGGAATCAGAATAGGCCTTAAAGAACTTCTGAGGGAACGACTTCTGGTTCTTAAAGGACACCTACTCCTTGCGCGCCATATTGGTACCATATTCACCGTGCCAGCTCAGTTCGAACAAAATGAGGAAAAGCTGGGTCGACACCCTTCGTCCCAGCGGGTTGCAAAGGTGTTTGAATGTCTTCATAAAGCCCCAACCGTTGGGAGTGCGGTTGAGATAGAGGCGACCCCGGATGACCTAGGGCGTCCATTGCGGCGATGTGAAGGGGTGGCGATTTCCATTTTTCGAAAGCGACCGATGCATGGTGAACTTTACATTGGAAGCAACGGTCGCGATGTTTTCGTGGTCCTGCATACCCTTCACCTTCCATCCCAGTTTTATGAAGAGGGCCTGCATCCTCCAAAGAAGGGTGGTTCGGGCCGATGAAACTTTTAAAGGCCCTCATCTTATGAGATACCCAAGAAATGTCGACGGGTCAATGACAGAGACAGGCTCGGCGTTATCCTCCGTCTGATCGCCGACCTGCTCAACGGCCTCGCCAGCATCTTCGCCTCGGCCGGCCGCTTCCTCATCGACCACTCTGGTTGCATCTCCACGAATGGGCTCGTGATCACAAGGATTAGCGTCCAAGTCGATCACCTCGTCGCGCAGGTTCCCAAGACCGAATTGGGCGACGTCGGTCATATCCCCATCACCCTTTATGCCAACCGACCTGTCACTTCCCTTGTCGTCTCGAACAGAAGATTGGGGCGGTGGCAGGGGGCACCATGATTCTGTTGAGGTGGAGAGCGAGATGTTGTCGCTCGTGTCGGAACTGGAAGAGTAGCCCGAAGCACTAGAATGGCCGGACGAAAAAGCGCCCTCTGAAGAACGCCTAGGATGTATCTCGAAAACTTGGGAAGGCCCGGTCGACCCTAACCCAACTTGCTCCACTTCTTGTGAAGGCTGCGCCATTTGACGCGCAAGGCTTTGTGTGGGGGCACCAACAATCCGGGTGGTTTGCTTCGTTCTTGCCAGGTCCGCCTATGAAAGGAGAACTCGTCAGATCGACCGAGCCAGCGCGCTCGAGAAAAGGGGGCGACGTGGTCATCCCCCGACCAGACGCCTCCCTTTTCACGAGGCGTGGAAACTGAATTTAAACAAAAGTAAAGCGAGAAAACCAGGAAGAGCGGCATACCTGGAAATGCAGTGACTAGAGAAGAAAGAAACGGACGAACAACTTTCGCGCGCAATGACTTCAGTCGCTAGCAGATATCTCGGTCGGCAGCAGAGGTGAAATTCTAAGAGTGTGGAAATCGTGCTGAGCACTCTATTTATAGAGGGGCCCAGTGTGCGTACTGGCCTAGATTTGGAGCGATGATAGTTTGCA
This sequence comes from Oxytropis ochrocephala, assembly GCA_020916435.1. Classification (NCBI taxonomy): domain Eukaryota; kingdom Viridiplantae; phylum Streptophyta; class Magnoliopsida; order Fabales; family Fabaceae; genus Oxytropis; species Oxytropis ochrocephala. Next base: position 49,955,381 of record CM037092.1, on the reverse strand, counting down.
CATGAAGCGGCCTTGATTGCTCGCGCTCCTCCCATCCATTACATGGGAACCCCCAAAGGTGCCGTGGGAAGCGTGAAGGTCACCTCATTCATTACGCATTAAATTGCGTGGTGAAGCCCAACGCGCACTACGATCGACCGACCATGGCGGCGGCGACCGACTCATTACTAGTGGAGGCGTACAGATCGTTAGCCCAGCTGGGGGCATCGATTCAAGCCTCAACCCGCCGCCTGCGACTGAAGCGGGGGCAAGCTGTTCGGGGTGTATTAGCAATACTAGGAGGTGCCATCGAAATGAGCGGCCCGATCAACGAAGCGCCCAAGCACTCGGCAGTGCGCAATTCTCGGCGGCCGGTCGTATTTCTATAGCGGCCAAGTCGCCCGGCGGTATAAATACCACCCTCATCTGATGATCGTGCACGTCATTCGTACCTTGTGAATCCTTCCCGTTAGCACACCTTTGACTTGAGCGTCAGAGTGTCTTTGTAGGTACCACTCGAGGCGCTCTCAAGACCGGTCCAAGCTCACTCACAGTGACCAGGCAACGAAGCTAGGACGACAACTTAATCTCTATTGGTGAAGTACGATCAATGGGTCATTAAATATGTAAGAATGTTTCTTAATTGTCATAAAGTAAAATGACTCTTATTATTTATTTTTTCATTTTATTTGTACCAAAATATAAGTAAATTAACGGTTTGGATCCCATCATAAGGTCTCGAATTTGGATGTTGTGTGTGACAAAAACTCTATTGAGAAAGGAGAACCACACGAACTGAAAAACCCGGTGGATATTACGCACCAGTAACACAATAACCAAAAGAAAAGTTAAGTGTCAAACATGTTTTTCGTCATAATAAGTTTTTTGTTTTTTGCATTTAGTCTCTAAAAAAAACACCTACTTTTGAACCCCATGATTTTTTTCATCAGTTTTAGTCCTTCATGACTTTTAGTAGCACTTAGAAGACAAATGCTTTTTTTGTTACCGTGTTGTTGTTGCGCAGTATCCAACAACTATGTTGGTAATTAATCTATGTCGGGGAACCAAGTTGACCATTTGTATTGGTTTTTCTGGTATATGTGTTTCTCCTACTCAAATAGAGTTTGTGCCACACCCAAGTCTCGAAATTGAGACGTTGGGATAGATTTGAACCAAATTACCACTTGGACCTGTAACACCCCCTTACTCTTAATACTTTAATTTATAAAATCAGAGTTCAAAAATCGTTTTTCTTTTCAAACATCGCTTTCACTTAGCCAATAATACATTTCATTAATAAAATATAATTGCGTGATACATATACGACTTAAATGGGGCGAACCCTCAAATTCTAATACATCAATCTATTACTGGTTCAACACTAATTCTTAAACAACTAATAGACTACGGCTCCCGGTTCGACGTCACGAGCAAGACGCATACAACTAGGCGAGGAAAGAAAGGACCTTCACTCGGATCACTGTTTGTCGCCACGAGAGCGAGCAACATAAAATTGCTAGGGTGAGTCTCTTTTCATAAATAATAAACTGTATGATAAACATTATGCTAGAGAGAGACAACTAGAAACACTCCGACTCAACCAACCACACACCACACCAAGTTAAGACACACCAATTCCTAATCATCAACAGACACCAATGTGCATGAGAATATGCATGATGCAGACCCAAAACACCAAGGGCATATGCATGATGGATCCATTAAGACCGAAGTCTTCTGCTTTCACCATAGGACCGAAGTCCTCTGCTTTCACCATAGGACCGAAGTCCTCTGCTTTCACCATTATGCTTATGATTTATGCGACACCATGAACAATGCATAATAACACAACATATACATCATTCAATTAAACCATAACGCATTTTCAATAACTCACCAATTAAGACCGCAACCTTCTGTTTCATAAATAGGACCTAAGTCCTCTGCTCACCTCTAGGACCGAAGTCCTCTGCTCATCAATAGGACCGAAGTCCTCTGCTCATCAATAGGACCGAAGTCCTCTGCTCATTTATTTATTTGCCCATTAGGGACTTCATCAATTATCACACCTCTACTCATACCCTAAGGCCAACATCACTCAGATATCATCACTGCACTAAAGTTGACATCTCTACATCGGCCAATAGCTCTATAGCTAGCGTCCAACTCACTGGACATCTCCACACCTCATTCCCTAGCTCTACAGCTAGCGTCCAACCCATTGGACACTTTGTCCCCAAAGGTATTGGACTACACAGTCACTACGAGGACCACAACGTCACCTAGGACTAAAACGTCACCTAGGGACCAAACCTGACTACACCATTCAGCCACTTAATCGTTCTCGGCACTAGACAACACTCACAGTTGCGTCTGGCAGCGTCCTATGCTACTCTGGGGTCGAACAGCACCTCGGCACACTCATCCCGCACCTCGGCACTCTCGCATCACCTCGGCTACACACACGGACCTGGCGCAAGGGGCACGCCACATTTGGCGCCCACACCGAGACCCTCACGGCACAAGGGCATGCCACACTTGGTGCCCCTCACCGTGACCCACACCCCTACCAAAAACACAATACGCTACCAAGTACTACGCACACGCCCCATCAAGCACAACACGCACACCATCCCGAACACGCACTCACTCCACTTCACCTCAACTCGGTATCCTCTCACTTCACGCCAATACACTCTCGCTTCACCGCGCACACACAGATACCTACATCTCAACTCACTTAAATAGCTACCGCCAGGCATACTTAATCTACACCTTGATACTTCACTTAGACGACTACACCTCGTCATCATCCACCTCGGCTTCTACCTCGATTTACCCTTACGGTTACACTAAGGAACATTACCTCTTCACCATTCACCTCGGTTACTACCTATAGTTACACTTAAGATTCAATACCTCATCATCATCCACCCTACGACTACCTCGTTTCGCCTCGACTATACTCACGAAACTTGGCACCACTCGGTACCTCGGTACCTCGGCACTCCTGACACCCTCGGCGCACCCTATTGCACCTCGGCATACACACCCCACCCTTCGTCTCCACTACCACGGCACCTTGGCGCACCACGTTGCACCTCGGCACACACACCTATCTTCCATCACACCTACACTTCAACACATACACTTCGGTATATACACCTATACCTTGGCAATACTAGTTTAGTCGTCCATGCACTACACCTCCTCAACTACACATAGGCTTATTCACAACTCACTTCATCATCTACACTTAGTCATTTCATCATCTACACTTAGTCCTTTCATCATCTACACTTAGTCACTTCACACCTAACCACACAACTTCACCTTGATTACTACACTTAGGCACAATATGCTTAAGCACTCACCTCATCTCGGCCACTACACTTAGGCACACTACACCTAAGCACTCACCTCACCTCGGCCACTACACTCAGGCACACTACACCTAGCACTCACCTCGGCTCGGCTTATACAACACAACACCTCGGTGCACTCTTTGGCACCTCGGTTCTCTACTCTGCGACACGTTAAGCTTCACTACACTTACTATTCAACGCACCTAAACCTCAGTACACTCATCTCGGCAGATACACGCTATAACATAACGTCGCACTTCCAAGAACTACGCTTAGGTATATATACACTCCACTTGGCCACTTCACCTCGGTATACAAACCCTCACCTCGGTAGCTACAAGTCGACACATTACACCTCGGTTTACACTCCCTTATCCTTCGTCTCCTATACATCATCACTTACGCCTCGTCACCTATATTCAACACTTACGCATTGGCACACATACGCCTCACTTAGGCAAGTACGCCTAGGTATTATGTACACTACATCTCGGCCACAACACCTCGGCATACCCACTCTACACCTCGGCAAGTACAATTCGATACCTATACTTAGTATCAGATACCCTTACATTACGCTACTTATACTCTGTCACTCATCTCGTCTCCCATGACTCGTTAGTTACGCCGACACATTACGATCATCCCCTTACGCCGATACACTTGTCGTTACACACTCCTATCTTGGCATACTCACATCTCGGTAGGATTGCTTTGTAACTTAACTTTGCACCTCAGAACTATACTTAGGTAAATTTATACTATACACCTCGACAATCAGGTCTCTCTCTACACGCCTAGTCTACCTCTTCCTTCCCTTCTCTAGTTGTCACGCTAGGATCATACTTAAGCACACTATTATCCACCTATACCTTCAAAAGCTGGTTCATCACTCCTTAAGAACTTCACGAAGGTTACAACACTCACACCTGACTCACTTTGGGCGAGAGTTTCTCGGTTCCCATTTCACTCTTAAGTCACTCGTATGACCAACACCACAACAACTCAACACAAGCTGCTTTGAAATGAAACTAACACACAACTTCAAACACATCAAACACACAAAACATACAAGGCAGCTCAGAAATCATTCCTAGAGTCTACTCACACATAACACATATCATATACTCTATTATAGACGAAAGAGAGAGCCCCCTAACCTCAAAAGATTGAAGAAGTAGCACTCTCTCCACCAAGCCTTCCCGATCCACCAAGAATCACCAACATTTCAGCTCCTCCTCCTTGGCATTGAGCTCTTCCACGCCAAGCTTCCTCTTCCTCTCTCTAAAAGCCATCTCACCTACTACTCTCTCTCTCTTACTTTCCCTTTGCCTTTTCTTAGATTTTGGTGGTAATGGACTCTCCACCATCGACTACTACACCTTAAGCATGAATATGGGCTTAATTCATGGATCTTGGGCCTAACTCTCATGGGCCTCTAATCACACTCCCTCCATTACTTAAATTACCACTCCCCTTTTACTAACCACCACTCCTCATTTAAATCAAATACCTCCTAAATACCCTAAAACTCCAATTAATCCTTTGACTTAACCAAATGTTGTAAGCCTTAAAGAACCCACTAAAATAAATAATTGAATTATATTTGGGGCGTTAAAACTCTCCCCCACTTAGAATATTTTCGTCCTCGAAAATCTCCTCATTTACATGAACACACTAGTTCTATCAATCTTATTCTTGCTCCTAACTATCATCAACACCTCCTTGTACACCTAGAACTAGGACATACACATCCCTCTACACCTTTACTTTGTACCAAAACTCTATTCTCGGGTCACCAAAGTCTCACTCGATTATCCAAACTCCATTAATTTATCGTTAGGGAACTACACCATAGCAATCATTTAAGGTACTAATGCTCCTATCTTACGTCAATCTATATCCAAACCACAAACAATGCCTTCCTCAGCTCGGCATTCCTATTCTTAAATCTGCGAATTCTAATCCTTTAATCATCAAAGTTACACACTATCATCCAGATCCTATATAGGTACTCCCTCGACTACCATACTTTTAAGAACAATTTTTCTACCTTAGGCTTTCCAGAAACCACATTTCTAAACTTTTTCCAAAAAAGGCATGCTCTATTTTCTTTGCATGAACTTCAAACCCAAAGTGTCAATCCTTATTTTGACATCTCCCCACTATCAACCCCCAAATCAAACTCAAACATCCATAAGGCACCTATTTATCTAAAAATTAATAGTCAATCAAACTTGCACACACCACTCAATCAATCCAGTTGTAATTAGTACATATTCAAAATTTATAATAATTACGAGTTATTGTCACCTCTTTCATTGGGAATGAGTTATCGGGGTGATCAGTCTCTCCTACTCACGCATCCAATTTAGTTAAGGTCACAAAACTACGTCTTTTCAAAATTTACACCTTTCACATTGAAGGACTTTTACTTTGATCCAGTGCAGAAGGCGTCGTCATGACTCCTACTCCTTTGGCGTCGTTAAAATGCTCTTCTAATCACACATACCTCACTTAATACAAACAACAGTCACAAGCAACTACAAGCAATGCTACAATCATCAGCTGCAACCCACTAGACAAAATCTACAACAAACTCTCGGTTGAAGATCAACAAGAGATCTCTGAGACACTACGACAGGACAAACTTGGCGAGACGGACGGCGCTCACGATACCAACATGTAACACCCCTTTACTCTTACTACTTTAATTTATAAAATCGAGTTCAAAAATCGTTTTTCTTTTCAAAGATACATCCTCGAGGAATGCTACGTTTATCAAACATCGCTTTCACTTAGCCAATAATACTTTTCATTAATAAAATATAAATGCGTGATACATATACGACTTAAATGGGGCGAACCCTCAAATTCTAATACATCAATCTATTACGGTTCAACACTAATTCTTAAACAACTAATAGACTACCCGGCTCCCGGTTCGGCGTCACAGAGCAAAGCGCCACAACTAGGCGAGGAAAGAAAGGACCTTCACTCGGATCACTGTTTGTCGCCACGAGAGCGAGCAACATAAAAATGCTAGGGTGAGTCTCTTTTCATAAATAATAAAATGTATGATAAACATTATGCTAGAGAAAGACAACTAGAAACACTCAGACTCGACCAACCACACACCACACCAAGTTAAGACACACGATTCCTAATCATCATGAGACACCAATGTGCATGAGAATATGCATGATGCAGACCCAAAACACCAAGGGCATATGCATGATGGATCCATTAAGACCGAAGTCTTCTGCTTTCACCATAGGACCGAAGTCCTCTGCTTTCACCATAGGACCGAAGTCCTCTGCTTTCACCATAGGACCGAAGTCCTCTGCTTTCACCATAGGACCGAAGTCCTCTGCTTTCACCATTATGCTTATGATTTATGCGACACCATGAACAATGCATAATAACACAGCATATACATCATTCAATTAAACCATAACGCATTTTCAATAACTCACCAATTAAGACCGCAACCTTCTGTTTATAAATAGGACCTAAGTCCTCTGCTCACCTCTAGGACCGAAGTCCTCTGCTCATCAATAGGACCGAAGTCCTCTGCTCATCAATAGGACCGAAGTCCTCTGCTCATTTATTTATTTGCCCATTAGGGACTTCATCAATTATCACACCTCTACTCATACCACTAAGGCTAACATCACTCGAGATATCATCAACGCACTAAAGGCGACATCTCTACATCGGCCAATAGCTCTATAGCTAGCGTCAACTCCTTTGGACATCTCCACACCTCATTCCCTAGCTCTACGACTAGCGTCAACCCATTGGACACTTTGTCCCCAAAGGTATTGGACTACACAGTCACTACGAGGACCACAACGTCACCTAGGACTAAAACGTCACCTAGGGACCAAACCTGACTACACCATTCAGCCACTTAATCGTTCTCGGCACTAGACAACACTCACGATTTAAATGCGGCGTCTATGCTACTGCGGGGTCGAAGCGGCACCTCGGCACACTCATCCCGCACCTCGGCACTCTCGCATCACCTCGGCACTCTCGCATCACCTCGGCTACACACACCGGACCTGGCGCAAGGGGCACGCCACATTTGGCGCCCACACCGAGACCCTCACGGCACAAGGGCATGCCACACTTGGTGCCCCTCACCGTGACCCACACCCCTACCAAAAACACAATACGCTACACACACCGAGTACTACGCACACGCCCATCAAGCCACAACGCGCACACCATCCCGAACACGCACTCACTCCACTTCACCTCAACTCGGTATCCTCTCACTTCACGCCAATACACTCTCGCTTCACTTCGCACACAGATACCTACATCTCAACTCACTTAAATAGCTACCCTTAGGCATACTTAATCTACACCTTGATACTTCACTTAGACAGCTACACCTCGTCATCATCCACCTCGGCTTCTACCTCAGTTACCACTTACAGTTACACTAAGGAACATCACCTCTTCACCATTCACCTCGGTTACTACCTATAGTTACACTTAAGATTCAATACCTCATCATCATCCACCTCTACGACTACCTCGTTTCGCCTCGACTATACTCACAGAAACTTGGCACCACTCAGTACCTCGGCACTCCACAACACCTCGGCGCACCCTATTGCACCTCGGCATACACACCCTACCCTTCGTCTCCACTACACAGCACCTTGGCGCACCACGTTGCACCTCGGCACACACACCCTATCTTCCATCACACCTACACTTCAACACATACACTTCGGTATATACACCCTATACCTTGGCAATAATAGTTTAGTCGTCCATGCACTACACCTCCTCAACTACACATAGGCTTATTCACAACTCACTTCATCATCTACACTTAGTCATTTCATCATCTACACTTAGTCCTTTCATCATCTACACTTAGTCACTTCACACCTAACCACACAACTTCACCTTGATTACTACACTTAGGCACAATACGCCTAAGCACTCACCTCATCTCGGCCACTACACTTAGGCACACTACACCTAAGCACTCACCTCACCTCGGCCACTACACTCAGGCACACTACACCTAGAACTCACCTCGGCTTGGCTTATACAACACAACACCTCGGTGCACTCTTTGGCACCTCAGTTCTCTACTCTGCGACACGTTAAGCTTCACTACACTTACTATTCAACGCACCTAAACCTCAGTACACTCATCTCGGCAGATACACGCTATATGTAACACCCCAAAATAGTTCAATTAATTATTAAATTGAGTTATTTAGGGTTTTTCAACATTTTTAATTAAATTAAGCTTAAGGCTAACGGGTAGTGTTTATGTGTTAGGAGAGGTTTGAGTAATGGGAAGAGGTATTGAATAGAAGTCCTTGAGTGATGGAAAGGCCCAAGACCAAATTGAAGCCCAAGTCCCTTCCATAAGAGGAAATAGCCGTAGGATCAATTCATTTCCATCAAAGTGAAGAAAAGTCTTAGAGAGAAGTAAGAGAGAGAAATGCATTAGGTGGAATAGTGATTAGAAGAAGAAGAAGAGAATCTGGGCGTGGAGAGTTCAAGAAGAGAGGAGAACTTGTTGCTGTGGTTATTGGAGAGTGAAGGGAGTGATCATCTGAAGATTTCTTAAGGTAAGGGGAGTCTTTTCCATTGCGTAATATAGTGTTTATGTTGAGTGTATTTGCATGAATGATTTGGATTGAGTTAGAATGTGTGTTTATATGTTTTTAAGCATTACAGTTGTGTTACTTCACCTTGGTGAAGATTCTAACAGTTGATTTACGATTTGGTCACGTAAGTGACCATGGAGAGGAAATGAGAGCTGAGAACGCTCGGTCTCGGTGAGCGTGAGAGTCTAAGAGTGTGTTCTTGAGCTAATCCTAGTCAGGAGCATCTAAAGAGAGGAAGGAGAAGTTAGGTAGGCGCTTGCGTGATCGTAGAAAACCGAAGTGCATGAAGGTTACGCATACGACGTAAGTGTTAAAGCGTAGTTCCTAGGCTTGAAGAGGGACGAGTTGGTGTACTTGAGGGATGAAGGTGCGTAAGTGTAACTAGAACCCAATGTGAGTGTCGTCAGTAGTAGTTAGAGGTATAACATGGTTATCTGAGGGTGTGTGGGTCAAGGCGTGAGGCGTAGACAAGTCCGAGTATGATGGCCCAGGGTGAAGGGGTCGACTTGTAGCTCTGGTGTAGTGGCGAAGTGGAGTGTATATATACTTAGGCGTAGCTCTTTGGAGTGGAGCGTTAAGTATAGCGTGTATCTACCGAGGTGAGTGCACCGAGGTGTCGTGTCGTTTAAGCCAAGACGAGGTGAGTACATAGGTGTATCGTGCCTAAGTGTAGTACTCAAAGTGAAGTTGTGTGGTTAGGGGTGAAATAACTAAGTGTAGATGAGGAAGTGCGTGTGTGGAAGTGTAGGAGTGATGAAAGATAGGGTGGCGTGAGGTCCCGAGGAACTAGGCGGAGAACTCTCACGAGTGTAATGCCAAGTGAGGTGCCCAGAGTTGAGTATTGGTGACGTAATGGGTAGCGATACTACATCGACCTAGCGCTTGATGAGAGATGAGTAGGTGTGCGAGATCATACCGAGAAGAGTGAAGGTGCGAGGTGACTAAGAGTGCCGAGGTGACTATTTTTAACGCAGTGAGCAGTAGAGAGTGTTAGGGCGCCTTTGTGAGTGGCGTTTAACGTCAAGAGTCGTTTAAAGGGACGAAATGGCATAGTCGATTTAGTCACTATGTGATGGTTCGATCCTAGGCGTTGTGATGCCTTCATAGTGATGGAGTGGCTCCTTTGCACGAGGAGTGAGGTGCCTGTGAGTGGGCAAATAGCCGTTGTGCTATGGTGGTTGTCTAAGAGGACTAGGCAATGTAAGGCGATGGTGCGGTTTGCACAAAGGAGTTGTTTTATTCTGAGTGAATGCATTTGTTCATTGAGTCTCATGAATTCATATGCATCAGCGACGGTTATAGACTTCGGTCTCGATATAAAAGACTTGATGCGAGTATGACTAGCGACGGATATGCACGAGTGGTGAGATGGATCCTCATGCATTATACCACAGGTGAGGTTGCATTGCATTGCATGCATAACTCATGTGAATTATGTTGAGATCTTTGTTTATCGATAGAGTTAGCTATATGTCTTTATTTTATACTTGAGTTGTAGTTTGCTATGTGGTGAGGTGCTTAATGCATTCTAAGTATTTACCTTAGTCATAAACCTTTATTACAAATGTTTAGAGACTCACCCTACTGCTTTCTATGTTGCTCTATTGTGGCAACTTGCAGGTACCCCTGAGTAGAGGTCAACTTTGCTTTGGTTTTTGGAGTCGGTCTGCTCTGGTAGTTGTAACACTGGGGGAGTCGAGTAGAGTAGAATAGTGTTTTGTTTTTGATTTATTTTGGTTGTAATATATATGTTGACTAATATATATGCGTATCCATTGTGATGTAAACCATTGAAAACATGTTTTGATGGGCGTAGTCCATTTGGCCGAGTTGCCTATGTTGTATGTATGCTGTTGTTTTTAATTCATAGTTATATGCTAGGTGTTTGATTGATAATGTAGCATCTTTCCATGAGAATTTTTATTAAACTCTGATTTTAATTAGTTAATTAATAGAGATAGGAGGGTGTTACATTAAGTGGTATCAGAGCAAAAGTTCGATCTGTCAGACCAAGTATTGAGTCTTGAGTTCCTAGTCCCCGAGTATTAATGCTCGTTTTAATTGGTTTGTCTCAGAGAGTAAGTATCAAATGGTGGACGTCTTTGGAAGGAAGCGATGAGCGATAATTTCTTGCCTTGGAAGCGATGGCTCTTTGCTATGGGAATCGACCTCATCAAGCTGCCGAGGGCCAGCTGGAGCTCGTAGCCTAGCTACATTTGAGAGGGAGAACCCTCCAACGTTCAAGGGGAAGTACAATCCGGATGGGGCGTTGGCGTGGGTGAAGGACATAGAGAGGATTTTTAGGGTGATGGACTGTACTATGGCTCAGAAAGTAAGGTATGGAACTCATATGCTGGCCGAGGAGGCGGATGATTGGTGGTGGGAGTCATGCCGAGGTTAGAAGGCTCTTTGGAGAGGTGATTACGTGGGAGGTATTCAAGAGGAATTTACGAGGAAATACTTCCCGAGGATGTGAGAGGAAAGAAGGAGATGGAGTTCCTAGAAGCGAAGCGAGGAGTAAGTCGGTGGTAGAGTATCTTTGCAAAGTTTGAAGAAATTGGTGAAATTCCACCCCTACTATGAGGAAGCTACATCTGAATTCTCCAAGTGCGTGAAATTCGAGAACGGTTTGAAGCTTTGAGGTTAAGCGAGGCAATTGGGCATCGAGAAGATCGGGGTATTTCTTTGAATTGGTGGATAGTTGCGGGATTTATGAGGAAAACAGCGAGGCAAGGTGCGGGGTTGGTAAAGAGAAGAAGAACTCTCGGTTTAGGGAAAGCCCTATGAAGTTTACGCGACAAAGGCAAGTGGAAATTTGGGTATGGCAAGAGGCCAAGTGGGAGACGCCCTGCAAATGTGGTGTGTTTCGGTGTGGGAAGCTTTGGACATAAGAAGAACGAGTGCAAGAGTGGAGAGAAGAGGTGCTATCAATGTGGCGAAGAGGGCCACCGAGGCTGCTTGATTGTAGGCGAAAGGATGTCGTCTGCTTTGGTGTGGAGAAGTGGGGCACATCGGTCCTAAGTGTCCCAAGCCCAAGAAGGAGAGAGGCGGTGGGAAGGTGTTTGCGCTAGATGGGTGCGGTGGTGAACGGATAAAAGGTGCGTGTTTTATAAATGGAATTCCTTTGATTGCAATCGTGGACCTTTGGTGCCACACACTCTTTTATTTACGCATTGTGTGCTAAGAGGTTGGATTTAGTTTTGTCTACTATGGTGAGGAGATGGTTATTGGCACTCCAAAGCCAAAGGGGTCAATGACTACCTCTCTCGTTTGTTTGAAGTGTCCTCTGTTAGCCTTGGCGAGAGACCCGTAGTTAATCGATCCATCTACCTTTGGAAGGGATGGGCGTCATCACAGGTATGGGTAGTTAGTGGCTAGCAGAGTTCATATCAATTGCGCTAGTAGGTCGCTAAGTTTCCTTTCTTAGAGGTGGAAGAATGCATTACGATGTCTGTAGAAGTACCGCGCGAGGGTAATGAAGGAGAGGGGCTACGTTGTTTTGCGTTGAGTGTGGCGATGTCTGCGAGAGCCAGAGCTAAAATTGGCGAAGTGCCGATGCGCGAGTTTGCGAAGTGTTTCAGGCGAGATTCACGAGGTTCCACGAGAAAAGAAGTCGAGTTCGGACATTCGGTTAGTACCGGGAACTAGGCGGTGTCTATGGGACCATATAGGATATGCGCAGGCCCGAGCTAGCCAAGTTGAAGAAGCAGTTGGAAGAGTTGCTGGAAAAGGGGTTCATAAGGCCAAGCGTGTCGCCTTGGGGCGCACCTGTGTTATTGGTGAAAAATAAGGATGGAGGTATGAGACTATGCGTGGATTACAGACAGTTGAACAAGGTAACGATTAAGAACAAGTACCCACTCCCAAGAATTGATGATTTGATGGACCAATTGGTGGGTGCGCGAGTATTTTCGAAGATTGACCTGAGGTCAGGGTACCATCAGATCAAGGTGAAGGACGAGGACATTCCTAAGACAGCATTTAGAACTCGGTATGGGCACTACGAGTATTCAGTGATGCCATTTGGTGTTACTAATGCTCCTGGAGTATTCATGGAGTATATGAATCGTATCTTTCATGAATATTTGGATCGGTTTGTAGTAGTGTTCATTGATGACATTTTAGTTTACTCCAAGTCAGAGGAAGAGCACGCCAAGCATCTGAGATTGGTGTTAGAGGTGTTGAAGGATAAGAAGATGTACGCCAAGTTGTCCAAGTGTGAATTCTGGTTGAGGGCAGTGAATTTCCTAGGTCATGTGATCTCAGTGAAGGTATAGCAGTTGATCCTTCCAAAGTTGAGGCGGTGTTGCAATGGGAAGCACCCAAATCGGCCACTGGGGTGAGGAGTTTTTTGGGTTTGGTTGGGTATTACAGAAGGTTCATTGAGGGGTTTTCCAAGTTGGCGCTGCCATTAACTCGGTTGACGTGTAAAGGGAAGGCATTTGTGTGGGACGAGCAGTGCGAAGAGAATTTCCAAGAATTGAAGAAGAGATTGACAACGTCTCCTGTCTTGACGTTGCCTAATCCAAATGAGGCTTTTGTGGTGTACTGTGATGCGTCTAAGTTGGGTTTGGGCTGCGTACTGATGCAAGAAGGTAAGGTAGTTGCTTACGCTTCAAGGCAATTGAAAATTCATGAGAAGAACTACCCTACGCACGATTTGGAGCTTCTTTGTAGTGGTGTTTGCATTGAAGATATGGAGGCATTATCTATATGGCTCAAGGTTGAAGTGTTTAGTGACCATAAGAGTTTGCGATGTCTGTTTGATCGAAGGAGAGTGAACATGAGGCGAGAGGAGATGGTTGGAGCTGCTTAAGGACTATGATTTTGGGTTGAACTATCACCCCGGGAAGGCAAATTTGGTGGCTGATGCACTAAGTAGGAAATTGTTACATGCATCAGCAATGATGGTAAAAGAGCTAGAGCTAATTGAGCAATTTAGAGACCTAAGTTTAGTGTGTGAGCTAACTCCTCGAGCATTAAGTTGGGAATCTTTGAAAATCACAAATGAATTTCATTGACATCAAAGAAGCGCGAGGGTGGGCGTCAAGCTTGTAGGCGTGGCGGCGGTATTGGCCGAGGCGAGAGCGAATATTTTGAGTTGGATGCGCAAGGATTACTAAGGTATAGAACTTCGGTTGTGTCACGATGGCGAGAAGATCAAGAGAGCCATCTTGGAAGAGTGTCATAGGAGTAGGTGAGTATACACCCGGTAGCGACCAAGATGTATCAAGACTTGAAGGGGTTGTTTTGGTGACAAGGTATGAAGAGTGATGTAGCCGGTTTGTGTACGCTTGCTGGTTTGTCGGAAGTCAAGGTAGAACATCGAAGCGGCGGGGTTGTTGCAACCATTGAAGATTCAGTGGAAGTGGGGACAAGTATTGCGATGGATTTTGTAACTAGTTTGCGAAAGTGCAGTAAGAAGGTTTGATACCATTTGGGTAGTAGTGGATAGGTTGGCGAAGTCTGCTCATTTCATTCCTATCAACCTTACTATCCGATGTCAAGATTGGCGAGAGATATACATTCAAGTGATCGTAAAGTTGCGGGGTTCCTCGGAGTATTATTTGACGAGACCCAAGATTTACTTGAGTGCAGGAAAGTTTGCAAGGCGCGTTGGAGTGCGAAATTGCGCTGAGCTCGGCATATCACCCATAGGCGATGGTCGGTCAGAGAGGACCATCCGATCGTTGGAGGACTTGAGAGCGTGTGTTCTTGAGCAAGGAGGGCGTGGGATTCATATTTACCCCCGATTGAGTTCACGTACAACAACGGTTTTCATTCTAGCATAGGGATGGCACCCTTTGAGGCATTGTATGGGAGGAGGTGCGAGGACTCCATTGTGTTGGGCGAGTCGGGAGAAGGTGTGGTACTCGGACCGAGGTTGTGCGAGAGACCACCCAGAAGGTAAAGCAAATTCAGGAGAAAATGAAGGCTTCACAGAGTGGCGGAAGAGCTACCATGACAAGAGAAGGAAGGACTTAGAATTTGGTAGGGGATCATGTGTTTCTAAGGGTCAATCCGATGCTTAGGTGTTGGCGAGCATTGAAGTCGAAGAAGTTGTCTTCTCGTTTCATTGGACCATATCAAATTTTGGAGAGAGTTGGGAGGGTGGCTTACCGAGTTGCTTTGCCACCCAATTTGTCTAATTACCACGAGCGTATTCCACGTATCTCGGTGAGGAAGTATGTGCGGACAGTCTCACGTAATTCAAGTAGATGATGTGCAAGTGAGAGACAACCTCCTTTGTGGAAGCAAGGCCAATTCGAATTGATGTGAGAGAGGTGAAGACTCTAAGGGAAAGGAGATCAGTTGGTGAAGGTGATTTGGGTAGGAGCGGTGGTGAGAATGCAACTTGGGAGTTGGAAAGTAAGATGCGAGATGCTTACCCGAGTTATTTGTTTACGGTAAGATTTCGAGGACGAAATGTTCTAAGTGTGGGAGAGTTGTAACACCCCAAAATAGTTCAATTAATTATTAAATTGAGTTATTTAGGGTTTTTCAACATTTTTAATTAAATTAAGCTTAAGGCTAACGGGTAGTGTTTATGTGTTAGGAGAGGTTTGAGTAATGGGAAGAGGTATTGAATAGAAGTCCTTGAGTGATGGAAAGGCCCAGAGACCAAATTGAAGCCCAAGTCCCTTCCATAAGAGGAAATAGTAGTAGGATCGATTCATTTCCATCAAAGTGAAGAAAAGTCTTAGAGAGAAGTAAGAGAGAGAGAGAGTTGTTAGGTGGAATAGTGATTAGAAGAAGAAGAAGAGAATCTGGGCGTGGAGAGTTCAAGAAGAGAGGAGAACTTGTTGCTGTGGTTATTGGAGAGTGAAGGGAGTGATCATCTGAAGATTTCTTAAGGTAAGAGGAGTCTTTTCCATTGCGTAATATAGTGTTTATGTTGAGTGTATTTGCATGAATGATTTGGATTGAGTTAGAATGTGTGTTTATATGTTTTTAAGCATTACGGTTGTGTTACTTCACCTTGGTGAAGATTCTAATGATTGATTTAAAAGTGGTCACGTAAGTGACCATGGAAGAAATGAGAGTGAAGCGCTCGATCTCGGTGGCGTGAGAGTCTAAGAGTGTGTTCTTGAGCTAATCCTAGTCGGGAGCATCTAAAGAGAGGAAGGAGAAGTTAGGCGCGCGTGATCGTAGAGAAAGCGAAGTGCATGAAGGTTACGCATACGACGTAAGTGTTAAAGCGTAGTTCTAGGCTTGAAGAGGACGAGTTGAGTGTATTTGAGGGATGAAGGTGCGTAAGTATAACTAGAACCCAATGTGAGTGTCGTCAGTAGTTGCGAGGGTATAACATGGTTATACCAGGGTGTGTGG
Organism: Oxytropis ochrocephala; assembly: GCA_020916435.1. Lineage (NCBI taxonomy): Eukaryota > Viridiplantae > Streptophyta > Magnoliopsida > Fabales > Fabaceae > Oxytropis > Oxytropis ochrocephala. The sequence goes on along the minus strand of CM037092.1, from coordinate 49,939,060 downwards.
GTCAAGGCGTGGGGCGTGAGACAAGTGCGAGTATGATAGCCGAGGGTGAAGGGGGTCGACTTGTAGCTACTGAGTGTAGTGGGCGAAGTGGAGTGTATATATACTTAGGCGTAGCTCTTTGGAGTCTGGAGCGTTAAGTATAGCGTGTATCTACCGAGGTGAGTGCACCGAGGTGTCATGTCGTTTAAGCCAAGACGAGGTGAGTACATAGGTGTATCGTGCCTAAGTGTAGTACTCAAAGTGAAGTTGTGTGGTTAGGGGTGAAATAACTAAGTGTAGATGAGGAAGTGCGTGTGTGGAAGTGTAGGAGTGATGAAAGATAGGGTGGCGTGAGGTCCCAGAACTAGGCGGAGAACTCTATGAGTGTAATGCCAAGTGAGGTGCCACCGAGTTGAGTATTGGTGACGTAATGGGTAGCGATACTACATCAGCCTAGCGTGCCGAGATGAGTAGGTGTGTCGAGGTGACAAGCGATCATACCGAGAAGAGTGAAGGTGCCGAGGTGACTAAGAGTGCCGAGGTGACCTATTTTTAACGCAGAACGGCGCAGAGCTGTTAGGCGCCACTGTGAGTGACGTTTAACGTCAAGAGTCGTTTAAGGGGACGAAATGGCATAGTCCAGTTTAGTCCCTATGTGATGGTTCAGTCCTAGGCATTGTGATGCCTTCATAGTGATGGAGTGGCTCACTGCCTGAGGAGCTGAGGTGCCCTGTGAGTGGGCAAATAGCCGTTGTGCTATGGTGGTTGTCTAAGAGGACTAGGCAATGTAAGGCGACGGTGCGGTTTGCACAAAGGAGTTGTTTTATTCTGAGTGAATGCATTTGTTCATTGAGTCTCATGAATTCATATGCATCGATGCGGTTATAGACTTGGTCTCGATATAAAAGACTTGATGCGAGAGTATGACTAGCGACGGATATGCACGAGTGGTGAGATGGATCCTCATGCATTATACCACAGGTTGGGTTGCATTGCATTGCATGCATAACTCATGTGAATTATGTTGAGATCTTTGTTTATCGATGAGAGTTAGCTATATGTCTTTGTTTTATACTTGAGTTGCGATTTGCTATGTGGTGAGGTGCTTAATGCATTCTAAGTATTTACCTTAGTCATAAACCTTTATTACAAATGTTTAGAGACTCACCCTACTACTTTCTATGTTGCTCTATTGTGGCAACTTTGGGTACCACAGTAGAGTCAACTTTGCTTTGGTTTTGGAGTCGGTGCGCTCTGGTAGTTGTAACCTTGGGGAGTCGAGTAGAGTAGAATAGTGTTTTGTTTTGGATTTATTTGGTTGTAATATATATGTTGACTAATATATATGCGTATCATTGTGATGTAAACCATTGAAAACATGTTTTGATGGGCGTAGTCCCTTTGGCGAGTTGCCTATGTTGTATGTATCTTTGTTGTTTTTAATTCATAGTTATATGCGAGGTGTTTGAGTGATAATGTAGCATCTTTCCATGAGAATTTTTATTAAACTCTGATTTTAATTAGTTAATTAATAGAGATAGGAGGGGTGTTACACTATAACATAACGTCTGCACTTCAGCAACTACGCTTAGGTATATATACACTCCACTTAACCTCGGTATACAAACCCCTCACCTCGGTAGCTACAAGTCGACACATTACACCTCGGTTTACACTCCCTTATCCTTCGTCTCCTATACATCATCACTTACGCCTCGTCACCTATATTCAACACTTACGCATTGGCACACATATGCCTCACTTAGGCAAGTACGCCTAGGTATTATGTACACTACATCTCGGCCACAACACCTCGGCATACCCACTCGACACCTCGGCAAGTACAATTCGATACCTATACTTAGTATCAGATACCCTTACATTACGCTACTTATACTCTGTCACTCATCTCGGCTCCCATGACTCGTTAGTTACACTTCGACACATTACGATCATCCGCCAGGAAGCCGATACACTTGTCGTTACACACTCCTATCTTGGCATACTCACATCTCGGTAGGATTGCACTGTAACTTAACGCCTGCACCTCAGAACTATACTTAGGTAAATTTATACTATACACCTCGACAATCAGGTCTCTCTCTACACGCCTAGTCTACCTCTTCCTTCCCTTCTCTAGTTCTCACGCTAGGATCATACTTAAGCACACTATTATCCACCTATACCTTCAAAACTGGTTCATCACTCCTTAAGAACTTCACGAAGGTTACAACACTCACACCAGCTCACTGGGACTGAGAGTTTCTCAGTTCCCATTTCACTCTTAAGTCACTCGTATGACCAACACCACAACAACTCAACACAACTTCACTGAAATGAAACTAACACACAACTTCAAACACATCAAACACACAAAACATACAAGGCAGCTCAGAAATCATTCCTAGAGTCTCCTCACACATAACACATATCATATACTCTATTATAGCGAAAAGAGAGAGCCCACAACCTCAAAAGATTGAAGAAGTAGCACTCTCTCCACCAAGCCTTCCCGATCCACCAAGAATCACCAACATTTCAGCTCCTCCTCCTTGGCATTGAGCTCTTCCACGCCAAGCTTCCTCTTCCTCTCTCTAAAAGCCATCTCACCTACCACTCTCTCTCTCTTACTTTCCCTTTGCCTTTTCTTAGATTTTGGTGGTAATGGACTCTCCCCCATCGACTACTACACCTTAAGCATGAATATGGGCTTAATTCATGGATCATGGGCCTAACTCTCATGGGCCTCTAATCACACTCCCTCCATTACTTAAATTACCACTCCCCTTTTACTAACCACCACTCCTCATTTAAATCAAATACCTCCTAAATACCCTAAAACTCCAATTAATCCTTTGACTTAACCAAATGTTGTAAGCCTTAAAGAACCCACTAAAATAAATAATTGAATTATATTTGGGGCGTTACAGGACCAACCCTTATTGGTTGATAAATAGTTATTTCCAATTAGTTTTGTCAACTTTATATAAAAGTTTAATTTCATTGCCTAATTTAGTAATACAATATTTCATTAAATTACCGATAGATTCCAATACCGATTTGAGATATTACTTCTGGTTGTATCAATCGATCTTAAGGGTTTTTGATATCTATCTTAGTCTTCTAACAGACTAAACACTTAAGCTTATATTTTGTGACATACTTTTTCATTTTTGATCAATCATAACCTTTAGCTAGATCTAGGTACATTTGAGCAAAGTCTGAATTTACCGAGAAAAGTTTTCTAGACTACAACTTCTCATCTAAGGATTGACCATATTAAATGTTAACCATTTCTTTAATTTTGAATTTACATAATAATAAATATTAAAATTAAATAAAATATTCATTAAGTATAGTATATTAAATAAAAATAGTGGATTCAATAATGATGTTTGACTACCATATAAATTAATTAATTAATTAATTTAATAAATTAAAAGATTTAAATTGTTCAACATTATAATAAATATGTTCATACTAGGATATGATTGATGATGTGTTTGAATCATCAAATGCGTATATAAATACACTCTGTGAGAAGATATTTCTCATCAAATGTTGCCCTTGATTTTTGTTCATTTTGTACTAGTTGAGGGCATGTATGGCCTTTTTATTTTCTATCAAATTTTTTTTCTTCCTTCTACACTTTTCATATTCCATATGCAAAGACCTCCTTCAATATTGATTTTAATGCACTTTTCAAATCAAATCAGTGAATCACCAAATGAGTATTTTACCGTTTGCATAGTAAGTGATTCTTCACCTATATCTGATATTATTGTTTTTCTTGTTCGATATGTATAACTTATATTTGTTCACAATATATGTGTGTGTGTGGGCAAGAAGAAATCCTTGTTCATGTTTTCATTTTTTTTTGATGAAATCATGTTTTCATTTTGTTGTTTTGAACATGGACAAGTAATATTTTTTCCCAGAAAAAAAAAAGAATTCTGGTATTCCGTTTTAAATTCAGTTAGTATATTGGACCGAAAATGCTAATGTGTTTTTTCCTAATTATAATTATTATGATGTGGCAACTAATCGGTACTTGGATTTTCTTTCTCATTGATTGCAGCCTTACATGCAAATCCAACAAGCAATTGATTTCTGGTGTATATCCTCTCCCACACTCTTGATCAGCATACAATACTTGTAGTAGGAGGTTGAATAACCCTAATTTATATCTCTAGTGCTCCATTTTTTGCATGGTAACGACTGTAATTTGTCATTCACATCTACTAATTAGTGTTCCCTTTCATCGCATTCCTACGACATAGTTAGGATATGATTAGTTAGACTTTTAAAAACACTTTCCTTTTATTAAAAAATTAAGAAAGAAGAAACTTTCTTAATTTTTTTAAATCAAAAATGATTTTTAAAAGTGTAATAAAATATGCCCTTAGTCTTTTCTGATCTTTTTTATCTGAAGTTTCAGGTCATGGATCTTATTGAAGATACTAATGATTTAGTTCCTCCCTTCATCTAGAGTCCTCCTCATGAAAGACGGAAGGAACCTCCTCCTCCTACTAAAACCAATATGCGAAAAAGGAAAAGGAAAGGAACTGCACACAGAGCTCCCTTCTTTTTGTTGGAACACTTCACAAACTAAGCACTTCACAATCACAATCTCTCGGAGAAACTCCATGGAAGCCTCACAAATCGAGTTACACAAAATAACGAGAAAAGAGAGAGAAAGTTCACAGAGCAAATCAAAGAGATGAATATTCAAAGTGTGTATTATTTCTTTGAATGAAGTTACGACTTTATTACAAGCTTTTATACCTTGCCCAATCAGCTATATTGACTTCATGACATGGCAAGTCAACCACTAGTGAAAAAATGACTTTAGACAACACCATTTAGCATCGGTTGTTTAAACAGCCGATGCTAAATGTAGACGCGGTGGCAATTTTGAAATTAAATTGAAGTTTTCAATTTTTACGCTTACATTTAGTATCGGTTGTTTAAACAACCAATACTAAATGTGTGTCTCTAAGACATTTAGTATCGGGTTTTTAGTCAACCGATACCAAAGGCCCTTTCTAATTCGTTCTCTCACTCTCAACTCACGTTCTCTCTCGCTCGTTCTCTCACTCTCAACTCTCAACTCTCAACTCTCGTTCTCTCACTCGTTCTCTCACTCTCAAGTCACGTTCACTTCACCATCACCATCTCCATCGCCATCGCCATCGCCTTCCCCTCTCTTCCTCGCCGTTCTCCTCTCTCTTCCTCGCCGTCACCGTTCTCATCTCTCTTCCTCGCCGTCGCCGTTTTCTTTTGCAGAGAAATCTTCAAACGAGCATCGTTTTCATCTTCAAAGTAGTAAGCATCTCTGATTTCAATATTTTCGTTTTCGTTCTTCTTGTCTGCGTCTTCAAAAACTGATGGTTCATTTTCGTTTTCTTTTGCTTGAAACCCTAAGGTTTCTTCACTTGGTGTGTGCTGAAAAGGAGAAATCTTGTTTAGGTAAGGATTAATCATTTCCACTTTTTCGTTTCTACTCTATTGTCGCAATCCCTTCATTGCTTGTACCTTTCTAATTAAGCGGTGAATTCATCCAAAATTTCTTTGTAGGTTTTTATGAAAGGAAGGAAGTAAAGCGGCAAAAGAGAACACTACTGCGACAGATTATGATGATTGTCACAAAAACCAGATCTGATACTATGTGTTGAGCCATGATGTTACGAGGTTGCCCTGTGAAATGGTGCACTGCAGTATCATAATAAATCATAAATAGAAACCAAACTTGTCTTCATTCTCTCGCTTCCATCTCAACACATTATAGGTTAGCTGAATATCAAAATATCTATTCATTACGCTTATTTTAAATACATGCTATCTGTTATTTTATTGGAGAGAATGAGTAGTGTGAAACAGATAAAGGTTTTTGGTCAAAACATGAGGTCTGTCCCTATCAATATGAACGTATTTTGCTGACTTAGGGTGTGTGTGTGTGTGTGTGTGTAACCAATCATCATATAATAAGAGCCTTCTTGTTCTTCTTCATTCATATAACAACCAATTCAATTTGTAGCAGAGCACCTCTGCATCAAATGTAAGTGAACAACACTATACATCTTTCTATTTTAACTTCTTCTTTAATTCTCCTCTATTTCTTGCAAAAGTTTATTCTACTATATATTGTTGCTTGCTAGGTGTTGATTATCTTAACGGTTTCTTTTCTAAGTGCAGTAGAATGGCCGTGGACATGATTACTAGCAATGACAGTGAAGCACCGAGAAAGCCAGGGGTATGTGTGTTTTTCTTATCTTATTTTCCACAAAAAAATAGGTTACTATTAATTTGTATGATGGTAATATTTCTCAAGTTGACTCCATTAATGAAACAGGGAAAATACAAAGCAATGGTAGTTTGTTTCATTCTAGGACTTGGCTCTCTTGTTTCATGGAACAGCATGTTGACCATAGGAGATTACTATTACATGTTGTTCCCAGTAAGTAACTCTTGAATGATGCTCTTTACGATTAATTTGAGATTTTCGAAAAATGGGATGACTAACTCTTTATAAGCATTGTTTGTGAAGACATATCATCCTGCAAGGGTACTTACACTTGTTTATCAACCATTTGCACTTGGAACTATGGTAATACTAGCATACTATGAGTCAAAGATCAATACTAGATTGCGCAATTTGGCTGGATTCACACTTTTCTTTCTTAGTACTTTCTTTGTTCTCATTTTAAGTACATCCACTCTGTATGTAAACTAGGTTTTCTGTGGTATGCATATTTACAACAAGAACTAGTCCTTATTTTTTTCCTATATTTTATAATTACAATGTGTGATTCCCTCTCTCTTGATTGTGGCTTTTGAATTCTAGCTTGCAAAATGTGTGGAGATGAGAAAAGAATTGGAAAATGAACATTGATAATTATATGAAAAGTCTGATAATCTATGCAAAAGTTGTGATAATTATAGAAAATGTCTGATAATCTATGCAAAAGTGAATTATTTATTTTATTTCCTATAGGAACTATGCAGCATGTCAGTAAGAATATGGTTATATAGCACTAATATATAAAAGCATGGTCATGCCCTGTTATAATTAATAGATTTGCTACTGGTTACATAATTCTAAAAACTCTAATTTGTATACTATTGGAAGTTTAGCATGTATTCATCCTAATTCATTATTGCTAGGTTATACTTTTTTGAATGGGTTATCAAAGAAACCTTCAATCTGTTTTCCATGCCACATTGAGCTCCATTTTTCTAGTTTGCTCATTTTACTTGAAATTGATTAGTTGTTTTTCTGTTTCTTTGAAAAATTCTAGGTTAAGGAAGCTTGTTTAGTGAATATTCAATCTAGTGGTGGGAGGCTAGCTGAAACAACACAGAGGTGTGTTTATGCTTCTGGTTCATGAGTATCTAGTTTGTTATATGTGATGTTTTTTATGAATTTTGAACAATTGTATCTATTTTATGTTGTACTGCTATTATGTTGATTATGTGTTTTGGTTGGGTCCTAGTATTATTTTTATGTGGGGTTGTTTTGTTAGAAGCATAGAGCCTTATAGTGTCATCTTGGGCTTGTGGGGTTGTCTATATAATGGCTTGCATTTTACTTTGCATCGAAGAGTGGTTTGCTCTTAGATGCATTGTGAAGGACATGTATGTACGCTAGATGAAATTTTAATGTGATACAACATACAAATCAAACCAGAAAACTACTAGTTAAGGAACACTATCTCATTCTGCTGGATCTATATAGGCCAAATTATAGTTAAGAAAACAAGGTGTGCTATCAGCTATCCTATGGAAAAATGAGATGGCATTTCTTCATAATCATGGCAAATAACAAGCACTAACTGTTATTGGTCAAGGATCACATTTCTATGTGACAACCCTTTATTATTTACTTTTAAAGGGCATATCCTAATTCTGTTGTGCTTCACATAATTATAGATAAAAGGTTTGTATTTGCTTTGATAGCAACTGCAACTTCATTGCAGCTGATTTTTACAAAGCTATTAGTTGTAGGATATACTAATTTTTGTTCATTTTAAAGCTTGTTTGGTTTCTAGCTTTGATGTTGCTGATATATGAATTGTGTTATATATTCATGATGTTGATCAAAATGTACGTATCCATGCTTTCATCACTTATCTCTCTAGGAAAGGTTTGTTCAGCGAATGATTTGGAATCAATAGCAAGTTCCCAAAACCCGTTAGCAATATAGCATATCTTTGCACCACCTTGATATCTTTGAATGCACTTTACGGATGATATCGAGAAAATTTTGAGTCTTGAAACTTTTCATTGATGGTGTTAAGTGGCAACACTTGAGTTTACAGTATGTCTTGTACCGATGCATGCGGGATGCATTCTTCTCTGTTTAATTTTAAGCAATTTATTGTTCTTATATTATACATATGCATGATGTATCCCTAGTAAAGCGAGTTCCTCATTGAAAGTTTACTAAGCGATTTACGAATTGTTTGTTCAAAGAAGAAGTGGTTCTATACTTTGATCGAATTTAGAATCGTGAGAGTAGTGAGCATACCTCGGCAACCCAAAAAATAAAAGACTCGATTTTTCTTCTAGAAGCAAGGCTCCACTTTGGAAATTATATGGATGGTTCAAAGTTGCAACATGGTATTGGAATTAATGGGTTCGTTGTGTGTATGCTTTGTATTTTATTTTATCGAAAAATATTTTACAATCATGAGTTGTAAACATTGCATATTATTGTTGGCTCCTCTTCTCTAGTAGACACGGGGAAAGCCTTTGTATGTATAGGAAATATTAATAACGTGTATTGTATGATATTAAATTTCAATAGAATTTGTAGTACTTTTATGAATTTATTTTTATGCGGAAATAACTTTGTATATCAAGATTTTATAAATTGGCAATTGATATCTATTAATAGTGCCAATTAATTTTTTTAAAAAATAGACATTTAGCATCGGTTGTTTGAAACACCCGATGCTAAATATCACTTTCAAGACATTTAGCATCGGTTGTTTTGAGCAGTAGATGCTAAATGTCACTTTTCGAGAACATTTAGTATCGGTTATTTGAACAACCGATGCTAAAAGTAACTAAGAATAGACCTTTAGCAGCGGTTGTTTAGATGACCGATGCTAAATGTCACAAAAAATGGACCTTTAGCATCGGTTATTTAAATAATCGATACTAATAGTATGTTTTCAAGACATAAAAAACACCAAAAACCGTCATTTAGCATCGGTTTTTTGAAAATCCGATGCTAAAAGTCACATTTAGTATCGGTTATTTAAGCGATACTAAATGTCGAATATATTAGTATCGGTCGAATTAGTATCGACAAATAACCGATACTAAAAGTGCAAAATAACCGATACTAAAAGTCTTTTACGCACTAGTGAACGCTAGGTAAAATTGAAAATGAAAGAGTAAAACAGTAAAACAAATCACAAAGTAAAACTCAAGCTTGAATTATCATCAACACACCTCCTAATTCATGCTTGCAAGACTCTTTATTCCAATGACATTCCTCAATTCTTCGAACCTCTTAATCTTCAAAGACATAGTGAGTAAATCTGCATAATTTTCCTCAGACCTGCAGTACACCAGCAACAGTTTCTTCTTGGTCACTTGATCCCTTATGAAGTGAAATTTTGTCTCGATATGTTTGCTCCTCCCATGTGCAATTGGGAATTTTGCTAGGTCTATAGCAGACCCGTTATCCACCAGCAATCTCATTCCATTAGTCTTCTAACCTCAACTCAGTTAACAACATTTCCAACCATCGAGCTTGACATGCTGCCATAGCTGCAACTATGTATTATCTTCACAGGAGGATAATGCTACCACACTTTCCTTTTTTGAACTCCACGATATTGGTGCTTTGCCATACATTAACACATATGTAGCAGTGCTTTTCCTATCTCCCTTGTCACCACACCAATCCGAGTCCGAGAATGTAACACCCTAGTATTTCTAAACAATAGAAATACCAAAATATATATTTTAGCATACATCAGAGTATAAAAATTCCTGTTTCGACATACAACTTTACAAGAATAGCGGAAACAATTACATAACTTACACTACAAAAAAACCGGTCATTAGCGAGGGACTATTCAGTAGCTAACATGACCAATTCCGTCGCTAATTGCCATTAGCGAGGGAATTAGCGAGGGACCAGTTCGGTCGCTAATTCCCTCCTCGCTAATGCAATTAGCGAGAGAAATTGGATTCCGTCGCTAATTACCCACGGCCAGTTCCCTCGCTAATTAGCGAGGGACACATATTCCCTCGCTAATTGCCACGCCTGCACATCCTATTGGTGACTGCCACGTGTCTGACGTCCCTCGCTAATTCCCTCGCTAAAGTCCAAAAAAATAATTTTTTTTAAAACCTGCTTATTTATTAATAAATAATAAAACATAAAATACCTAAATCACTATAAATACAAATTTTTTAAAATGTTCCGTCAGAACAAAATACTGAAAAGTCAGAATCCAAATCAACACGTAAAATCAAATGTCAATACAACACAAAATACTGAAATGTCATAACAAACTACTCAAATGTAAAAAAAATAATACAAAGAGTACTAAAAGGACCCGTCATCAGACTCCTCAGACCCCTCAAAAACTCGATACTCAGACTCATCAGACTCCCCAAGTTTCTACGCAGGCTGAGACGTACTCTGCTGAGACTGAAAAAGCTCCATCATCCTCTTCATGTCATTCTCCATCTTTTGCTCCCACTCTCGCTTTTGCATCTCCATCATTTGCTGCCACTCCAGCTTTTGCATCTCACTCTCTTCCGACACATTTGCGTAGCATGCAGCTCCTCCTCCATCTTCCTAAACCGCTCTCTCTCCTCCTCCATCTTCTTAAACCGCTCTCTCTCCGAATCTGATTGAGTAGAAAATGGTGGTCGTCTTCTAGAAGCTCTACTGGGGTCAACACCAGACGGACTCATTAATGGAGCCAAGGGCCCTGTACCATATGTAAAACCCCCTTTCTACTTACTACTATTTAGTCAATTTTAAAATCAGAGTTTTCAAAAATATTCCACGCACCTCAAAGAGGGCGCTACATTTCTTCAAAAACATAAAACGACGAATTGAATTTTATAAAACAACCTGTGCGTGATACATAGCACGTCAAAATGGGGCGAACCCTCAAAAACACTTATTTAGTTATTTACAACATCCTGGTTATAAATCACCAGCACAACAGAACATCGACCAGTCTCAAAGTATTTAATACAACATCCTATATCAGACTAAATACATCAAAATAAATTACTAAATATCTAAGACTTCCCGCCTCCGGTGCTACATATCAGAGCATGACCATCACTAGAATACTTCATTTGCTATCACCTGCAGGTTGCCGACATACGAGGCAACACGACGCAGTAGGGTGAGTGTAACACCCCCTTACTCTCTTTAAATATTTAATTAAAATCAGAGTTTAAAAATTGTTTTTCTTTTAAAAGATACATCCTCAAGGGAATGCTACGTTCACCATACCTATGACTTAAAATTAGTCAACATTACTCTTTCATTAATAGATATATTGCGTGTTACATATCACGACTTAAATGGGGCGAGCCCTCAAAAATACTGTTTAGTTTCACAACAATCGTAACTAGTTCACTAGCAGTGGAATGAAAATAAGTTCTACTTATCCAATACATAATCAAATACTTACTCCAAAATAATTTAATACATAAAATAAAATAACGATACTATACTCCCCATCCCTAGTGTGACTAAACAGAGCTTGACACAATAACTCGGGAAGGCCTAGGCACCTTCACTCAATTATCACTGCACAACACTGTTTGTCGCCACGAGAGCGAGCAACATAAAATGCTAGGGTGAGTCTCTTTGCATAAATAATAGCAAATAATATAAGCATTATACGAGGAAGGAAAGCAGAACACACTCTATAACCATACTAACATACGTCACTAAATACAAACCTCGAGAAGCCTCCTTTGCTCAATTACACAAACACTCATCATCCAGTCATATAGCATTCAACTCCCACTCATCGGGAGGCATCAATCAAATGTATGAGTATATGCATGGGTGCATTATGCATGTGGATCCATAATCATCACCAAAAACCCCGTCGGGCACTCACCTCATTTTGGCCGAAGCCACATCACCATCATCATTCGTCACGTAATGCATATGATTCATGTGACACTATGACAAATGCATCACAACACAATTCATCAAAATAAGTATTAAATCACCTTTTTGGCGAAGCCCACGTCATCATTCACCTCGATTATTAATCATCCCTTCATCAATTATTAATCATCACCTCATCAATTATTAATCCTCACCTCATCATTTATTAATCACCATCTTAACAATTATTAGATTAAATCCCACCTAAGGGCCAAACCACCTCATAAGGACCTTTTCTTCACTTAAGGACCATTTTTGACACACCAAAATTAATTTAGGGGCTTAGGAAAATTATTGACATATTGGGACTAATTAGACACTAGGGGATCATTTTGTCACACTATTAATTAATTTATTACTTTGAGACTTATATGGCATAGTAGAGCTAATTAGGCACTAAGAGATTATTTTGTCACGCCAAGGATTAATTTAATTCTTAGGGACTAATTTGTCACACCAAGGATTAAATTAATTCTTAGGGACTAAACCATCACTTAGACACATTTTAATCCAACAAATCCATTATCCAATTAAGTCCTATACACCTAATCCACACACATACTCATACTTCATTTCTTTCCAACAAACATATCATCAAAAGCGATCCAAATATACCTAACACCCATTTATTCACAACAAAACAATCACACTCATATAACACCCAAAATGCATATCAATCCCATTTCAACAACAACATAGTGGGTTCCTCAAAAATCAATCCAACACAACAACAATCAAACCAAATAACACTCAATCAACATATAATCACTATTCATCATCTTCACCAAATAATTCAATAATTATTTTAAAACCCTAACCTCCATACAATACAAATCTTATAAGCTATTATGAATGAAAAGACCCCTAACCTTAGGTCTTTGTTGAAATGAGATCTCCTAGCAAGAAAACTTCACAACTTAGCGCTCAATTTCGTTCAAACGCGAACTCATTACCAATTCGCTCCGACCACCTTCCAAACCGAAACCCAAGCCTCCCCACCTTAACTTGAGCTTCCCAAACCTTAATCTAGCTTCCTCTATGCTCAAACTTCAATTTCCCCACTTTGAGCTCAAATGGTTCATCAATGGTAAAAAGGATTAAGGAGAAATTAGCTCATGAAGCTAGTATCAATGGAAAGAGGAGAAAAACGGAAGAAAAAGAGACGAAAAGCCCACTTACCCAGGTTAAGAAATGAGGAGATCTTCCCATTTTCCTCTTCCTCCTTCACGCCTCCCTTCACTCTCACGCTCTCGGTTCTCTCTGCATTCCTCACTCTCACCATTCCTTTTCTTTCATTCAATTCAATTAATTCAATTAATTCTTTCATTCTTTTCCCTTCACTCTCTCGGCCCATCCTTCTTCCTTTCTATTCCTTTTATTTCTTTCAATTTTAATCCTAGGCCCAATTGACTTGGGCCACTATTCACACCTCCCCCATTTAATTAAACACCTCCTCTATTTAATTAAACACCTCCTCTATTTAATTAAACAATCCTAATATTTCTCCACAACTTAATTAATCCACTTAAAGAAATGTTGAAAGCCTTAAATAACTTAATTAAACAATTAAATTATTTTGGGGCGTTACAACTCTCCCCCACTTAGAATATTTTCGTCCTCGAAAATACTCACGAAGCAATACCCAACTCCTTCTCGCCTCTAACCGTACTCATCATAATCTATCGTACACTACGGTAACACACCACGCACCTTCTCTACACTCTTACCCTTAGCAGATATTCTAACCTGTAGGGTATCTAGATCCTACTCGACTACTCAACTACCATCTATTCCGATGCAGGGGCACTATACCCTCAACTACGATTTGTGATTAGCTTACCCTCTTTAAATTCCCAATCTCACGGTGCTCACTTCCGAACTCGGCCTCCTAATCCAACCTATCTCATTCATCTAATTGACCTACTCGTCGTCATTACTAATAATTCCACATCGAGTTCCACAACAACCGCACTCCGGTGCTTAGCAACAATCTGAATCATGTTAACATCAAGCGGCATCTCGGCACACTCACACGGATCTCGGCATCTGTACTTAGGTGTACGCACACTACAACAATTACCACTCCTTACTCCTCGATTTACTCACCTTGGTTACACTTCTCTTGAGCACAACACTCCTAAACGCAACATTTCATCTCGGTAGATACACAGTATAACTTAACTGTTGCACTACAGCCACTACACCGCGACTCCCATGGTTTTACCCTCCGACTTACCTATACATCACTTCGACACCGCTATGTTTCAACATTACTAGGCTCGACTCGCCTCTCATTCTACGTAAATACTTGCATCTCAAACAATAATAGTTTAGGCTTCCATAACGTTACACCCACTCCTTTACACTTAAGTTTATATACGTCACACTATACCCGACAACTTCAATATTTCGACTTACCTACGCTCGACAAACACTAACTTCGACTTACACTTTACCCCAATATCTCCACAAACTGTACCATACTAGATTTCGACATACTTAATTGCACATACTCTTCTCTTAGATAATTACACCTATTTCAACAACTCTCGCTCTTCGACCATGCTTACATTCCGACTCATCCATACTTAGTTAACACCACTCTAACATTTACTCAATTTTTCATTTACCCTCTAACCACACAATTCAATTACCACTTTAAACATGTATCAAAATTTCTAATGAAAATTCGCAGAGTTTCCTCTGTAATATGGACATCCCAAAATAATTTTTTACTGTATAACGATCCGAACATCAATTAAAACAGAACATATCATACCTCATATCTCAATTCAACTTCAAGTACTCAAGCGCATATACAAAATTTACGGTTTTCCAAAAGATTTGTAAATTCAACTAACACAGCACTCCACAATCGAAAACCATATTCAAGCATAACAATTAAACAATCAAATCTTTATGGTTTCATTCTAAGTTCCAAACAAACATAATTTCTCCATAATAGCGTTTTTGACTCGAAAATTCACGAAACTCCAATTTCCGAAAACCGTTCAAACATAACATAAACAACATTTTAAAATTCTCTAAATGTGAGTAAAACTCACCTTTTTGTTTCAAAAGATTTTACCTCGTCAAACCATGAAATTATTGTAAGACCTCGTCATTTTCAAATAACATCAATCCATGACCTAATCGGTCCTAAAGCTAAAATCATGTCGCATCTTGTAATAAAATTCTAAACAACTAGGAACAGAATTTAACACAAATCTTGACATCACGTTCATTCCCAAAAACACAGAATTTTCCAAGTACCGTTTCTTTTTGAAAATCATATAACTCACGGTTTTGTCCGAAAGGGAAAACTATACGCAACCCCAAATCTTATAACACGAACATGTTGCCACACAACAACCACTTATTATTTTCAAAATTTAGTTTCCGACATAAACTCAGAAGTTAGAAAAGTCAATCATTTCATCTCTGCCAAAAAGAAGACTATACGCGAATCCTAACCTTACTTGATATAACCAAGCACAGCATTTCATTTCAGTACATACTTCAAAACAATTTAGCACAAATCAAAATTAAACTCATGTGCATTACAGAATACATCAACCTATAGCAAAACGTCAATCAAAGGTAGCAATATTCACAAGCAATCCTTCAAATATTGTCTATCCACTACACTTAGGCTTATTCACAACTCACTTCATCATCTACACTTAGTCACGTCACCCTTGACTATTACACTTAGGCACACTACACTTAAGACCTCCCTAACCTCGGCCATTACACTTCCCAAACACTTCGGTACACTCTTTTGGTACCTCGGTTCTCTACGCTACGTCACGCTAAGCTTCACTACCCTTACTATTCAAACGTACCTAAACCTCGGTACTACATACTTTGACTCCTGTACACTACGTCGCATGCATATTACACTTCAACACGCCTATGGTTAAGCAACTACACCTCAGTTCATATGTAGTCCTATGTACCTAACCTTCCTCTTCCTTCTTTCCTTTGATTTTCATACTATGATCATGCTTAAGCCAACTACTAAACACCTTCCATTCACAACTAGTCCAACACTCCTTAAGAATTTTCACGGAAGTTACAACACCCTTAATACCTCTTCACCTCTACAGTACATACCTTGATCATAATACACCTAACTCAAATAGCTACCCTTAGGCATACTTAATCTACACCTTTTTGCTTTGTACCAAAACTCTATTTTCAGGTCACCAAAGTCTCGCTCGATTATCCAAACACCATTAATTTATCGCTAGGGAACTACGCCATATCAATCATTTTAAGTACTAATGCTCCTATCTTACGTCAATCCATATCCCAACCACAAACAATGCCTTCCTCAGCTCGGCATTCCTACTCTTCGTACCGAATTTTAATCATTTAATCATCAAGGTTACTCAATATCATTTAGATCCTAGATAGGTACTCCCTCGACTACCATACTTTTAAAGACAATTTCTCTACCTTAGGCTTTCCAGAAACCATATTTCTAAACTCTTCCAAAAAAGGCATGCTCTATTTTCTTTGTACGAACTTCAAATCCAAAGTGTCAATCCTTATTTTGACATCTCCCTACTATCAAACCCCAAATCAAACTCAAACATCCATAAGGTATCTATTTATCTAGAAATTAATAATCAACCAACTTGCACACACCACTCAATCAATCAAGTTGAAATTAGTATATATTCAAATTTTATAATAATTACGAGTTATTGTCGCCTCTTTCATTGGGAATGAGTTATCGGGGTGATCGGTCCCTCCTACTCACGCATCCAACTAATTAAGGTCACAAAACTACGTCTTTCAAAATTTACACCTTTCACATTGAAGGACTTTTTAACGATCCAGTACGAAGGCGTCGTCACGATTCCTACTCCTTGGACGTCGTTAAAATGCTCTTCCAATCACACATACCTCACTTAATACAATCCAACGATCCACAAGCAATTACAATCAACAATTTGCAAACAACCAAACAAAATCTCTAACAAAGTCTCTGTTGGAGATCAACAAGGATCTCTCGAGACACTACATTTGGACAAACTTGGCCGGACAGACCGAACTTTTGCTCTGATACCAACTTGTAACACCCCCTTACTCTCTTTAAATATTTAATTAAAATCAGAGTTTAAAAATTGTTTTTCTTTTAAAAGATACATCCTCAAGGGAATGCTACGTTCACCATACCTATGACTTAAAATTAGTCAACATTACTCTTTCATTAATAGATATATTGCGTGTTACATATCACGACTTAAATGGGGCGAGCCCTCAAAAATACCTGTTTAGTTTCACAACAATCCAGAACTAGTTCACTAGCACAGCGGAATGAAAATAAGTTCTACTTATCCAATACATAATCAAATACTTACTCCAAAATAATTTAATACATAAAATAAAATAACGATACTATACTCCCCCATCCCTAGTGTGACTAAACAGAGCTTGACACAATAACTCAGGAAGGCCTAGGCACCTTCACTCAGTATCACCTGCACAACACCTGTTTGTCGCCACGAGAGCAGGCAACATAAAATGCTAGGGTGAGTCTCTTTGCATAAATAATAGCAAATAATATAAGCATTATACGAGGAAGGAAACAGAACACACTCTATAACCATACTAACATACGTCACTAAATACAAACCTCGAGAAGCCTCACTGCTCAATTACACAAACACTCATCATCCGTCATATAGCATTCAACTCCCACTCATCGGGAGGCATCAATCAAATGTATGAGTATATGCATGGGTGCATTATGCATGTGGATCCATAATCATCACCAAAAACCCCGTCGGGCACTCACCTCATTTTGGCCGAAGCCACATCACCATCATCATTAAATCACGTAATGCATATGATTCATGTGACACTATGACAAATGCATCACAACACAATTCATCAAAATAAGTATTAAATCACCTTTTTGGCCGAAGCCCACGTCATCATTCACCTCAATTATTAATCATCCCTTCATCAATTATTAATCATCACCTCATCAATTATTAATCCTCACCTCATCATTTATTAATCACCATCTTAACAATTATTAGATTAAATCCCACCTAAGGGCCAAACCACCTCATAAGGACCTTTTCTTCACTTAAGGACCATTTTTGACACACCAAAATTAATTTAGGGGCTTAGGAAAATTATTGACATATTGGGACTAATTAGACATTAGGGGATCATTTTGTCACACTATTAATTAATTTATTACTTTGAGACTTATATGGCATAGTAGAGCTAATTAGGCACTAAGAGATTATTTTGTCACGCCAAGGATTAAATTAATTCTTAGGGACTAAACCATCACTTAGACACATTTTAATCCAACAAATCCATTATCCAATTAAGTCATATACACCTAATCCACACACATACTCATACTTCATTTCTTTCCAACAAACATATCATCAAAACGATCCAAATATACCTAACACCCATTTATTCACAACAAAACAATCACACTCATATAACACCCAAAATGCATATCAATCCCATTTCAACAACAACATAGTGGGTTCCTCAAAAATCAATCCAACACAACAACAATCAAACCAAATAACACTCAATCAACATATAATCACTATTCATCATCTTCACCAAATAATTCAATAATTATTTTAAAACCCTAACCTCCATACAATACAAATCTTATAAGCTATTATGAATGAAAAGACCCCTAACCTTAGGTCTTTGTTGAAATGAGATCTCCTAGCAAGAAAACTTCACAACTTAGCGCTCAATTTCGTTCAAACGCGAACTCATTACCAATTCGCTCCGACCACCTTCCAAACCAAACCCAAGCCTCCCCACCTTAACTTGAGCTTCCCAAACCTTAATCTAGCTTCCTCTATGCTCAAACTTCAATTTCCCCACTTTGAGCTCAAATGGTTCATCAATGGTAAAAAGGATTAAGGAGAAATTAGCTCATGAAGCTAGTATCAATGGAAAGAGGAGAAAAACGGAAGAAAAAGAGACAAAAAGCCCCTTGCAGGTTAAGAAATGAGGAGATCTTCCCATTTTCCTCTTCCTCCTTCACGCCTCCCCTTCACTCTCACGCTCTCTCTCTCTCTCTGTTCCTCACTCTCACCATTCCTTTTCTTTCATTCAATTCAATTAATTCAATTAATTCTTTCATTCTTTTCCCTTCACTCTCTCGGCCCATCCTTCTTCCTTTCTATTCCTTTTATTTCTTTCAATTTTAATCCTAGGCCCAATTGACTTGGGCCACTATTCACACCTCCCCCATTTAATTAAACACCTCCTCTATTTAATTAAACACCTCCTCTATTTAATTAAACAATCCTAATATTTCTCCACAACTTAATTAATCCACTTAAAGAAATGTTGAAAGCCTTAAATAACTTAATTAAACAATTAAATTATTTTGGGGCGTTACAGTGAGTCTCAATACATAGATAATAATAAATAAAACAGGAAACACAGTAGAATAGGCACACCAGAGATACAGTCAATTCAAATACATCATTAATGCAGTTACACCAATTACGATTACGCCTAAATATACTGATTCGTCACATAAGCGATTACACCAAATACACCATTAGTTCATGAACACCCAATCAATCACCAGAGCATGCATGTAATGTATGAAATGCCATATGCATGTGGATCCATCATCACCTCAATAACCCCGTAGGGCACTCACCTCTTTGGCCGAAGCCACATCACCTCTTTGGCCGAAGCCACATCACCTCTTTTATATGCACATGATTTATGTGACACCATGACAATGCACCACACCACAATAATTCACCACAACAATCATTAACTCATCGCTTTGGCCGAAGCCTACATCACCGTTTTGGCCGAAGCCTACACACCGCTTAATCATCACCTCAACACAACACACCTCATTATTGGACTAAATGTCACACCAAGGACTAAACCCACATCTAAGGACCAAATCACCTCATAAGGACTAATGTGACACCTAAGGACCATTTCAGCACCTAATGACCAATCTGACACCATAAGGACCATTTTAGCACCTAATGACCCTCTGACACCATAAGGACCATTTTAGCACCTAATGACCAATCTGACGCCATAAGGACCATTTTAGCATCTAGAGACCATTTTGACACCACCAAGATTATTTTAGCACCTAGGGACTATTTTAACACCATTAGGATTAACTTAGCACTTAGGGACTAATTTGGACTCACAACTAGACACACTCACCCAGCCAGGCGCCAAAACAGGCGCACAAGGCAGCCAAATGGCGCCCCCAGCACACACAGGCGCCACCAGGCTCATTGGGGCAGCCAAAATGGCGCCCCTTGCACAACACCAAGGAAACACGCAACACTGTGCACACACAGGCGCCAAGTTCCTAGTGAACTGGCGCTCCCCTACACGGCGCAACACCCACCGAGAATAAACACAACATAGGCGCCATTTTCCTGTGAAATTGGCGCCCTGTGCACAGACACACACACTGTAAGACACACACCCAGCCCACGGCACACACCCACACACACCAGGCGCCAAATTCCCGTGGGGTGGCGCACACCACACTCTGCACTCGCGCGCCACACACAGTGAGACTGCGCGCCATTTTTCCCAAACAAATGGCGCCCCTTCACTCCAAAGACACTGAGGCGAGACATACATACTGACTAGGCGCCAAATCCCTAGCAAAGCGGCGCCCCAAACACTATTTACAACCCTCTCCAATAATTTCTCAACAACCACACACTCCAACAACAATTTTATCTAACAATTCAACACTCACTTCAACAACACTGACTTAAACATTTAATCAACATCATAAAATCACATATTCACATATTTCTTCACATTGAAGCATTTTATCAAACATATGGCATGCACATTTAACAACACATTTATTTCCAACATCAAGCATCATGGTATCTCCAAATTGAATACCAATACAACAATAAACATAGAATTAACACAAAACTCAAACAATCAAACAAATACTCCTAACACCTAATCTCTATGATTTCAAGGTTTATAAATTATTAACCGTGAAAGAGAGCCCCCATACCTCTAAATTGAAGAACCCAAGTACTCTCTCCTTCAACAACACAAAAACCACCAAACTAGCTTCTGCAACATTTTGAGCTCCAAAATCCCATCCATGGTAAAAGGAAAATGGGAAGGAATTAGTGTAGGAAACTTACACTAAATGATAAAGGAAGAAAAATGGAGTTGTTTGGTACCAAAAACACTTATCCAAAGCTAGAAGATGAATTCTCCCTCCCCTCCCCAAAAGGCCCAAATGTGCGCCTCCCTCATACATTCTCCTCTCTTCAATTTTTCTTTTCTTTGTTCTAATGAATGAGACACCTTACCCTAGTTTAAGTCATGAATTTGGGCCTATTTAGTGGGCTTGGGCCCCCTTATTTACATCCTCCCAATCTAATTAAAATACTCCCCACTTAACTAAAATACTTACCCCTTATTCACTACACCTCACTCCTTAATTTAATTAATCACCCTATATTTATTTTAATATAGACAACTAAAATATTACTTAATTAAATTAATCAAGTAATCACTTAATTAAATTAATTAAATAACCACCTAATTAAATTAGTTAAATACTCACCTAATTAATTTTGGGGCGTTACAACTCTCCCCCACTTAGAATATTTTCGTCCTCGAAAATCTAACTATCACGGACATGTAACCTTAAACACTCACCACAACAAACAATAGATTTCTTTTAAAGCACCCTAAATGAAACGCTAGCCTCTAAATGTAACCATCACTCCTCCGTAGGCTCCGAACACGCCAGCACACACACCCTCCCGCTATACTTCTCCTTCTTAGGCTTTGGACACTTGGTACTAATGTGCCCCACTTCACCACAGTTGTAGCAGACCACATCCTTCTCCTCACACTTAGCAGCTACATGACCTTCCTTACCACACTCGAAACACTTGTTGACCATGCAATCTGGACTCTTATGCCCCGGCTTTCCACACTTGTGACACACAATACCCGCAGCCGCGTCTCCCCCACTTGGCTTCTTGCCCAAACTCTCCTCTCCCTTGCCCTTACCACCTGAAACATCATAGGGCTTCCCACGAAACTGAGAACTCCTCTTCTCCTTCACTATCTTGTATGACCGATTGCTATCCTCCTCGAAAATCCACGCTAAACTCATGAAATCAACCTCCACTCTTCTTATCTCCTCTAACCGTTATCATCCAAGTCCTATCGTATACGCAACAGATCAGATACCCTCCTCTACACTCTTATCCTCCAAATAGGTATTCTAACCTGTAGGTTACCAAAATCCTACCCGACTACCCAAACACCATAAACTAGACATCTCGTAGCACCATCCCTAATTAAGTAGGACCGAATCCTCGTCATCGCTTGGAGACACTAAGTCTACATCGTTACTTTTAGATACAAATACCTATATCGTCACTTTTATTTTTCCTATCCAACGGAAAACAACGCATATGACACTAGAGACAACAATCAATCATGGCCAGAGGCCCAACAACCCTAACAACCGTAATTACACAACAATACCAATCTCAACAATTTATCATATATCCAACATTATTCACATCAGCAATTAACACGATCATAACAACAAAATTCAAGTTAAACCTATTCCACAATTAATCACTTTATTCAACGTTCAAATTAGTCCACCTAAACTCGGGTGCAGAAAATTCTGTAACTTTGCGCCTACTTTGGCGAATTAATTAAAATAGTAAACGACCTCGGATTTCGACAAATAAATACTTGTTGGAAAGCCACGTATGTGTAGTTTCTGAATATATCATTAAAGTTTCAAAACAATGAGCCAATTAGTACATTTTTTAGAAACAACCCAAACAGTTCCCCTACTGGACAGATTCTGTCCTCCTATTCATTTCACGCTAAAACGACTTAAACTTGAGCAAATGGGACAAAATTTCAGCCCGAATAAAAGCATTTTGAGTATAGTTTCTAATGGAAGAAGAATCGTCCAAAACGGAGTTCATTTGAGGACATAAAACTTGCAAAAACTGAACCTACCCACAGATTGACTCTAGAAATTTGACCCGACTTTGGAGACTCATAACTGGAGCTACACAACTCCGAATTTAACGAAACTAGTGCCAAAACGACCGGCTTTAAGTCTATTTTCGGAAACACTCAGCCACATAATTTTTGACTCAACCAAACAGTACCAGTTTTCAATAGACTGAGACAGTGTCCAGAAATGCATAAAACTATAAACAAGCAAAACTCATCATGACCAATCACCAAAACCAATTATAATTATCACATACTCATGCATTTCATTCCAACACCAAATAAGCATAACCAACCATGCAAACAATTTAAACACGCAAGTCCGAGAAGATTAAACATGTAGGCATCTCCTTCGATTTCCTCTATTCCTAGGGATTGGCTAACATGCAATTTTACAACCCCTCTAGAAAATAACATGGAACATATAATCCTACCAATTTGAATCGAGTTCATATCACAAAAGAACCTAACCAACACACACATCATAGTACAATTGTTTTGATACAAGACTCATTATTAGTTTAAACAAATGAAATTAAATACCCTTGTCAACATTTAGCAAGGAAACAAATCAAGACATAGAAGTGCACAAAAGTCTCATTGCACAGTTTTCATCATTAGATTTATAAGCCTCGTAACACAATTTTTCAAGAAGTGACAATTAATACTAATATCAACAACAAAGGCCACAGTTAAATCATAAATCGAACAAATTTTTACAGTGGTAATTCACACTCAGAAAGTACTTAAAAATTAGCTATGTTTGTTTCTAAAACCTTAACAGTCATTTTTGAACTCACCTCTCCATATCATAAAAATTCTATCTTATCTAACCATGCAATTAGTGTAAAACTCCATCATTTTCAAACAACATCAAATTATAACTTAATCGATCCAAAGACCGAAATCATGTCACATTTTGAAATAAAAATTCATAAAACAACTTGGAAACAGAATTCAACAATAACTTTTACATTACGTTCATTCCCAATAGTACAAAAATTTTCCGAGTACCGCTTTTCGAAAACCATAGAATTCACAGTTTCGTCAAAAAGGAAACCACACGGGAACCCCAACCTTACTATCACTCGAGCATGCGACCACATAACAACTACCTATTAGTTCAAAATTTAACTTCCGACATACACTAAGAAGGTAAGGAAATTAATTATTTAATTTTGACAAAACACATCATGCTCACGAAACAAGCCAAATTGAAACATTGAAAATATCGAAACTTCAAGTTATGCAACCTTAATTGAGATAACGAAAATATAGCATTACACATTATTTCATTTTGGCATACAATCTTCGAAACAATTAAGCACAAGTCAACTCAAATTCCTATACACCACAGCAACAATCAACCTATAGCAGAGACGTCAATCAAGTGCAACAATTTTCAACAAGCAATCTTCAAATATTGTTCAGGGGATACTTACCACGGTTAGGTCATATAAAAATTACTCTCTATATTCTAACAAGCTAATCAAGCAATCAATCAAATTAAAATTAGTGCATGCATCCAAATTTAATAATAACCATGAGTTATTGTCGCCTCTTTCATTGGGGATGAGTGATTGGGGTGATCAGTCCCTCCTACTCATGCAACCAACTAATTAAGGTCACAAAACTACTTTCTTTCAAATTATAACTACCACATTAAAAGATTTTTAACGTGATCCGAGTGCGGCGGCGCGTCACGACTTTCACTCCTTTGACGTCGTTAGAACTCTTTTAATCACACATATCTTAATGATACAAACAACAGTCGCAAACAACCAAACTCAGTGGTACAACCCACAGTCACATATTTTAATCACACATACCTCAATAAATCGATATACTTTCAATCGTCATCCATCAAATAAATCACAAAGCATATCAATGAATGAATTGACCAACAAAGTTAACAGTAATAAACAGCAACATAATTATGATTTAGAACGAGTACCAAGACTCGAGGGTTAACAGACTCAACACTTGGCCGGACAGACCGAACTGCTCTGATACCACTAATGTAACACCCCCTTTCTACTTACTACTATTTAGTCAATTTTAAAATCAGAGTTTTCAAAAATATTCCACGCACCTCAAAGAGGGCGCTACATTTCTTCAAAAACATAAAACGATGAATTGAATTTTATAAAACAACCTGTGCGTGATACATAGCACGTCAAAATGGGGCGAACCCTCAAAAACACATATTTAGTTATTTACAACATTCTGGTTATAAATCACCAGCACAGCAGAACATCGACCAGTTTCAAAGTATTTAATACAACATCCTATATCAGACTAAATACATCAAAATAAATTACTAAATATCTAAGACTTCCCGCCCCCGGTGCTACATATCAGAGCATGACCATCACTAGAATACTTCATTTGCTATCACCTGCAGGTTGTCGACATACGAGGCAACACGACGCAATAGGGTGAGTCTCAATACATAAATAATAATAAATAAAACAGGAAACACAGTAGAATAGGCACACCAGAGATACAGTCAATTCAAATACATCATTAATGCAGTTACACCAATTACAGTTACGCCAAATATACAGTTACGTCACATAAACAGTTACACCAAATACACCATTAGTTCATGAACACCCAATCAATCACCAGAGCATGCATGTAATGTATGAAATGCCATATGCATGTGGATCCATCATCATCTCAATAACCCCGTAGGGCACTCACCTCTTTGGCCGAAGCCACATCACCTCTTTTATATGCACATGATTTATGTGACACCATGACAATGCACCACACCACAATAATTCACCACAACAATCATTAACTCACCGCTTTGGCCGAAGCCTACATCACCGTTTTGGCCGAAGCTTACACACCGCTTAATCATCACCTCAACACAACACACCTCATTATTGGACTAAATGTCACACCAAGGACTAAACCCACATCTAAGGACCAAATCACCTCATAAGGACTAATGTGATACCTAAGGACCATTTCAGCACCTAATGACCAATCTGACACCATAAGGGGCATTTTAGCACCTAATGACCACTCTGACACCATAAGGACCATTTTAGCACCTAATGACCAATCTGACGCCATAAGGACCATTTTAGCATCTAGAGACCATTTTGACACCACCAAGATTATTTTAGCACCTAGGGACTATTTTAACACCATTAGGATTAACTTAGCACTTAGGGACTAATTTGGACTCACACCTAGACACACTCACTCACCCACCCAGCGCAAAGCAGCGCGCAGGCGCGCCAAATGGCGCCCCGGCACACACAGCGCCACCAGCGCATTGGGCAGCAGCAAAATGGCGCCTTGCACAACACCAAGCAAACACGCAACACTATGCACACACAGGCGCCAAGTTCCTAGTGAACTGGCGCCCCCTGCACGGCGCAACACCCACCGAGAATAAACACAACACAGGCGCCATTTTCATGTGAAATTGGCGCCCGTGCATGCCTGACACACACACAGATAAGACACGCACCCAAAACTCCACCACGGCACACACCACACACGGTAGCGCCAAATTCCCAGGGAATTGGCGCCCCTGCACACTCTGCACTCTCTGCCCGCCACACACAGGAGACCTGGCGCCATTTTTCCCAAAGAAATGGCGCCCCCACCCCCTTCACCCAAAGACACTGCATCGAGACATACATACATGCGACTAGGCGCCAAATCCCTAGCAAAGCGGCGCCCCAAACACTATTTACAACCCTCTCCAATAATTTCTCAACAACCACACACTCCAACAACATTTTTATCTAACAATTCAACAACACTCACTTAAACATTTAATCAACATCATAAAATCACATATTCACATATTTCTTCACATTGAAGCATTTTATCAACCATATGGCATGCACATTTAACAACACATTTATTTCCAACATCAAGCATCATGGTATCTTCAAATTGAATACCAATACAACAATAAACATAGAATTAACACAAAACTCAAACAATCAAACAAATACTCCTAACACCTAATCTCTATGATTTCAAGGTTTATAAATTATTAACCATGAAAGAGAGCCCCCATACCTCTAAATTGAAGAACCCAAGTACTCTCTCCTTCAACAACACAAAAACCACCAAACTAGCTTCTCCAACATTTTGAGCTCCAAAACCCCATCCATGGTAAAAGGAAAATGGGAAGGAATTAGTGTAGGAAACTTACACTAAATGATAAAGGAAGAAAAAGGGAGTTGTTTGGTACCAAAAACACTTACCCAAAGCTAGAAGATGAATTCTCCCTCCCCTCCCCAAAGTCGCCCAAAGTGTGCGCTCCTCCTCCTTCTATTCCTCTCTTCAATTTTTCTTTTCTTTGTTCTAATGAATGAGACACCTTACCCTAGTTTAAGTCATGAATTTGGGCCTATTTAGTGGGCTTGGGCCCCCTTATTTACACCCTCTAGGTACTTTCTCACATCCTCCCAATCTAATTAAAATACTCCCCACTTAACTAAAATACTTACCACTTATTCACTACACCTCACTCCTTAATTTAATTAATCACCCTATATTTATTTTAATATAGACAACTAAAATATTATTTAATTAAATTAATCAAGTAATCACTTAATTAAATTAATTAAATAACCACCTAATTAAATTAGTTAAATACTCACCTAATTAATTTTGGGGCGTTACACCATACAGGCGACCCTTGTTCCAACCCGCTACTTTCTCCCAATGTGCATTCGACTGAGCTATCAAATCAGGAGTAAGTTGACCAGTGTTTGAGTTTTGATTCCCAGTCATTTGAACCCATCTCCTGAGTATGTGCCTCCTGTTTTGTATAACCACAAAACATAGCATAATTAGTGCTTCATTCATTTTAACAAAGCAACATATATGTATATATAATACAATTCAAGTTGTGTATTTACCTGAGTAACCCTCGCGCGCTCCTCAACATAGTGATCTTGAGTACCCTTCCTTACATGGGTGGCCCTGTGAAGCTCAGCAGCAGTGGGAGGGCGTCCCAACTTCTTACTCTGTAAAATGAAAAACATTTTCAACATTTGCTAACTAATTAAGTAATGTAAAAAAACACTCAGATATTTAAAATAATTTACAAATCGATTAGCATGTTGAGCCTGGCTTATGGACCCAACACAGTTAAGCGAGCCACCCTTTTCTGAGTTTCTATTCTGCTTCGCCTTTTCAGAATTATGCTTGAACTTCTCTGTTTCCCAATGTGCCTTGAAGGCATTCCAAACATTTTCACCCATGTAAGGAGGCCTCACATTTCCACGCCTCAACTTATACAACATATCCGACAATTGTTGACCAAACCTCAGTAGAAAACATCTCCGGACTTCTTCATCATACTCTTGGTGCCATGTCACTTTGTTCTGTATTAAGCATAATGAAAGTATGTATTAGTAATAATATTAAACATTACCAAACATCAAATTAAAACTAACAATATATATAGGTACATAATGACATAATTAATAGACACTTACCCTAAAAAAATCTAACAGCTCTCCCTTCTCTTTCTCACTAACTTTACTCCACTTTTGATGGTAAGTTTGAAAATATTTTTTCTGGATCACATATGTGATGCTTGATGAAGCTGCCTTCGACGGAACAAGTTTACATAATGAAAAAAATATATCAAACAATCATATATATATATATATACATATATATATATATAAGTTGTTGCATAATTAACTTAAATTAAAAAAAAATCCAACCAATATAATACTTACGTGTTACCATATGGATAAATGATGTAGAGCTTTTTGTTGTTGATATAAACCACCTCCACTCTCTCGTCATCAACCACCTCCACTCCCGGCTCATTAGTGTTTGCGTGTAAATTAGTTGTGGTATTCGCAAATATAGTGCAAGTATACACGTCGTGCAAGTAATAAAGTGGTGTTAAGTACGAGATCGTTCCCACGAGGATTGGTTTACTTTCCAGAGTTCAAGGCTTCAAAACACAAGAGAATCAAGTAACAAATCGGCAATGAGAGTTGGTTTTAATGCTAAGAATGTGAATAAAGCAAGTAAACAAATGTTGGTTGTAAATATGGATGAGAGATGAGTTGAGTTGTTGCATGCAAAATAAATCCTTTCTAGTCAGACGTTATAACGTTTACACATTATTACGTACAAATGTTATTTTGTATAGACGTGGCCACGTTTGAACGTTGTTGCAAAAGAGCTATGCTTTTCAGCACAAAACGTCAGAGTTTCAAGTATAAGAGGTCCTATGTCTAGGTTCTAAATAGGCCCACTCCTGTATTTTAAGCACCCACAGCAATGTTCTACGAACTATTATCCATTCTATGTCTAGACTTAGATAAAGATGCCTAAATGTCTTTAGTACATTGTTCATTCATATAAATCCTTGATTTCTTTTCATAGACCATGTCTGTACCTATGAATCTACCTATTTTAAGAGGCCAACCTCAAAACAAGTTTGGAAATATTTTCACACAAGGATTTAAAACATGCAACGTCAATACTTCATAACATTAACTAGAAATTCATTACAAGCAAAACAACAACTCAACTACAAAGTGTTTAGCTCATGCCGAGCATCTTTACAGAATGATAAGGAATAATCCAAATACCATACATGAAAGAGAAGAAACTAAGTGCAAAAGATACACCTAAGTAACTCTTCAGCATGCACGCTGTAGAGACGTTACAACGTCTGAGCCTCACAGCAGTGAGTTATAAAAAAAATTCAGAAAAGCAAAATACCGAAGTCTGTTTCCAGATCTTCTTTACAAAACTATCTCTGAAAATAAATGGAAGGATGGTGGAGGGATGGAGATGAAGTGCAATGTATGAATGGCTCTCAATATGCGTGTGTCTCCTCCCTTGATATAGAGCTGAGTCTTCAATGAATAGCCTCCTTGCTCACGTGTTGCTGATGTCACTTGCCCACCTACCAGGTCTGTTTCCTCTCTTACGCGACAATCATTGGTCACTACGATGGTGTATCTGCGCGTGTCACTCATGGGAATAGAAGATCTTTTGACTTTTTATATCTTTGACCATCATTACTAACGCGCCAAAATTGAGATCTTTCACCCTTGCTCTGCTGCTTTTCTATAGACGTGGTGAGGGACGTGTTAACGTTCAGCACTATTTCCTGCACAAGCACAAGAAGCATCAAAACGCTCTCAAGGGCACCACTTGGTGCCTAAATGCACAGATTTATCTATTTAACCTCTCTTTTACTTAAAACTCAGAAATCAACATAAAACAAATTAAATAAACCTTGTATTGCTGGAGAACTTGCATGACTTATTCTTTGAATGAGTATAAATAACTCATATAAATATGAGTTATCAATTAGCACCATCACCACCAACATGATCATCCTCCGGTGTGGGCATATGCTCAGTCGATGTACCCATATGCTCAGTCGATGTGCCTATATGCTCAGGTGGCATATGCCCGGTGTATACCCAGGGGAGGTGGGAGAAGAGTCACCAGATACCTAGAAGGTGGCATATACGGAGCTGTATACCCAGAAGGTGGCATATGCCCAGTTGTATACCCAGGAGGTGGCATATGCCCAGCTGTATACCCAGGAGGTGGCATATGTCCATGTGAGGGAATATGAAACCAATTGGGGCCCGATGAAATCAACTACACACTAACGAGGTTATGTTCTACTCACCAACAGATCAAAAATTCATTCTCGAGGGCTAATTCTCCACACACTCACGCACCAATGCATAATCAAATTCCAGATTCATTATAGCTCAAAGTGGGTGTGTGCTTCTCTGTATTAATTCCTCCTCTAGCTAGTTCAGACATTCCTTGAGCTTATGAAAGAATGGTTTCCAAATGGTGACAGCAAAACATTTTTCAAAACAAAGAATAGGCTAACATGTTCCCATAAGAAATGAGGGTTCATTTGAAGCATGACAAAGGGGCTTATTTAGGTGCTATAGGACTAGGTTAGTGCAACTAAATTTACTGACTCACACATGCAAAAGACTGTAACCCCCTCATATTTGCTCCATTTTGGAGTTCTCTTTTTTTTTTTTTTTTTTTGGAGTGGTCAGCATTTGCTTCAGGGTATTACAGTAAACACAGAATACATGTGGATTTTCCACTTATTTGTAACAACACACTCTTTTTGGTCTTTTTGGGAGTAGACGTTACAACGTTTATGGGTGAGACGTTGTAACGTTTGAACACACAACACAACTCACACGGCATACGTTATAACGTTACGGGTAGACGTTACAACGTTGCACTCACACTACACCTGCACTTAACCATCCTATAGTCTTTGAACCCAGCCTTTGTATAACCTGATTTACCCCCAAACTTAGCTTCTACTGCTATTCTAGGCTTTTAATCAAGTTTTATTCTCACCATAGTTCACCAAAACTAGCTTCAGCACAAAATATTTCCTAGCTAGCTAGATTCTTTCTTAAACCGAGTTTGTGTGGGAGCAGCAATCAATTCCTTTCATCTAATCATGCATTGGCTACTCACACACACATTTTCACTATCTTTAGCCCAAAGAGAATTATTTTCTTGCTTGTGAGGTAAAAACACAATTGCTTTTGCATTTGATTTAATGTACAAAGCAGAACAAAACTTTAAAAACATCTAGATTCTCTCCCCACACTTAAAGTTGAGCGGTGTCCCCCCGCTGCTTAAAGGTTCATGATTTTTTTTTAGGGGATTTAATCAAACAGACCATAGAATAAAAACTACCAAAACTAAAACTAAAAACTAAAACTAAAAATTAAACTACAATTACTATTAAAATTAAAGGGGGGGCTTACTTGTTTGCAGCACCAGACCTGAGCCTTCTGCTCTGTCTGGTGGGGATTCCTGACTGACCTTCTCCTTTCTTCTTTTCCTTCTTTTCTTTCTTCACCTTCACTCCTCCTGCTTCTGTTGTGGTAGTTGTTGTTGTTTCTTCAGATCCTTTCTCACCCACGCTAGCACCAGCAGCACTTGAGGCTTCAGCAATCCTCTTTTTGGCTTCCTCCCACATCTTCATTGCTAATTCAGCAGGGTTTACATTGATTGCTTCGTTGGGGTTCATCTGGGCTTTTTCCACCTCTGGCTCTTTAGACGCTGGCAAGCGTCGATGATGATCCTCCAATGTCGCAACTTTAACCCTGGGCTTGCTTCAAAAGGTGCTCGCTAGTTTCGAGTGGCCTCTTCCATTGCTTCACGCCTTACCTTTTCCAAAGCGACTTCACGTTCATTCGTAACTTGCATTTACGCAAGTTTAGGCTGCGCGACTTCTTTTTCAGCAGACGTTACGCGCCTGTAGGCGTTTCTTCAAAGAATAGCGGGAAGGCGTCTGCAGAACCAGCGGCAACAAACAAATGCCGCACTAGTAGCGAGAGCGTGCTTTCTGAAGCACTCGACCTTTCTCTTCACAGGAAGCTTTTGCCTTAATGTTGTGGGGGCTTCCACTTGCTCTTCTCTCCACTTACGTGGGCTTCTTTTGACTCAAAGAGACTAGCTCTTGCCTCTTCTTTCTTCCAAAGGGGTTATATTTGAGTGCACTTTTCACTCGTGTTTTCTTGGGTGGGGAAATGGGTTGGGAATGCAGGTTGCTTTCGTGTTGGTTGCCTCGCACGTCGCCACGCCCTGGTTCCCGCACTTTCCGGGGTGATGGTTGCTTTTCAGGTTCAGGTTGGGGTGGGGGTGGTTGTGGGATTGGTTGATCTTGTGCTTTGGATTGTGGAGTCTTGGGGGTGTTTTGGTCATGGGTGGATGGTTGTTGTGGTGAAGGTGGTGGTTGTGTGGCTTGTGGGGATGGTGATTTGGGGCTAGTTGTTTTGGATTTGGCTGGTTCTTTGATTGTTTGGTTTGTTGGGGATTCACTTATAGTCTTCTCACTCGAACTTCCTTTTTCTTTAGGGCTCTCCTCTTCTTCCTCCTCACTAATTATCTCCATGCTCACCTTTCTTGATTCATCTGCATCAACATCAAAAATATCATCTAAATCAGTAGAATTAAATTCTTCTTCACTACTTACCTTCTTTTGCTTCTTTGTTGGGCTCTTTCTTTTTGGTGGGCTTCTTGCTCTTTTGGCCCTTTCTTTCTTCACGGCTCTTCTTTGGATTGTAGATAAGGGAACATCATCTTGATTCTCTTCCTGCATCCAATCAGGCAACACAGGCTCCTCAATTACTTTCTTTCCTTTGGACACTTGGGCAAATACCTTCTTTTGCCACTCAAACTGCTCTTTGACAAACTTTGCCAAGGTGTTCTGCCTCTCCTCCAGACGTTGCAACATCTGCGCATCTACAGAGCTTGAAGTTCCTGCAGTTTTCACCCTAGGCTTGAATTTTGTTGAGAAGGGGCCTTGAGGCTGCTCCCTCAGTTCAGAAGCTTCAATCTCTACCCCAACCTCCATACACAGTTCAATAATCATGCATGGGAAATACAAGTGCCCATCCTTCCTATTTTTCCACTTGTTGAGCTCACGGTTGATCAACTTTCCAACTTCAACCTTGTCCCTTGACATGATTGCATCAATCACAATCAGCCTCTCCTTGTCTACCCAGGAGGTGTGGGAGGTGGGAATTAGGCAATGCCTTATGAAATGAAACCATGTATTGGCTTCATCACATAGGTACCTCTTCATAATTTTGAACTCACTCCCGTGCTCACCACTTCTCTCCCACACAGCACCTTCTACACAAATCCTGTCCTTGATTGCTTCCATTTCAGCCAGTCCATAGGTCTTTTGCTTGGTTTCCACAGCCTTTCCATAATACCCTAGCCCAAAATAATCATTGATCACTCTGACATCAAACTTCACTTCTTCTCCTCGCACCCTTGACACGATGGAAGGCTCTCCTTCTGGTCTCTCCACGATTCCTTTGTAGAAATCATGCACCAAAGTAGCAATATACTCTTTTCTGTGCACAACGAATTTTTGCCAGCCCAACGCTGCGACGATTGCAAGAAAATCAGGATTGGGGCTTTCTTGACTAAAGCCCCTTTCTAGAAGTAGGGCTTTCTTTTTGGAAGGGTTAGGAATTTCTGGGATTGGGGCTGAAGATGAACTTAGGTCAGTGTTTTTGCCTTTTCCAGAGGATTTGGCTGCAGATTGCTTGACTTTTGTCATGTTTGTAGCGAAGGAATTTCTTGGAGGGGGATGAGGGATTTTGGAAATTTTAGGTTTTCTGAGGAAGAGAGGGAAGATTGTTGTTTCAGAGAGAGAGAGATTAGAGAGAGGTTGCAGGTGGTGGGATAATGGTGAATGGTTAGATTTTTATGGGGAAGTGGTTATGGGGAGTTGAGAAATGGTAGAGTGGAGTAATGGAGAAAAGTAACCGTTGATTAGACAAGTTAGGGAAGGGAGGTGACGTCGTGGTCAGTTACCACGTTCGAGTTGCGAGAGGAAATCATTTCGACACGTCATCACTTACGCCTTGACTTAATTTAAATCGCCTCGATCGCAAGCGTGCCCGTCTAGTGTATACTAAGGCGTTACGACGCGTCTACCACATCTTACTTCCTCTCCTTTTCAACCTTTATTCCTGCAAAACAAAAATTAAAAAGACACAAAAATTTGTTGGTTAATCAAAAATCATTGGGTTGCCTCCCAAGAGCGCTTGCTTTAAGAGTCTTCAGCCAGACTTTGGTCTCTTTCATTCAAGAATTGTTGAAGGACAATTGGATCTTGTCCCTTTCCACATGCTCTCCATGGTACTGCTTCACACGTTGGCCATTAACTTTGAACATGGTGTTGGTCTTTTCATCAAATAAGTCCACAGCTCCATGAGGATATATTTTCATTAATCTGAAGGGACCTGACCACCTTGATTTTAACTTTCCTGGGAACAGTTTTAGCCTTGAATTGAATAGCAACACCTGTTGTCCTTCTGCTTGTTCTCTTCTCTGGATTCTTTGGTCATGCCATTTCTTAGTCTTTTCTTTGTTTATTGCTGAGTTTTCATAAGCATGGTGTCTGAACTCTTCTAGCTCATTTAATTGCAGTAACCTTGCCTCACCAGCCTTTGCATGATCCAGGTTTAATTGCTTTAATGCCCAATAAGCCTTATGTTGGAGCTCAATTGGTAGGTGACAAGCCTTACCATAGACTAGCTTGTAAGGGGACATGCCCAATGGTGTTTTGTATGCTGTTTTGTAAGCCCACAATGCATCATCTAAGTGTAATGACCATTGCTTTCTGTTGGGACCAACCATTTTCTCCAGTATTCTTTTGATTTCTCTGTTTGATATCTCTGCCTGGCCACTGGTTTGTGGGTGGTAAGCTGTAGCAATTCTGTGTTTCACTCCATACTTAGCCAAGAGATTCTCAATTAACTTATTGCAGAAATGAGAGCCTTCATCACTGATTATGGCTCTAAGAGTACCAAACCTTGTGAATATATTCTTTTTAAGGAACTTGCTAACTGATTTGGCTTCATTGTTGGGTAATGCCACAGCCTCAACCCACTTTGATACGTAATCCACAGCTACCAGAATGTATAGATTCCCATGAGACATAGGAAATGGTCCCATGAAATCCATTCCCCATACATCAAACAATTCAACTTCCAAAATGTTTGTGAGTGGCATCTCCTGCTTGCTTGATATATTACCTGTCCTTTGGCACTTATCACATCTCTTGACTAGCTCATGTGCATCCCTGAATAGAGTAGGCCAATAGTAGCTTTGATTGTAGGACCTTTGCGGTGATTCCGGTACCTCCAAAATGTCCACCATAAGGTCTTTGAATGACATTGTTGCAAAGCACATGGAGTTGTTCTTCCTCAGCTAGGCACCTTCTTAGTAACTGATCTGGACACAATTTGTACAAGTATGGCTCATCCCAGAAATATTGCTTTATAGTGTGGAAGAACCTCTTTTTCTGTTGGTAGTTGAATCCTACAGGCACAATCTTGCTAACAAGAAAGTTAACTATATCAGCATACCATGGTGTATTAGTATCAGACGTTATAACGTTTGACGAAAGTGTCATAGACGTGGTAACGTCTTCAACTATTGAGGCTACTGATAATAGTCTCTCATCAGGGAATTTTTCTTTTATCTCCTCTTCACCTGTACCTGCATCAACATTCTCAAGTCTAGAAAGATGATCAGCAACTTGGTTCTCCACCCCCTTTTTATCACGAATTTCCAAGTCAAATTCTTGGAGGAGGAGAACCCATCTAATAAGCCTTGGCTTTGCATCTTTTTTAGCAATTAAGTACTTAATGGCTGAATGATCAGTATACACAACAACTTTTGCACCCACTAAGTAAGATCTAAACTTATCAAAAGCAAATACAACAGCCAAAAGCTCTTTTTCAGTCACAGTATAGTTCAATTGGGCATCATCTAAGGTTTTATTGGCATAATAAATAGAATGAAATTTTTTTCCATACCTTTGCCCCAATACAGCTCCTACAGCATAATCACTTGCATCACACATCAACTCAAATGGCTTAGACCAATCTGGAGTGACTATTATTGGAGCAGTCACCAAGGCAGTCTTCAGCTTGTTGAAAGCCTCATGACATTGTTCATCAAAGTTGAAGACGTTGTCACGTTGCAATAACAGACACAGGGGTTTTGAAATCTTTGAGAAGTCCTTGATAAATCTTCTGTAAAACCCTGCATGTCCTAAGAAACTTCTAACTCCTTTGATAGTTGTTGGTGGAGGTAGCTTGTCAATAACATCAATCTTTGCTTTGTCTACCTCTAACCCTTTCTTTGATATTCTGTGCCCCAACACTATTCCTTCTTGTACCATGAAATGGCATTTTTCCCAATTGAGCACTAGGTTGGTTTCTTCACACCTTATTAGGACTCCTTCCAAATTATCCAGGCATGCCTTGTATGAATCTCCATAGACTGAGAAATCGTCCATAAAAACTTCCATGGAATTCTCAATGAAATCAGAAAATAAGGCCATCATGCACCTTTGAAATGTTGCAGGAGCATTACACAGCCCAAATGGCATCCTTCTGAAAGCAAAGGTACCATAGGGACAAGTGAATGTTGTCTTTTCTTGATCTTCAGGTGCTATGGCTATCTGGTTGTAGCCTGAATAACCATCAAGAAAACAATAGAAATCCTTGCCTGCGAGCCTGTCTAGCATCTGATCAATGAATGGAAGAGGGAAATGATCCTTCTTAGTTGCTTTGTTTAGCTTCCTATAATCCATGCATATCCTCCAGCCTGTTACTGTCCTTGTTGGAATTAACTCATTCTTGTCATTTGTTACCACAGTAACTCCACCTTTCTTTGGCACACACTGTACTGGACTTACCCAGGAGCTATCACTAATAGGGTAAATGATTCCTGCATCCAACCACTTGATAATCTCCTTCTTTACCACCTCCTTCATTATTGGGTTCAATCTCCTCTGCCCTTCAATGCTATTCTTGGCATTTTCCTCCAAAACAATTTTGTGCATACAGATTGTGGGACTGATACCTTTGATGTCTGCCATTTGCCAACCAATTGCCTTTTTATGTCTCTTCAGGGTAGTAATGAGATCATTTTCCTGCTCTTGGGTGAGCTTGGAAGAAATGATCACAGGTAGGGAATCATTTTCCCCTAAAAAGACATACTTTAAATGCTCAGGTAACACCTTGAGTTCCAAGGTAGGTGGCTCTTTGATGGAAGGCATATTCTTCTTAAGATTTGATTCCTCTTGCCCTAGAGATTCGTACCTCTTGATTCCTGGTTCAAAACTAGACGTCGTAACGTCTGGGTTAGACATCACAATGTCTGGAGTATCTTTCACACCACTTGAGCTTGCTTCTTTCCCTTTCTTTTTCTCTTTCTATGGTACTTCTTTCACCTTCTCTGGTACTTTTTCCTCCACAACCATAGTTGGTTCAGGATATTCAGTACCACTTCTTAAAGAAATTGCATTTACCTGTCCATTCACCCCATTATTACCATTAGGGTTGGATGATGATGGTGTTTCTGTTGTAGAAGGGAGAGATCCATTTTGTCTTTGAGTAAGAGCTGAAGCTATCTGCCCGATTTGATTTTCTAGAGTTTTGATTGAAGACTCATGAGTTTGCAGAGTTGTCTTACAATCACTTATGAAGCTTTTCATCATGGCTTCCAGGTTGCTATTGTTGTTATTCTGCACATACTGCCTCTGTTCTTGTTGTTGAGGAGGAAATCCTGGAGGTATTGCAGGAGCATTATTGCTGGTGTTCAGTGCATTGTTGTTTCTCCAACTAAAATTTGGATGATTTCTCCAATTTGAACTGTAAGAGTTGGAATAGGGACCATTTCCTTTGTTCTGAGATACAAAGTTTACAGATTGAGGGTTGTAGGGACACTCCTCATACACATGCCCTCCTTCACAATAAACACATACTACTCCCCCAGAGTGAGTAGGTTCTACTGCTGCAGCAGTCTGCTTCTCAGACGTGGCCACGTTTGGTGTACTCAAAGTTTTGATCATGTTGGTCAAGGTAGCCACTTGAGCAGAAAGAGCAGTCACTTCACTTATTTCATGGACACCTGCCTTCCTTCCAGGAGTAAATCTATCAGATGTCCAATGAGAGTTATGGGTGGCTATGTCATCAATAAGCTTGCATGCCTCAGAAAAGGACATATTCAGAATGACACCACCTGATGAAGCATCAAGTATCAACCTAGTAGGCTGATCTAGACCATTATAGAAAGTCTCCATTTGGATCACCACAGGAATGCCATGGTGTGGTCACATTCTCAGTAACTCCTTCCACCTCTCCCAAGCTTCAAATAATGATTCCTCTTCCCTTTGTTTGAAGGAA
Source organism: Oxytropis ochrocephala (assembly GCA_020916435.1). Taxonomy (NCBI): domain Eukaryota; kingdom Viridiplantae; phylum Streptophyta; class Magnoliopsida; order Fabales; family Fabaceae; genus Oxytropis; species Oxytropis ochrocephala. The sequence continues at coordinate 49,900,123 of CM037092.1, read as the reverse complement.
GTGATATCATTTCTCAACTTAGCATTTTTGTTGGGAGGGAAATATTTTGCAAGGAACTTCTCTGCTAGCTCATCCCAAGTGTGAATTTAATTTGGTTCCAAGGAATTCAACCAATTTTTGGCCTTATCCTTGAGTGAGTATGGGAAGAGTTTCAATCTAAACGCATCCTCTGAAACTCCAGGGACGATAAAGTTGCTGCACACATCCAGAAATTGCCTTAGGTGAGAATATGGATCTTCTTGAGGGAAACCTCCAAATTGCCCTGCAGTTTGCAGCATTTGGAACATCATTGGCTTGAACTCAAAGTGACCAGTATGAAGGGTTGGTCTTGCAATTTTTCCTGTTTGTAAATGAGCAGGGTTGAGCACGGCATAGTCACGTATAGGCCTGTCCCTGTCATTGACCATGTCTTGTGGTTCTGCATTGATGAGTTGCTGCCTTTGCCAGTGTTCATCATCAACAACTATTGTTTCTGTATGAGTTTGTGGTCCACGACCATGTCCTCTACCTCCTCTTGGTGTATGTCCACCTCTAGAACCAGTGTTATGATCAGACATGGTTGGGTGTTGTTGCTGTTGTTGTTGCCTCCTTCTTAACCTTTGTTGTCTCCTTAGTTGCCTGAAAGTTCTTTCAGGTTCTGGATCAAACTCAGGTGCAGATTCACTTCTTGGTTCAGTTGAACTAGAGCTTAAGTTGGAACTAAGCATACGCTGTAACGTCTACCTGTTCACACACTGAAACAACAAACAACACAGTAAAATTATTTCCACTTGTGTTTTAATACTTTTGAACAATAAAAGTTACTACAATCCCCGGCAACGGCGCCAAAAACTTGTTTGCGTGTAAATTAGTTGTGGTATTCGCAAATATAGTGCAAGTATACACGTCGTGCAAGTAATAAAGTGGTGTTAAGTACGAGATCGTTCCCACGAGGATTGGTTTACTTTCCAGAGTTCAAGGCTTCAAAACACAAGAGAATCAAGTAACAAATCGGCAATGAGAGTTGGTTTTAATGCTAAGAATGTGAATAAAGCAAGTAAACAAATGTTGGTTGTAAATATGGATGAGAGATGAGTTGAGTTGTTGCATGCAAAATAAATCCTTTCTAGTCAGACGTTATAACGTTTACACATTATTACGCACAAATGTTATTTTGTATAGGCGTGGTACACGTTTGAACGTTGCAGAAAAAAAGAGCTATGCTTTTCAAAGACAAAACGCCGAGTTTCAAGTATAAGAGGTCCTATGTCTAGGTTCTAAATAGGCCCACTCCTGTATTTTAAGCACCCACAGCAATGTTCTACGAACTATTATCCATTCTATGTCTAGACTTAGATAAATATGCCTAAATGTCTTTAGTACATTGTTCATTCATATAAATCCTTGATTTCTTTTCATAGACCATGTCTGTACCTATGAATCTACCTATTTTAAGAGGCCAACCTCAAAACAAGTTTGGAAATATTTTCACACAAGGATTTAAAACATGCAACGTCAATACTTCATAACATTAACTAGAAATTCATTACAAGCAAAACAACAACTCAACTACAAAGTGTTTAGCTCATGCTGAGCATCTTTACAGAATGATAAGAAATAATCCAAATACCATACATGAAAGAGAAGAAACTAAGTGCAAAAGATACACCTAAGTAACTCTTCAGCATGCACGCTGTAGAGACGTTACAACGTCTGAACCTCACAGCAGTGAGTTATAAAGAAAATTCAGAAAAGCAAAATACAGAAGTCTGTTTCCAGATCTTCTTTACAAAACTATCTCTGAAAATAAATGGAAGGATTGTGGAGGGATGGAGATGAAGTGCAATGTATGAATGGCTCTCAATATGCGTGTGTCTCCTCCCTTGATATAGAGCTGAGTCTTCAATGAATAGCCTCCTTGCTCACGTGTTGCTGATGTCACTTGCCCACCTACCACTCTTCCGCTCGACATCGTTCCTCTCTTACGCGACGACATTGTTCGGGGCTCACGATGTATCTCTGCGTGTCAGCTCATGGGGAATAGAAGATCTTCTGACTTTTTATATCTTTGACCATCATTACTAACGCGCCAAAATTGAGATCTTTCACCCTTGCTCTCTGCTTTATAGAGGCGTGGTGAGGACGTGGTAACGTTCAAAGACTATTTCCCGCACAAGCACAAGAAGCATCAAACGCGCTCTCAAGGGCACCACTTGGTGCCTAAATGCCTGATTTATCTATTTAACTCTCTTTTACTAAAAACTCAGAAATCAACATAAAACAAATTAAATAAACCTTGTATTGCTGGAGAACTTGCATGACTTATTCTTTGAATGAGTATAAATAACTCATATAAATATGAGTTATCAATTAGCACCATCACCACCAACATGATCATCCTCCGGTGTGGGCATATGCTCAGTCGATGTACCCATATGCTCAGTCGATGTGCCTATATGCTCAGGTGGCATATGCCCAGCTGTATACCCAGGAGGTGGGGGGAAGAGTCCAGCTGTATACCTAGAAGGTGGCATATACGGAGCTGTATACCCAGAAGGTGGCATATGCCCAGTTGTATACCCAGGAGGTGGCATATGCCCAGCTGTATACCCAGGAGGTGGCATATGTCCATGTGAGGGAATATGAAACCAATTGGGGCCCGATGGAGAATGGGCTGGTGCGACATCCGAGAAGGTAGTCATGGGCGGACCAACCAATGTACTCGACCGCATATATATTTCCAATATTAATTACCACCTCATTATTAGCACTACGATTACGCCTCCTCTTGGGAGACCCTCTTGCTATTCCCTTCCCTTTATCTTGTCTCGGTGGGTCAGAGCCTGCTCCTGAATCCATTTCTATGAAAAAAAGGGAACACACAACAATATATAATATTACCAACATTAATGATACAAAGTGTGATACTAACACCATTAATGATACAAAATGTGATACTAACGAAATTAATGATATATTCATAAACAAGTTTCATCCAAAAGACAAGGGTAATACACAAGAACAATAATGATAATAACAACATAAGACTAATCTAATTATTCATCTTCTTCATCTTGATTCTCTTCTTCATCTTGCTAATCTAATTCACTTTCTTCTATCACTTCTAATACTGCTTCAACTTCTTCAACATCGATGCGATCATCACGTAAGGGTGAACACGCTTCAACTTCAATTACCTCATTTACTCAGGACATTTCATCCACCTGATAAGGAACATCATCCTCCACATCACTGGCTTCAATGTGACCCCGTGGTTTTGTCTTAATTGCAACACACCATCCTTTACGAGTTGATGGATATGGAACATAGTACACTTGTCTCACATTTTCTTCCATAATAAATGGATCATAGAGTTGATACCTTCTATTCATTTGAATGTCCACCGTATTACATTTTGGATTCAACCTTGTTCCTCTAACCGATGGATCAAACCATACACAATAAAACATGACTATTTTCTTTTCATAGTCCAGGAATGGGTATTCAAGTTGATATATGTGTTGGATCACACCGTAGTAGTCATTTTCACCTCCTCCTGTTTCCCCTTTAACATATACCCCACTATTAATTGTTCTTTTCCCTCACTCCGAGATTGAGTGTCAAATTTGTAACCGTTAACTAGGTACGTGTGCCTTTCGGTGACCTCAAGAAAAGGACCATCAGCTAAGTTCCTCAAGTATTGGATTAGGGGAGTTGGTTGCGCTTCATAAACCTAAGTATCCATATATGGGAAAAATAAGTCATGTCTCATATCTACTTTAAACATTTGACATTAACACATTATTTGATTTACTTACTCTAGCCTTAAACCAGATTGGAAAACTTTCATGTATACTGAACAGAGAAGATTCTTCGGCGGGTATACCCTCAATTCGTAAGAATGCACTGAAATGGTGTAATTGAAAGTTGATCAAACCATGATTTAACTTCATACTTTAAACATCTATAGATTAAAGACTAAATTGGAGCATACTTACTCGACATATGGTTTAACTTCGGTGCAATTGATCAAGACATGAACATGTCTTTCGATAGATGTTCTTTTCCGATAAGTATTTGGTTGACTTCTTTCTCGAGGCGACTGAGTTTGCTAAAGACATAAAGTGAGCGCATGTGTTTTTCTTCTTCAACCTCCCTTTCATTTCTATTATTTCTTGACAACATAAAATTGTTGAAATAATGTGAACAGAAATAGATGGTTTCACGGTGTAGGTAAGTTGCGCAAATCGATCCTTCAACTCTAGCTTTATTCTTCACTGATCGTTTATAATTAATCTACATATGAACAACTAGTCATACTAATTAATAAAAATTTAATTAAAATAGTCATACTAATAATTTTTTAATTAAAATGTTGAAATAGATAATTACCTCTCAAATGGATACATCCACCTATAATGAACTGGTCCGCCAAGTCTTGCTTCATATGCTAGGTGAACTGGTAGATGCTCCATGGAATCAAAGAAACCGGGAGGAAATATTCTCTCCAACTTACAGATGATGAAAGGAATATTCTGCTCCATCTTAATGAGATCATCCATTCTCAATGTTGAAGAGCACATATTCTTAAAAAATTGACTCACTTCAATAAGTGGTTCCAAAACACACTTTGGTAGTGAACTAAAAGCAATTGGAAGCAAACACTCCATGAATACATGACAATCATGACTTTTCATTGCATACATCTTCCCAGTGTTCACATCGGTACATCTTGCAAGGTTAGAAGAATAACCATCTGGCATCCTCAATCCTTTCAACCATCAACAAACATCTTTCACTTCATCAGGTGTTAGACAGTATTTGGCTTTTGGTTTTAACATCTTCCCATTAGCCATTTCCACCAAATTCAAATCGGATCGATATTTTCTACAGTAAAGAGCAGAATCCAATCTAGCCTTATTATTTTCTTTAGTTTTATCTTTCACATTCATCACAGTCAAAAATATGTTATCAAAGAAATTCTTCTCAATGTGCATAACATCGAGATTGTGCCTCAACAGATAGTCTTTCCAATATGGGAGATTCCAAAATATGCTTCTTTTTGTCCAGTTATGCACTTGTCCATAACCATCTAGTCTCTCAAGTTCACCTACCTCAGTGACTTGTGGCAAGTCCATAACTCTGCTCCATATTTCACCTGGTGTCACCAAAGGCGGTGGTCCATCTTTTTCAACTACCTTGTTCTTGAAGCCCTTCTTGTTCTTTCTAATTGATGATCTGGCGGAAAGAATCTACGATGCGAGTCAAACCAAGAAGTCTTGCCCCCGTATTTTAGCGAAAACGCCTTTGTGTGTTCCATGCAATGGGGACATGCAATTTACCGTGAGTCCCCCAACCAGACAACATACCATAAGCAGGAAAGTCGTTAATTGTCCACATCAACGCCGCTCTCATCTTAAAGTTCTCTTTCTGTGCTGCATCATATGTCAAAATACCCACCCACAATCTCTTGAGATCATCAATCAGAGGTTCCAAAAAGATATCAATGTTAGCTTTTGGATTATTTGGACCAGGTATCAGACAAGTCAAAAACATAAACGGTTTAGTCATGCACATCTCGGGAGCAAGATTGTGGGGGTAACAATGGTCGCCAACAAGAGTAGGAGAAGATGATGCTTGGATATATGGAGTAAATCCATCAGAGCACAATCCAAGTCGAACATTTCGTGGGTCTGAGGCAAAATCTGAATGCACTAAATCAAAGTGTTTCCATGCTTCACCGTCAAATGGGTGGCGCAAAATGTCCGAGGTACCACTATTATCATAATGCCAAGTCATTTTCTCGCAAGCAACTTGATCGATGCAAACATTCTTTTCAACCTTGGAATTATAGGCAAATAGAACATCGACTTCACAGAATGGGTTTATAATTACGTTTTGCCCTTTACGAACATGATACCTCGATGCGTCCACATAATTTGCATTCAAGTAGCTCACCGTCATTTTTACCAAACTCGTTGTTGTAATACAACATGTGCCCTTTCTCACAACAATCAATCTTCTTAAAATCCAATCCCGACTTTAAACTAACATTTTTGCTTCATAATAATGTTTTGGCAAATTATCCTTATTAGGTGTTGCATCCATCATCATTTTAGTCACATAGTCTAAACCCACTTTAGAAATACTACTCATGGACTTGAGAGCTAAAAGCTTAACACACATAGATAATTTTGAATCTGGCGAGCCTTCGAACAACGGTTTGTTTGAATCTAATAACAAATTATAAAATCTGTGCTTCTTCATTTGGAAGTTCTTCATGATTGTCATCATCGAGGCTCATCAAATGGCACATTCACCCCAAGACCATCACAAATCATGTTATTCATCCACTCAATATTTTCATTACGTGAAACACCAACACCATAATTGCTTGAAGCTCCGACGTCAAAAATTGGAACTCGTTCTCCATGGTCAGTCCAAATCCTATAATTAGGCCTAAACCCCCATTGATACAAGTGACATCTGATTTCCTCATCAGTCCTAATAGGTACACCGTCGCATTTTAAACATGGACATCTAACCCCATTTTCCTCTCTAGCCAAATCATGTTGCCACGCTACCACAAGAAACTGTTCAACCCCAACAACAAAAGATTCCTTCAAACCCGCTATTCTCGAATATAACCGATCATACACCCAATCACGATTCAATTGATACCAATTCATCTACACACATTTTAAAAACGTGTTACATTCCCATAACATTGCCAATAACATATATCAAGTTAGTGGCATCGATATCATCGCGCAGTGGAGATGATTTCGAGCCGAATATGGGGTCAAAGACAGCACAAAACCCTTTTCCATCCAAGTAGTGAAGGAAGTTATTTGAACTCCCAACCTTACCATTGTTAGTACTGTCTCGCAATTATCTCAATGGAGATGATTTCGAGCAAAATATGGGGGTGAGGGACAGCACCTCACCCTTTTCCATCAACAACACACAGTCATCTAACCTAGGGTTCATCCAAAAACACAAACATTTTTCAATTAACAACTCTAAAATAATACACTTTTCTATTAACATCTCGATTTAAGTTTTGCTCTAAAACATACATTTTTCAATTTCAATTTCAACAACTTAACACAATTAACAACATACACAATTTTCAATTTCTAACAACAATCATCTCTAACAATATAGTTTCCCAAACAACATTCACATATTATAACTCACATCTCACACGGAATTCTACAACCTTTTAATACAACAAGTAAATTTTAACTCACTTCACACTCAATTCATCTCACATTTCACAAGAACAATTAATCCTAATACTCAATTATAACTTACAATTCACACCCAATCCTACAACCTTTAAAACAAGTTTATTTTAACAATAACAACAAATTTTAACTCACATTTCACACTCAATTCACACTACGCCAGCGTATTAGGATGGCTAGCGTTTTTTTTGGGCATTGGTAGCGTTTTAAAACGCTAGAAAGTCGGGCGCTACTAATGCGCATACCCCATTAGTAGCGTTTTAAAAAACGCTAGCCATTGACCCAGCGTGTTTTGGACATATGTAGTGTTTTATATAAAACGCTAGCCATTGACCCAGCGCCTTTTTACAATTCCTAGCGTTTTCTGTAAAACGCTAGGGATCCCATAGCTCTTTTTACTACCATTCCTAGCGTTTTAAATAAAAACGCTAGGGATCCCATAGCTCTTTTTACTACCATTCCTAGCGTTTTAATTAAAACGCTAGGGATACTCTATCCCTTTTACTACCATACCTAGCGTTTTATGTAAAACGCTAGGGATCCCATAGCTCTTTTTACTACCATTCCTAGCGTTTTAAATTAAAACGCTAGGGATACTATAGCCCTTTTACTACCATACCTAGCGTTTTATGTAAAACGCTAGGGATGCTATAGCACCTTTTATTAGCATTCCTAGCGTTTTCTGTAAAACGCTAGGGATCCTCTAGCTCCTCTTTACAATTCCTAGCGTTTTATTTTTAAAACGCTAGGTATTGAATGAATTTTTTAACTTCATTTCTAGCGTTTTCACTCTAAAACGCTACCTATTAACTGATTTTTTTTTTAAATATTTTTTTTATTTTGGTTTGTTCTCCATTTTAATTACAACCTATAAATTCATTCCCTTCCAAACAAATTCAGAAAATACATTCCAATCCAATATCATTCAAACAAAATTCAGTCAACAAATTAAATTCATCAAATAATATTTCCAATCCAATATATATCATTCTAAGAAGTACTTACAACATAATATAAATCCAATATATACAACATATATAATAACTAAACTATTATGAATCTCAAAACTTGCTACAAAAAGCTAGAAACAAAAGCGCACCACTCCCCCTTCTCTTCGCTGTAAGTTGTTCAACAGAGTAATTCTGGATATTTTTAAAGTTTGGGAAAATCTTTGAAAAATAAAATGAAGTAAAATTAGAATTAAAATGTTTATTAAATGTGAGTAAGTATTATAATATCAATATAAAAAAGAAATCTAAGTAGTTACCTTGGTTGGGATTGTTACTTTGTCATGAGTGATGATCTCTTTCATAAACCTCATAACGTAGTACCCACAATCATTGTTATTTGGTTGTTTAGGACACTACAAAGCAAAAGATCATTATAACTTAATTGTCACATTTTTATGACCAAAAATTCAATTAAAATTATAAGAATGATTCTTAAAAAGCTTACAGTTATATTAAGGCTAGGTATGAAGATTATAGGATGACCAGTGCTTTAGGCTCACAACTTGTTACAAATGTATTGTCAATTGGTCATGTATATTGTAATTAGTTGCATTTGTCGAAACAAATCTTTGAACTGTTCCAAAATGCATATAAAAAAAAGAAAAAAAAGAAAAAGAAAAAAAAGAAATAAATGCAAATAAAGGAGTTCAGTAATGAGGGCATTGTAGCTAAAAATGTATTCTTCAAGTCACCAACGTTATAGCATCTAACGCTATAACGCTGAGAAATCACCAAATCATAAGTTAGTGCACTGGTCAAAGATCTGAAATGTCTAATCAAGCCATTTGTTGTGCTTTGAAGCCCCTCAAGTCTTATGTGAAGTTGTTAGTCTACTCTCCTTTTTGAAAAATTCTTTGACTAAGCCAAAAGAAGGCCACTCTTTCCAAGGCTAGGAGAAATTCTGAACCTAGCTAGGAACTAAACTGAACTTAGAGATCACCCACTCAATATTGAGCAGTAATATTTCTAGATGTTGTGAAAAACAATGGTGTGTGTGTGTGTGGGTGTGAATCTGAAAGTTTGGCTCATTAAGAACATTTTTGAAAAACTGTTTGATTTAGGGAAGCAACTGGTTTTGCCTTTCTATCATGTCATTGTTATGTTTTCAATTAGTTGTTTGTCTTTGTAAATAGTCATTACTTGGGGACAAGCAATGGTTTAAGTTTGGGGGAGTGATAACTCTTATCAATAAGAGTTATTCATGCTTTCAAGACTTAAATAAATGTGAGTTCTAAAGTAATAATTTTTTTTTTTTTAGAGAGATATTGTTATTGTGTTGTTTGTGCAGCTAATTTATGTCATTGTTTCTTTGATGTTGTGTTGTTTGTTCTTTGTCAAGCGTCATTACTTGAGGACAAGCAATGGTTTAAGTTTGGGGGTGTGATAACTCATATTTATATGAGTTATTTATGCTCTTATTACTTAACTTAATTCAAGTTCTTAAGTAATATTGTTGTTTAATTAAGTAAATATATGTTGTTTAGTGTAAAAGAGGGTTAGGAGCTGATTATGTGACAAATTGGCACTTTTTGGTGCTTTCTTGTTATTTTTAATGTGTTTGTTCAGTTTTACAAAGATTAGGCGCTATAGCGCGAGACGCTATAGCGTTGGATTCTCGCGGTGATGAGAGAGAAAGCGAAAGGCTTTCTGCGGTTTCCAAAACGTGTCGATCAGCGTAGTAGAAGCGGTGAGAGCAGTTCTGCATCGACCACCCACCTTTTGCTTTATAGGACACTTGTCTATTTTGTAATGGTAGTTGGTAATAGTTGGTGGGATGGCTTTTCACCTTTTTAAGAGATATTTTCTTTATATTGAAGTCTTAAAAACTTCATCTTCAAGCTTGGTTTCTTTGGTTCGTAAGAGAGGAGAGTTAGAAATAACTCTTAAACTCCATTTTCGTCCAAGCTCCATTTTCACAATAAAGAGTAGATTTTCTCTGATCTTTGCGAGAGACGCTATAGCGTCAAGCGCTATAGCGTACACGGAGCTGTCATCATTTGGAGTGTTTTCTACCTCTTGGTGATTTTGAGTTTTATGGCTTTAGGTAACACTTTTATGCTGTATTTCTTGTGTTGTTGCTCATCATGAGCTGATTCTCTTGTAGTTGGATGCTTAAAGCTTTGTAATGAACCTTTAGTATCGCGTATATAATATTTCACGTTTTGCGTTTCAATCTTTGTGTGTTACTTCTTTCAAACTTGTTTTAGAAATGATCAGCTAAAATAGGTATATTCATGGGTACAGACATGGTCCATGATTCGAACTCAAAGATTGATATGAACGAAAAGTTGTTTAAAGACATTTAACCAATTTTTGCTTCCTCTAGACATAGAAGTGCAATAGTTCATAGGGCAAAAGCTGTGGGTTCTTTATTATACAGGGGTGAACTTATTTAGAACCTAGACATAGGCATCTTGTAATGAAACCACGGCGTTAGTATTGAAAAGCACAAAATCATTTGCAACAATAGCTTGACGCTTATAGCGTGAGACGCTATAGCGCCTTACTTCTGGGAAATTACTTAGCAAAGAGCATTCCAACTACTCTCACTCTGAATTTCTACTTATAATCTATCTTATTTGCTTTTGTACCTTTATGTTGATGACATTAATGATTCTACAACTTGTTATTGTTACTTGTTTTACTCACTAGCTAATTTACTAATTTAATTATAGAAGTAAACTCAACAATCCCTGTGGAGACGATCTTACTTATCATTATATTACTTGTTGCGATTGTGTACACTTGCACAACTACTTTTCGCACAACAGGAACCTTGCAAAAAAAAAAAATACAAGAGCCTTTATTTGGAGTCCTAATTCAATTAATAAATCTTCATAAATAAAACATGTATTTTCCATTTTATTCTAACTCACCCCAATTTGGAGCTTATCTTCTACTGTGAGTGGCACCAATAAGAATTTGATTGTTCTCAAAATCGAATTATGGTTGATTACAATTTTATTCTAACTCACCCGAATTTGGAGCGTATCATAACAATTATCCATCGCAAATAGCAAAAGAATGAACTAAAATTAACAAAACAAAATCCCAATCAAAATCTGAACAAAATTAACATAACAATCGTTGTCCGACCTTCATCTTCAAAAGCTAATATAATCAACGAGAATCATATCGAATTGCAGATAAAAAGAACAACAAAATTACCAAAATCAAAATTAACAAAACAAAATCCCAATCAAAACCCTAACAAAGAACAAAAAAGAAGGAGGAGCGATTTACTAATGATAAAAATGCGACAACAACGTACAAAATTACAATCAAAACCCTAACAACAACCGATTTCAAGACCTATCAACAATAAAACCCTAACTAAACTATGCTTGAATGTGAAAAATTACCTAGAAGCTTCAAATTATTGGTTCGTAACGCCAAAGGAGCGGATAGGAGAAGAATGATGATGATTGGGGCTACATAACAAATATGAATAGGGGCTTAGGGTTTTGATCCAACCAAAAATTCAGAGTTTTCTATCAAATAGAAGTAAACTAAAAGAAAAATACTTACCTTTAAGAAGAAGAATAGAGAGAGGCGCTGAGTGAAAGAGGATAACAGAGGAGAGAGAGGGTGGTTTTCGTCCATGAAAGAAGTAGGGATTTGGGGGTTTGAGGTTTGAGACGCCGAGAGAAGGAAAGGGAATGACGCGGTGGTAGAGGATTTGGGGTTTCCTGCGCATGGTGGTGGTGGAGGAGAATAGAGTGGGTGAGTGAGAGCTTGAGAGAGAATAGGGTTTGAGAGAAGAGAGCGTGAACCGAAAGGTCGAGAAGAAGGGAGGATTGAGTGAAATGAGCGTGAAGTGAAAGAACGTGTATTTGGTTAAGTGAAGGTCATTTGCGACCGCTAATCTGCGGGTAAACGCAGTTAAAAAATTTTTGCACCGCTTACTTTATATACATTCCGCCGCAATCCGTGGCAGAAATCATCGTGGATTAAGCTCCGAGACAATCGTTTGTGGCTAAAACAAGCTTTTCTTGTAGTGTTAATTTGAAAATCTTATATGATGGTAGGAACAAATTGAAGGGGATTTGACTCAAAGTAATATTGATGAGACCAAGTTTCTCCAAATGACGTTTTGGGTAGATTGTTGGGGCTCGAACACTCGGGAGAACGCGAGTATGGGTATTGGAGTAGCTCCTACTATTGCATTTAGAAACACTAGAGTTCGACTTTCAAATATCATTCATTCTTCATCCCTCGCTACCACATCATCTCTTAATATATGGCAAGAGAGGTACTTAAACATGGAACGTGCACTTAAAGGCTACTGCAGTACGGGAAGAAGAAGAGATCCTCAAGAATTTATTGGTGTCTTTGATTCATCAAATGTAAGTAGTAATAAGACTCAATATACATCAGTTTAAATAACATTGTCTCATTTGTAAAATTGGTTGATGTTTGATATATTGCTTAGATCAAAAGGGAAAAACAAAGATAAGTGTGGAAAGTATCTTCTAATAGGGTCATATAGATAGTTATGATCTAAACTCATTACAAAGTGGGGAATGATACTATAATAGGGTCATATAGATAGTTATATCCTTTATGGTTCTACACAAGAATGAATATAAGCATCCCAATAATTTCTCATTGATTTTCTTTCGTTGAAATTCCCTCTCCCCCTCTATTGGTTTATTTAAGGGGGTCGAGGATTTTAACTTGTTGCTCTTTTATTTGCTAATTTGGAGAATCTTTGATGAATACCGCCCAAATGGTAAAAATGCTTTATACCAAGCAAATACACATGGATATTGTTGATTTCTATGATTTGTTTTTGGTCATTGTATTTTTAATTGCTTCGTGTTTGTTAACCCATTTATTTGTAGTTTTCAGTTTCTCTTTGTTTCTTCTAAAAACTGAGAATTTATTGTATTTAACATTATTGCTTAAATTGCTTGATGTTTGATATATTGTTTAAATATGTATCAATTTAGTTCTTTTTTATTTTGATTTTTCATATTTAAAATGAGTCAACTTTTCTTTTGTAATTTCAGGACAGTGAGCATGCAAGTGAGCCTCATTCTCCAATGGATGCAACTGGATCATTCGATGCTAGCAACATTTAGTGGTTTTAGGATCCTTTAGTATAGGATTTTTTATGCTATTATCATTTTGAGCTGTATGACAATAGATATTTGAGCTACATTATTTTCTTTCTATTATGTTTTTGAATTGGATGACATTAAATATTTGATACTACATTTATGTTATCACGGTTATATTTTTAATGAAATTTTCAGTTTTTTTAGTAAGTTTAGTAAGTGTTATGTAAGATGTATGTATAGTTATTAGTGATGAAAATATTGTAACTAGATAAGGAAAAATATATTGTCTATGTATATGAGATTGAAACCCCCACAAGATATTTGCTTAGATCCCTTAACTTTAAAAGCTAACGTTTAGGTCCCGGAACTTTTAAAAACATTTCATCGTAGTCCCATTTAACGTTAAAAGCTAACGTTTAAGTCCCTTAACTTTTAAAAACATTTCATCGTAGTCTCATTTAACGTTAAAAGCCAACGTTTAAGTCCCAGTTGTTGTTAGTTTAAAAACAATAAATGGGACTACGATGACACGTTTTTAAAAGTTAAGGGACCTAAACGTTAGCTTTTAAAGTTAAGGGACCTAAGCAAAAACGGAAAATAAGTTAAAGGACCCCAGATGCTATTTTGCCAAAAAAAAACTACAAATCAGTCAATTGTGGGGGTTAAAAACCCCCGCAGTAAAACCCCCGCTAAATGACACAATACCAGCGTTTCAAAAAACCCCCACAGATAGATTGCGGCACTTGGAACTCCGGCGTTTTTTAAAACTCCCGCTGATTACATTGCGGGGGTTAAAAACCCATGTTAATCGGAATAAAAACCCCCGCTATTCGTTCCATTTTTTGTAGTGTTGTTTGCAAATTGCACAAGTCTCTTTATGGCTTGAAGCAATCACCAAGAACTTGACATGACTGTTTGAAGAACACCTTACATCAGTTTGGATTTCATCCTAGCAAGTGTGACTCTTCTTTGTTTCACTACAAGAAAAGCTTGTTTTAGCCACCAGCAATTGCCACGGAGCTTATTCCGTCAGTAATTTGCCACGGATTTGCGACGACATGTGTAAAAAGGAAGGGCCCGAAATTTCCCACTGGTGTTTGCCACGGACAAGTGAAAGGCCAAAAATTTGCGACGGAGATGCCGTGGCAAGTCCGTGGCAACCGAATGACCAAAATAAAAGACCCACGATCAGTTTTCACATTCTCACTTTCACTCTACTTCTCACTTCTCACTTCTCACCTCTGCGTCGCCGGCCAACCACCACTCTCACCTCTCCTCCCCACTCTCTACCACAACCACCAGTCTCACCTCTGCATCGCCGGCCAGAACCGCTACTTCTCCTCCTCACTTCCACTCCATTCGCGTGAACCAACCCAAATCCAGAACCCATCGCTCCCAAAACCCAGATCCCATCGCTTCTTTTCCTTCAAATTTCAAATTTCCCTTCTTCTTTCCTCATCCTTCAAAGGTAAATACGATTTCGTATAGGATTTAAGATTTGTTTATGATTTGTTTGATGTTAGGGTTTTGGATTTCGTTTTCACGAGCTTAAATTTAGGGATTTCGTTTCTGCTTCATCTAATACAATTTTTCTTTTGATTACAGGTTCATTTTGATGGAGGTTTCAGAATGAACCTATACAATCGTATAGGATTTCAGAATAAATTTAGGGATTTCGTTTCTGCTTCATCTAATTCCCTTTTTCTTTTGATTACAGGCATTTCAGAATGAACCTGTACAATTTTTCTTTTGATTACAGTTTCAATTTTTCTTCTAATACAATATTTATTGGTGCTTTGAGTGGCATTTCAGATTTGATTGAGGTGGAGGAGAGCTGGTGGAGGATGACCACTACATTTGGGTATGCCTTTTCTCTTTACTCTTCACATAAGTAGCAAGTTTCTCATCTTCCATTATCTTTCTCTCACACTTTTGTTTCTGTTTATATGGTTTAGGGTTGGTTTCGCTTAGGATTTTTGTTGTTATGTAGATTTTTAGTTTGGAGGATTTTCTAATTTTGGGTTTATTTTCTAATTTCAGGTTTAGGTTTTGATTTTTGTTCAATTTAGTGTATTATTATTTTTAAACTCTCTTTGAGGTTTATCAATGGACTTGAAGCTATTGGTGTAGTTTGCTCATATGATTTATTTTCTTTTTTATACATCAATCCACAGTATAACATATGCTACTGTCTGCTTCCAGGAATATATCCATAGGGTTGGTAGAACAGCTCGTGGGGAAGGCGGAAAAGGAAATGCTTTACTTTTCCTGATTCCTGAAGAATTGCAATTTCTTTGCTATTATATGAAACATAGAAAATTATATATAGAATATGTTTTTGATCCGGTTTAATATGGTGCTGTCAAGTTAAGAAATGCAGAAGATTTGGATTGTTTGCCTACTATAGTTTTATATTCTTAAACTGTCCAATATACTTGTTTTCCTTTGTTTGATCTATCTTCGTTTCTTAATTTCTGATTTTGAATTTTGAGTTCCCATCAGAATTTTTAGTTCCCAATATACTTAGTGCCCTCTGAATTTTACTTCGATCTGATAAGTTATGTTTTTATGCAGTACTACAAAATGATCCTCCTAAGATGAGTGGCTTGAGTTCACTCACTATGGAATGCCAAGCCATTGCTAGCAAAATTTTACTTCTGAAGGATAAGTGAAGTTGTGTATTTAGCTATCTATTGATTTGTAGCTCTATTGATTTTGATTTTGGTTTTAATCTTGATCTAGGAACTGGTTTATGAGGTACAATGTTTTTTCTCGCCCGCAAAAAGAACGAAGCTTTACACAGCGTGCACAAGAAGGACAATTATGGAGATCTGCACTTCTTCTATTTGGATGCTGCACTTAAGAAGGTCAGATTACACCATTCTTTTTGGATTCCTAGTCTTGTTCTATATGGATGTTGCATTTATTGACTTGTAATTTGTTGGGCACTATAAAAACCTCCTTTCTTCTGGATTTGCATGAGTGAGGATTTAGGTCTAATATGGACTACTTGTAATTTAATAGCTCATTTTGAGTTCAAATCTGACATGTACTTATTGTGGTCTTAATAAAAGAACAGTCTAATTCTCAGTTCTATCTTCTGTTTTTGTCCAAGTTGATTGAGACTCACTTCATAATTTCTTTATACTACTTTACTTTATTATTTTTCATGTCCTATTAAGTGTTCCCATGAAGTTGAAGATGAAATTAGCATATCTCAATTCCTACAAAGGTTCCTCTTTGGAGCAAGTACTTGCATATATGAGTTGTTTATTAATAGCTTGAAAGTTGAAATACTTCTACTTAATTTACTGGTTTTGGTTTTATATTTGTGGGTGTTAATTCCTTTTTGTGGATTCATCTTTTAGGTGCTGCATCTAGCCTATTTTTGGTCCCAGATTTATGTTGCTACTACTGGAAATGTAATTCTGTATTTTAATTGCCTATTATTTGCACCTTGACCTTGATGAGTGCTTGTTACTTCTAGTCTATTTTTTGGTCCCCAGATTTATGCTACTACTAGATATGTAATTCAGTAACTATTTTTTATACTGTCTTTACATTCTTATACATCAATCCACAGTATAACATATGCTACTTTATGCGCTTCCGGGAATATATCCATAGGGTTGGTAGAACATTTCGTGGGGAAGGCGAAAAGGAAATGCTTTACTTTTCCGATTCTGAAGAATTGCAATTTCTTTGCTATTTGAAGGTCGATTCTCTCTTTTTCATAGAAGGGACATACTTAACTAGATGCTTCTAATGTAAGCACTTGGTGTAGCCTAAGAGTTCCAATACATTTGAACTTGACGAAACCTTGTGTTTGTCATTCATATGGAAGTGTATAATATTATGTCCGGATAAGTTCATGTATAATCATTCATCTATAATATTGTGTTAATGAGTAATTACGCAATGCAAATACAATGTTGGCATGAGTTTTTCATGCGGATAAGTTCATGTATAATCATTCATCTCTAAGAATGTCGATAAGATTCACATTTTTGGTCACTTATAGATAGTAAGACATAATATTGGATTCTAAGGTTGCCACAGATTTGCAAGAGAAACATTCTTTGTTTATGGGTACTATTGTGTGTGCATGCTTGAACTCTTAGCAATTCTTGATTCTTTCTAAGAAAACATAGAGTATTTGTCAATTTTTCTTTCAAAAGTTTGGCCCATTGCACGATCATTCAAAGAGTGATTAATTTATCTACATAATTGCTCGACAAGGAATTTTTCAACATCTTCGATTTTGTTTGCATTCATATAGTATAATTAAATATTTTCACATATTTATAATTAAATATTTGAATTCGGTTTGTGATGCAAAGGATGTATTGGCGGCAATTCAAAATGTTGAAGGTGCTAGCTTTCTGTCTTAACTCCAAACCTCAAAGTAAGAATTATACTTAATGACAAATAATATTATTTGATTTATAATTGAGGCATTTGTTCTTTCTTTGGAGCTAAGCAAGTGGTCGTTTCCCGCTGACTTACGAATCATTCTCCAAAAGATTGGTAACTTTGATTTATTAGTGGAAGAGTAACTCTTGAGCTGAAGTACCTATTTCCATGTTGACAGTTTCATTTAGCTGTGCCTTGTGACATCAAGTCCATCCAAATAAAGATTTTGATTTCTATTTCATTTGTAATTATGTAAATTGAAATAGATGCTGATTTGGTTCGTTAATGACTATAAATATACATTATGCAACATATTTATATAAATATATGTGACATCTTTGATGTAAATAGATTTATCTTATTTAGCTAGCTTAATTTTATGCAGCATGTATATATGTTTGAAGATTTAAATTTTTTTTAAATTTTTTTTTATTTTTGCGACGGATTTGCCACGAATTTGCGATGAAATTTGCGACGACTTTGCCACGGATATTTGCGACGGATTAGCGACGGAAACATTTGCCACGGAAATTCCGTGGCAAACGATTTGCGACGAGCGTTTTTGCCACCAA
Organism: Oxytropis ochrocephala; assembly: GCA_020916435.1. Classification (NCBI taxonomy): domain Eukaryota; kingdom Viridiplantae; phylum Streptophyta; class Magnoliopsida; order Fabales; family Fabaceae; genus Oxytropis; species Oxytropis ochrocephala. The sequence goes on along the minus strand of CM037092.1, from coordinate 49,881,836 downwards.
CTTTTGTCCGTGGCAAATCCGTGGCAAATGTTGTTTTGCCACGGAAATTTGTACATTTGCGACGGAAATGTCCGTGGCAAATCAGCGATTTTCTTGTAGTGTTTGTTCACTCATCTCCAGGTGTTCAGTTATTTTTTCTAGTTTACGTTGATGATATCCTCATCACTGGTTCGGCCACCATTCTTATTTCTGACCTCATCAAGAAATTGAACAGCAACTTTGCCTTCAAACACTTAGGAAGGCCTGATTATTTCCTTGGTTTGGAGCTTAAGTACCTTGCCAATGGATCAGTAATACTTACCCAAGCTAAGCATATTCGTGACCTTCTTTATAAAGCTGTCATGACTCATTGCAATGGCATTTCAACGCCTATGGCCTCAACCACCAATTTGAGCAGGTTCGGTGCTGACAAATTTTCAGATCCTTCATCTTACAGATCTTTGGTTGGAGCCTTACAATATGTGACTCTCACTAGACCTGAATTATCCTACTCGGTTAATAAAGTCTGCCAGTTCTTATCTGAACCATTGGAATCTCAATTAAGGGATGTTAAAAGGATCCTTCGTTACCTTAGCAGTTCCATTGATCACAGTCTATTGCTGCAACTTGTCGCCATCACTGTCCATTTAACTCTACATGCTTACAGTGACTCTGATTGGGGCAGTGACCCTGATGATAGACGCTCCACCTCTGGCTCATGTGTTTTCCTAGGGCCCAATCTTGTCTCTTGAAGCTCGAAAAAGCAAACCTTGGTGGCCAGATCCAGTGCAGAAGAGGTCGAATACAAAGGTCTTGCCAACACTACTGCAGAACTCTTATGGATTTAGTCGCTTTTGCATGAACTTCATGTCTCTCATCATCCTCAGGTGCTTCTGTGTGACAACTAGAGTGGTGTTGCTATTGCGCACAATCTCGTGCTACACTCTAGGACGAAACCCTTAGAACTTGACATTCATTTTGTGTGTAACGTGTCTTATCTAAACATCTCAGAATCCATCATGTTCCTGCCAGTAGCCAACTTGCTGATGCCCTGACTAAACCCTTGCCTACACCTCAATTCCATGAACTTAAGTTCAAACTGAAGGTGCTTTCTCTACATCATTTTGAGGGGGAAGTGATAGGGAATACCCAAGATCCATAAGCATTCCCTTTAGTCAATTATGTATATACAAGTGAGTCTATTAAAGTCAATGCAAATAATGACTCACTTGCCATCTAAGTTATGTTTGGTTCTTTGGTTTGTTAGTAGATTAGTTAGTATAGTTATGAATTAGTTAGTCTTTTTAAGTTTGTTAGAATTATGGCATAACTGCCTCATTTGTACACCGTATATATATCCAATGTAAACTTACAGTATTATCGATGAAATACATTTTATCACATTTAGTTTTTCAATAGGGTCGTGCGCTTGGGCATGCAGTCGTTCTTCGATTAATTCTATCAAAATGATGAGGTGATGATTTGTAACATCCCCAAAGTGGCTAATCTCAATTCTTGAGATTAGTAGGGGATTTTATTTAATTGATTGAAATATTATTGATTGAAGATGTGTTAACAGATGATTGATAAATTTAATTTCCAAATGATGCAGATTATGCATTGTAACATCCCTAGTTTCGTTAATTTGGAATTAAGAAATTAACGGATGATTTATTATTCGAATAAATAATAAGTCAGGTCTCGGATACGAGGTTGTCACGAAAGCGATGTATAATTGCTAAGTTTCATTATTTAATTGTATGATTGTTTCAATTATGTGTTGGGTGTGATTGTTTCGGGAAGAATTAGAGTTTAGTGAGAAATAGAGCTATAGGGGTAGTTTGGTCCTTTTACCCCCTTCATTAAATCTGCCCACAAAACACAAAAACAAGACAAACCTTCTCATTTTTACTCAAAGTTCAGAAAACAAGAAAGAGAAAAGAAAAGAAGAGAGGAGAGAGAGAGAGAGAGACCATGAGAGAGAGAGAGAGAGAGAGAGGAAGAGGAGGAAGAAGGAACTTCCTTAAATCCACTTGCATGTAAGCCAACTTACCTTCTTTCTACACCATTTTTCATTCTCTATCAAATGGTACCAATATCATGACCTGATTCTCTCCCATTCTCAAGGTGCCATTTTAGAACTTCCAAGCTCATATTGCCAAACATGGGTGTTAAGGCCATTGCATGGTCCTTTGTAGTCCCAAAATCAGTTTGGAAGCTCTATTAGTCACCCACATTGTCGATTTAAGGAGGGAATGGAGTGTTGAAGTTGCTGTTGCGAGGTTCATAGTGGGTTGGTTTCGGTTTAGAAGTGCTAGGAACGAGTTCGGAGTTCGGGTGTTTTCGGGTCGTTCGAGCTTCATAAAGTATCGGTGATTTCGTGATTTTCATCACGATAGGTGAGTTCTTTGATTTGTTGTATGTTATATGGAGTCTCGGTTGTTGCATGATGAAAACATATTTATTTGGTAGCTTGTGGTTGCTAAAATGGTTTAGTAAAGTTGAAGTTCATTGGGGAAGCTTTATCTTGATATTGTTGAATGGTAAATGATGATATGCTTGATGATTCCATGACTTGTATGGCTTGCATTGTTGCTTTGATGTTTATAATTGCTCCAAAATATAAATAAAATGTCGTTTGAAATCTGTTTTTATGTTGGGACCGAATTGGAATAGGTTTGGGTACCAAAGATCTTGAAATGGAATATTTGAAATAACTTCCAGCAGACAAAAGCGCTCCAAGCGCATGACTGTGCGCTCAAGCGCACGAGTGACAGAACTAAACTGTTCAAAAGCGCTCCAAGCGCATGACCATGCGTCCAAGCGCATCTAACAGTTCTAAACTCATTTTTTTTCACTCTTTTAGGTACCAAATGTGTTCCAAACCTCTTCCAATTCTATTCCCAACCTTCCCCAATGGTAAAAGAAGTTTAAATACTCCAAATTGGTTATGATTGAGATGAATTTTTATTGCGCAAAGTGTATTGTTATATAATTATAAACCGTATAGAATCATTAGCGTGTGAGAATGTAATCAATGTGTCAAGTAATGGACCTTATAGTCCTATTTAAAGATTAAAATACCATGGGGATGACGATCCCAAGTAAATAGAATACCAAGGGAGGGGAGGTAATTGGCCCTAAGCTTGGACCCAAAGAACATATAACTCGGTAATAGCTATTATCGGGTGGGTTTATCGGGGGAACCGTGCAGTGGTTGTTCGATGTTATGCTAAGGCAAGTGAAAAGAAAAGAATTAAACACACCGAGAGTTATATGGTGAGGGGTTCCGAAAGAACTCACTGAGATTTTATATCTCACTGTTTATTATTTGTGGATTTTACAGATAAGCAGGGACATACCAAGCAAACGGAGTAAGTGCAGCTGTGTATAGAGTTGCAAGTATTTTGAAAGATCATTTTGATCTAATGTTATGTTTGCTTAGTCATTGTCTTAGGGTTACATTATGTAACTAAAGATGACATTTTGAACCTATGTTTCAACTTGTTTAAGACGATAGTTTCAACTTGTTTTTAGTTATTGGACACTAGGGATTGTATTAATGACTTGGCCTATGCTTTTATGTCATTAAGTTTATGGTTGGCTTTTTAGCCTTCAAGTTTAGTAGAAGAATTTATCGTCTAAGTTAATGTGTTCAATGCTTTAAACAAGTTTAGTACTCTGATGTATGCTATTTATGTATGTCTTAGTATTTCCATGAGGTTTGAAATACTAGAATGTTTCATGATTCACTAGAAACCTTTATATTAAGGATAGAAGTGGGTCATGATTGCACCAAAGAAGTTTAAAGAATAATCAAAATTGTAGTAATGTTATTTTCAAAATAATTTTTTTTATTTGTAGTGCAACCAATCCTCACTCCGAAGATTAATTAAACTTAGGAACACTTCTACTTAATGCAATCTCATCTCATGACATTATAATATGGTACAGTCTCACTATACAAATTCTACCTACACATATAATGTACTACAAGGGTCATGCATTTCATTACTATTATCTCAATCAAATCACCATAAATCCATAGTATAAAGTTGACCAAACAAGTAGTAAAAAATTTTATTTAGGTCAATGATGGATTAGGGATGGACTTGAAACTTAAAAGAATGAGAGAGTAAAATTTAATTTATTGCAACCCGAGTGGAGCGCACGGTCCGGGCCCCTTGGGTACTCGATTCTGGTCATATTCGCAGCATCATAAAAACCTGCATTTTGAAGAATTTCCTCTTTCGTTGGGCTGCCAAATCTTCCCAAATTTCATCCTCAACACAAACACAATATTACCACTATTAAAATCAGTCATACACATGAGTCATACAATACATTCATACTCATCCACACATTACAAATAACCATCATAAGCACTTGACTCTACTTAGCTTTACCAATTATGGATGAGAACATGCCATTTAGTACTTCCACTTAAATACATCATCACATAAACACATATGGCATATATATTCACATACAATACCACTTTTCAACTTCCTATGAAATCATTCACTTATACTGTGTCAATGTGTGACAAAACAAATTCAACACATACTCATTCTATTGACAAAACAAAGAAGTGGTTAACAAACTTAATCCTTGTCACCATGGAGACTTATGAAGGCATCATGGCTTATGGACTACTGCCCAATCAATCCTTAATGTCTCTGCTTTTCCTTATTAGTCATTACACTAGCAACATTCGTTCCAAATTCCATCCTTAGCTTAATGGATACACAAATTTGGAGTATTACCTTTCGGTCATCTCAGAGATACACTCTAGTACTTTGGATTAGACTATGGAACAATCTCAAGAAAGTAGCTCAGTTGTCGAGCTAAAGGATATCGAAGGAGTAAGAAGGAGTTCCAGTGTTCAAACCCCAGAAACTAACAATTCCCCCACCCCTCTAACAATTAACAACTAACATTGACTTATCAACAACAAAATACTGTTCTCAAATGACTCACATAATGATAGGAATTTTTTATAAAACTTTAGTTGAAACCTTTAAACATAAAACAATTTTTTCCATGAACTTATCTGAGTCGACTCATTCAACTTAGTCCAAAATACAAGTATGTAGGTGTAACACCCCAAAATTTAAGACTGAAAAAAAAATTCGCTTTAAAAAATTACTATAGTGCTATTTTCTTAAATTAGCCCAGATAGTCTAAATAGTACATTGACAGAACTCAGTTTTATTCTTTTCTTTAATCAGTGAAAATGATTTATATAATATGATAAAATAGTTGTTTGATTATAATATATTAATATTTAAACATTTGTTATAATTACTGTTTTGGTTCAGGCAGTGGTTATTAGTATCCATATATTGTGTAAGTAAAAGGGGGAGAGAGAGAGAAACCACTCTTATAAAAAAACACAAATATGTTTTGTCAAGAAAAAGTAACCGGTACATTAGAATATTCGATTGGCAAATTAGTAAGTTGGATGCTTCTTCCAACCTCTCAGCTACTCAGTAGACACCCCTAACGCTTAAATATTTCCAAAATACTCTCACGTGTTGACACTCCTCACGTTGTATTTTAATTAGTTAGGAGCACGGTTGTTCGAACCAGTTCGGAGCACAGTCGTCCGATCCGATTCAGACTTGGGTCCACCGAACCATGCTTTTTGCTTTAATTTTTTTTAGTCAAATAGACAGTGATCTTAGTTCTTAACAATGAAACTTAGGCAATACCAAAATAGGACATTGACCTTAAGCAATACCCAAATCCCTAGATTTTTCGAATTGCAAAACCAAAACAGGAGAGTAAAGATTAAATAGAAGAAGAAGAAGATGCAAAAATAGAAATAGGCAATACGTAAAAACAGAGAAACGCGAGCAGCGTAAACGCCAAGAATAGTGAGCAAAGCAAAAAGCGAGCTTGGAGGAAGAACGCACCAGAAACGAGAACAGCGGCAAATACGAGGGATTTGGGGATTTCTAGGCGTGAGGGTTTCTAGGCGTGAGGCGTGAGGGTTTTCGGGTGTCGTTTCTCTAGCTAGGGCGTGAGGGGTTCGCTTAAGTTAAAAACGATCGCAGATGCGCTGAGAAGAAGCAGGTCTGAGATCTACGAGGAGATTAGGGTTCGCAATTTAGGGGTGAAATCGAAACCAAATCGAACGCTCAAGCTACAACGAAGGAAGAGGAGATGATGGTGAGAGTCGAGATGAGTTCTGTAACACCCAAGTATTTCTTAACAATAGAAATACTAAAGGTGCACCATTAGCATTCATTTAGAGTAAATATGCCCCTGTCTGAGATATTGAATAATACAAAACTCTCGAATTCCAATCAAAGAGTTATTTCCAACTTAAGGTACTTAAGGTACAATAACATAAGTACTTAAGTATCACTTAAATATTACAACAAAATACTCAATATCCAAAGACAAAGGTAAAAGTAGACTAGTTTTACAACTTAACAAGCAAGTCATAAACTAAATTCCAGAAAATACAGAGGCAAACTAAATAACATAGTCTAAGCTACTATGTCTACAAATCTCCAAGCCACAACATCTAATCATGCATGTTTGCTTTACGCTTCCCCTGCATATCTGAAAACAACAACATTTGTAGGGTGAGATAACATATCTCAGTGAGTCTTACCGCGACCCCTGACCTATCACTCGGTCCATTTATATAACCTTAATTAATTTCTTGATTTAATCAATAAACCATGCACATTACTAATTGCACAATACCGACTGCACATCTGCTAATCCCGGCACAGTACATTAATTCTCTTTAGCATAACACCGACTGCACATCTGCTAATCCCGGTGAACCCTATCATTTGAGAGCCTAGGTTTAGGGGCCCATGACCTACCCTCCTAGTATGCTAACAGGGTGGGTCGTCACCGGACTAGACATATATATATATATATATATATATATATATATATATATATATATATATATATATATATCAGTTCAAACACAATTTACTCTATGATATAAATTCATATCATATGGTTCTTCTTATGAACTCGCATAACTAGTCCAGACACCAAATTTTGTGCTTAAAACAATTATTCCCACACGATACTCTAAGTTTCATAAATTCAACTATATATGATATAAGTGGTTAGGAAAAAGGATTTGAAAGAAGTTTGAAGTCGAACGAGCGTCGAAACGAAACATCGAATTTGGGGACATAAGGAACTTCTCAACTTTGTGCCCAATTTCCGTTCCGTTTCGTTCTCCGATCGAACCCAAACTATGTTTCCATCCAAATTCAACAACAACAGACAATATATATATATATATATATATATATATATATATATATATATATATATTCCGATCAAAGACCATGATCCGGCAAAGCAAAAGCAAGTATGATTTCGTTCTAAATTTCCAACACACGGGATTTTCGTAAAATATTGTTTTTGACTCGAAAATTCACGAAACTCAATTTTGAAAACTCTACAAACATAACACACAAACATTTAAATTCCCTAAACGTGAGTAAAACTCACCTATATCGTGATGAATATCACGAAATACCGAAACTTTGTGACGTTCAACCGTTCCGAAAACGCGAGATCAACCCCAAAAACCGAATTTCCAGCTCCCTCAAACCGAAACCACAACCCCACTTCTTTCTATGGCTTCAATCGACTCGAATACACAATGAAATCGACACCCATAGCCCCCAGACTACCTATTGAGCTTCCTACCTTCAATACCAACTTTAAAATCACCAAAAAGCTCCATTTGAGCTCCAAGCTTCAACAATGGCAACACAAAAACGGGTAGGAATTAGGTGATAAAAATTACATCATTAGAAAGAGGAGGAAAAATGGGGGAGATTGGTACCAAAAGCCCCTTACCTAGTGTTGAATTGGAAGAGATCTTGCCCCAATTCTTTCTCCCTCCATCGCCACCTTCCTTTCTTTCTCTCTCGGTCTCTCGTTTCTCTCTTTCTCTGTTGCTTTCTTTTCTTTGTTTCTTTCTTTTATTTTATTCCTTCTTTCCTTTTCTTCTTTCTTTTATTTTTCTTCTCTTTGACTTTTCTTCCTCATTTGCTTTCTTTTCTCTCTCTCGATCCTATTTCTTTCTTTTCATATTTTATTTTGACTATAAGGGTATAAGTGGGTCAATGGTGTAATTGGGTGTAAAGCCTAAATGCCCTTGGCTCACAAATCTCACTAATCCTATTTTTACCCCAAAACTCTCACATCCAATTAACACCATTTAATCAATAAAGCTATTTAATCCTATAATTTAACGAGGACTCATTAATTCCGAGACAATCTCATTTTAAAATGTGTCTCATTATTTTTCACATAACAATCCACTCGTTACTTTCTTATTTTGAAATTAACAAAATTAGGGATGTTACAAGTTCGTGAAGAGAGAAGAGATGAGTTCGTGAAGAGAGAAGATGAAAGATGAGTCATTTGTGAGAGAGAAGAGAAATTTGGGTTTGTGAAGAGAGAAGGACGTGAGAGAGAAGCGAGAATTAAAAAGTTAGTGAACCATAGGAGCGCTTGTCTAAAGAGCGCTACTCATCAACATCCGTGTTTTGATCATGGGAGCGCTCACATACAAAGCGCTACTCATTGGCGTCCATGTTTAGTCATAGGAGCGCTCGCGTACAAGCGCTCCTCATTATGCGCTTTGTGTTGATCATTGAGAGCCCTCGCATACAAAGCGCTCCTCATTGTACGTCCGTGTTTAGCCATTGGGAGCGCTCACATACAAAGCGCTCCTCATTGTACGTCCGTGTTGGGCATAAGGAGCGCTCATCTAAAAAGTGCTACTAATGTTGGCGTTCCTTTTTAAAACTTCTGTTGTAGTGTCACACAACAACAACAACAACAGCCCTCCTTCTTCTTCCCTTCCAACACCATATGCTTACCTACTTTCCTCAACACCGTGCTTTCCTTTCTTTCTTCTCACAAAATTAACAACTACAACGCGAAAGCATTTCAGTCATTGAGCTTTACCAATAAGCTTCTCACTTTACCAGATAAGATTCTCGCTTTTCCAGCGATAAATAGGTTAATTAAATAATTTATTATTTAAATTATCTTTTGAGTGATGTTGGTGAGAGTTGGAATGAAATTGTGACGGAAAAAAGAGCAACCGGGAGAAGTGGGAAAGCAAAGATAATTGGGAGGTGTTCTTATAAAAAAACAAAAACGGCAAAACGCAAATCTGTTTGATTGTTTTTTTAGATAGCAAAGTTGTTTGAAAATTGAAATTAGTTTGACACTAAGGTTCGGTTGAACCAAATCTGAACCGGTCCGGTGGCACCTACTCCGAACCGGTTCGGTCAACAAGTGCTCCGAACCATCGTTGGATCATAAGATTCATAATGGCATTTTGGTCTTTTCACGTGTGATGGTGGGTGTCTACTGAGTAGCTAGGGTGTAACACCTTGAGCCCTTTTCTTTCTTAGTAGGCACCCAAGAGTGTACATCATGACCTTCTCTACCCCCAAGTAGAGTTTTTGCCTTCTGTGGGAATCGAAACTTGTACTCTAGGGCTCAGGTTGTAACATCCCTAGTTTGGTTAATTTCGAGTGGCAAAATTAACTAGCAAATGTTAGTCGAGTAGATAATACACCGAGTCATAGACATGTTAGGATTGTGAAAATTCTATTTAATTTGCTAAGTTATATGATTATATGAATAATTGCTTGATTGGGTAGTTAGGAAATAGGTTTAAGTGAGGAATCGGAACAAGGGGTAGTTTAGTCTTTTCCAATCAATTTAAAACCTCAGCTCATGAAACACAACAACAACACACTTCACTCCTCATTTAGAAGCCAAACCAGAATGGGAAAGAAAAAGAGAAGAAAGAGAGAGAGAGAGAGAGAGAGGGGAGGCCGTGAGAGAGAGAGAGAAGAAAGAAAAAGGAAAAGCTTCAAAACTTGATGCATGTAGGTAACAATTACTTCATTCTCTTCCATTTTTCAACCTCTAAAACTTGATACCAATTTCAGTAGCTCAATCTTCCCCTAACTCATTTCACCATTTTTGAAGCCCAAGCTCCATCTTGGCCAAACATGAGTTGTATTACTGCATGTTGTAAAGGAGGTCTAGAGGAGTTGGGTAACCAATTTCAGAACCTACATTGTTGATTAAGAGAGAATTTGGAGGGTTTTACCTGCTTCCCTTGATTTAGAGTGGTAGGGTTTTCGGTTTTGGAGCGGTTGGTTGTGCTAGGGAGCGATTTCGGGAGAGTTTGGTTCGATTGAACTTCGGGAAGTTTCGGTTTTGTGATTATCATCACAAGAGGTGAGTTCTATACGCTTATGTTTTTGTTTTGAAATTGAGTCTTTATATGATTCTCGGAGTTAGTGCGATTGTGTTTGATATTGTGTTTGTTATGTGAAATTTAGTGTTAATTTGAGTAATTTTGATGTTGAACTCACTTGATTTGGAAACTCTGGACTTAGGTTCGGTCTTTTTGAAACTGGTTTGTGTTTTGATTTTTTGATGTGTCTGATTTTTTTAGAAACTAGACTTAATTCCAGTCATTTTGGCACTGATTTGGTTCAATTTGGAGTTGTGTAGCTTGAGTTATGAGTATCCAAAGTTAGGTCAAATTTCAGGAGTTAAACTTGGTATAGGTTCAGTGTTTTAGGTTTTGTGCTCTCACTTGAACTCCATTTTGAATGATTACTGTCCCATTAGAAAGTAGACTCCAATTTCTTCTGTTAGGGCTCAAGTTTCGTGCCATTTGGTTAAGTTTAGGTCATTTGTGAGTGAGTAGAAGTTGAAGGGTAGAAGCTGTCCAGTCTGGGAACCATTCAGATTATTTCTAAAAACTGTACTAATTGGCTGATTGTTTTGAAAATTTAAAGACATGGTAAGAAACTAGACATCCCTAGCTTTGCAAAAGAGTGGTCATCTGTTTAAATCTGACTGCAAAAGACTGCAGTAAACTCTGCACCTATGCTGTGTGTTTAAACATTTGATTGTGTCACTACTAAATCTTGCAATGTATTGCTTGATAAATTGAGACTGTATGGACTGGAATTGTATGTATTATTCCTGTTTACAGGTTGAGAATTCAATTGGATTACAGATTGGACGCGAATGGGTGATCGAAAACGAGAAAATTGAGACACAAACAAATTATGTCCCCGTGTTTGAATTTCTCGCTTCATGGTCCCGTTCGATTCCAAACCTCTTCTAATTCGCTCCTCAACCCTTTTCTATGTATTTAAGACTATTATGTCATATTTCTATATGATTGAACCTATTTTAATGAAATGCATGAAGTTAAGGAAATGTGATGAAAAACCGTAAAGTAGTACTCGTGAGTGGACATGGAAGTTTTAATGAGTTGAATGTTCAAATGAACTATTGACTGTCTTTGCATTGTATAATTTCACCGACAGGGATACATATAAATAGATATATCATTTGACAGACATGGATTGGATGACGACTCAATCAAAAAGGTAGTATACTAGGGGAGGGGAAGTCATGATCCCCAGAACCTAGGCCTCAAACTGCTTGAAGCTAGCTTAGGCTAGTGGATCGGAGAGGTTCATCGGTAACGGCGTGGTCTTTGCCGGTGATGTATTATGCACATAGTATCCTCTTGGGCTACGATTGTTTGAGGTTAATTGTAACACCCCCTTCTATATTTTCTAATTAACTTAAATAAAAATTAGAGTTTTCAAAAACTTTCCACGCACCTCAAAGAGAGTGCTACATTTCATCAAACATCACAAAATAATAATTAAAACTCAAACGCATCTAGTGCGTGAATATATATAACATATCCAAATGGGTTAAACCCTCAAAACCTGTTTATAAGTTTACAATAATCCAGAAATAGTTTTCACAAAGGCCAAAATGAAATAAACCAAGTTTAACAGATTCAGTGCATGATCCAAAACAGTCTAATACATAAAGAAATGACAAATACTACGACCCCGTCCCTAGTGTTACTAAATCAGAGCTGACACAACAGACCCAAGAAGGCATGGGCACCTTCACTCATAATCACCTGCATGTCGCCACGAGAGCAGGCAACATAAAAATGCTAGGGTGAGTCTCTTTACATAAATAATAACAAGTAAGATAAGCATTATATTAGGAAAGCATCTAGCAACATCAATCCACAACAATTAAGGCATTTATCGTTCATTTACATTACCAAGAAGCAACAATAATGGATTAACTGAGCATCACCAAGAATTTCTAAGAATGTATGAGTAAATGCATGTATGCAATATGCATGTGGATCCATCATCATCAATTTGGCCGAAGCCCTCGTCATTTTGGCCGAAGCCCTCGTCATTTTGGCTGAAGCCCTCGTCATTTTATATGCATATGATTTATGTGACACCATGACAATGCATCACAACACAATCAATTCACCACAACAATCATTAACTCACCTCTTTGGCCGAAGCCACATCACCTCATTTGGCCGAAGCCTACATCACCACTTCATCATCACCACAACATCTCACACTTCATCTACTAAATTAATTTTCACACCAAGGATTAAATCCCACCTAAGGACCAAAACACCTCATAAGGACCTTTTCAACACCTAAGGACCATTTTAATACACCCAATATTAGTTCAGTACTTAAGGAATTATTTGACCCTTTATGATTAATTTGGTACTTAAGGAATTATGTTGACATATTGGGATTAATTAGACACTAAGGGACTATTTTGTCACACCAAGGATTAAATTAATACTTAGGGACTATTTTGTCACACCAAGGATTAATTTAATTCTTAGGGACTAAAACATCACTTAGACTCCACTAAGCACAACTAGGCGCCAAGGGGCAGCCATTTTGGCGCCCCACACCGTGCCCATACCCAGCCACGCACACTCAGTCGCTGGCACGCGCACTAGGCGCACAATGGCGCCACATTTGGCGCCTGTGCTACACACTCTCACGCACACACAGCAACCACACACACTGGGCGCCAAGTTTCCAGCAAACTGGCGCCCCCCCCCCCTGCACACTGCCCAGCCCCTGCACGCACGCAACACTCACCAGGCGCCATTTCATGTGAATTTGCCCCCCCCCCCTTCTCAAACTCACGCCAATCAACACAACACCACACTAGGCGCCATTTCCTTGGGAAATTGGCGCCCCTCCCCTCAAACACACACAAAACCAACAACAACTCTACCACATTTTTACCCACCAATTCAAACCTCAATTTAATAACACTCATCTAGACAATTCATCACCATCATTAAATCCCACATTATCACATTTATTCACATTGAAACATTTAATCAAACACCTAGCATGCATATTTCACAACACATTTAATTTCAACAACAAGCATCATAATATCATCAAGTTGAACATCAAATACAACACAACATATGATTAATCACAAAATCCATACAATCAAACCATTCCTAGAGCTATTCCACACACAACACATATCATACAAGTTATTATAGACATAAATGAGAATCCCCTAACCTGATTGCGAGTTTGTTCCAACAGGATTAGCGAAGATCAATGACGAACTCTCGAGCATGTTATAAATCCAATTGCATAGTAAATCGACTCAAAAGCATATAATTAAACGAAAACATTCAGTCAAATATCTAAAAAGAATAATAGGAAAATATTTACTTGATTAATCAGTCGTGTTTTCGAAGGGAAGTACCTATCCGAGCCGACGGACTGCGAGGGGATTATTCGCATATGACATTTCATGCAGATTTGAGAACACACGAATCGAACTATCCAAAGGACCAAATCAATGAAAGTGCGAGGAACCACACCAGGAACTTCGAGATGATCATAATTATCTAATTGAAGCCGATGATAAAGAATATCATGCATTGCCTGAACATTGAAACTCTCTTCGACCTTAGTGTAAGGCACCGTGATTATGTAGAAAGCAAACTATTGATCCCAAAAGCAAATCGTAACGCAATGATTGAAATTTCGCAGATTTGTCGTTGTAAGCCATTGTTTTCGTTTTCGATTGTTGCGGATGTCTTTGTCTGTAGAGAGTATCAAGAGCGAAACACTGCAGAGTGCCCAAGGTGGTTGGAATCACGACTCCAAGGTGGCTGGGCGTGGCTGCATCTGACAGAACGAAGCACCAAACAATGAAACTAAGGCCAGAAACAGAATCAGTGGCAAAATCCGAGTGGGAAGGTGACGTTTGGGGTTCGGTGGTGGAGGAGGAGTGAGAACGCATACGGTTGTGAGAGAGAGCGCGCGAGGGTTTCTTTGCCGATTTTCGTGAATAAATGACTATCGCGAGGAAGAAGAAGAAGCTGGGGCGAGGTGGGTCGGTTCGGTCCAGCCCAATGGCTTGTTTGGACTGTACAACAATACTGGCTGAAGTTAAATGTGTGCTATGGGTGCGTTTATCAAAGACAGGGGCTGTATGCAAGTAAAATAACCTAAAGTTCATTATAAATCATTTTTAAAACTCAACTTCACTACAACTACTCCTTAATTAAATTACTTACCCTATATTTATTTTAATATCGACAACCAAAATATTACTTAATTAAATTAGTCAAATAATCAATTAATTAAGTAAATTAAATAATCACCTAATTAAATTAGTTAAATACTCATCTAATTAATTTTGCGGTGTTACAACTCTCCCCCACTTAGAATATTTTCGTCCTCGAAAATCTAACTATCATGAACATGTAAACTTAAGCACTCACCATAACAAACAACAGATTCCTAGTAAAGCACCCTAAATGAAACTCGTACCTCTAAATACTACCATCACTCCTCCGTAGGCTCCGAACCCTCCAAGACAAACACTCTCCCGCTATACTCCTCCTCCTTCGACTTTGGACACTTGGTACTAATATGCCCCAATTCCTCACAGTTGTAGCAGACCACATCCTACTTCTCACACTTAGCAGCTACATGACCTTCCTTTCCACACTCGAAACACTTGTTGACCATGCAATCTGGACTCTTATGCCCCGGCTTACTACACTTGTGACACACAATCCTCGCAGTAGCGTCTCCCCCACTTGGCTTTTGCCCGAACTCTCCTCTCCCTTGCCCTTACCACCTGAAACATCATAGGGCTCCCCACTAAAGCGAGAACTCCTCTCGCCCTTCACTATCTTGTATGAACGATTGTTATCCTCCTCAAAAATCTACGCTAATTCATGAAATCAACATCCACTCTTCCTATCTCCTCTAACCGTTCTATCTATGTTCTATCGTATACGTAACAGATCAAACACTCTCCCCTACTCTCTTACTCTCCAAGTAGGTATTCTAACCTGTAGGTTGTCAAAATCCTACCCGACTACCCAACACAAGAGACAACAACAATTATGGCCAGTGGCCCAACAACCCTAACAACCGTGATTAACACAACAATACCAACAATCAAGAACAATTTATCATATATCCAACATCATTCACATCAACAGTTAACACGTTCACAACAACAAAATTCAACTTTAACCTATTCAACAAATTAATTATTTTATTGAACGTTCGAATTAGTCCACCTACGGGTGCAGAAAATTCTGTAACTATGCGCCCACTTTGGCGAATTAATTAAAATAGTAAACGACCTCGGATTTTGACAAATAAATACTTGTTGGAAAGCCACGGATGTGTAGTTTCTGCATATATCATTAAAGTTTCAAAACAATGAGCCAATTAGTACAGTTTTTAGACACAACCCGCACAGTTCCAGACTTTGTGATTCCGTTTCCCCACTTCATTTCGCTCTAACCGACTTAGACTCGACCAAATGGGACAAAACTTTAGCCCGAATAAAAGCATTTTGAGTGTAGTTTCTAGTGGAAAAAGGATCGTTCAAAACGGAGTTCATTTGGAGGCATAAAACTTGCAAAAACTGAACCTATTCACAGATTGATTCTAGAAACTTGACTCAACTTTGGAGATTCTTAACTGGAGCTACACAACTCCGAATTTAACAAAATCAGTGCCAAAACGACCGGCTTTAAGTCTATTTTTGAAAACACTCAGCCACCTAATTTTTGACTCAACCAAACAGTACCAGTTTTCAAAGGACTGAAACAGTGCCCAGAACCGCATAAAAATAAATGCGCAAGTAAAATTCATCATTATCAATTACCAAAACCAATTATAATCATCACATATTTTTGCATTTCATCAAGCACAAATAAGCATAGCCAATCATGCAATTAATTTAAACACACAATTCGAAAAGATTAAACTTATAGGCATATTCTTGAATTTCTCTATTCCTAGGGATTGGCTACATGCAACTTTACAACTCCTCTAGAAAATAACATGGAACATAATCCTACCAAATTGATTTGACTTCATATCACAAATAATACGACCAACACATGTTTTATAATACAATTGTTTGATACAAGACTTGATATTTGCTTAAACAATAAAATTAAACACTCTTGTCAACATTTAGCAAGGAAAACAATTTAAGGCATAGAAGTACACAAGGTATTCCGTTGCACAGTATTCATCATTAGATTTGTATTCCACATAAAACAATTTTCAAGAAATGACAATTATTGCTAGCGATACTTAACAACAATGCCAAAATTAAATCACAAATCGAACAATTTTTCACATTTGTAATTCACACTTAGAAGGTACTTAAAATTAGGTATGTTTGTTTCTAAAACCTTGACATTCATTTTTGAACTCACCTCCTCATATCATAAAAATTCTATCTTATGTAACTATGCAATTAGTATAAAACTCCATCATTTTCAAACAACATCAAATTATAACCTAATCGATCCAAAGACCTAAGTCATGTCACATTTTGAAATAAAAATCAGAAAACATCTCGGAAACAGAATTCAACACTAACTCTTACATTACGTTCATTCCTAATAGCACAAAAATTTTCCGAGTACCGCTTTTTCGAAAACCACAGAATTCACAGTTTTGTTAAAAAGGAACCCACACGGAAACCCCAGCCTTACTATCACTCGAGCACGCAACCACATACACCACTACCTATTAGTTCAAAACTTATTTTCCGACATACACTCAGAAGGTAAGGTAAGGAAAGTTAATCATTTAATTTTGACAAATCACATCATGCTCACGAAACAAGTCAAGTTAAAACACTGAAAGTGTCGAAAGTTCAAATTATGCAATCTTAATTGAGTTAATGAAAATATAGTATTACACAGCATTTCATTTTAGCACACTAACTTCGAAACAATTAATCGCAAGTCAAACTTAAACTCATATACATCGCAGTAACAATCAACCTATAGCAGAGACGTTAATCAAGTGCAACAATTTCAACAAGCAGTCTTCAAATATTGTCCAATGTATATTTACCACGGTTAGGTCATATAAAAATTACTTTCTATATCCTAACAAACAGATCGAGCAATCAATCAAATTAAAATTAGTACACGCATCCAATTTTAATAATAACCATGAGTTATTGTCGCCTCTTTCATTGGGGATGAGTGATTGGGGTGATCAGTCCCTCCTACTCATGCAACCAACTAATTAAGGTCACAAAAACTACTTTCTTTCAATTTCATAACTACCACATTAAAAGACTTTTAACGCAGTCTAGAGTGCGAAGGCGTCGTCACGACTTTCACTCCTTTGACGTCGTTAGAACTCTTTTAATCACACATATCTTAGTAATACAACAACTGTCACAAACAGACAAAGTCAATGCTACAACCACTAGTTACACAGTTCAATCACATATACCTCACTAATTCAATATAACTCTCAATCGTAATCCAGCAAATAAGTCACAAGGCCCGTCAATAGAAGAACAAACTAACAAAGGTAACAGTAATAAACAGCAACACCATTTATGATTTAGAATGAGTACCAAGACTCGAGGGTTGACAGACTCGACAACTTGGCCGGACGGACCGAACTGCTCTGATACCACTAATGTAACACCCCCTTCTATATTTTCTAATTAACTTAAATAAAAATCAGAGTTTTCAAAAACTTTCCACGCACCTCAAAGAGAGTGCTACATTTCATCAAACATCACAAAATAATAATTAAAACTCAAACGCATCTAGTGCGTGAATATATATATATATAACATATCCAAATGGGTTAAACCCTCAAAACCTGTTTATAAGTTTACAATAATCCAGAAATAGTTTTCACAAAGACAATGGAAATAAACCAAGTTTAATGATTCAATTACATGATCCAAAAAGTCTAATACATAAAGAAATGACAAATACTACGACCCGTCCCCCGGTGTTACTAAATCGAGTGACTTAATGAGACCCAGGAAGGCATGGGCACCTTCACTCAGAATCACCTGCATGTCGCCACGAGAGCAGGCAACATAAAAATGCTAGGGTGAGTCTCTTTACATAAATAATAACAAGTAAGATAAGCATTATATTAGGAAAGCATCTAGCAACATCAATCCACAACAATTAAGGCATTTATCGTTCATTTACATTACCAAGAAGCAACAATAATGGATTAGCGAGCATCACCAAGAATTTCTAAGAATGTATGAGTAAATGCATGTATGCATATGCATGTGGATCCATCATCATCAATTTGGCCGAAGCCCTCGTCATTTTGGCCGAAGCCCTCATCATTTTGGCCGAAGACCTCATCATTTTATATGCATATGAAATCACATTTTAGTCCTTAAGAATTATCTAAGATTGATAATAAGAAATCACATCAATATTATTTTTAATTGAATTTATTGTATTTGATACTAAGCAAAATATTTGAAGAATCATAAACATTGTGCTTGCTGCTAGATATGCTTGTACAGACACAACGTGACTCTACAATATTATCAAAAGTAGAACTATCCAATATTGCAACAGCATTTGCCGTTTTCACAGGTTGCAGGTAATCCAAACCTTGTACATATTTGCCTACATGCTTCAATAGTACTGCATGGCCCAGTGGCCATGCAATGATCAAGGACACTCTTCACAACAACTCCTTTTGCTACAGTCAACAGAATGTCTTTAGAATCTTTGTGCACATCATAATTTCAAATTTAATGAAACCTTTCTGACTAATGAAAATTTCAATTATTGATTTTTCCAGGAGCATGATTGATAATAAAAATAATTAGAAGAAGAATTATGCTGTGTTTATGGATAAACCATTTAACTTGATAGGATTATATTGATATTTACACAAATACTCTAAAAGCAACATCCTCCAATACTCTTTTCAATTTTTAAGAACTTTGAAACCATTAATTAAAGAAGATAGACAATTTTAGATATTTTTAAAAATTTGATAATTTAAAATGGAAAACTTTCTTAAGTGACTAGAAATCCAAAATCAAACTTATAGCCATGAAGCTTTATTAGAATAACTTGTAACCATGAGCCTTTAAAACATGACATCAAAATTAAGATCAGAGCGCACCATCCCATTGCATTTGGCGTAAAGTCCAATGAAAATTTTAAAACATTGAAGTATTATCTTGTAAGTACTATCTTATATTCTTATGATACTTTTTACATTTGAAACAAATTTAAGAACGATTTTTTAAACCCAATTTTTTGTTTCAAACATTCTTTTACTAACTATCAAATCAAAAATCTTTTGTTGGAAAAATAACAAAATGATGTTATATGAAACTAGTTTGTTACCTGAGGCCAAGATCAAAGCCATGCATAGAATTACAAAAGTAAAATTGAGACCATTCATCCTTGTGTCCATTTTACTTTGATAGACTGACCATTAGAAGCTCCAATAGGCTATTTAAGATGGGTAGGAATGTTAGTGCAACGATTAAAAAAAAAGAAATGACAAATTTTTTGTTGCAAAATATTATTTTTTTTGGTCAAAGTTGCAAAATATCTTTAAAATTGAATTAGTTTTACTTTATTTATTTGTTTTACTATTTTGTAAGGATAACATTTAAATCAAAATGATATTAATTTAAATGTAAAGATTAATTTTGGAATAAAAGGCTAGTAAAGTAAACCAAATATAGCTTAACGAAATTCATTGAATGTTGGTCAAAAAATTCAATAATATAATGATTCCTTATATAAAACTCATCATTTAAAATACTATTAAAAATAAATTAACTTCTTCCTTTCTATAAATTTTAAGCTAAACTTATTTAATTGTTTAAATTATTCAAATTACTTAAAGTACTTTTGTAATAAAAAATTATGCCTTCATAAAAACTATATAAAAATAAATTTTACTATTTTATTAAAGTGTAGTTATAAATAATTTTTTAATGAAAGTTATAAAAAAGTTTTATATGTAATGGTTTGCACTACAAGCTGTATTGACTATTTATCAATTTAATTTAATAAAGACAATCTAAATCTTATTTTAAATTTCTTTGACCAAAATTCGGTATACACTACAAGAAAATCGGTAATTTGCCACGGACAATCCCGTGGCAAATGCACAAATTCCCGTCGCAAATTTGAATTTGCCACGGATTTGCGACGGACAAATAATGGTGGCAAAACCGCTCGTCGCAAACGCTTTGCCACGGGATTGTCCGTGGCAAATGCGTCTGTGGCAAACTCGTCGCAATTCCGTCGCAAAATTCCGTGGCAAAGCCGTCGCAAATCTCGTCACAAAGCCGTGGCAAAACCGTGGCAATTAATTTTGAATATGTTTTAAATTTCGTCGCAAATTGTTAAAAATTCCGTGGCAAACACAATAACTTCCAAAATACTCCGTGGCAAATTCCGTCGCTACGCAAAAAATAATAATTTAATAGTTATTCCCTACCTATTCAATCCATACTCTCCAATACAATAATATTCACAATACTTCCTGGCAATTCAATTCAGACTCCAATAACTACATTATCATTCATATTTAGAATACTTCCTACCAATTCAATCTACCAATTCAATCCACTAATGTTAAAAGTGTCAAACATACAAAATATCAAATACCAAACCATATCAGTAATGTTCAAAGTATCAATCCAAACCACAAACTTAGTTAAACATAAACTAGACTAATATTAAAAGTGTCAAACATACCAAATATCAAAATATATCAAAACATACCACTAGTTTATGTCAAACATACATAAACTACACTAAGGTCGATAAACTCAAAAATTTCGATGAAGCATCTTCAACTCCAACTCGAACAATATACCTAACAAAACAAAAACAATAATGATTACTAATTAATTCATAAAACTAAGAAAATTTTCACCTTAATTAAAACATAGATTACCTAGATGTCGTCAATAACCCTCCCCATAAGGGCGGTCTCCATGATCTCCAGCGTCTCCATCATCTGCATCATCGTTCTCGTCCTGCTGGGCGGGCCGGTCTCCGCTCGCGGCCGCCAATCGTGGAGGGTACGGAATCCCAGAATGGTTAAATACGTATTCAAGTAGTTGTTGCCGCTGCGTGCATCTGCTCCCTATTTGTCGTGCTATTTCCTCCGCATTTGCCGCGCTATTTGCTCCTGCTGTCGCGCAAATTGCTGTGACATTTCTTGGATGATCCTACGGGCCTCAGGAGGCAGGCTTGCGCTCGTCGAAGCTTCAGAGTCGTGGTCAACTATGCCTCCTGTCCCATAGACACGACTCTTATAGGGCCCTCCAGCAGCTTGCTCCCACAACAATCGCTTCAACTTAGCCAACTCAACAGGGTCTACTGGTATGTCTGACTGAGATAATAGTCGCTGAAACTCCTCCTATCAAATGCACAAGTTATAATTATAGTCAAAATAAATGAGATATTATATCAGGCACAAGTTATATGTTCTTAAAATGATACCTTTCAAATGGATACATCCACTGTCTTGAACAGGTCCACCAAGTCTTGCTTCATATGCTAGATGAACGGGGAGATGCTCCATAGAATCAAAGAAACCAGGTGGAAATACTCTCTCCATCTTACATAGAATGAATGAAATGTTTTGTTCCATCCTAACAAGGTCAACATCTCTTAAAGATGCAGAACACAAATCCTTAAAAATTGACTCACTTGGTTAGCGGATTTAGAACATGTGCTTAGGTAAAGAACTAAACGCAATAGGGAGTAAACATTCCATAAATACATGACAATCATGGCTTTTCATCCCATTCATTTTTCTCTTATTCACATCAACACATCTTGCCAAATTAGAAGAACCAGTAAGAACCAAAACCAAATTTCAAGACCAGAACATGACTAATAAGAGACACCATACCACATTTATAGAACATGCTATGCTACTAATGACAAAAACAGAAACAGAAACAAAAACAAAAGACAATATCATTGTTTATCAAAATACAAATATGTATATAGTTTCCAATTGGATCTCTCCAAACATAGTAAATGAGATGCAAAAATGAACTCAATTATAGGGAGGAAAAAAGCAACTTCTTATGACAAAGAATTCAAAGCAGAGTTATAAAATGGACAAACATGAACTAGCGTTCTCCATGCCTCGAGCTCTCACCCAATTGAAATCAACAAAAGCTGCGGTAAAAATAATGTATGTTGATCACACGACACTCTATTCGAGTTAAATAATCATTTTGACAATTTCTTTGAAGGAAGATCTGATTAATGCCATATGATGGTTTTTGTGCAAGGCGTTCACATGTCTCCAACATAGAATAAAAAGAAGAAACAAAAGAATTTTCCTTTGTTGAATAATTTTCTTAACACTTTCGAGATAACACCTGAATCAAATAGCATATCTTTGTGTAAAAGTTACATCGACTTGTCGTGATAAGATGTTCACAAGCAGGATAATATAGGACGTTCATAGAAAAGTGGAGAACATGAAAGCGCACATAGATGCAAACAAAAATAAAAGTGTCGAGGTTAATATAGACGTTCATATAGTTAAATCACAAGCCCGACTTACCCATCATACCTAAAGCAATATCCTTCTCCACATCCTCCACTAAGAGTCATGAAAGTTCATACTTCAGATTGACAATATCAATCTGTTCTAAGAGTTTAAATTTTAAACTCGTATCAAACTTGTATTCTTGATAAGAGACTTGTAATCTAAACCACGCAAGACTTAAATGTAGCAATTCAAATTCCATGTAATCGATTGGGAATAGGGTTACAAATAAATAATGTAAAATATAACAAGTAATCACTTCAGTCAACAAACACCCTTCAATCATGTCCAAATTTCAACGAAAATGAGATAATTTTTCCTACAATTTTGTGGCTAATAGCTCATAGCACAACACCTTAAACCCCAAAACCAAAACAACATACATAATAAAACTGACACCAAATATACAATTAACAATGTTTTGTGATAGGTAAACCAAACCAAACCAGATAAATGCAGGCTTTCTGCTAAATGTACTTAGTATATACACACTAAACACCTTTTTCACACAAGGATTGATAAACACTAGGTTATGTTACAGTGCTTAGTACAAAAACCAGATAACACATTTATTTACGTAATAAAACCCAAATAAAGAAAGCAATTTGGGATTTAGGGTTTTACAATGCAAAAATTTGGGATTTAGGGTTTTACAATGCAAAAAGCGAAATTGGGATTCAAAAACTTACCTAGACGTCGCGAACGGAGGACAACGGAGGCGAACAGGAGAGGGGCGGCGAATGGAGCAGAACCAATGAGGAGCGATTGAGAAGCTACCGGGAGAGGAGAAAGAGAGGGCGCGAAGGAGATGATGGCTGTGGCTGTATGGAAGCCTTATCGTCGGAGGAGGGCGGTGGAGGACGGAGGAGGGTGGTGGAGGACGGAGGAGGGAGGCAACATGGGAGGAGGTCGTGGGACGGAGGAGGAAACAAAGTGGAAACAGATTCTGAGGTTTCATTTAACAAAGTCGTGGTTTTATTTGGGCTTTAATTTTTGCCACGGGTTTGCCACCACGTGTCCGTCGCAAATTAGCGACGGCTATCAATCTCCGTGGCAAATTGAGCGGGATCTTTGGCGCCTCGTCTATAAAAGCCTTTTCATCGCAAGTCCGTCGCAATTTAGCGACGGTCAACCCTCCGTGGCAAATTTTTGTGGCAATGCAAGCTTATTCTTGTAGTGATAATTATTTATGAGATTCCCAAATTTAAATCTTATTAAAAAAGCTGACTTAGCTTTCAAACGATACATCAACATAACTATCTCGAGAACACAAGTTTCCGGAAAAAATGATAAAGAGAGAATTTTGTCCACGTAGACATTACCAAATTGAAAAACATACCAAAATTAAGTGTGGGTATGAGGAGTGAATTCTAAGTTGCAACGCTTTACTACTCCCTCTCCTTTTAATCTCTTAATAATATAGCATGTCATTACAACATTCCAATCCAATATAATAAAGATTGTAATTTTTTAAAAACATTACAGAATATATTTCTTAAATTTATTTTGTAAATAATAATTCTCACATGACATAAAATTTATTTTTAATGTGTCAGTCAAATAGTAAATGATGTATTAGAAGAGTACCCAACACAAAATTTATATGATGAAAAAAAAAAGAGCTTACCCTATTAATTCTTTTAATGATGGATATATGTATTGTTAAAACTTACTAATCAAAATAATTTGTTAGAAAATTAGTTTTTTCACATTCTCATTACTCTGTCCCTCTCTCTCACTTCCCCCTAACTCTCCTAGCTAGATTAGACCATAAATTAGTTTTAAATGTATTTAACTCATAGGTCAAGTAAAAAAGTAAAATATTAATAAACATTATATTGTTACTTCTTAGAGTTTTCTGAAATAACTCATGAATACTTTAACAAAAATTATCTAAGATTGATAATAAGAAATCACATCAATATTATTTTTAATTGAATTTATTGTATTTGATACTAAGCAAAATATTACAAGAATCATAAACATTGTGCTTTGTTGCTAGATATGCTTGTATGCTGGACACAAGCGTGTGTAACATCCCAATTTCGTTAATTTTGAATTAAGAAATTAACGAGTGATTTATTACTCGAATAGGTAATAAATCAAGTCACGGATATGAGGTTATTCTGAAAGCAATTTAAAATTGCTAGAGAAAATAATTTAAATACACAACCGAGTGGAAATTAGTACTCTAAGGGTATTTTAGTATTTATGCCACTACCCAAAATGATCTACGAGACATCAAAAAATATCCAAATACCCTCTCATTCCACACTTGTGTGAATAAAGAAAGAAAAGTAAAGTTAAAAAGAATAAAAAGAGAGAGAGAAGGAGCAGATTAAAAGGGAAGGAAAGAACAAAAAAAAAAAAAAGAAGAAAGAAAGAAAGAAGAGAAACAGCCGAGAGAGAGAGGGAGAAAGGGCGTGGAGGAAGAGAAGGAAGAATGGCGAGATCTCCACGGATTCTTAACGATAGTAAGTGATTCTCGTACCATTCTTCTCCATTTTTCGAGATCTATCTAATGATACCACTTTCACACCCTAATTTCTTTCCGTTTCGTTTTGCCATTAATGAGTTTTAAGCTCCAATTTGGAGAAACTGGAGATTTAAGCGAAATTGAAGCTTGGTATGGATGATTGGAAGCTCAACAACTGACGTGGAGTGTTCGGTTCCGGTTTTGGAGCGGGTTCGGAGCGAGTTCGTGAAGTTTCGGAATCGGGAGCTTCGGAACGTCTCGGTGGTTCGTGATTTTCATCACGAGGAGGTGAGTTTTACTCGCTTTAGGAATTTAAATATCGTTTTTGAGTTATGGTTGAACGATTTTTCAAAATTCGGAGTTTCGAGAATTTTAGAGTCAAAAACGCTATTTTCCGAAAATGACGCGTGTTTGAAAATTCAAAACGAAACCATAATGCTTTGATTTTTGAATTGTTATTGTTTGCTGGATGTGTTTTAAAGTTGTTTGGTTGATTTAATTGAATTTACAAATCTTTTGGGAAACCGTAAATTTTGTGTATATGTGAAATTAACGATTTTGGAACAAAATTGATGTCCAGACAGTAAATATACTATTTCGGGATGTCCAGTATTACAGAGGAAACTCGCTTAGAATTTTCGTTGGAAATTTTGATACAAATCCAAAGTGGTTTTGAAATAACGAATAATATTATATTTATTTGAAAAACCGTAATTAGTATACGTGTGAGGACATGTTTTGGAAAGTGAATTGAACAAAATGTTCCATTTCTTAATTTATAATTGGCTCGGGATGATTATGTTCATCTAAACCGCCCACGTTTCACGATATATAAGAAATATCGAATTGAGGTGACGACCTCCATGCGTTAGTACACTAGGAGAGGAAGTCATGCATACGGTCCTAGGCCCCCATGTTAAAATTAAAGCTATCCGCCTTTAAGAGTTGTACACTTATTGGCTATGTTGGGGTTCACCCATGCTTCCTTGTGTTGTTGGTGATGTACTAGAATTGATAAAACTTTTAAATGTGTATATTGTGATTTTGTCACTCGAGCTTCTTTAGGTTGTTGGTGACAAGTCACAAGTAATTGATTATATATTGTAATTCTTTTGAATTACTAATTATGGTTTTATAAATGGACCGAGTGATAGGTAAGGGTCACGGTAAGACTCATCGAGACAAGTTGTCTCACCCTACAAATGTTGTTGTTTTTGAGTAACAGGAAAGAAGATCATTTATGACACGAGTGGATGGAGTGCTCGAGAAGGAAATGGAAGACGTAGTTCTTCTATTATTAGTTATGTTTTTCCCTGTTATCTTTGTATTCGATTTATATAACTTGAATTTATTCTAAGTTATGTATCGTTTCCGCTATTCTTGTAAAGATTGTAAATCTAAGCAGGAATTGTATCTCTGATGTATGCTAAATAGGTACACTTTAGTATTTCTACTAGATAGAAATATGAGGGTGTTACATTTTGGTATCAGAGCAGTTCGACCTAGTCGGACGTAGTGACCGTTTGGTCAAGAGGTGAGATAGAGTCAGCTAGGGACTTAGACAATTAAATGTCAGAACCTTTCAGTATATTATGTGAAGTATTGAGTCAGGATCCACTCAATGTTTCATGTGAGTTACTGAGAATTATGACCGTTAGTTGCCTCAGCCCCGAAAATGTCCAAACCCTAAACCTTAGGAATTCTGGCCTTCTCAGTTGATCAGAGCACGCAGCGAAAGCAAAGGGCTACAGTTGGTGTTCTGAAGTAAGCAGTGGACAACCAAATTGGTTCGAGAAAGCTGTGGACGAATGTTCAATCAGTGAACCAGGTGCAATTGTAGAATTGCAGTGGAAGCTATTGTAGGTCCTGCAGGGAATTACAAGTAAGAAAAGCCTTTAGGCAATAAGAATGATAGTACCGTAAGATCTGTTAAGAGTAACTGACACCTGAAATCCTGACTGTTGGATAGTATTTTATCAATTACTGAAACATTGTTTCATAGTTAATCTTACCTTATGGTTAGAGTAAACCCCAACTTAGATCGCAGTTAGAATCATTCTCCGGATAACTGCAAGTCTTGACCAGATTTCTTTTTCCTCAAGACCATATTTCGAAATGCTACGAAGCCGATACATTAAGTTGTAATGGAATCTTCGTATTGGTTACAGAACCAAATACTGATGGAGTTAGTTTCCGATTACGGTTTTCGAACCAAGTCCCAATTAAGATGAAATCAGTAGGTGATTTTGATGGTGACATGTACTGGATTTCAAACAATTCCCCGTTATGACAATATTTCAGAAAGAGTGATTCATGGATTGAAAGACTTGTACCCATATTGGATTATCTTGTTAAACTTTCAGATGAGGGACTTGAGGAACATCTTTTCAATCTATTCCTGAAAACCCGTTTCCAATCAAGTTATGCAATGAACAAGCCAGTCTCGGTATGTGAGAAAATTTTGATAGTTCTCTGACTTGTTTTATTCATAATTATTAATACGGAATTCAGATTTTTATATTCCATGATGCGTTGGAAGGCTAACGGAAATGTCTGCACATCCGAGTAGGATTTGAACTAATTGTTCAATGGTATTCTGAAATGTACTTCTACTTTACCCAATTTGTTAAATTTTGAAGCGGTTGTAGGACATAAACCCATTAAAGGCTTGGGAAGTGGAAAGAGAACTTCCAGTCGTTAAGATGAGATTCCTAAACACTGTTTTAGGATGATACTCATTATAGTTTTTCCAATGGACCTATTCCCCGGAAAAGGTTGTTAGTAGCTTTAGCTTTTCAACAGTCGGTAGAGTTTCCAAAAGCGAACGATTATGAGGTATGCCACCAGTATATCCAAGGGTGGAATTTTCAATCTCTTAAAGTGATGTTGTTCTATAGTAAGAGCGGAATCAAGTGAGCGTGAGACACCTTACTTATTGTTAAGCAAGACATGTTCCATACCAAATGGATACGTTAAAGAGGTTATGGTTATGTTTGAGCGGTTGTGGAGTGGAGAGTTATGGGACCAAAGGAATGACTAAAGTGGTGAGAATTGTTCTCGGAATCAACGTTGGAAGCATTATCTTGTGCCCGTTTGATTCCGTGGAAGAATCCTTCTATTTTGACTATTTCTTTGATGATTATAATAACTAGTTTGACTCCGTGATGAATCCAAACATAAACGTTTCGCTTAGAGTAGTCCACAAGGCAGTGTGATCGAATGAAGTTCAAAATCTTCTAGTAAGTCCTACTTAGCTAGGAAAGCGGTTATGCTTCAAGCAAGGAATCTATGTTGTTAGATTCTCGTGAGGCTTGAGTAATTGAGTTTTAGACTCCATTCAAGAGAATGGTTGGCTTTAGAAAAGTCGTTTGACATGATCCATATCTTAGCTAATGATCATAAGGACCATGATGATGAGGCTACCGAAGTATATAATAGTTATAACAGTAAAGCGTATGGTGCTCCAAATTTGAAGAAGAGTACGAGGAATATTTGTGATATTCTAACGAAGCTTTAGCTAGAGATAATGTGACTTATGGCTATGCTATTCCAAACAGGTCAGTCAAGAAATGTTGTTTTGATTGGAAGGTAGCTAGTTCGGCAATCACTCGTCTATATTCAATGAAATAAAGTCAAAGGACTTCGATCTGTAATCCATTTGTAATGCATGAAATTTTTGGTTCACAAGTTACATTAGAAACTCTGATCATTATTAGTTACTACCATTACGGATTACTGAGTTAGTAACATTGGTATAATATTATTAATAGTCCCTAATCTAAAGAACATTTTGATATTTGAGATGGATACATCTTTGTAACACTATTGTTGATGGATTCTAAGTGAATGAATAGTAGATTTGATTCAAAGGAATGATTGGTTGGAATAGTCATCTGACTTATAGGTTTTGAAAGGCCATACATTTGTGTGAGATCATCCGGATCTCGGAATTGAGTTTCGAAGAATGAGTCACGAGGTGAAGATATGTCTTATTAGTATGTCGGGTTAGCAAAGAAACAAACTCCTATGGGTAAGTGGGAAAATTATTTCATATCCAAATGTTTTCAAGAAAATTTTTACAAAACCGTTACCCATCGGTGAGATAGTCATGAACTCGGTGAGTGACATGAGTTTAACAGAAGTTCTAATAGTACAAAGTATTCCCATGAAATCGAACGTGATATTACTTAGTTTTCCCACAAGTTGGGGTGCTCCGTGTTACTTGTTGGAAAGAAAAGATGGGAGCCGGAGATCGGGTATAAATTACCTCCAGGTTGGATAAAGTTATGGTTAAGAATAAGTATCTATGCCAAGAATCTATGCTTAGGTTGTTTAGCTTCAAGGTGAAGCAGTGATTTCAAAGTGTGGTCTAAGGTCGGGTTTTTATTTAAAGGTTAGGGCTTTAGTTACCCCGAGGACATGACTTTCCATACTAGATATGGACATTGCGAGTGAGTAGTGATGCTCTTGGTCTAACTAATGCTCCTACGGTATACATGGATTACATGAACCAAGTTTTCACTGTATTTAGACTAGTTGTTGAAATTTTTACGGATAACATCTTGGTATATATTTAAAACCCATGTGGATCATGGTGTACATTTTCTGCATTGTTCAGAATGTACTCACGAGTAAAGAGGTAATGGGCTAAGCCATCGAAGTGTGATTTCAAGATGGCGGTAGTGAAATTCGGAAACGTGTGGTATTCCGGTCTGGCGTGGCAATGGATTCTAGAAGGGTTGAAGCTGTGATGAATTGGGAGTTACCGTTATCGGTCATAGAGGTAAGGAGTTATTTGGAACTAATTGATTTGTATAGTAGGTTTATCGGAAGAGTCTCACGATGAGTTATTTCACTCATACAATTAACTTGTAAAGGTCAGTCGTTTGAATGAAATTTCGATGGTGAAGAATGTTTCTAGAGTAGAAAGGCAGGTTGATTTCTGTTTCAATCTTTATCTTTCTGAATCTGTCCCTGGGATTTCAAATGCTCAGTGACGCCTTGGGAAGAGTTTAGGTGGTGTTTTGATGCTGAATCAACAAGAGATAGCTTATGCTTTCACGTAAGAGAAGCCTCATGAGAAGGATTCTCCGACTCATGATTTTAAATAGGGATCTATTGTGTATGCCTTGAGAATTGGAAATAGCTCCGAGTCGGCAAAAGGAATAAACCCGATGAGTGTTGAATCGATGATCCTATATTGTAAGAATTTCGTCAACCGTTGAGTTAGA
This sequence comes from Oxytropis ochrocephala, assembly GCA_020916435.1. NCBI lineage: Eukaryota > Viridiplantae > Streptophyta > Magnoliopsida > Fabales > Fabaceae > Oxytropis > Oxytropis ochrocephala. The sequence goes on along the minus strand of CM037092.1, from coordinate 49,851,381 downwards.
ATGGATGGATCTTTGATTAATTCGTCATTTAAGCCATATCCAAGTAATATCTTAGATCATGGAGAGTAGACACTTGGACGAGAACAATTACGATTATTTAAGTTGTTTGTAATCGTTTTTAAACCGATGATGTTATGTGGGAATTGAAGAACGATATGCGGATTAGATATTCGTATATGTTCTCTTGAAGTATGTTTGTCAAATTTTGAGGACAAAATTTTTCAAGTTGGAAGTGATTGTAACATCCCCAATTTCGTTAATTTCGAATTAAGAAATTAACGAGTGATTTATTACTCGAATAGGTAATAAATCAAGTCACGGATATGAGGTTATTCTGAAAGCAATTTAAAATTGCTAGAGAAAATAATTTAAATACACAACCGAGTGGAAATTAGTACTCTAAGGGTATTTTAGTATTTATGCCACTACCCAAAATGATCTACGAGACATCAAAAAATATCCAAATACCCTCTCATTCCACACTTGTGTGAATAAAGAAAGAAAAGTAAAGTTAAAAAGAATAAAAAAAGAGAGAGAGAAGGAACAGATTAAAAAGGGAAGGAAAGAAAAAAAAAAAAAAAAAGAAAGAAAGAAAGAGAAACAGCCGAGAGAGAGAGGGAGAAAGGGCGTGGAGGAAGAGAAGGAAGAATGGCGAGATCTCCACGGATTCTTAACGATAGTAAGTGATTCTCGTACCATTCTTCTCCATTTTTCGAGATCTATCTAATGATACCACTTTCACACCCTAATTTCTTTCCGTTTTCGTTTTGCCATTAATGAGTTTTAAGCTCCAATTTGGAGAAACTCGAGATTTAAGCGAAATTGAAGCTTGGTATGGATGATTGGAAGCTCAACAACTGACGTGGAGTGTTCGGTTCCGGTTTTGGAGCGGGTTCGGAGCGAGTTCGTGAAGTTTCGGAATCGGGAGCTTCGGAACGTCTCGGTGGTTCGTGATTTTCATCACGAGGAGGTGAGTTTTACTCGCTTAGGGAATTTAAATATCGTTTTTGAGTTATGGTTGAACGATTTTTCAAAATTCGGAGTTTCGAGAATTTTAGAGTCAAAAACGCTATTTTCCGAAAATGACGCGTGTTTGAAAATTCAAAACGAAACCATAATGCTTTGATTTTTGAATTGTTATTGTTTGCCTGGATGTGTTTTAAAGTTGTTTGGTTGATTTAATTGAATTTACAAATCTTTTGGGAAACCGTAAATTTTGTGTATATGTGGAAATTAACGATTTTGGAACAAAATTGATGTCTGGACAGGTAAATATACTATTTCGGGATGTCCGTATTACAGAGGAAACTCTGCCGAATTTTCGTTGGAAATTTTGATACAAATCCAAAGTGGTTTTGAAATAACGAATAATATTATATTTATTTCGAAAAACCGTAATTAGTATACGTGTGAGGACATGTTTTGGAAAGTGAATTGAACAAAATGTTCCATTTCTTAATTTATAATTGGCTCGGGATGATTATGTTCATCTAAACCGGCCCACGTTTCACGATATATAAGAAATATCGAATTGAGGTGACGACCTCCATGCGTTAGTACCTAGGAGAGAGGAAGTCATGCGCCCGGTCCTAGGCCCCCATGTTAAAATTAAAGCTATCCGCCTTTAAGAGTTGTACACTTATTGGCTATGTTGGGGTTCACCCATGCTTCCTTGTGTTGTTGGTGATGTACTAGAATTGATAAAACTTTTAAATGTGTATATTGTGATTTTGTCACTCGAGCTTCTTTAGGTTGTTGGTGACAAGTCACAAGTAATTGATTATATATTGTAATTCTTTTGAATTACTAATTATGGTTTTATAAATGGACCGAGTGATAGGTAAGGGGTCACGGTAAGACTCACCGAGACAAGTTGTCTCACCCTACAAATGTTGTTGTTTTTTTTGAGTACTTGAGGAAAGAAGATCATTTATGACACGAGTGGATGGAGTGCTCGAGAAGGAAATGGAAGGCGTAGTTCTTCTATTATTAGTTATGTTTTTCCTGTTATCTTTGTATTCGATTTATATAACTTGAATTTATTCTAAGTTATGTATCGTTTCCGCTATTATTCTTGTAAAGATTGTAAATCTAAGCAGAATTGTATCTCTGATGTATGTTAAATAGGTACACTTTAGTATTTCTACTAGATAGAAATATGAGGGTGTTACAACGTGACTCTACAATATTATCAAAAGTAGAACTATCCAATATTGCAACAGCATTTGCCATTTTCACAGGTTGCAGGTAATCCAAACCTTGTACATATTTGCCTACATGCTTCAATAGTACTGCATGGCCCAAATGGCCATGCAATGATCAAGACACTCTTCATATGACTCCTTTTGCTACTGATCAACGAGAATGTCATTAGAATCTTTGTGCACATCATAATTTCAAATTTAATGAAACCTTTCTGACTAATGAAAATTTCAATTATTGATGTTTCTAGGAGCATTATTGATAATAAAAATAATTAGAAGAAGAATTGTCTGTGTTTATGGATAGACCATTTAACTTGATAGGATTATATTGATATTTACACAAATACTTAAAAAGCAACATCCTCCAATACTCTTTTCAATTTTTAAGAACTTTGAAACCATTAATTAAAGAAGATAGACAATTTTAGATATTTTTAAAAATTTGATAATTTAAAATGGAAAACTTTCTTAAGTGACTAGAAATCCAAAATCAAATTTATAGCCATGAAGCTTTATTAGAATAACTTGTAACCATGAGCCTTTAAAACATGACATCAAAATTAAGATCAGAGCGCACCATCCCATTGCATTTGGCGTAAAGTCCAATGAAAATTTTAAAACATTGAAGTATTTTCTTGTAAATACTATCTTATATTCTTATGATACTTTTTACATTTGAAACAAATTTAAGAACGATTTTTTAAACCCAATTTTTTGTTTCAAACATTCTTTTACTAACTATCAAATCAAAAATCTTTTGATTGGAAAAATAACAAAATGATGTTATGAAACTAGTTTGTTACACAGAAGCCAAGATCAAAGCCATGCATAGAATTACAAAGGTAAAATTGAGACCATTCATCCTTGTGTCCATTTTACTTTGATTGACTGACCATTAGAAGCTCCAATAGGCTATTTAAGATGGGTAGGAATGTTAGTGCAACGATTAAAAAAACAGAAATGACACATTTTTGTTGCAAAATATCTTTTTTTGGTCAAAGTTGCAAAATATCTTTAAAATTGAATTAGTTTTACTTTATTTATTTGTTTTAATATTTTGTAAGGATAACATTTAAATCAAAATGATATTAATTTAAATGTAAAGATTAATTTTGGAATAAAAGGCTAGTAAAGTAAACCAAATATAGCTTAACGAAATTCATTGAATGTTGGTCAAAAAAATTCAATAATATAATGATTCCTTATATAAAACTCATCATTTAAAATACTATTAAAAATAAATTAACTGCTTCCTTTCTATAAATTTTAAGCTAAACTTATTTAATTGTTTAAATTATTCAAATTACTTAAAGTACTTTTGTAATAAAAAATTATGCCTTCATAAAAACTATATAAAAATAAATTTTACTATTTTATTAAAGTGTAGTTATAAATAATTTTTTTATGAAAGTTATAAAAAAGTTTTATATGTAATGGTTTGCACTACAAGCTGTATTGACTATTTATCAATTTAATTTAATAAAGACAATATAAATCTTATTTTAAATTTCTTTGACCAAAATTCGGTATAATTATTTATGAGATTCGAAATTTAAATCTTATTAAAAAAGTGGCTTAGCTTTCAAACGATACATCAACATAACTATCTCGAGAACACAAGTTTCGGAAAAAATGATAAAGAGAGAATTTTGTCCACGTAGACATTACCAAATTGAAAAACATACCAAAATTAAGTGTGCGTATGAGGAGTGAATTCTAAGTCGCAACGCTTTACTACTCCCTCTCCTTTTAATCTCTTAATAATATAACATGTCATTACAACATTCCAATCCAATATAATAAAGATTGTAATTTTTAAAAACATTACAAATATATTTCTTAAATTTATTTTTTAAATAATAATTCTCACATGACATAAAATTTATTTTTAATGTGTCGATCAAATAGTAAATGATGTATTAGAAGAGTACCCAACACAAAATTTATATGATGAAAAAAAGAGCTTACCCTATTAATTCTTTTAATGACGGATATATGTATTGTTAAAACTTACTAATCAAAATAATTTGTTAGAAAATTAGTTTTTTCACATTCTCATTACTCTGTCCCTCTCTCTCACTTCCCCCTAACTCTCCTAGCTAGATTAGACCATAAATTAGTTTTAAATGTATTTAACTCATAGGTCAAGTAAAAAGTAAAATATTAATAAACATTATATTGTTACTTCTTAGAGTTTTCTGAAATAACTCATGAATACTTTAACAAAAATTATCTAAGATTGATAATAAGAAATCACATCAATATTATTTTTAATTGAATTTATTGTATTTGATACTAAGCAAAATATTACAAGAATCTTAAACATTGTGCTTGTTGCTAGATATGCTTATCTGGACACACAACGTGACTCTACAATATTATCAAAAGTAGAACTATCCAATATTGCAACAAACATTTGCCGCTTTTTCACGAGTTGCGAGTAATCCAAACCTTGTACATATTTGCCTACATGCTTCAATAGCATTGCATGGCCCGGTGGCCATGCAATGATCAGAGGACACTCTTCATAACAGCTCCTTTTGCTCTGATCAACGAGAATGTCATTAGAATCTTTGTGCACATCATAATTTCAAATTTAATGAAACGTTTTCGACTAATGAAAATTTCAATTATTGATTTTTTCAAGAGCATTATTGATAATAAAAATAATTAGAAGAAGAATTGTGCTGTGTTTATGGATAGACCATTTAACTTGATAGGATTATATTGATATTTACACAAATACTTAAAAAGCAACATCCTCCAATACTCTTTTCAATTTTTAAGAACTTTGAAACCATTAATTAAAGAAGATAGACAATTTTAGATATTTTTAAAAATTTGATAATTTAAAATGGAAAACTTTCTTAAGTGACTAGAAATCCAAAATCAAACTTATAGCCATGAAGCTTTATTAGAATAACTTGTAACCATGAGCCTTTAAAACATGACATCAAAATTAAGATCAGAGCGCACCATCCCATTGCATTTGGCGTAAAGTCCAATGAAAATTTTAAAACATTGAAGTATTTTCTTGTAAGTACTATCTTATATTCTTATGATACTTTTTACATTTGAAACAAATTTAAGAACGATTTTTTAAACCCAATATTTTGTTTCAAACATTCTTTTACTAACTATCAAATCAAAAATCTTTTGATTGGAAAAATAACAAAATGATGTTATGAAACTAGTTTGTTACACAAGCCAAGATCAAAGCCATGCATAGAATTACAAAGGTAAAATTGAGACCATTCATCCTTGTGTCCATTTTACTTTGATAGACTGACCATTAGAAGCTCCAATAGGCTATTTAAGATGGGTAGGAATGTTAGTGCAACGATTAAAAAAGCAGTATGACACATTTTTGTTGCAAAATATCTTTTTTTTTTTTTTTTGGTCAAAGTTGCAAAATATCTTTAAAATTGAATTAGTTTTACTTTATTTATTTGTTTTAATATTTTGTAAGGATAACATTTAAATCAAAATGATATTAATTTAAATGTAAAGATTAATTTTGGAATAAAAGGCTAGTAAAGTAAACCAAATACGACTTTTAACGAAATTCATTGAATGTTGGTCAAAAAATTCAATAATATAATGATTCCTTATATAAAACTCATCATTTAAAATACTATTAAAATTAATTAACTTCTTCCTTTCAATAAATTTTAAGCTAAACTTATTTAATTGTTTAAATTATTCAAATTACTTAAAGAACTTTTGTAATAAAAATTATGCCTTCATTAAAACTATATAAAAATAAATTTTACTATTTTATTAAAGTGTAGTTATAAATAATTTTTTTATGAAAGTTATAAAAAAGTTTTATATGTAATGGTTTGCACTACAAGCGGTATTGACTATTTATCAATTTAATTTAATAAAGACAATCTAAATCTTATTTTAAATTTTTTTGACCAAAATTCGGTATAATTATTTATGAGATTCCCAAATTTAAATCTTATTAAAAAAGCTGGCTTAGCTTTCAAACGATACATCAACATAACTATCTCGAGGATACAAGTTTCCGGAAAAAATGATAAAGAGAGAATTTTGTCCACGTAGACATTACCAAATTGAAAAACATACCAAAATTAAGTGTGCGTATGAGGAGTGAATTCTAAGTCGCAACGCTTTACTACTCCCTCTCCTTTTAATCTCTTAATAATATAACATGTCATTACAACATTCCAATCCAATACAATAAAAAGATTGTAATTTTTTAAAAACATGTGGATCATGGTGTACATTTCTGCATTGTTCAGAATGTACTCTGAGTAAAGAGGTAATGGGCTAAGCCATCGAAGTGTGATTTCAAGATGGCGGTAGTGAAATTCGGAAACGTGTGGTATTCCGGTCTGGCGTGGCAATGGATTCTAGAAGGGTTGAAGCTGTGATGAATTGGGAGTTACCGTTATCGGTCATAGAGGTAAGGAGTTATTTGGAACTAATTGATTTGTATAGTAGGTTTATCGGAAGAGTCTCACGATGAGTTATTTCACTCATCTGATTAACTTGTAAAGGTCGATCGTTTGAATGAAATTTCGATGGTGAAGAATGTTTCTAGAGTAGAAAGCGGGTTGATTTTGTTTCAATCTTTATCTTTACGAATCTGTCCTCGGGATTTCAAATGCTCGATGTGACGCCTTGGGAAGAGTTTAGGTGGTGTTTTGATCTTTGAATCAACAAGAGATAGCTTATGCTTTCACGTAAGAGAAGCCTCATGAGAAGGATTCTCCGACTCATGATTTTAAATAGGGATCTATTGTGTATGCCTTGAGAATTGGAAATAGCTCGAGTCGGCAAAAAGGAATAAACCAAAGAGTGTTGAATCGATGATCCTATATTGTAAGAATTTCGTCAACCGTTGAGTTAGAATGGATGGATCTTTGATTAATTCGTCATTTAAGCCATATCCAAGTAATATCTTAGATCATGGAGAGTAGACACTTCGGACGAGAACAATTACGATTATTTAAGTTGTTTGTAATCGTTTTTCGACCGATGATGTTATGTGGGAATTGAAGAACGATATGCGGATTAGATATTCGTATATGTTCTCTTGAAGTATGTTTGTCAAATTTTGAGGACAAAATTTTTCAAGTTGGGGTGATTGTAACATCCCCAATTTCGTTAATTTCGAATTAAGAAATTAACGAGTGATTTATTACTCGAATAGGTAATAAATCAAGTCACGGATATGAGGTTGTTACGAAAGCAATTTAAAATTGCTAGAGAAAATAATTTAAATACACAACCGAGTGGAAATTAGTACTCTAAGGGTATTTTAGTATTTATGCCACTCGCCCAAAATGATCTCTGAGACATCAAAAAATATCCAAATACCCTCTCATTCCACACTTGTGTGAATAAAGAAAGAAAAGTAAAGTTAAAAAGAATAAAAAAAGAGAGAGAGAAGGAACGGATTAAAAAGGGAAGGAAAGAAAAAAAAAAAAAAAGAAGAAGAAAGAAAGAAGAGAAACAGCCCGAGAGAGAGGGAGAAAGGGCGTGGAGGAAGAGAAGGAAGAATGGCGAGATCTCCACGGATTCTTAACGATAGTAAGTGATTCTCGTACCATTCTTCTCCATTTTTCGAGATCTATCTAATGATACCACTTTCACACCCTAATTTCTTTCCGTTTTCGTTTTGCCATTAATGAGTTTTAAGCTCCAATTTGGAGAAACTGGAGATTTAAGCGAAATTGAAGCTTGGTATGGATGATTGGAAGCTCAACAACTGACGTGGAGTGTTCGGTTCCGGTTTTGGAGCGGGTTCGAGCGAGTTCGTGAAGTTTCGGAATCGGGAGCTTTTAACGTCTCGGTGGTTCGTGATTTTCATCACGAGGAGGTGAGTTTTACTCGCTTAGGGAATTTAAATATCGTTTTTGAGTTATGGTTGAACGATTTTTCAAAATTCGGAGTTTCGAGAATTTTAGAGTCAAAAACGCTATTTTCCGAAAATGGCGTGTTTGAAAATTCAAAACGAAACCATAATGCTTTGATTTTTGAATTGTTATTGTTTGCTGGATGTGTTTTAAAGTTGTTTGGTTGATTTAATTGAATTTACAAATCTTTTTGGAAAACCGTAAATTTTGTGTATATGTGGAAATTAACGATTTTGGAACAAAATTGATGTCAGGACAGTAAATATACTATTTCGGGATGTCCAGTATTACATGAGGAAACTCTGCGAATTTTCGTTGGAAATTTTGATACAAATCCAAAGTGGTTTTGAAATAACGAATAATATTATATTTATTTTGAAAAACCGTAATTAGTATACGTGTGAGGACATGTTTTGGAAAGTGAATTGAACAAAATGTTCCATTTCTTAATTTATAATTGGCTCAAGGATGATTATGTTCATCTAAACGGCCCACGTTCCACGATATATAAGAAATATCGAATTGAGGTGACGACCTCCATGCGTTAGTACACTAGGAGAGGGAAGTCATGCGCCCTGGTCCTAGGCCCCCATGTTAAAATTAAAGCTATCCGCCTTTAAGAGTTGTACACTTATTGGCTATGTTGGGGTTCACCCATGCTTCCTTGTGTTGTTGGTGATGTACTAGAATTGATAAAACTTTTAAATGTGTATATTGTGATTTTGTCACTCGAGCTTCTTTAGGTTGTTGGTGACAAGTCACAAGTAATTGATTATATATTGTAATTCTTTTGAATTACTAATTATGGTTTTATAAATGGACCGAGTGATAGGTAAGGGGTCACGGTAAGACTCATCGAGACAAGTTGTCTCACCCTACAAATGTTGTTGTTTTTAGTGAGTAACAGGAAAGAAGATCATTTATGACACGAGTGGATGGAGTGCTCGAGAAGGAAATGGAAGACGTAGTTCTTCTATTATTAGTTATGTTTTTCCCTGTTATCTTTGTATTCGATTTATATAACTTGAATTTATTCTAAGTTATGTATCGTTTCCGCTATTCTTGTAAAGATTGTAAATCTAAGCAGGAATTGTATCTCTGATGTATGTTAAATAGGTACACTTTAGTATTTCTACTAGATAGAAATATGAGGGTGTTACAACGTGACTCTACAATATTATCAAAAGTAGAACTATCCAATATTGCAACAGCATTTGCCATTTTCACAGGTTGCAGGTAATCCAAACCTTGTACATATTTGCCTACATGCTTCAATAGTCTTGCATGGCCCGGTGGCCATGCAATGATCAGGACACTCTTCATAACAGCTCCTTTTGCTACAGTCAACAGAATGTCATTAGAATCTTTGTGCACATCATAATTTCAAATTTAATGAAACCTTTCTGACTAATGAAAATTTCAATTATTGATGTTTCTAGGAGCATTATTGATAATAAAAATAATTAGAAGAAGAATTATCTGTGTTTATGGATAGACCATTTAACTTGATAGGATTATATTGATATTTACACAAATACTTAAAAAGCAACATCCTCCAATACTCTTTTCAATTTTTAAGAACTTTGAAACCATTAATTAAAGAAGATAGACAATTTTAGATATTTTTAAAAATTTGATAATTTAAAATGGAAAACTTTCTTAAGTGACTAGAAATCCAAAATCAAATTTATAGCCATGAAGCTTTATTAGAATAACTTGTAACCATGAGCCTTTAAAACATGACATCAAAATTAAGATCAGAGCGCACCATCCCATTGCATTTGGCGTAAAGTCCAATGAAAATTTTAAAACATTGAAGTATTTTCTTGTAAATACTATCTTATATTCTTATGATACTTTTTACATTTGAAACAAATTTAAGAACGATTTTTTAAACCCAATTTTTTGTTTCAAACATTCTTTTACTAACTATCAAATCAAAAATCTTTTGATTGGAAAAATAACAAAATGATGTTATGAAACTAGTTTGTTACCTGAAGCCAAGATCAAAGCCATGCATAGAATTACAAAGGTAAAATTGAGACCATTCATCCTTGTGTCCATTTTACTTTGATTGACTGACCATTAGAAGCTCCAATAGGCTATTTAAGATGGGTAGGAATGTTAGTGCAACGATTAAAAAAACAGAAATGACACATTTTTTGTTGCAAAATATCTTTTTTTTTGGTCAAAGTTGCAAAATATCTTTAAAATTGAATTAGTTTTACTTTATTTATTTGTTTTAATATTTTGTAAGGATAACATTTAAATCAAAATGATATTAATTTAAATGTAAAGATTAATTTTGGAATAAAAGGCTAGTAAAGTAAACCAAATATAGCTTAACGAAATTCATTGAATGTTGGTCAAAAAAATTCAATAATATAATGATTCCTTATATAAAACTCATCATTTAAAATACTATTAAAAATAAATTAACTGCTTCCTTTCTATAAATTTTAAGCTAAACTTATTTAATTGTTTAAATTATTCAAATTACTTAAAGTACTTTTGTAATAAAAAATTATGCCTTCATAAAAACTATATAAAAATAAATTTTACTATTTTATTAAAGTGTAGTTATAAATAATTTTTTTATGAAAGTTATAAAAAAGTTTTATATGTAATGGTTTGCACTACAAGCTGTATTGACTATTTATCAATTTAATTTAATAAAGACAATATAAATCTTATTTTAAATTTCTTTGACCAAAATTCGGTATAATTATTTATGAGATTCCGAAATTTAAATCTTATTAAAAAGCTGGCTTAGCTTTCAAACGATACATCAACATAACTATCTCGAGAACACAAGTTTCCGGAAAAAATGATAAAGAGAGAATTTTGTCCACGTAGACATTACCAAATTGAAAAACATACCAAAATTAAGTGTGCGTATGAGGAGTGAATTCTAAGTCGCAACGCTTTACTACTCCCTCTCCTTTTAATCTCTTAATAATATAACATGTCATTACAACATTCCAATCCAATATAATAAAGATTGTAATTTTTTAAAAACATTACAAATATATTTCTTAAATTTATTTTTTAAATAATAATTCTCACATGACATAAAATTTATTTTTAATGTGTCAGTCAAATAGTAAATGATGTATTAGAAGAGTACCCAACACAAAATTTATATGATGAAAAAAAGAGCTTGACCTATTAATTCTTTTAATGACGGATATATGTATTGTTAAAACTTACTAATCAAAATAATTTGTTAGAAAATTAGTTTTTTCACATTCTCATTACTCTGTCCCTCTCTCTCACTTCCCCCTAACTCTCCTAGCTAGATTAGACCATAAATTAGTTTTAAATGTATTTAACTCATAGGTCAAGTAAAAAAGTAAAATATTAATAAACATTATATTGTTACTTCTTAGAGTTTTCTGAAATAACTCATGAATACTTTAACAAAAATTATCTAAGATTGATAATAAGAAATCACATCAATATTATTTTTAATTGAATTTATTGTATTTGATACTAAGCAAAATATTACAAGAATCTTAAACATTGTGCTTGCTGCTAGATATGCTTATACTGGACACAACGTGACTCTACAATATTATCAAAAGTAGAACTATCCAATATTGCAACAGCATTTGCCGTTTTCACAGGTTGCAGGTAATCCAAACCTTGTACATATTTGCCTACATGCTTCAATAGTACTGCATGGCCCAGTGGCCATGCAATGATCAAGGACACTCTTCATAACAGCTCCTTTTGCTACAGTCAACAGAATGTCATTAGAATCTTTGTGCACATCATAATTTCAAATTTAATGAAACGTTTCTGACTAATGAAAATTTCAATTATTGATTTTTTCAAGAGCATTATTGATAATAAAAATAATTAGAAGAAGAATTGTCTGTGTTTATGGATAGACCATTTAACTTGATAGGATTATATTGATATTTACACAAATACTTAAAAAGCAACATCCTCCGATACTCTTTTCAATTTTTAAGAACTTTGAAACCATTAATTAAAGAAGATAGACAATTTTAGATATTTTTAAAAATTTGATAATTTAAAATGGAAAACTTTCTTAAGTGACTAGAAATCCAAAATCAAACTTATAGCCATGAAGCTTTATTAGAATAACTTGTAACCATGAGCCTTTAAAACATGACATCAAAATTAAGATCAGAGCGCACCATCCCATTGCATTTGGCGTAAAGTCCAATGAAAATTTTAAAACATTGAAGTATTTTCTTGTAAGTACTATCTTATATTCTTATGATACTTTTTACATTTGAAACAAATTTAAGAACGATTTTTTAAACCCAATATTTTGTTTCAAACATTCTTTTACTAACTATCAAATCAAAAATCTTTTGATTGGAAAAATAACAAAATGATGTTATGAAACTAGTTTGTTACAGAAGCCAAGATCAAAGCCATGCATAGAATTACAAAGGTAAAATTGAGACCATTCATCCTTGTGTCCATTTTACTTTGATAGACTGACCATTAGAAGCTCCAATAGGCTATTTAAGATGGGTAGGAATGTTAGTGCAACGATTAAAAAAAAGTAGTGACACATTTTTTGTTGCAAAATATCTTTTTTTTTTTTTTGGTCAAAGTTGCAAAATATCTTTAAAATTGAATTAGTTTTACTTTATTTATTTGTTTTAATATTTTTTAAGGATAACATTTAAATCAAAATGATATTAATTTAAATGTAAAGATTAATTTTGGAATAAAAGGCTAGTAAAGTAAACCAAATCTGACTTAACGAAATTCATTGAATGTTGGTCAAAAAATTCAATAATATAATGATTCCTTATATAAAACTCATCATTTAAAATACTATTAAAATTAATTAACTTCTTCCTTTCAATAAATTTTAAGCTAAACTTATTTAATTGTTTAAATTATTCAAATTACTTAAAGAACTTTTGTAATAAAAATTATGCCTTCATTAAAACTATATAAAAATAAATTTTACTATTTTATTAAAGTGTAGTTATAAATAATTTTTTTATGAAAGTTATAAAAAAGTTTTATATGTAATGGTTTGCACTACAAGCGGTATTGACTATTTATCAATTTAATTTAATAAAGACAATCTAAATCTTATTTTAAATTTTTTTGACCAAAATTCGGTATAATTATTTATGAGATTCCCAAATTTAAATCTTATTAAAAAAGCTGGCTTAGCTTTCAAACGATACATCAACATAACTATCTCGAGGATACAAGTTTCCGGAAAAAATGATAAAGAGAGAATTTTGTCCACGTAGACATTACCAAATTGAAAAACATACCAAAATTAAGTGTGGGTATGAGGAGTGAATTCTAAGTCGCAACGCTTTACTACTCCCTCTCCTTTTAATCTCTTAATAATATAACATGTCATTACAACATTCCAATCCAATATAATAAAGATTGTAATTTTTTAAAAACGTTACAGAATATATTTCTTAAATTTATTTTGTAAATAATAATTCTCACATGACATAAAATTTATTTTTAATGTGTCAGTCAAATAGTAAATGATGTATTAGAAGAGTACCCAACACAAAATTTATATGATGAAAAAAAAAGAGCTAGCCCTATTAATTATTTTGATGACGGATATATGTATTGTTAAAACTTACTAATCAAAATAATTTGTTAGAAAATTAGTTTTTTCACATTCTCATTACTCTGTCCCTCTCTCTCACTTCCCCCTAACTCTCCTAGCTAGATTAGACCATAAATTAGTTTTAAATGTATTTAACTCATAGGTCAAGTAAAAAAGTAAAATATTAATAAACATTATATTGTTACTTCTTAGAGTTTTCTGAAATAACTCATGAATACTTTAACAAAAATTATCTAAGATTGATAATAAGAAATCACATCAATATTATTTTTAATTGAATTTATTGTATTTGATACTAAGCAAAATATTACAAGAATCTTAAACATTGTGCTTGCTGCTAGATATGCTTGTACAGACACAACGTGACTCTACAATATTATCAAAAGTAGAACTATCCAATATTGCAACAGCATTTGCCGTTTTCACAAGGTTGCAGGTAATCCAAACCTTGTACATATTTGCCTACATGCTTCAATAGTCTTTGCATGGCCCGAGTGGCCATGCAATGATCAGGACACTCTTCATAACAGCTCCTTTTGCTACTGATCAACGAGAATGTCATTAGAATCTTTGTGCACATCATAATTTCAAATTTAATGAAACGTTTACGACTAATGAAAATTTCAATTATTGATTTTTTCAAGAGCATTATTGATAATAAAAATAATTAGAAGAAGAATTATGCTGTGTTTATGGATAGACCATTTAACTTGATAGGATTATATTGATATTTACACAAATACTTAAAAGCAACATCCTCCAATACTCTTTTCAATTTTTAAGAACTTTGAAACCATTAATTAAAGAAGATAGACAATTTTAGATATTTTTAAAAATTTGATAATTTAAAATGGAAAACTTTCTTAAGTGACTAGAAATCCAAAATCAAACTTATAGCCATGAAGCTTTATTAGAATAACTTGTAACCATGAGCCTTTAAAACATGACATTAAAATTAAGATCGAGCGCACCATCCCATTGCATTTGGCGTAAAGTCCAATGAAAATTTTAAAACATTGAAGTATTTTCTTGTAAGTACTATCTTATATTCTTATGATACTTTTTACATTTGAAACAAATTTAAGAACGATTTTTTAAACCCAATATTTTGTTTCAAACATTCTTTTACTAACTATCAAATCAAAAATCTTTTGATTGGAAAAATAACAAAATGATGTTATGAAACTAGTTTGTTACCTGAAGCCAAGATCAAAGCCATGCATAGAATTACAAAGGTAAAATTGAGACCATTCATCCTTGTGTCCATTTTACTTTGATAGACTGACCATTAGAAGCTCCAATAGGCTATTTAAGATGGGTAGGAATGTTAGTGCAACGATTAAAAAAACAGAAATGACACATTTTTTGTTGCAAAATATCTTTTTTTTTTTGGTCAAAGTTGCAAAATATCTTTAAAATTGAATTAGTTTTACTTTATTTATTTGTTTTAATATTTTGTAAGGATAACATTTAAATCAAAATGATATTAATTTAAATGTAAAGATTAATTTTGGAATAAAAGGCTAGTAAAGTAAACCAAATACAGCTTAACGAAATTCATTGAATGTTGGTCAAAAAAATTCAATAATATAATGATTCCTTATATAAAACTCATCATTTAAAATACTATTAAAAATAAATTAACTTCTTCCTTTCAATAAATTTTAAGCTAAACTTATTTAATTGTTTAAATTATTCAAATTACTTAAAGTACTTTTGTAATAAAAAATTATGCCTTCATAAAAACTATATAAAAATAAATTTTACTATTTTATTAAAGTGTAGTTATAAATAATTTTTTTATGAAAGTTATAAAAAAGTTTTATATGTAATGGTTTGCACTACAAGCGGTATTGACTATTTATCAATTTAATTTAATAAAGACAATCTAAATCTTATTTTAAATTTCTTTGACCAAAATTCGGTATAATTATTTATGAGATTCCCAAATTTAAATCTTATTAAAAAAGCTGGCTTAGCTTTCAAACCGATACATCAACATAACTATCTCGAGAACACAAGTTTCCGGAAAAAATGATAAAGAGAGAATTTTGTCCACGTAGACATTACCAAATTGAAAAACATACCAAAATTAAGTGTGGGTATGAGGAGTGAATTCTAAGTCGCAACGCTTTACTACTCCCTCTCCTTTTAATCTCTTAATAATATAACATGTCATTACAACATTCCAATCCAATACAATAAAAAGATTGTAATTTTTTAAAAACATTACAGAATATATTTCTTAAATTTATTTTGTAAATAATAATTCTCACATGACATAAAATTTATTTTTAATGTCACGTCAAATAGTAAATGATGTATTAGAAGAGTACCCAACACAAAATTTATATGATGAAAAAAAAAGAGCTTACCCTATTAATTCTTTTAATGACGGATATATGTATTGTTAAAACTTACTAATCAAAATAATTTGTTAGAAAATTAGTTTTTTCACATTCTCATTACTCTGTCCCTCTCTCTCACTTCCCCCTAACTCTCCTAGCTAGATTAGACCATAAATTAGTTTTAAATGTATTTAACTCATAGGTCAAGTAAAAAAGTAAAATATTAATAAACATTATATTGTTACTTCTTAGAGTTTTCTGAAATAACTCATGAATACTTTAACAAAAATTATCTAAGATTGATAATAAGAAATCACATCAATATTATTTTTAATTGAATTTATTGTATTTGATACTAAGCAAAATATTACAAGAATCTTAAACATTGTGCTTGCTGCTAGATATGCTTGTACAGACACAACGTGACTCTACAATATTATCAAAAGTAGAACTATCCAATATTGCAACAGCATTTGCCGTTTTCACAGGTTGCAGGTAATCCAAACCTTGTACATATTTGCCTACATGCTTCAATAGTACTGCATGGCCCGGTGGCCATGCAATGATCAGGACACTCTTCATAACAGCTCCTTTTGCTACTGATCAGCGAGAATGTCATTAGAATCTTTGTGCACATCATAATTTCAAATTTAATGAAAGCGTTTACGACTAATGAAAATTTCAATTATTGATTTTTCAAGAGCATTATTGATAATAAAAATAATTAGAAGAAGAATTATCTCGTGTTTATGGATAGACCATTTAACTTGATAGGATTATATTGATATTTACACAAATACTTAAAAAGCAACATCCTCCAATACTCTTTTCAATTTTTAAGAACTTTGAAACCATTAATTAAAGAAGATAGACAATTTTAGATATTTTTAAAAATTTGATAATTTAAAATGGAAAACTTTCTTAAGTGACTAGAAATCCAAAATCAAACTTATAGCCATGAAGCTTTATTAGAATAACTTGTAACCATGAGCCTTTAAAACATGACATTAAAATTAAGATCAGAGCGCACCATCCCATTGCATTTGGCGTAAAGTCCAATGAAAATTTTAAAACATTGAAGTATTTTCTTGTAAGTACTATCTTATATTCTTATGATACTTTTACATTTGAAACAAATTTAAAACGATTTTTAAACCCAATATTTTGTTTCAAACATTCTTTTACTAACTATCAAATCAAAAATCTTTTGATTGGAAAAATAACAAAATGATGTTATGAAACTAGTTTGTTACCTGAAGCCAAGATCAAAGCCATGCATAGAATTACAAAGGTAAAATTGAGACCATTCATCCTTGTGTCCATTTTACTTTGATAGACTGACCATTAGAAGCTCCAATAGGCTATTTAAGATGGGTAGGAATGTTAGTGCAACGATTAAAAAAACAGAAGTGACACATTTTTTGTTGCAAAATATCTTTTTTTTTTTTGGTCAAAGTTGCAAAATATCTTTAAAATTGAATTAGTTTTACTTTATTTATTTGTTTTAATATTTTGTAAGGATAACATTTAAATCAAAATGATATTAATTTAAATGTAAAGATTAATTTTGGAATAAAAGGCTAGTAAAGTAAACCAAATACAGCTTAACGAAATTCATTGAATGTTGGTCAAAAAAATTCAATAATATAATGATTCCTTATATAAAACTCATCATTTAAAATACTATTAAAATTAATTAACTTCTTCCTTTCAATAAATTTTAAGCTAAACTTATTTAATTGTTTAAATTATTCAAATTACTTAAAGAACTTTTGTAATAAAAAATTATGCCTTCATTAAAACTATATAAAAATAAATTTTACTATTTTATTAAAGTGTAGTTATAAATAATTTTTTTATGAAAGTTATAAAAAAGTTTTATATGTAATGGTTTGCACTACAAGCGGTATTGACTATTTATCAATTTAATTTAATAAAGACAATCTAAATCTTATTTTAAATTTTTTTGACCAAAATTCGGTATAATTATTTATGAGATTCCCAAATTTAAATCTTATTAAAAAAGCTGGCTTAGCTTTCAAACGATACATCAACATAACTATCTCGAGGATACAAGTTTCCGGAAAAAATGATAAAGAGAGAATTTTGTCCACGTAGACATTACCAAATTGAAAAACATACCAAAATTAAGTGTGGGTATGAGGAGTGAATTCTAAGTCGCATAGCGCTTTACTACTCCCTCTCCTTTTAATCTCTTAATAATATAACATGTCATTACAACATTCCAATCCAATATAATAAAGATTGTAATTTTTAAAAGCGTTACAGAATATATTTCTTAAATTTATTTTGTAAATAATAATTCTCACATGACATAAAATTTATTTTTAATGTGTCAGTCAAATAGTAAATGATGTATTAGAAGAGTACCCAACACAAAATTTATATGATGAAAAAAAAAGAGCTAGCCCTATTAATTATTTTGATGACGGATATATGTATTGTTAAAACTTACTAATCAAAATAATTTGTTAGAAAATTAGTTTTTCACATTCTCATTACTCTGTCCCTCTCTCTCACTTCCCCTAACTCTCCTAGCTAGATTAGACCATAAATTAGTTTTAAATGTATTTAACTCATAGGTCAAGTAAAAAAGTAAAATATTAATAAACATTATATTGTTACTTCTTAGAGTTTCTGAAATAACTCATGAATACTTTAACAAAAATTATCTAAGATTGATAATAAGAAATCACATCAATATTATTTTTAATTGAATTTATTGTATTTGATACTAAGCAAAATATTACAAGAATCTTAAACATTGTGCTTGTTGCTAGATATGCTTATACTGGACACAACGTGACTCTACAATATTATCAAAAGTAGAACTATCAATATTGCAACTTGACATTTGCCGTTTTCACGGTTGCGCAGTAATCCAAACCTTGTACATATTTGCCTACATGCTTCAATAGTCTTGCATGGCCCGGTGGCCATGCAATGATCAGAGACACTCTTCATAACAGCTCCTTTTGCTCTGATCAACGAGAATGTCATTAGAATCTTTGTGCACATCATAATTTCAAATTTAATGAAACTTTTCTCGACTAATGAAAATTTCAATTATTGATTTTTTCAAGAGCATTATTGATAATAAAAATAATTAGAAGAAGAATTGTCTGTGTTTATGGATAGACCATTTAACTTGATAGGATTATATTGATATTTACACAAATACTTAAAAAGCAACATCCTCCAATACTCTTTTCAATTTTTAAGAACTTTGAAACCATTAATTAAAGAAGATAGACAATTTTAGATATTTTTAAAAATTTGATAATTTAAAATGGAAAACTTTCTTAAGTGACTAGAAATCCAAAATCAAACTTATAGCCATGAAGCTTTATTAGAATAACTTGTAACCATGAACCTTTAAAACATGACATCAAAATTAAGATCAGAGCGCACCATCCCATTGCATTTGGCGTAAAGTCCAATGAAAATTTTAAAACATTGAAGTATTTTCTTGTAAGTACTATCTTATATTCTTATGATACTTTTTACATTTGAAACAAATTTAAGAACGATTTCTTAAACCCAATATTTTGTTTCAAACATTCTTTTACTAACTATCAAATCAAAAATCTTTTGATTGGAAAAATAACAAAATGATGTTATGAAACTAGTTTGTTACCTGAAGCCAAGATCAAAGCCATGCATAGAATTACAAAGGTAAAATTGAGACCATTCATCCTTGTGTCCATTTTACTTTGATAGACTGACCATTAGAAGCTCCAATAGGCTATTTAAGATGGGTAGGAATGTTAGTGCAACGATTAAAAAAACAGAAATGACACATTTTTTGTTGCAAAATATCTTTTTTTTTGGTCAAAGTTGCAAAATATCTTTAAAATTGAATTAGTTTTACTTTATTTATTTGTTTTAATATTTTGTAAGGATAACATTTAAATCAAAATGATATTAATTTAAATGTAAAGATTAATTTTGGAATAAAAGGCTAGTAAAGTAAACCAAATCTGACTTAACGAAATTCATTGAATGTTGGTCAAAAAATTCAATAATATAATGATTCCTTATATAAAACTCATCATTTAAAATACTATTAAAAATAAATTAACTTCTTCCTTTCAATAAATTTTAAGCTAAACTTATTTAATTGTTTAAATTATTCAAATTACTTAAAGAACTTTTGTAATAAAAATTATGCCTTCATAAAAACTATATAAAAATAAATTTTACTATTTTATTAAAGTGTAGTTATAAATAATTTTTTATGAAAGTTATAAAAAGTTTTATATGTAATGGTTTGCACTACAAGCGGTATTGACTATTTATCAATTTAATTTAATAAAGACAATCTAAATCTTATTTTAAATTTTTTGACCAAAATTAGGTATAATTATTTATGAGATTCCCAAATTTAAATCTTATTAAAAATGCTGGCTTAGCTTTCAAACGATACATCAACATAACTATCTAGAGGATACAAGTTTCGGAAAAATGATAAAGAGAGAATTTTGTCCACGTAGACATTACCAAATTGAAAAACATACCAAAATTAAGTGTGGGTATGAGGAGTGAATTCTAAGTCATAGCGCTTTACTACTCCCTCTCCTTTTAATCTCTTAATAATATAACATGTCATTACAACATTCCAATCCAATATAATAAAGATTGTAATTTTTAAAAACATTACAGAATATATTTCTTAAATTTATTTTGTAAATAATAATTCTCACATGACATAAAATTTATTTTTAATGTGTCAGTCAAATAGTAAATGATGTATTAGAAGAGTGCCCAACACAAAATTTATATGATGAAAAAAAAAGAGCTTGCCCTATTAATTCTTTTAATGACGGATATATGTATTGTTAAAACTTACTAATCAAAATAATTTGTTAGAAAATTAGTTTTTTCACATTCTCATTACTCTGTCCCTCTCTCTCACTTCCCTAACTCTCTAGCTAGATTAGACCATAAATTAGTTTTAAATGTATTTAACTCATAGGTCAAGTAAAAAAGTAAAATATTAATAAACATTATATTGTTACTTCTTAGAGTTTTCTGAAATAACTCATGAATACTTTAACAAAAATTATCTAAGATTGTTAATAAGAAATCACATCAATATTATTTTTAATTGAATTTATTGTATTTGATACTAAGCAAAATATTACAAGAATCTTAAACATTGTGCTTCTTTGCTAGATATGCTTGTATGCAGGACACAACGTGACTCTACAATATTATCAAAAGTAGAACTATCCAATATTGCAACTTGACATTTGCCGTTTTCACGGGTTGCGGAGTAATCCAAACCTTGTACATATTTGCCTACATGCTTCAATAGTCTTGCATGGCCGGTGGCCATGCAATGATCAAGACACTCTTCATAATGACTCCTTTTGCTACGATCAGCAGAATGTCATTAGAATCTTTGTGCACATCATAATTTCAAATTTAATGAAACCTTTTCGACTAATGAAAATTTCAATTATTGATTTTTCAATAGCATTATTGATAATAAAAATAATTAGAAGAAGAATTGTCTGCGTGTTTATGGATAGACTATTTAACTTGATAGGATTATATTGATATTTACACAAATACTTAAAAAGCAACATCCTCCAATACTCTTTTCAATTTTTAAGAACTTTGAAACCATTAATTAAAGAAGGTAGACAATTTTAGATATTTTTAAAAATTTGATAATTTAAAAGGAAAACTTTCTTAAGTGACTAGAAATCCAAAATCAAACTTATAGCCATGAAGCTTTATTAGAATAAATTGTAACCATGAGCCTTTAAAACATGACATCAAAATTAAGATCAGAGCGCACCATCCCATTGCATTTGGCGTAAAGTCAATGAAAATTTTAAAACATTGAAGTATTTTCTTGTAAGTACTATCTTATATTCTTATGATACTTTTACATTTGAAACAAATTTAAGAACGATTTTTAAACCCTATTTTTGTTTCAAACATTCTTTTACTAACTATCAAATCAAAAATCTTTTGATTGGAAAAATAACAAAATGATGTTATGAAACTAGTTTGTTACCTGAAGCCAAGATCAAAGCCATGCATAGAATTACAAAGGTAAACTTTAGACCATTCATCCTTGTGTCCATTTTACTTTGATAGACTGACCATTAGAAGCTCAATAGGCTATTTAAGATGGGTAGGAATGTTAGTGCAACGATTAAAAAAGCAGAAATGACACATTTTTTTGTTGCAAAATATCTTTTTTTGGTCAAAGTTGCAAAATATCTTTAAAATTGAATTAGTTTTACTTTATTTATTTGTTTTAATATTTTGTAAGGATAACATTTAAATAAAAATGATATTAATTTAAATGTAAAGATTAATTTTGGAATAAAAGGCTAGTAAAGTAAACCAAATACAACTTAACGAAATTCATTGAATGTTGGTCAAAAAAATTCAATAATATAATGATTCCTTATATAAAACTCATCATTTAAAATACTATTAAAAATAAATTAACTTCTTCCTTTCAATAAATTTTAAGCTAAACTTATTTAATTGTTTAAATTATTCAAATTACTTAAAGTACTTTTGTAATAAAAATTATGCCTTCATAAAAACTATATAAAAATAAATTTTACTATTTTATTAAAGTGTAGTTATAAATAATTTTTTATGAAAGTTATAAAAAGTTTTATATGTAATGGTTTGCACTACAAGCGGTATTGACTATTTATCAATTTAATTTAATAAAGAC
Source organism: Oxytropis ochrocephala (assembly GCA_020916435.1). NCBI lineage: Eukaryota > Viridiplantae > Streptophyta > Magnoliopsida > Fabales > Fabaceae > Oxytropis > Oxytropis ochrocephala. The sequence continues at coordinate 49,828,612 of CM037092.1, read as the reverse complement.
AATCTAAATCTTATTTTAAATTTCTTTGACCAAAATTCGGTATAATTATTTATGAGATTCCCAAATTTAAATCTTATTAAAAAAGCTGGCTTAGCTTTCAAACCGATACATCAACATAACTATCTCGAGAACACAAGTTTTCGGAAAAATGATAAAGAGAGAATTTTGTCCACGTAGACATTACCAAATTGAAAAATATACCAAAATTAAGTGTGGGTATGAGGAGTGAATTCTAAGTCATAGCGCTTTACTACTCCCTCTCCTTTTAATCTCTTAATAATATAACATGTCATTACAACATTCCAATCCAATACAATAAAAAGATTGTAATTTTTAAAAACATTCTGAGAATATATTTCTTAAATTTATTTTGTAAATAATAATTCTCACATGACATAAAATTTATTTTTAATGTGTCAGTCAAATAGTAAATGATGTATTAGAAGAGTACCCAACACAAAATTTATATGATGAAAAAAAAAGAGCTTACCCTATTAATTCTTTTAATGACGGATATATGTATTGTTAAAACTTACTAATCAAAATAATTTGTTAGAAAATTAGTTTTTCACAGTCTCATTACTCTGTCCCTCTCTCTCACTTCCCCCTAACTCTCCTAGCTAGATTAGACCATAAATTAGTTTTAAATGTATTTAACTCATAGGTCAAGTAAAAAAGTAAAATATTAATAAACATTATATTGTTACTTCTTAGAGTTTTCTGAAATAACTCATGAATACTTTAACAAAAATTATCTAAGATTGATAATAAGAAATCACATCAATATTATTTTTAATTGAATTTATTGTATTTGATACTAAGCAAAATATTACAAGAATCTTAAACATTGTGCTGCTTTGCTAGATATGCTTGTACTGGACACAGCGTGACTCTACAATATTATCAAAAGTAGAACTATCAATATTGCAATGACATTTGCCGTTTTCACGGGTTGCGGGTAATCCAAACCTTGTACATATTTGCCTACATGCTTCAATAGTCTTGCATGGCCCGGTGGCCATGCAATGATCAGGACACTCTTCATAACGGCTCCTTTTGCTACGATCAGCGAGAATGTCATTAGAATCTTTGTGCACATCATAATTTCAAATTTAATGAAACCTTTTCGACTAATGAAAATTTCAATTATTGATTTTTCAAGAGCATTATTGATAATAAAAATAATTAGAAGAAGAATTATGCTGTGTTTATGGATAGACCATTTAACTTGATAGGATTATATTGATATTTACACAAATACTTAAAAAGCAACATCCTCCAATACTCTTTTCAATTTTTAAGAACTTTGAAACCATTAATTAAAGAAGATAGACAATTTTAGATATTTTTAAAAATTTGATAATTTAAAAGGAAAACTTTCTTAAGTGACTAGAAATCCAAAATCAAACTTATAGCCATGAAGCTTTATTAGAATAAATTGTAACCATGAGCCTTTAAAACATGACATCAAAATTAAGATCAGAGCGCACCATCCCATTGCATTTGGCGTAAAGTCAATGAAAATTTTAAAACATTGAAGTATTTTCTTGTAAGTACTATCTTATATTCTTATGATACTTTTTACATTTGAAACAAATTTAAGAACGATTTTTAAACCCAATTTTTGTTTCAAACATTCTTTTACTAACTATCAAATCAAAAATCTCTTGATTGGAAAAATAACAAAATGATGTTATGAAACTAGTTTGTTACCTGAAGCCAAGATCAAAGCCATGCATAGAATTACAAAGGTAAAATTGAGACCATTCATCCTTGTGTCCATTTTACTTTGATAGACTGACCATTAGAAGCTCCAATAGGCTATTTAAGATTGGTAGGAATGTTAGTGCAACGATTAAAAAAAGAAATGACACATTTTTGTTGCAAAATATCTTTTTTTGGTCAAAGTTGCAAAATATCTTTAAAATTGAATTAGTTTTACTTTATTTATTTGTTTTAATATTTTGTAAGGATAACATTTAAATCAAAATGATATTAATTTAAATGTAAAGATTAATTTTGGAATAAAAGGCTAGTAAAGTAAACCAAATACAACTTAACGAAATTCATTGAATGTTGGTCATAAAAATTCAATAATATAATGATTCCTTATATAAAACTCATCATTTAAAATACTATTAAAAATAAATTAACTTCTTCCTTTCAATAAATTTTAAGCTAAACTTATTTAATTGTTTAAATTATTCAAATTACTTAAAGTACTTTTGTAATAAAAAATTATGCCTTCATAAAAACTATATAAAAATAAATTTTACTATTTTATTAAAGTGTAGTTATAAATAATTTTTTTATGAAAGTTATAAAAAAGTTTTATATGTAATGGTTTGCACTACAAGCGGTATTGACTATTTATCAATTTAATTTAATAAAGACAATCTAAATCTTATTTTAAATTTCTTTGACCAAAATTCGGTATAATTATTTATGAGATTCCCAAATTTAAATCTTATTAAAAAAGCTGGCTTAGCTTTCAAACCGATACATCAACATAACTATCTAGAGAACACAAGTTTCGGAAAAAATGATAAAAAGAGAGAATTTTGTCCACGTAGACATTACCAAATTGAAAAACATACCAAAATTAAGTGTGGGTATGAGGTGAATTCTAAGTCATAGCGCTTTACTACTCCCTCTCCTTTTAATCTCTTAATAATATAACATGTCATTACAACATTCCAATCCAATACAATAAAAAGATTGTAATTTTTAAAAACATTCTGAGAATATATTTCTTAAATTTATTTTGTAAATAATAATTCTCACATGACATAAAATTTATTTTTAATGTGTCGAGTCAAATAGTAAATGATGTATTAGAAGAGTACCCAACACAAAATTTATATGATGAAAAAAAGAGCTTACCTATTAATTCTTTTAATGACGGATATATGTATTGTTAAAACTTACTAATCAAAATAATTTGTTAGAAAATTAGTTTTTCACATTCTCATTACTCTGTCCCTCTCTCTCACTTCCCCTAACTCTCTAGCTAGATTAGACCATAAATTAGTTTTAAATGTATTTAACTCATAGGTCAAGTAAAAAGTAAAATATTAATAAACATTATATTGTTACTTCTTAGAGTTTTCTGAAATAACTCATGAATACTTTAACAAAAATTATCTAAGATTGATAATAAGAAATCACATCAATATTATTTTTAATTGAATTTATTGTATTTGATACTAAGCAAAATATTACAAGAATCTTAAACATTGTGCTTCTTTGCTAGATATGCTTATCTGAGACACAGCGTGACTCTACAATATTATCAAAAGTAGAACTATCCAATATTACAACATGACATTTGCCGTTTTCACGAGGTTGCGGGTAATCCAAACCTTGTACATATTTGCCTACATGCTTCAATAGTCTTGCATGGCCCGGTGGCCATGCAATGATCAGACACTCTTCATAATGACTCCTTTTGCTCTGATCAACGAGAATGTCATTAGAATCTTTGTGCACATCATAATTTCAAATTTAATGAAACCTTTACGACTAATGAAAATTTCAATTATTGATTTTTTCAAGAGCATTATTGATAATAAAAATAATTAGAAGAAGAATTATGCTGTGTTTATGGATAGACCATTTAACTTGATAGGATTATATTGATATTTACACAAATACTTAAAAAGCAACATCCTCCAATACTCTTTTCAATTTTTAAGAACTTTGAAACCATTAATTAAAGAAGATAGACAATTTTAGATATTTTTAAAAATTTGATAATTTAAAGGGAACACTTTCTTAAGTGACTAGAAATCCAAAATCAAACTTATAGCCATGAAGCTTTATTAGAATAAATTGTAACCATGAGCCTTTAAAACATGACATCAAAATTAAGATCAGAGCGCACCATCCCATTGCATTTGGCGTAAAGTCAATGAAAATTTTAAAACATTGAAGTATTTTCTTGTAAGTACTATCTTATATTCTTATGATACTTTTTACATTTGAAACAAATTTAAGAACGATTTTTAAACCCAATTTTTGTTTCAAACATTCTTTTACTAACTATCAAATCAAAAATCTCTTGATTGGAAAAATAACAAAAGGATGTTATGAAACTAGTTTGTTACTGAAGCCAAGATCAAAGCCATGCATAGAATTACAAAGGTAAAATTGAGACCATTCATCCTTGTGTCCATTTTACTTTGATAGACTGACCATTAGAAGCTCCAATAGGCTATTTAAGATGGGTAGGAATGTTAGTGCAACGATTAAAAAAAAAAAGAAATGACACATTTTTGTTGCAAAATATCTTTTTTTTTGGTCAAAGTTGCAAAATATCTTTAAAATTGAATTAGTTTTACTTTATTTATTTGTTTTAATATTTTGTAAGGATAACATTTAAATCAAAATGATATTAATTTAAATGTAAAGATTAATTTTGGAATAAAAGGCTTGTAAAAAGTAAACCAAATCTGACTTAACGAAATTCATTGAATGTTGGTCAAAAAAATTCAATAATATAATGATTCCTTATATAAAACTCATCATTTAAAATACTATTAAAAATAAATTAACTTCTTCCTTTCAATAAATTTTAAGCTAAACTTATTTAATTGTTTAAATTATTCAAATTACTTAAAGTACTTTTGTAATAAAAAATTATGCCTTCATAAAAACTATATAAAAATAAATTTTACTATTTTATTAAAGTGTAGTTATAAATAATTTTTATGAAAGTTATAAAAAGTTTTATATGTAATGGTTTGCACTACAAGCGGTATTGACTATTTATCAATTTAATTTAATAAAGACAATCTAAATCTTATTTTAAATTTCTTTGACCAAAATTCGGTATAATTATTTATGAGATTCCCAAATTTAAATCTTATTAAAAACTGGCTTAGCTTTCAAACCGATACATCAACATAACTATCTAGAGAACACAAGTTTCGGAAAAAATGATAAAGAGAGAATTTTGTCCACGTAGACATTACCAAATTGAAAAACATACCAAAATTAAGTGTGGGTATGAGGGTGAATTCTAAGTCATAGCGCTTTACTCCTCCCTCTCCTTTTAATCTCTTAATAATATAACATGTCATTACAACATTCCAATCAATACAATAAAAAGATTGTAATTTTTAAAAACATTACAGAATATATTTCTTAAATTTATTTTGTAAATAATAATTCTCACATGACATAAAATTTATTTTTAATGTGTCAGTCAAATAGTAAATGATGTATTAGAAGAGTACCCAACACAAAATTTATATGATGAAAAAAAAAGAGCTTACCCTATTAATTCTTTTAATGACGGATATATGTATTGTTAAAACTTACTAATCAAAATAATTTGTTAGAAAATTAGTTTTTTCACATTCTCATTACTCTGTCCCTCTCTCTCACTTCCCCCTAACTCTCCTAGCTAGATTAGACCATAAATTAGTTTTAAATGTATTTAACTCATAGGTCAAGTAAAAAAGTAAAATATTAATAAACATTATATTGTTACTTCTTAGAGTTTTCTGAAATAACTCATGAATACTTTAACAAAAATTATCTAAGATTGATAATAAGAAATCACATCAATATTATTTTTAATTGAATTTATTGTATTTGATACTAAGCAAATTATTACAAGAATCTTAAACATTGTGCTTCTTTGTTAGATATATGTATGCTGGACACAGCGTGACTCTACAATATTATCAAAAGTAGAACTATCAATATTGCAATGACATTTGCCGTTTTCACGAGTTGCGGGTAATCCAAACCTTGTACATATTTGCCTACATGCTTCAATAGTCTTTGCATGGCCCGGTGGCCATGCAATGATCAGAGACACTCTTCATAACGGCTCCTTTTGCTCTGATCAGCGAATGTCATTAGAATCTTTGTGCACATCATAATTTCAAATTTAATGAAACCTTTACGACTAATGAAAATTTCAATTATTGATTTTTCAAGAGCATTATTGATAATAAAAATAATTAGAAGAAGAATTATGCGTGTTTATGGATAGACCATTTAACTTGATAGGATTATATTGATATTTACACAAATACTTAAAAAGCAACATCCTCCAATACTCTTTTCAATTTTTAAGAACTTTGAAACCATTAATTAAAGAAGATAGACAATTTTAGATATTTTTAAAAATTTGATAATTTAAAATGGAAAACTTTCTTAAGTGACTAGAAATCCAAAATCAAACTTATAGCCATGAAGCTTTATTAGAATAACTTGTAACCATGAGCCTTTAAAACATGACATTAAAATTAAGATCGGAGCGCACCATCCCATTGCATTTGGCGTAAAGTCAATGAAAATTTTAAAACATTGAAGTATTTTCTTGTAAGTACTATCTTATATTCTTATGATACTTTTTACATTTGAAACAAATTTAAGAACGATTTTTAAACCCAATTTTTGTTTCAAACATTCTTTTACTAACTATCAAATCAAAAATCTTTTGATTGGAAAAATAACAAAATGATGTTATGAAACTAGTTTGTTACCTGAAGCCAAGATCAAAGCCATGCATAGAATTACAAAGGTAAAATTGAGACCATTCATCCTTGTGTCCATTTTACTTTGATAGACTGACCATTAGAAGCTCCAATAGGCTATTTAAGATGGGTAGGAATGTTAGTGCAACGATTAAAAAAGCAGAAATGACACATTTTTGTTGCAAAATATCTTTTTTGGTCAAAGTTGCAAAATATCTTTAAAATTGAATTAGTTTTACTTTATTTATTTGTTTTAATATTTTGTAAGGATAACATTTAAATCAAAATGATATTAATTTAAATGTAAAGATTAATTTTGGAATAAAAGGCTAGTAAAGTAAACCAAATACAACTTAACGAAATTCATTGAATGTTGGTCAAAAAAATTCAATAATATAATGATTCCTTATATAAAACTCATCATTTAAAATACTATTAAAAATAAATTAACTTCTTCCTTTCAATAAATTTTAAGCTAAACTTATTTAATTGTTTAAATTATTCAAATTACTTAAAGTACTTTTGTAATAAAAAATTATGCCTTCATAAAAACTATATAAAAATAAATTTTACTATTTTATTAAAGTGTAGTTATAAATAATTTTTTTATGAAAGTTATAAAAAAGTTTTATATGTAATGGTTTTGCACTACAAGCGGTATTGACTATTTATCAATTTAATTTAATAAAGACAATCTAAATCTTATTTTAAATTTCTTTGACCAAAATTCGGTATAATTATTTATGAGATTCCCAAATTTAAATCTTATTAAAAAAGCAAACAGCTTTCAAACCGATACATCAACATAACTATCTAGAGAACACAAGTTTCCGGAAAAAATGATAAAGAGAGAATTTTGTCACGTAGACATTACCAAATTGAAAAACATACCAAAATTAAGTGTGGGTATGAGAGTGAATTCTAAGGCATAGCGCTTTACTACTCCCTCTCCTTTTAATCTCTTAATAATATAACATGTCATTACAACATTCCAATCCAATACAATAAAAAGATTGTAATTTTTAAAAACATTCAGAATATATTTCTTAAATTTATTTTGTAAATAATAATTCTCACATGACATAAAATTTATTTTTAACGTGTCGAGTCAAATAGTAAATGATGTATTAGAAGAGTACCCAACACAAAATTTATATGATGATGAAAAAAAGAGCTTACCTATTAATTCTTTTAATGACGGATATATGTATTGTTAAAACTTACTAATCAAAATAATTTGTTAGAAAATTAGTTTTTCACATTCTCATTACTCTGTCCCTCTCTCTCACTTCCCCTAACTCTCCTAGCTAGATTAGACCATAAATTAGTTTTAAATGTATTTAACTCATAGGTCAAGTAAAAAAGTAAAATATTAATAAACATTATATTGTTACTTCTTAGAGTTTTCTGAAATAACTCATGAATACTTTAACAAAAATTATCTAAGATTGATAATAAGAAATCACATCAATATTATTTTTAATTGAATTTATTGTATTTGATACTAAGCAAAATATTACAAGAATCTTAAACATTGTGCTTCTTTGCTAGATATGCTTATCTGAGACACAACGTGACTCTACAATATTATCAAAAGTAGAACTATCAATATTGCTTGACATTTGCCGTTTTCACGAGGTTGCGGAGTAATCCAAACCTTGTACATATTTGCCTACATGCTTCAATAGTCTTGCATGGCCCGGTGGCCATGCAATGATCAGAGACACTCTTCATAACTTGCTCCTTTTGCTACGATCAGCAGAATGTCATTAGAATCTTTGTGCACATCATAATTTCAAATTTAATGAAAGCGTTTACGACTAATGAAAATTTCAATTATTGATTTTTTCAAGAGCATTATTGATAATAAAAATAATTAGAAGAAGAATTATGCTGTGTTTATGGATAGACCATTTAACTTGATAGGATTATATTATTATTTACACAAATACTTAAAAAGCAACATCCTCCAATACTCTTTTCAATTTTTAAGAACTTTGAAACCATTAATTAAAGAAGATAGACAATTTTAGATATTTTTAAAAATTTGATAATTTAAAATGGAAAACTTTCTTAAGTGACTAGAAATCCAAAATCAAATTTATAGCCATGAAGCTTTATTAGAATAACTTGTAACCATGAGCCTTTAAAACATGACATCAAAATTAAGATCGGGCGCACCATCCCATTGCATTTGGCGTAAAGTCAATGAAAATTTTAAAACATTGAAGTATTTTCTTGTAAATACTATCTTATATTCTTATGATACTTTTTACATTTGAAACAAATTTAAGAACGATTTTTAAACCCAATTTTTGTTTCAAACATTCTTTTACTAACTATCAAATCAAAAATCTCTTGATTGGAAAAATAACAAAAGGATGTTATGAAACTAGTTTGTTACACTGAAGCCAAGATCAAAGCCATGCATAGAATTACAAAGGTAAAATTGAGACCATTCATCCTTGTGTCCATTTTACTTTGATAGGTGACCATTAGAAGCTCCAATAGGCTATTTAAGATGGGTAGGAATGTTAGTGCAACGATTAAAAAAAAAAGAAATGACACATTTTTGTTGCAAAATATCTTTTTTTGGTCAAAGTTGCAAAATATCTTTAAAATTGAATTAGTTTTACTTTATTTATTTGTTTTAATATTTTGTAAGGATAACATTTAAATCAAAATGATATTAATTTAAATGTAAAGATTAATTTTGGAATAAAAGGCTTGTAAAGTAAACCAAATCTGACAACGAAATTCATTGAATGTTGGTCAAAAAAATTCAATAATATAATGATTCCTTATATAAAACTCATCATTTAAAATACTATTAAAAATAAATTAACTTCTTCCTTTCAATAAATTTTAAGCTAAACTTATTTAATTGTTTAAATTATTCAAATTACTTAAAAGTACTTTTGTAATAAAAAATTATGCCTTCATAAAAACTATATAAAAATAAATTTTACTATTTTATTAAAGTGTAGTTATAAATAATTTTTTTATGAAAGTTATAAAAAAGTTTTATATGTAATGGTTTGCACTACAAGCGGTATTGACTATTTATCAATTTAATTTAATAAAGACAATCTAAATCTTATTTTAAATTTCTTTGACCAAAATTAGGTATAATTATTTATGAGATTCCCAAATTTAAATCTTATTAAAAAAGTGAGCAGCTTTCAAACCGATACATCAACATAACTATCTAGAGAACACAAGTTTCGGAAAAATGATAAAGAGAGAATTTTGTCCACGTAGACATTACCAAATTGAAAAACATACCAAAATTAAGTGTGGGTATGAGAGGTGAATTCTAAGTCATAGCAGCTTTACTACTCCCTCTCCTTTTAATCTCTTAATAATATAACATGTCATTACAACATTCCAATCAATACAATAAAAAGATTGTAATTTTTAAAAACATTCTGAGAATATATTTCTTAAATTTATTTTGTAAATAATAATTCTCACATGACATAAAATTTATTTTTAATGTATCGATCAAATAGTAAATGATGTATTAGAAGAGTACCCAACACAAAATTTATATGATGAAAAAAAGAGCTTACCTATTAATTCTTTTAATGAGCGGATATATGTATTGTTAAAACTTACTAATCAAAATAATTTGTTAGAAAATTAGTTTTTCACATTCTCATTACTCTGTCCCTCTCTCTCACTTCCCCTAACTCTCCTAGCTAGATTAGACCATAAATTAGTTTTAATGTATTTAACTCATAGGTCAAGTAAAAAAGTAAAATATTAATAAACATTATATTGTTACTTCTTAGAGTTTTCTGAAATAACTCATGAATACTTTAACAAAAATTATCTAAGATTGATAATAAGAAATCACATCAATATTATTTTTAATTGAATTTATTGTATTTGATACTAAGCAAAATATTACAAGAATCTTAAACATTGTGCTTCTTTGTTAGATATGCTTGTCTGGACACAGCGTGACTCTACAATATTATCAAAAGTAGAACTATCAATATTACACTTGACATTTGCCGTTTTCACGAGGTTGCGGGTAATCCAAACCTTGTACATATTTGCCTACATGCTTCAATAGTCTTGCATGGCCCGGTGGCCATGCAATGATCAGAGACACTCTTCATAATGGCTCCTTTTACTCTGATCAGCGAGAATGTCATTAGAATCTTTGTGCACATCATAATTTCAAATTTAATGAAACCTTTACGACTAATGAAAATTTCAATTATTGATTTTTCAAGAGCATTATTGATAATAAAAATAATTAGAAGAAGAATTATGCTGTGTTTATGGATAGACCATTTAACTTGATAGGATTATATTGATATTTACACAAATACTTAAAAAGCAACATCCTCCAATACTCTTTTCAATTTTTAAGAACTTTGAAACCATTAATTAAAGAAGATAGACAATTTTAGATATTTTTAAAAATTTGATAATTTAAAAGGAACACTTTCTTAAGTGACTAGAAATCCAAAATCAAACTTATAGCCATGAAGCTTTATTAGAATAAATTGTAACCATGAGCCTTTAAAACATGACATCAAAATTAAGATCGAGAAGCGCACCATCCCATTGCATTTGGCGTAAAGTCAATGAAAATTTTAAAACATTGAAGTATTTTCTTGTAAGTACTATCTTATATTCTTATGATACTTTTTACATTTGAAACAAATTTAAGAACGATTTTTTAAACCCAATTTTTTGTTTCAAACATTCTTTTACTAACTATCAAATCAAAAATCTCTTGATTGGAAAAATAACAAAAGGATGTTATGAAACTAGTTTGTTACCTGAAGCCAAGATCAAAGCCATGCATAGAATTACAAAGGTAAAATTGAGACCATTCATCCTTGTGTCCATTTTACTTTGATAGGTGACCATTAGAAGCTCCAATAGGCTATTTAAGATGGGTAGGAATGTTAGTGCAACGATTAAAAAAAAAAGAAATGACACATTTTTTGTTGCAAAATATCTTTTTTTTTTTGGTCAAAGTTGCAAAATATCTTTAAAATTGAATTAGTTTTACTTTATTTATTTGTTTTAATATTTTGTAAGGATAACATTTAAATCAAAATGATATTAATTTAAATGTAAAGATTAATTTTGGAATAAAAGGCTTGTAAAGTAAACCAAATACAGCTTAACGAAATTCATTGAATGTTGGTCAAAAAAATTCAATAATATAATGATTCCTTATATAAAACTCATCATTTAAAATACTATTAAAAATAAATTAACTTCTTCCTTTCAATAAATTTTAAGCTAAACTTATTTAATTGTTTAAATTATTCAAATTACTTAAAGTACTTTTGTAATAAAAAATTATGCCTTCATAAAAACTATATAAAAATAAATTTTACTATTTTATTAAAGTGTAGTTATAAATAATTTTTTTATGAAAGTTATAAAAAAGTTTTATATGTAATGGTTTGCACTACAAGCGGTATTGACTATTTATCAATTTAATTTAATAAAGACAATCTAAATCTTATTTTAAATTTCTTTGACCAAAATTCGGTATAATTATTTATGAGATTCCCAAATTTAAATCTTATTAAAAAAGCTGGCTTAGCTTTCAAACCGATACATCAACATAACTATCTCGAGAACACAAGTTTCGGAAAAAATGATAAGAGAGAATTTTGTCCACGTAGACATTACCAAATTGAAAAACATACCAAAATTAAGTGTGGGTATGAGGTGAATTCTAAGTCATGGCGCTTTACTACTCCCTCTCCTTTTAATCTCTTAATAATATAACATGTCATTACAACATTCCAATCAATACAATAAAAAGATTGTAATTTTTAAAAACATTCTGAATATATTTCTTAAATTTATTTTGTAAATAATAATTCTCACATGACATAAAATTTATTTTTAATGTATCGAGTCAAATAGTAAATGATGTATTAGAAGAGTACCCAACACAAAATTTATATGATGAAAAAAAAAAGAGCTTACCCTATTAATTCTTTTAATAGCGGATATATGTATTGTTAAAACTTACTAATCAAAATAATTTGTTAGAAAATTAGTTTTTCACATTCTCATTACTCTGTCCCTCTCTCTCACTTCCCCCTAACTCTCCTAGCTAGATTAGACCATAAATTAGTTTTAAATGTATTTAACTCATAGGTCAAGTAAAAAAGTAAAATATTAATAAACATTATATTGTTACTTCTTAGAGTTTTCTGAAATAACTCATGAATACTTTAACAAAAATTATCTAAGATTGATAATAAGAAATCACATCAATATTATTTTTAATTGAATTTATTGTATTTGATACTAAGCAAAATATTACAAGAATCTTAAACATTGTGCTTCTTTGTTAGATATGCTTGTCTGAGACACAGCGTGACTCTACAATATTATCAAAAGTAGAACTATCAATATTGCACTTGACATTTGCCGTTTTCACGAGTTGCGAGTAATCCAAACCTTGTACATATTTGCCTACATGCTTCAATATGTCTTGCATGGCCCGGTGGCCATGCAATGATCAGAGACACTCTTCATAATGACTCCTTTTGCTCTGATCAGCGAGAATGTCATTAGAATCTTTGTGCACATCATAATTTCAAATTTAATGAAACTTTTACGACTAATGAAAATTTCAATTATTGATTTTTGAAAGCATTATTGATAATAAAAATAATTAGAAGAAGAATTATGCTGTGTTTATGGATAGACCATTTAACTTGATAGGATTATATTGATATTTACACAAATACTTAAAAGCAACATCCTCCAATACTCTTTTCAATTTTTAAGAACTTTGAAACCATTAATTAATGAAGATAGACAATTTTAGATATTTTTAAAAATTTGATAATTTAAAATGGAAAACTTTCTTAAGTGACTAGAAATCCAAAATCAAACTTATAGCCATGAAGCTTTATTAGAATAACTTGTAACCATGAGCCTTTAAAACATGACATTAAAATTAAGATCAGGCGCACCATCCCATTGCATTTGGCGTAAAGTCAATGAAAATTTTAAAACATTGAAGTATTTTCTTGTAAGTACTATCTTATATTCTTATGATACTTTTACATTTGAAACAAATTTAAGAACGATTTTTAAACCCAATTTTTGTTTCAAACATTCTTTTACTAACTATCAAATCAAAAATCTTTTGATTGGAAAAATAACAAAATGATGTTATGAAACTAGTTTGTTACACGAAGCCAAGATCAAAGCCATGCATAGAATTACAAGGTAAAATTGAGACCATTCATCCTTGTGTCCATTTTACTTTGATAGGTGACCATTAGAAGCTCAATAGGCTATTTAAGATGGGTAGGAATGTTAGTGCAACGATTAAAAAAGCAGAAATGACACATTTTTGTTGCAAAATATCTTTTTTGGTCAAAGTTGCAAAATATCTTTAAAATTGAATTAGTTTTACTTTATTTATTTGTTTTAATATTTTGTAAGGATAACATTTAAATCAAAATGATATTAATTTAAATGTAAAGATTAATTTTGGAATAAAAGGCTAGTAAAGTAAACCAAATACAACTTAACGAAATTCATTGAATGTTGGTCAAAAAAATTCAATAATATAATGATTCCTTATATAAAACTCATCATTTAAAATACTATTAAAAATAAATTAACTTCTTCCTTTCAATAAATTTTAAGCTAAACTTATTTAATTGTTTAAATTATTCAAATTACTTAAAAGTACTTTTGTAATAAAAAATTATGCCTTCATAAAAACTATATAAAAATAAATTTTACTATTTTATTAAAGTGTAGTTATAAATAATTTTTTTATGAAAGTTATAAAAAAGTTTTATATGTAATGGTTTGCACTACAAGCGGTATTGACTATTTATCAATTTAATTTAATAAAGACAATCTAAATCTTATTTTAAATTTCTTTGACCAAAATTGGTATAATTATTTATGAGATTCCCAAATTTAAATCTTATTAAAAAAAGTGGCTTAGCTTTCAAGCCGATACATCAACATAACTATCTAAAGAACACAAGTTTCGGAAAAAATGATAAAAAGAGAATTTTGTCCACGTAGACATTACCAAATTGAAAAACATACCAAAATTAAGTGTGGGTATGAGGTGAATTCTAAGTCGCATAGCGCTTTACTACTCCCTCTCCTTTTAATCTCTTAATAATATAACATGTCATTACAACATTCCAATCCAATACAATAAAAAGATTGTAATTTTTAAAAACATTCTGAGAATATATTTCTTAAATTTATTTTGTAAATAATAATTCTCACATGACATAAAATTTATTTTTAATGTGTCGATCAAATAGTAAATGATGTATTAGAAAGTACCCAACACAAAATTTATATGATGAAAAAAAAAGAGCTTACCTATTAATTCTTTTAATGACGGATATATGTATTGTTAAAACTTACTAATCAAAATAATTTGTTAGAAAATTAGTTTTTCACATTCTCATTACTCTGTCCCTCTCTCTCACTTCCCCTAACTCTCCTAGCTAGATTAGACCATAAATTAGTTTTAAATGTATTTAACTCATAGGTCAAGTAAAAAAGTAAAATATTAATAAACATTATATTGTTACTTCTTAGAGTTTTCTGAAATAACTCATGAATACTTTAACAAAAATTATCTAAGATTGATAATAAGAAATCACATCAATATTATTTTTAATTGAATTTATTGTATTTGATACTAAGCAAAATATTACAAGAATCTTAAACATTGTGCTTGCTTTGTTAGATATGTATCTGGACACAGCGTGACTCTACAATATTATCAAAGTAGAACTATCAATATTGCCTTGACATTTGCCGTTTTTCACGAGTTGCGGGTAATCCAAACCTTGTACATATTTGCCTACATGCTTCAATAGTCTTGCATGGCCCGGTGGCCATGCAATGATCAGAGACACTCTTCATATGACTCCTTTTGCTCTGATCAGCAGAATGTCATTAGAATCTTTGTGCACATCATAATTTCAAATTTAATGAAACTTTTACGACTAATGAAAATTTCAATTATTGATTTTTGAAAGCATTATTGATAATAAAAATAATTAGAAGAAGAATTATACTGTGTTTATGGATAGACCATTTAACTTGATAGGATTATATTGATATTTACACAAATACTTAAAAAGCAACATCCTCCAATACTCTTTTCAATTTTTAAGAACTTTGAAACCATTAATTAATGAAGATAGACAATTTTAGATATTTTTAAAAATTTGATAATTTAAAATGGAAAACTTTCTTAAGTGACTAGAAATCCAAAATCAAACTTATAGCCATGAAGCTTTATTAGAATAACTTGTAACCATGAGCCTTTAAAACATGACATTAAAATTAAGATCGGGCGCACCATCCCATTGCATTTGGCGTAAAGTCAATGAAAATTTTAAAACATTGAAGTATTTTCTTGTAAGTACTATCTTATATTCTTATGATACTTTTTACATTTGAAACAAATTTAAAACGATTTTTAAACCCAATTTTTGTTTCAAACATTCTTTTACTAACTATCAAATCAAAAATCTTTTGATTGGAAAAATAACAAAATGATGTTATGAAACTAGTTTGTTACTGAAGCCAAGATCAAAGCCATGCATAGAATTACAAAGGTAAAATTGAGACCATTCATCCTTGTGTCCATTTTACTTTGATAGGTGACCATTAGAAGCTCCAATAGGCTATTTAAGATGGGTAGGAATGTTAGTGCAACGATTAAAAAAGCAGAAATGACACATTTTTGTTGCAAAATATCTTTTTTGGTCAAAGTTGCAAAATATCTTTAAAATTGAATTAGTTTTACTTTATTTATTTGTTTTAATATTTTGTAAGGATAACATTTAAATCAAAATGATATTAATTTAAATGTAAAGATTAATTTTGGAATAAAAGGCTAGTAAAGTAAACCAAATACAACAACGAAATTCATTGAATGTTGGTCAAAAAAATTCAATAATATAATGATTCCTTATATAAAACTCATCATTTAAAATACTATTAAAAATAAATTAACTTCTTCCTTTCAATAAATTTTAAGCTAAACTTATTTAATTGTTTAAATTATTCAAATTACTTAAAGTACTTTTGTAATAAAAATTATGCCTTCATAAAAACTATATAAAAATAAATTTTACTATTTTATTAAAGTGTAGTTATAAATAATTTTTTTATGAAAGTTATAAAAAGTTTTATATGTAATGGTTTGCACTACAAGCGGTATTGACTATTTATCAATTTAATTTAATAAAGACAATCTAAATCTTATTTTAAATTTCTTTGACCAAAATTGGTATAATTATTTATGAGATTCCCAAATTTAAATCTTATTAAAAAAGTGAGCTTAGCTTTCAAGCGATACATCAACATAACTATCTAGAGGATACAAGTTTCGGAAAAAATGATAAGAGAGAATTTTGTCCACGTAGACATTACCAAATTGAAAAACATACCAAAATTAAGTGTGGGTATGAGAGTGAATTCTAAGTCATAGCAGCTTTACTACTCCCTCTCCTTTTAATCTCTTAATAATATAACATGTCATTACAACATTCCAATCAATATAATAAAGATTGTAATTTTTAAAAACATTACAGAATATATTTCTTAAATTTATTTTGTAAATAATAATTCTCACATGACATAAAATTTATTTTTAATGTATCGATCAAATAGTAAATGATGTATTAGAAAGTACCCAACACAAAATTTATATGATGAAAAAAGAGCTTGCCCTATTAATTCTTTTAATAGCGGATATATGTTGTAACACCTAAAAATTTTTAGCGTCTTAAGCGCGAATTATACAAAACATAACATATCGAGTAAGCGGAAATATAACTTACAACTTGTATCAAGTCAAGTTATACAATATAGTACAAAGAAACAAAATAGAATATTATAAGCATAAATGCTCAGTATCCATCTTCCACACAAGCATCATTTGCCAGTGCTTCTTCCTTTTCTTTTATCTGTTTCTCTGAAAAAAACCACATATGATAGGGTGAGACAACTTGCCTCAGTGAGCTTTACCGTGACCCTAGCCACACTCATGAGCCAATTAAAACCTAGACCACGACAAGTTAGTACTTACTGGATCTCTTGCAATTCTATTATATGAATTGCGAAACATAACACATAGACCACGACAAGTTAATACTTACTTTGGATCTCTTAGCAATTCTATTATATGAATTGCGAAACATATTAATCAAAGAATGAATTACAATAAAGTTTTATTAATTTTAGTACACCACCAACAACCTAAAAGAAGCATGGGTGGACCCGGTCATAGCCAATAAGTGTACAACTCTCAAAGGCGGAATAATCTTTTTTTAACATTGGGGCCTAGGGCGGGGGCTCATGTTGCCCTCCCTAGCATACTAACACATAGAAATTCGTCACCTCAACTCGATATTTTCATATATCGTCAAATATGGGCAGTTTAGATGAACATTATCATCCGCGCCAATTATAAAAATAACAATAGAACATTTTATTCAAAAGAAGGCGGTTTGATGTATATAATCATCCGCGCCAAATATAAAATAGAAATGAACATTTTGGTTCAATTCAATTTTCAAAACATATGTCCTCACCACGTATACTAATTACGGTTTTTGAAATAATAATAATATTAATCGTTATTTCAAAACCACTTGAATTTGTATCAAAATTTCTAACAAAATTTAAATGAGTTTCCTACATGTCTGGACATCCCAAAAAAATCATAATCACTGAAAAACCAGTCCGGACATCATTTTATTCCAAAATCATTATTTCACACATATACAAAATTTTCACGGTTTTCCAATAGATTTGAAAATTCAACCAATTCACCCAACTTTAAAACACATCCAAACAAACAATATTCCACATAAATGCTCTAGGTGGTTAGGAAAAGGATTTAAAAGAAGTTTGAAGCGAATGGAGCTTGAGGCGGAACATTGGACATTGGGAACATAGGAACTTCTCAACTTAGTTCCAAATTCCGTTCGTTTCGTTCTCCAATCGATTCAAAGCGTATTTCAATCCGATTTCAACCACGTCTGATACGACACACATAATCCGGTCAAACATATCAATTCAAAAATCAAAGCATTATGGTTTCGTTTTAAATCTTCAAACACGCGTCATTTTAGTAAAATAAGCGTTTTTGACTCTAAAATTCTCGAAACTTGAAATTTGAAAATCATTCAAACATAGTTCAAAAGCGATGTTTAAATTCCCTAAGCGAGTAAAACTCACCTCCTCATGATGAAAATCACGAACCAGAGGCGTTCGAAGCTCGATTCGAAACTTCACGAACTTCGCTCGAACCCGCTCCAAAGCTGGGCCACCGAACACTCCACGTCGGTTGTTGAGCTTCCAATCATCAATTCAAGCTTCAATTTCGCTTAAATCCATAAATCCCCAATTTTGAGCTTCAAAACCCATTAATGGCAACAGGTTAGAGAATAAATTAGGGTGTGAAAGTGGTACCAATAGATGAAGTCACGAAAAATGGAAGAAAACAAGACCAAAAGCCCCTTACAGGTGCTACGTGGAGGAGATCTTCCATTTCTATTTCCTTCCTCCATCGCCACTCTCTCTCGGTTTCTCCTCTGTTTCATTTTTTTCCAATTCCTTCCTTTCTCTCACGCGTGCTCTCTGTTCCCCTTTCTATTCCTTTCTTCTTTTTATTATTATATCCATTTCTTAATTCCTTCCTTCTCTCTCTCTCTCTACTGCCACGTTTTCTTCTCTTTCTTAATTCTTTCTTATTTTATCACAAGTGTGGAATGAGAGAGTATTTTGGATACTTTTTGTGTCTAGGAGATCATTTTTGAGTCGTATAAATCCTAAAATACCCTTAGAGTACTAATTTCCACTCGGTTTATGCATTTAAATTATTTTCTCAAGCAATTATAAATTGCTTTCGTCCTAACCTCATATCAGTGACTTGATTTATTACCTATTCGAGTAATAAATCACTTTCGTTAATTCTTAATTTGAAATTACTTGAAATTAGAGATATTCTGATCACTGACTTGAAAAATTTTGTCCTCAAAATTTGACAAACATACCTCAAGAGTATATATACGGATATCTAATCCACATATCGTCTCTCTAATTCCCGAATAGCTTCTGAGCCAGAAAAGCGATTACAAACTCCTTAAGCAATTGTAATTGTTCTCGTCAAAGCATTTTCTCTTCATGACCTTAGATATGACTTGGATTTGGCTGAAATGGCGAATTAGTCAAAGATCGTCGTTTCTAACTCCACGGTTATTTGGGATTAGAAGGTCTTTCCTCAATTAGGATACAAGAAACACTTCATTTAAATTGAACAATTCCCAAGATAAAACTATACAATACTCCACTAGCACCATACACTCGAGAAGCGAGGTTCTTCGCAGGCAATACTCTACAGGTAACAATGGTTGATGTAACTTTTACAATACAGGATCATCGGATCCAACTCTGCGTAGTCTACTCCTTACATCAACATAACCACTTTTTGTCGACTCGAGTTACCTTCAATTCTCCTACATAACCATTAGTTTTCCATTTCAAATCATGAGTGGAAAATCCTTTTCATGAGCTT
Source organism: Oxytropis ochrocephala (assembly GCA_020916435.1). Taxonomy (NCBI): domain Eukaryota; kingdom Viridiplantae; phylum Streptophyta; class Magnoliopsida; order Fabales; family Fabaceae; genus Oxytropis; species Oxytropis ochrocephala. Next base: position 49,808,533 of record CM037092.1, on the reverse strand, counting down.
CTCTTGCATGAATACTTAAACGAGTACTTCTTGTTAATTCGGCATCAAAACACCGCCTAAACTCTTCCCAGGCGTCCTTTGTGCATTTGAAATCGAGGCGGATTGGAAGAATGAAGATTGAAATAGAAGTCAATCCCTCTTACAATTCTCGAAATATTCCTCTGATGAAATCCCATCAAGCGGCCGACCTTTACAAGTTAACCGAATGAGTGGAAGAACTATTGTGAGAATTCTTCCGATAAACCTACCATACAACCAATTAGTTCCAATAACTCCTTACTTAGTGGCCAGATGCGGTAACTCCCGATTCATCACGACTTCATCCTTACTAGAATCTCGCCATATGCAATTTGGATACCACATATCCTTGACATTTTACTTGAACCTCCCGAAATCGCGCCCGGAGGTTTAGTGTACAACTTCTTTACTCGAAGTATATTGGACAATGCGGAGGCGTGAGTCACGATCCACCATAGTCTTAATGTATACGAGATGTTATCGGTGAAAATTTTAACAACTAGTCTAAATGCGGGTGGAAAAACTCGGTTCATGTAATCCATGAATCGTAGGAACATTAGTTAGACCAAAGAGCATCACTACTCACTCGTAATGTCCATATCTAGTATGGAAAATTTGTCTTGAATAACTCTGACCCTAACATTTAATTAAAAGTAACCGAGCCTTAAACCAATCTTTGAAAACACTATTGCACCTCGAAGGTGATTAAGCAAGTCATCTATACTTAGCAAGGATACTTATTCCCAAAAGTAACTTTGTCCATCTGAAGTAATTCATTCCCGATCTCTGCTCCCATCTTTCTTTTCAATAATTAACTGGAGGCTTTTGACTTGTGGGAAAACTAGGTCACATTACCTTTACTGTTTTATTAGATATCTTATTAGCACTTTGGGTTAAACTCTGTCCTCTGGTGTTCTAATTGACTCACCTGATGGGTAAAGGTTTTGTAAAAGTTCCTTGAAAACATTTGAATATGAAGTAATCTTCCCACTTACCTATAGGAGTTTGTTTCTTCGCTAACTTGAAATACTAATAAAACATATCTTCACCTCGTGACTCATTCTTCAAAACTCAATTAGAGATCCGGATGATCTCACACAAATGTATGGCCTTTGAACACTGGAAATCGGATGACTATTCAACCAACCTTTCCACTTGGCTGAATCTATTATTCATTCACTTGGATTCCATCAACAATAGTGATACAATGATGTACCCATCTCAATATCAAAACATTCTTTAGATTAGGGACTATTAATAATATTATACCCATGTTACTAACTCATTAACTAATCACGGTAGTTGCTAATGTAACTTGTGAACCAAAATTTCATGCATTACAAATGGATTCTGGATCGAAGTCCTTTGACTTTATTTCATTGAATATAGGCAGTGATTGCGAACTAGCTACCTTCCAATCAAAACAACATTTCTTGGTATTTCGTTTGGAATAGCATAGCCATAAGTCACATTATCTCTAGCTAAAGCCGTTAGAATATCACAAATATTCCTCGTACTCTTCTTCAAATTTGGAGCACCATACGGTTTACATTATAACTATTATATACTTGACAACTTCATCATCATAGTCCTTAGAGTCATTAACTAAGGTATGGATCATATTTCAAACAATTTTTCTAAAGCCAACCATTCTCTTGAATTGAGTCTAATACTCAAGTACTCGGCATAAAAGAATCTAACCTCATAGATCCTGCGCAAACGATACATAACAGCTTTCCTAGCTAAGTAGGACTTTCTCTAAGCGGAGCGTTTATGTTTGGATTCCTCACGAGTCAAACTAGTTATTATACTCATCAAAGAAATAATCAAAATAGAAGGATTCTTCTCACGGAATCAAGCGGGCTCAAGATGATGTTTCCAGCGTTGACTCGAGAACAATTCTCACCACTTTAGTCATTCCTTTGGTCCCATGACTCTCGGCTCCACAAGCGTTCAAACATAACCATAACCTCTTTAGCGTATCCATTTGGTATGGAACATGTCTTGTAACAATAAGTAAGGTGTCTCGCGTCACTTAATTCCGTCTTACTATAGAACAATAGCACTTTAAGAGATTGAAAGTTCCACCCTTGGATATCTTTGGTGACATACCACATGTCGTTAAGCTTTTGGAAGCTCCAGAAGTGTGGAAAAGCTATAGCTACTAACAACCTTTTACGGGAATAGGTCCATAGGAAAACTATAATGAGTATCATCCTAAAGCGGTGTTTAGGAATCTCATCTTAATGACTTAAAATCCTCTTTCAACTTCCCAAGCCTATAATAGGTTTATGTTTCTACAAGCAGCTTTAGTACCAAACAACTTGGGATAATCAGAGATACAGTTCAGAATACCACTGAACAACTGATTCTAAACTACTCATATGTGTAGACATTTTCGTTAGCTTTCCAACGCATCCGGAACATAAGAATCGGAGTTCGGATTAGAAGTTATAAATAAAGCGAGTTGGTGAACTATCGAAAATTTCTCAAAGCTGAGACTAACTTCCTCATAATATATATATATCAATCATCTTGAATATATTTTCCCTCACATGTGACATCTCATTTTCATTCTGCCGTCATTTCTCAAAATCAAGCAACGATCCATTGCATAACTTGATTGGACACAAGTTTCGAGAAATAGATTTAAAAGATATTCCTCCGGTTCCTAAATACGAAAGTTTAACATTAAAATTCCCTATAGGTGCGGTCTTTCAATCCAATAATCACTCTTTCAGAAATATTACCAGTAGCGAGAATTATTTGAAACCAGTACATGTTACCATCAAAATCACCTATTGATCTTATCTTGATTAGGACTTGGTTGAAGCCAGTAACCAAAACTAATTCGATCCGCATTGGGTTACGTAGCCAGTGCGAGATTGCACTACAACTTACTAGATCGGCTTCATAGCATTTGTGAGTATGGCTTTAAGGGAAAAGGAACCTTATCAATACTCGCATGACTATCGGAGAAACCTCTAGCGCAATCTAAGGTGGGGTTTATTCTATCCATAAAGTAAGAGTTATATATAGGATAATATTTCCATAAGCGCTAGGTGACTAATCAGCAGTCGGGACCTCGGGTGCATCAATTAATCTTAACGGTCTTACGATCTTTGTCCTTATTCTTTGCCTAAAGACTTTTCTTAATTGTAGTTCCTGCGGGACCTACGATAACTTCCTTTGCAATTCCACAATTGCTGGTTCTTGATTGAACATTCGTCCACGACTTTCTTGAACCAACTAAAGTGCCCTTTATTTGCTTGAGAACACGACTATAGCCCTTTGCTTTATTGCGTGCTCACGATAAAGTGAGAAAGGCCAAAATTCCTATGGTGTAGGGTTTGGACATTTTGGAGTTTGAGCAACTAAGCTGTCATAATTCTCGGTAACTCACATGAAACATTGAGTGGATCGACTCAATACTTCACATAATATCTTTGAAAGGTTACGACATTTAATTGTCTAAGTCCTAGTGACACAATCTAACCTTTTGACCATAAGGTCTCTCACGTCAAACTAGGTCGAACAGCTCACGATACCAAATGTAACACCTAAAAATTTTTAGCGTCTTAAGCGCGAATTATCTAAAACATAACATATCGAGTAGCGGAAATATAACACAACTTGTATCAAGTCAAGTTATACAATATAGTACAAAGAAACAAAATAGAATATTATAAGCATAAATGCTCGTATCCATCTTCCACACAAGCATCATTTGCAGTGCTTCTTCCTTTTTCTTTTATCTGTTTCTCTGAAAAAACCACATATGATAGGGTGAGACAACTTGCCTCGGTGAGCTTTACAGTGACCCTAGCCACACTCATGAGCCAATTAAAACCTAGACACGACAAGTTAGTACTTACTTTGGATCTCTTAGCAATTCTATTATATGAATTGCGAAACATAACACATAGACACGACAAGTTAATACTTACTTTGGATCTCTTGCAATTCTATTATATGAATTGCGAAACATAGTAATCAAGAATGAATTACAATAAAGTTTTATTAATTTTAGTACACCACCAACAACCTAAAAGAAGCATGGGTGGACCCGGTCATAGCCAATAAGTGTACAACTCTCAAAGCGGAATAATCTTTTTAACATTGGGGCCTAGGGCGGGGCTCATGTTGCCCTCCCTAGCATACTAACACATAGAAGTCGTCACCTCGACTCGATATTTTCATATATCGTCAAATATGGGCAGTTTAGATGAACATTATCATCCCGCGCCAATTATAAAAATAACAATAGAACATTTTATTCAAAGAAGGCGGTTTTGATGTATATAATCATCGCGCCAAATATAAAATAGAAATGAACATTTTGGTTCAATTCAATTTTTCAAAACATATGTCTCACTGCGTATACTAATTACGGTTTTGAAATAATAATAATATTAATCGTTATTTCAAAACCACTTGAATTTGTATCAAAATTTCTAACAAAATTTACGTGAGTTTCCTCTGCATGTCTGGACATCCCAAAAAATCATAATCACTGAAAAACCAGTCGGACATCATTTTATTCCAAAATCATTATTTCACACATATACAAAATTTTACGGTTTTCCAATAGATTTGAAAATTCAACCAATTCACCCAACTTTAAAACACATCCAAACAAACAATATTCCACATAAATGCTCTAGGTGGTTAGGAAAAGGATTTAAAAGAAGTTTGAAGCGAATGGAGCTTGAGGCGGAACATTGGACATTGGGAACATAGGAACTTCTCAACTTAGTTCCAAATTCCGTTCCGTTTCGTTCTCAATCGATTCAAAGCGTATTTCAATCGATTTCAACCACGTCTGATACGACACACATAATCCGGTCAAACATATCAATTCAAAAATCAAAGCATTATGGTTTCGTTTTAAATCTTCAAACCACGCGTCATTTTAAAGTAAAATAGCGTTTTTGACTCTAAAATTCTCGAAACTTGAAATTTGAAAATCATTCAAACATAGTTCAAAAGCGATGTTTAAATTCCTAAGCGAGTAAAACTCACCTCCTGCGTGATGAAAATCACGAACCAAGAACGTTCGAAGCTCGATTAGAAACTTCACGAACTCGCTCGAACCGCTCCAAAAGCTGGGCCGAACACTCCACGTCGGTTGTTGAGCTTCAATCATCAATTCAAGCTTCAATTTCGCTTAAATCCATAAATCCCCAATTTTGAGCTTCAAAACCCATTAATGGCAACAGGTTAGAGAATAAATTAGGGTGTGAAAGTGGTACCAATAGATGAAGTCGAAAAATGGAAGAAAACAAGACCAAAAGCCCACTTGCAGGTGCTACGTGGAGGAGATCTTCCATTTCTATTTCCTTCCTCCATCGCCACTCTCTCTCGGTTTCTCCTCTGTTTCATTTTTTTTTCCAATTCCTTCCTTTCTCTGCGCGCGTGCTCTCTGTTCCCCTTTCTATTCCTTTCTTCTTTTTATTATTATATCCATTTCTTAATTCCTTCCTTCTCTCTCTCTCTCTGCCTTACGTTTTCTTCTCTTTCTTAATTCTTTCTTATTTTATCACAAGTGTGGAATGAGAGAGTATTTTGGATACTTTTTGTGTCTCGGAGATCATTTTGAGTCGTATAAATCCTAAAATACCCTTAGAGTACTAATTTCCACTCGGTTTATGCATTTAAATTATTTTCTCCGGCAATTATAAATTGCTTTCGTCACAACCTCATATCCGTGACTTGATTTATTACCTATTCGAGTAATAAATCACTTCGTTAATTCTTAATTTGAAATTAACGAAATTAGGGATGTTACATATGTATTGTTAAAACTTACTAATCAAAATAATTTGTTAGAAAATTAGTTTTTCACATTCTCATTACTCTGTCCCTCTCTCTCACTTCCCCTAACTCTCCTAGCTAGATTAGACCATAAATTAGTTTTAAATGTATTTAACTCATAGGTCAAGTAAAAAAGTAAAATATTAATAAACATTATATTGTTACTTCTTAGAGTTTTCTGAAATAACTCATGAATACTTTAACAAAAATTATCTAAGATTGATAATAAGAAATCACATCAATATTATTTTTAATTGAATTTATTGTATTTGATACTAAGCAAAATATTACAAGAATCTTAAACATTGTGCTTCTTTGTTAGATATGCTTATCTGGACACAGCGTGACTCTACAATATTATCAAAAGTAGAACTATCAATATTGCATGACATTTGCCGTTTTCACGAGGTTGCGAGTAATCCAAACCTTGTACATATTTGCCTACATGCTTCAATAGTCTTGCATGGCCCGGTGGCCATGCAATGATCAGAGACACTCTTCATAACGGCTCCTTTTGCTCACGATCAGCGAGAATGTCATTAGAATCTTTGTGCACATCATAATTTCAAATTTAATGAAACTTTTACGACTAATGAAAATTTCAATTATTGATTTTTCAAGAGCATTATTGATAATAAAAATAATTAGAAGAAGAATTATGCGTGTTTATGGATAGACCATTTAACTTGATAGGATTATATTGATATTTACACAAATACTTAAAAGCAACATCCTCAATACTCTTTTCAATTTTTAAGAACTTTGAAACCATTAATTAAAGAAGATAGACAATTTTAGATATTTTTAAAAATTTGATAATTTAAAATGGAAAACTTTCTTAAGTGACTAGAAATCCAAAATCAAACTTATAGCCATGAAGCTTTATTAGAATAACTTGTAACCATGAGCCTTTAAAACATGACATTAAAATTAAGATCAGAGCGCACCATCCCATTGCATTTGGCGTAAAGTCAATGAAAATTTTAAAACATTGAAGTATTTTCTTGTAAGTACTATCTTATATTCTTATGATACTTTTACATTTGAAACAAATTTAAAACGATTTTTAAACCCAATTTTTGTTTCAAACATTCTTTTACTAACTATCAAATCAAAAATCTTTTGATTGGAAAAATAACAAAATGATGTTATGAAACTAGTTTGTTACTGAAGCCAAGATCAAAGCCATGCATAGAATTACAAAGGTAAAATTGAGACCATTCATCCTTGTGTCCATTTTACTTTGATAAAGTGACCATTAGAAGCTCCAATAGGCTATTTAAGATGGGTAGGAATGTTAGTGCAGCGATTAAAAAAGCAGAAATGACACATTTTTTGTTGCAAAATATCTTTTTTTGGTCAAAGTTGCAAAATATCTTTAAAATTGAATTAGTTTTACTTTATTTATTTGTTTTAATATTTTGTAAGGATAACATTTAAATCAAAATGATATTAATTTAAATGTAAAGATTAATTTTGGAATAAAAGGCTAGTAAAGTAAACCAAATACAACAATGAAATTCATTGAATGTTGGTCAAAAAAATTCAATAATATAATGATTCCTTATATAAAACTCATCATTTAAAATACTATTAAAAATAAATTAACTTCTTCCTTTCAATAAATTTTAAGCTAAACTTATTTAATTGTTTAAATTATTCAAATTACTTAAAGTACTTTTGTAATAAAAATTATGCCTTCATAAAAACTATATAAAAATAAATTTTACTATTTTATTAAAGTGTAGTTATAAATAATTTTTATGAAAGTTATAAAAAAGTTTTATATGTAATGGTTTGCACTACAAGCGGTATTGACTATTTATCAATTTAATTTAATAAAGACAATCTAAATCTTATTTTAAATTTTTTGACCAAAATTAGGTATAATTATTTATGAGATTCCCAAATTTAAATCTTATTAAAAAAGGGCTTAGCTTTCAAGCGATACATCAACATAACTATCTAGAGGATACAAGTTTCGGAAAAAATGATAAAGAGAGAATTTTGTCCACGTAGACATTACCAAATTGAAAAACATACCAAAATTAAGTGTGGGTATGAGGTGAATTCTAAGTACATAGCAGCTTTACTACTCCCTCTCCTTTTAATCTCTTAATAATATAACATGTCATTACAACATTCCAATCAATATAATAAAGATTGTAATTTTTAAAAACATTTACAGAATATATTTCTTAAATTTATTTTGTAAATAATAATTCTCACATGACATAAAATTTATTTTTAATGTATCGAGTCAAATAGTAAATGATGTATTAGAAAGTACCCAACACAAAATTTATATGATGAAAAAAGAGCTTGCCCTATTAATTCTTTTAATGACGGATATATGTATTGTTAAAACTTACTAATCAAAATAATTTGTTAGAAAATTAGTTTTTCACATTCTCATTACTCTGTCCCTCTCTCTCACTTCCCCTAACTCTCTAGCTAGATTAGACCATAAATTAGTTTTAAATGTATTTAACTCATAGGTCAAGTAAAAAGTAAAATATTAATAAACATTATATTGTTACTTCTTAGAGTTTTCTGAAATAACTCATGAATACTTTAACAAAAATTATCTAAGATTGATAATAAGAAATCACATCAATATTATTTTTAATTGAATTTATTGTATTTGATACTAAGCAAAATATTACAAGAATCTTAAACATTGTGCTTTTTTGCTAGATATGCTTATGCAGACACAGCGTGACTCTACAATATTATCAAAAGTAGAACTATCAATATTACTGCTTGACATTTGCCGTTTTCACGGGTTGCGGAGTAATCCAAACCTTGTACATATTTGCCTACATGCTTCAATAGTCTTGCATGGCCCGGTGGCCATGCAATGATCAGAGACACTCTTCATATGAGCTCCTTTTGCTCTGAGTCAGCGAGAATGTCATTAGAATCTTTGTGCACATCATAATTTCAAATTTAATGAAACCTTTACGACTAATGAAAATTTCAATTATTGATTTTTCAATAGCATTATTGATAATAAAAATAATTAGAAGAAGAATTATGCTGTGTTTATGGATAGACCATTTAACTTGATAGGATTATATTGATATTTACACAAATACTTAAAAGCAACATCCTCAATACTCTTTTCAATTTTAAGAACTTTGAAACCATTAATTAAAGAAGATAGACAATTTTAGATATTTTTAAAAATTTGATAATTTAAAATGGAAAACTTTCTTAAGTGACTAGAAATCCAAAATCAAACTATAGCCATGAAGCTTTATTAGAATAACTTGTAACCATGAGCCTTTAAAACATGACATCAAAATTAAGATCGGGCGCACCATCCCATTGCATTTGGCGTAAAGTCAATGAAAATTTTAAAACATTGAAGTATTTTCTTGTAAGTACTATCTTATATTCTTATGATACTTTTACATTTGAAACAAATTTAAAACGATTTTTAAACCCAATTTTTGTTTCAAACATTCTTTTACTAACTATCAAATCAAAAATCTTTTGTTTGGAAAAATAACAAAATGATGTTATGAAACTAGTTTGTTACACAGAAGCCAAGATCAAAGCCATGCATAGAATTACAAAGGTAAAATTGAGACCATTCATCCTTGTGTCCATTTTACTTTGATAGAGTGACCATTAGAAGCTCAATAGGCTATTTAAGATGGGTAGGAATGTTAGTGCAACGATTAAAAAAGCAGAAATGACACATTTTTGTTGCAAAATATCTTTTTTTGGTCAAAGTTGCAAAATATCTTTAAAATTGAATTAGTTTTACTTTATTTATTTGTTTTAATATTTTGTAAGGATAACATTTAAATCAAAATGATATTAATTTAAATGTAAAGATTAATTTTGGAATAAAAGGCTAGTAAAGTAAACCAAATCTGACAACGAAATTCATTGAATGTTGGTCAAAAAAATTCAATAATATAATGATTCCTTATATAAAACTCATCATTTAAAATACTATTAAAAATAAATTAACTTCTTCCTTTCAATAAATTTTAAGCTAAACTTATTTAATTGTTTAAATTATTCAAATTACTTAAAGTACTTTTGTAATAAAAAATTATTCCTTCATAAAAACTATATAAAAATAAATTTTACTATTTTATTAAAGTGTAGTTAAAAATAATTTTATTATGAAAGTTATAAAAAAGTTTTATATGTAATGGTTTGCACTACAAGCGGTATTGACTATTTATCAATTTAATTTAATAAAGACAATATAAATCTTATTTTAAATTTCTTTGACCAAAATTCGGTATAATTATTTATGAGATTCCCAAATTTAAATCTTATTAAAAAAGTGGACAGCTTTCAAACCGATACATCAACATAACTATCTAGAGAACACAAGTTTCGGAAAAATGATAAAGAGAGAATTTTGTCACGTAGACATTACCAAATTGAAAAACATACCAAAATTAAGTGTGGGTATGAGGTGAATTCTAAGTCATAGCGCTTTACTACTCCCTCTCCTTTTAATCTCTTAATAATATAACATGTCATTACAACATTCCAATCAATACAATAAAAAGATTGTAATTTTTAAAAACATTACAGAATATATTTCTTAAATTTATTTTGTAAATAATAATTCTCACATGACATAAAATTTATTTTTAATGTATCGAGTCAAATAGTAAATGATGTATTAGAAAGTACCCAACACAAAATTTATATGATGAAAAAAAAGAGCTTACCCTATTAATTCTTTTAATAGCGGATATATGTATTGTTAAAACTTACTAATCAAAATAATTTGTTAGAAAATTAGTTTTTCACATTCTCATTACTCTGTCCCTCTCTCTCACTTCCCCTAACTCTCCTAGCTAGATTAGACCATAAATTAGTTTTAAATGTATTTAACTCATAGGTCAAGTAAAAAGTAAAATATTAATAAACATTATATTGTTACTTCTTAGAGTTTTCTGAAATAACTCATGAATACTTTAACAAAAATTATCTAAGATTGATAATAAGAAATCACATCAATATTATTTTTAATTGAATTTATTGTATTTGATACTAAGCAAAATATTACAAGAATCTTAAACATTGTGCTTCTTTGTTAGATATGCTTATGCTGGACACAATGTGACTCTACAATATTATCAAAAGTAGAACTATCAATATTGCTTGGCATTTGCCGTTTTCACGAGTTGCGAGTAATCCAAACCTTGTACATATTTGCCTACATGCTTCAATAGTCTTGCATGGCCCGGTGGCCATGCAATGATCAGAGACACTCTTCATAATGGCTCCTTTTGCTCTGATCAGCGAGAATGTCATTAGAATCTTTGTGCACATCATAATTTCAAATTTAATGAAACTTTTACGACTAATGAAAATTTCAATTATTGATTTTTCAAGAGCATTATTGATAATAAAAATAATTAGAAGAAGAATTATGCTGTGTTTATGGATAGACCATTTAACTTGATAGGATTATATTGATATTTACACAAATACTTAAAAAGCAACATCCTCCAATACTCTTTTCAATTTTTAAGAACTTTGAAACCATTAATTAAAGAAGATAGACAATTTTAGATATTTTTAAAAATTTGATAATTTAAAATGGAAAACTTTCTTAAGTGACTAGAAATCCAAAATCAAACTTATAGCCATGAAGCTTTATTAGAATAACTTGTAACCATGAGCCTTTAAAACATGACATTAAAATTAAGATCAGAGCGCACCATCCCATTGCATTTGGCGTAAAGTCAATGAAAATTTTAAAACATTGAAGTATTTTCTTGTAAGTACTATCTTATATTCTTATGATACTTTTACATTTGAAACAAATTTAAAACGATTTTTAAACCCAATTTTTGTTTCAAACATTCTTTTACTAACTATCAAATCAAAAATCTTTTGATTGGAAAAATAACAAAATGATGTTATGAAACTAGTTTGTTACAGAAGCCAAGATCAAAGCCATGCATAGAATTACAAAGGTAAAATTGAGACCATTCATCCTTGTGTCCATTTTACTTTGATAAGTGACCATTAGAAGCTCCAATAGGCTATTTAAGATGGGTAGGAATGTTAGTGCAACGATTAAAAAAGCAGAAATGACACATTTTTGTTGCAAAATATCTTTTTTTGGTCAAAGTTGCAAAATATCTTTAAAATTGAATTAGTTTTACTTTATTTATTTGTTTTAATATTTTGTAAGGATAACATTTAAATCAAAATGATATTAATTTAAATGTAAAGATTAATTTTGGAATAAAAGGCTAGTAAAGTAAACCAAATACAACAACGAAATTCATTGAATGTTGGTCAAAAAAATTCAATAATATAATGATTCCTTATATAAAACTCATCATTTAAAATACTATTAAAAATAAATTAACTTCTTCCTTTCAATAAATTTTAAGCTAAACTTATTTAATTGTTTAAATTATTCAAATTACTTAAAAGTACTTTTGTAATAAAAAATTATGCCTTCATAAAAACTATATAAAAATAAATTTTACTATTTTATTAAAGTGTAGTTATAAATAATTTTTTATGAAAGTTATAAAAAGTTTTATATGTAATGGTTTGCACTACAAGCGGTATTGACTATTTATCAATTTAATTTAATAAAGACAATCTAAATCTTATTTTAAATTTTTTGACCAAAATTCGGTATAATTATTTATGAGATTCCCAAATTTAAATCTTATTAAAAAAGTGGCTTAGCTTTCAAGCGATACATCAACATAACTATCTCGAGGATACAAGTTTCGGAAAAAATGATAAGAGAGAATTTTGTCACGTAGACATTACCAAATTGAAAAACATACCAAAATTAAGTGTGGGTATGAGGTGAATTCTAAGTCATAGCAGCTTTACTACTCCCTCTCCTTTTAATCTCTTAATAATATAACATGTCATTACAACATTCCAATCCAATATAATAAAGATTGTAATTTTTAAAAACATTCTGAGAATATATTTCTTAAATTTATTTTGTAAATAATAATTCTCACATGACATAAAATTTATTTTTAATGTGTGGAGTCAAATAGTAAATGATGTATTAGAAAGTACCCAACACAAAATTTATATGATGAAAAAAGAAGCTTGCCTATTAATTCTTTTAATGACGGATATATGTATTGTTAAAACTTACTAATCAAAATAATTTGTTAGAAAATTAGTTTTTCACATTCTCATTACTCTGTCCCTCTCTCTCACTTCCCCTAACTCTCTAGCTAGATTAGACCATAAATTAGTTTTAAATGTATTTAACTCATAGGTCAAGTAAAAAAGTAAAATATTAATAAACATTATATTGTTACTTCTTAGAGTTTTTGAAATAACTTATGAATACTTTAACAAAAATTATCTAAGATTGATAATAAGAAATCACATCAATATTATTTTTAATTGAATTTATTGTATTTGATACTAAGCAAAATATTACAAGAATCTTAAACATTGTGCTTCTTTGCTAGATATGCTTATCTGAGACACAGCGTGACTCTACAATATTATCAAAAGTAGAACTATCAATATTACTGCGACATTTGCGTAGTTTCACGAGTTGCGGGTAATCCAAACCTTGTACATATTTGCCTACATGCTTCAATAGTCTTTGCATGGCCCGGTGGCCATGCAATGATCAGGACACTCTTCATAATGACTCCTTTTGCTCTGATCAGCGAGAATGTCATTAGAATCTTTGTGCACATCATAATTTCAAATTTAATGAAACCTTTACGACTAATGAAAATTTCAATTATTGATTTTTCAATAGCATTATTGATAATAAAAATAATTAGAAGAAGAATTATGCTGTGTTTATGGATAGACCATTTAACTTGATAGGATTATATTGATATTTACACAAATACTTAAAAGCAACATCCTCAATACTCTTTTCAATTTTTAAGAACTTTGAAACCATTAATTAAAGAAGATAGACAATTTTAGATATTTTTAAAAATTTGATAATTTAAAATGGAAAACTTTCTTAAGTGACTAGAAATCCAAAATCAACTATAGCCATGAAGCTTTATTAGAATAACTTGTAACCATGAGCCTTTAAAACATGACATTAAAATTAAGATCGGGCGCACCATCCCATTGCATTTGGCGTAAAGTCAATGAAAATTTTAAAACATTGAAGTATTTTCTTGTAAGTACTATCTTATATTCTTATGATACTTTTTACATTTGAAACAAATTTAGAAACGATTTTTAAACCCAATTTTTGTTTCAAACATTCTTTTACTAACTATCAAATCAAAAATCTTTTGATTGGAAAAATAACAAAATGATGTTATGAAACTAGTTTGTTACACGAAGCCAAGATCAAAGCCATGCATAGAATTACAAAGGTAAAATTGAGACCATTCATCCTTGTGTCCATTTTACTTTGATAGAATGACCATTAGAAGCTCAATAGGCTATTTAAGATGGGTAGGAATGTTAGTGCAACGATTAAAAAAGCAGAAATGACACATTTTTGTTGCAAAATATCTTTTTTTGGTCAAAGTTGCAAAATATCTTTAAAATTGAATTAGTTTTACTTTATTTATTTGTTTTAATATTTTGTAAGGATAACATTTAAATCAAAATGATATTAATTTAAATGTAAAGATTAATTTTGGAATAAAAGGCTAGTAAAGTAAACCAAATACAACTTAACGAAATTCATTGAATGTTGGTCAAAAAATTCAATAATATAATGATTCCTTATATAAAACTCATCATTTAAAATACTATTAAAAATAAATTAACTTCTTCCTTTCAATAAATTTTAAGCTAAACTTATTTAATTGTTTAAATTATTCAAATTACTTAAAAAGTACTTTTGTAATAAAAATTATGCCTTCATAAAAACTATATAAAAATAAATTTTACTATTTTATTAAAGTGTAGTTATAAATAATTTTTATGAAAGTTATAAAAAGTTTTATATGTAATGGTTTGCACTACAAGCGGTATTGACTATTTATCAATTTAATTTAATAAAGACAATCTAAATCTTATTTTAAATTTTTTGACCAAAATTCGGTATAATTATTTATGAGATTCCCAAATTTAAATCTTATTAAAAAAGTGGCTTAGCTTTCAAGCGATACATCAACATAACTATCTCGAGGATACAAGTTTCGGAAAAAATGATAAAGAGAGAATTTTGTCACGTAGACATTACCAAATTGAAAAACATACCAAAATTAAGTGTGGGTATGAGGTGAATTCTAAGTCATAGCGCTTTACTACTCCCTCTCCTTTTAATCTCTTAATAATATAACATGTCATTACAACATTCCAATCAATATAATAAAGATTGTAATTTTTAAAAACATTCTGAGAATATATTTCTTAAATTTATTTTGTAAATAATAATTCTCACATGACATAAAATTTATTTTTAATGTAATCGAGTCAAATAGTAAATGATGTATTAGAAAGTACCCAACACAAAATTTATATGATGAAAAAAAAGAGCTTGCCTATTAATTCTTTTAATGACGGATATATGTATTGTTAAAACTTACTAATCAAAATAATTTGTTAGAAAATTAGTTTTTCACATTCTCATTACTCTGTCCCTCTCTCTCACTTCCCCTAACTCTCCTAGCTAGATTAGACCATAAATTAGTTTTAAATGTATTTAACTCATAGGTCAAGTAAAAAAGTAAAATATTAATAAACATTATATTGTTACTTCTTAGAGTTTTCTGAAATAACTCATGAATACTTTAACAAAAATTATCTAAGATTGATAATAAGAAATCACATCAATATTATTTTTAATTGAATTTATTGTATTTGATACTAAGCAAAATATTACAAGAATCTTAAACATTGTGCTTCTTTGCTAGATATGTATCAGGACACAGCGTGACTCTACAATATTATCAAAAGTAGAACTATCAATATTGCATGACATTTGCCGTTTTCACGAGGTTGCGAGTAATCCAAACCTTGTACATATTTGCCTACATGCTTCAATAGTCTTTGCATGGCGGTGGCCATGCAATGATCAGAGACACTCTTCATATGGCTCCTTTTGCTCTGATCAGCGAGAATGTCATTAGAATCTTTGTGCACATCATAATTTCAAATTTAATGAAACCTTTACGACTAATGAAAATTTCAATTATTGATTTTTCAATAGCATTATTGATAATAAAAATAATTAGAAGAAGAAATTATGCGTGTTTATGGATAGACCATTTAACTTGATAGGATTATATTGATATTTACACAAATACTTAAAAAGCAACATCCTCAATACTCTTTTCAATTTTTAAGAACTTTGAAACCATTAATTAAAGAAGATAGACAATTTTAGATATTTTTAAAAATTTGATAATTTAAAATGGAAAACTTTCTTAAGTGACTAGAAATCCAAAATCAAACTATAGCCATGAAGCTTTATTAGAATAACTTGTAACCATGAGCCTTTAAAACATGACATCAAAATTAAGATCGAGGCGCACCATCCCATTGCATTTGGCGTAAAGTCAATGAAAATTTTAAAACATTGAAGTATTTTCTTGTAAGTACTATCTTATATTCTTATGATACTTTTTACATTTGAAACAAATTTAAGAACGATTTTTAAACCCAATTTTTGTTTCAAACATTCTTTTACTAACTATCAAATCAAAAATCTTTTGTTTGGAAAAATAACAAAATGATGTTATGAAACTAGTTTGTTACACTGAAGCCAAGATCAAAGCCATGCATAGAATTACAAAGGTAAAATTGAGACCATTCATCCTTGTGTCCATTTTACTTTGATAGATGACCATTAGAAGCTCCAATAGGCTATTTAAGATGGGTAGGAATGTTAGTGCAACGATTAAAAAAGCAGAAATGACACATTTTTGTTGCAAAATATCTTTTTTTGGTCAAAGTTGCAAAATATCTTTAAAATTGAATTAGTTTTACTTTATTTATTTGTTTTAATATTTTGTAAGGATAACATTTAAATCAAAATGATATTAATTTAAATGTAAAGATTAATTTTGGAATAAAAGGCTAGTAAAGTAAACCAAATCTGACTTGAAATTCATTGAATGTTGGTCAAAAAAATTCAATAATATAATGATTCCTTATATAAAACTCATCATTTAAAATACTATTAAAAATAAATTAACTTCTTCCTTTCAATAAATTTTAAGCTAAACTTATTTAATTGTTTAAATTATTCAAATTACTTAAAGTACTTTTGTAATAAAAAATTATGCCTTCATAAAAACTATATAAAAATAAATTTTACTATTTTATTAAAGTGTAGTTATAAATAATTTTTATGAAAGTTATAAAAAAGTTTTATATGTAATGGTTTGCACTACAAGCGGTATTGACTATTTATCAATTTAATTTAATAAAGACAATCTAAATCTTATTTTAAATTTTTTGACCAAAATTGGTATAATTATTTATGAGATTCCCAAATTTAAATCTTATTAAAAAAGCTGGCTTAGCTTTCAAGCGATACATCAACATAACTATCTAGAGGATACAAGTTTCGGAAAAAATGATAAAAGAGAATTTTGTCACGTAGACATTACCAAATTGAAAAACATACCAAAATTAAGTGTGGGTATGAGGTGAATTCTAAGTACTTAGCGCTTTACTACTCCCTCTCCTTTTAATCTCTTAATAATATAACATGTCATTACAACATTCCAATCAATATAATAAAGATTGTAATTTTTAAAAACATTTACAGAATATATTTCTTAAATTTATTTTGTAAATAATAATTCTCACATGACATAAAATTTATTTTTAATGTATCGATCAAATAGTAAATGATGTATTAGAAAAGTACCCAACACAAAATTTATATGATGAAAAAAAAGAGCTTGCCTATTAATTCTTTTAATAGCGGATATATGTATTGTTAAAACTTACTAATCAAAATAATTTGTTAGAAAATTAGTTTTTCACATTCTCATTACTCTGTCCCTCTCTCTCACTTCCCCTAACTCTCTAGCTAGATTAGACCATAAATTAGTTTTAAATGTATTTAACTCATAGGTCAAGTAAAAAAGTAAAATATTAATAAACATTATATTGTTACTTCTTAGAGTTTTCTGAAATAACTCATGAATACTTTAACAAAAATTATCTAAGATTGATAATAAGAAATCACATCAATATTATTTTTAATTGAATTTATTGTATTTGATACTAAGCAAAATATTACAAGAATCTTAAACATTGTGCTTCTTTGCTAGATATGCTTATCACTGGACACAGCGTGACTCTACAATATTATCAAAAGTAGAACTATCCAATATTACATGACATTTGCCGTTTTCCACGGGTTGCGGGTAATCCAAACCTTGTACATATTTGCCTACATGCTTCAATAATCTTGCATGCCCGGTGGCCATGCAATGATCAGAGACACTCTTCATAATGACTCCTTTTGCTCTGATCAGCGAGAATGTCATTAGAATCTTTGTGCACATCATAATTTCAAATTTAATGAAACCTTTACGACTAATGAAAATTTCAATTATTGATTTTTCAATAGCATTATTGATAATAAAAATAATTAGAAGAAGAATTTATGCTGTGTTTATGGATAGACCATTTAACTTGATAGGATTATATTGATATTTACACAAATACTTAAAAAGCAACATCCTCAATACTCTTTTCAATTTTTAAGAACTTTGAAACCATTAATTAAAGAAGATAGACAATTTTAGATATTTTTAAAAATTTGATAATTTAAAATGGAAAACTTTCTTAAGTGACTAGAAATCCAAAATCAAACTATAGCCATGAAGCTTTATTAGAATAACTTGTAACCATGAGCCTTTAAAACATGACATCAAAATTAAGATCGGAGCGCACCATCCCATTGCATTTGGCGTAAAGTCAATGAAAATTTTAAAACATTGAAGTATTTTCTTGTAAGTACTATCTTATATTCTTATGATACTTTTACATTTGAAACAAATTTAAACGATTTTTAAACCCAATTTTTGTTTCAAACATTCTTTTACTAACTATCAAATCAAAAATCTTTTGTTTGGAAAAATAACAAAATGATGTTATGAAACTAGTTTGTTACAGAAGCCAAGATCAAAGCCATGCATAGAATTACAAAGGTAAAATTGAGACCATTCATCCTTGTGTCCATTTTACTTTGATAGGCCCGACCATTAGAAGCTCCAATAGGCTATTTAAGATGGGTAGGAATGTTAGTGCAACGATTAAAAAAGCAGAAATGACACATTTTTGTTGCAAAATATCTTTTTTTGGTCAAAGTTGCAAAATATCTTTAAAATTGAATTAGTTTTACTTTATTTATTTGTTTTAATATTTTGTAAGGATAACATTTAAATCAAAATGATATTAATTTAAATGTAAAGATTAATTTTGGAATAAAAGGCTAGTAAAGTAAACCAAATCTGACAACGAAATTCATTGAATGTTGGTCAAAAAAATTCAATAATATAATGATTCCTTATATAAAACTCATCATTTAAAATACTATTAAAAATAAATTAACTTCTTCCTTTCAATAAATTTTAAGCTAAACTTATTTAATTGTTTAAATTATTCAAATTACTTAAAGTACTTTTGTAATAAAAAATTATGCCTTCATAAAAACTATATAAAAATAAATTTTACTATTTTATTAAAAGTGTAGTTATAAATAATTTTTATGAAAGTTATAAAAAAGTTTTATATGTAATGGTTTGCACTACAAGCGGTATTGACTATTTATCAATTTAATTTAATAAAGACAATCTAAATCTTATTTTAAATTTTTTGACCAAAATTAGGTATAATTATTTATGAGATTCCCAAATTTAAATCTTATTAAAAAGGTGGCTTAGCTTTCAAGCGATACATCAACATAACTATCTAGAGGATACAAGTTTCGGAAAAAATGATAAAGAGAATTTTGTCACGTAGACATTACCAAATTGAAAAACATACCAAAATTAAGTGTGGGTATGAGGTGAATTCTAAGTCATAGCAGCTTTACTACTCCCTCTCCTTTTAATCTCTTAATAATATAACATGTCATTACAACATTCCAATCCAATATAATAAAGATTGTAATTTTTAAAAACATTCTGAGAATATATTTCTTAAATTTATTTTGTAAATAATAATTCTCACATGACATAAAATTTATTTTTAATGTATCGATCAAATAGTAAATGATGTATTAGAAAAGTACCCAACACAAAATTTATATGATGAAAAAAAAGAGCTTGCCTATTAATTCTTTTAATAGCGGATATATGTATTGTTAAAACTTACTAATCAAAATAATTTGTTAGAAAATTAGTTTTTCACATTCTCATTACTCTGTCCTCTCTCTCACTTCCCCTAACTCTCTAGCTAGATTAGACCATAAATTAGTTTTAAATGTATTTAACTCATAGGTCAAGTAAAAAAGTAAAATATTAATAAACATTATATTGTTACTTCTTAGAGTTTTCTGAAATAACTCATGAATACTTTAACAAAAATTATCTAAGATTGATAATAAGAAATCACATCAATATTATTTTTAATTGAATTTATTGTATTTGATACTAAGCAAAATATTACAAGAATCTTAAACATTGTGCTTCTTTGCTAGATATGCTTGTATGAGACACAGCGTGACTCTACAATATTATCAAAAGTAGAACTATCAATATTACCATGACATTTGCCGTTTTCACGAGGTTGCGGAGTAATCCAAACCTTGTACATATTTGCCTACATGCTTCAATAGTCTTGCATGGCCCGGTGGCCATGCAATGATCAGAGACACTCTTCATATGACTCCTTTTGCTCTGATCAGCGAGAATGTCATTAGAATCTTTGTGCACATCATAATTTCAAATTTAATGAAACCTTTACGACTAATGAAAATTTCAATTATTGATTTTTCAATAGCATTATTGATAATAAAAATAATTAGAAGAAAGAATTATGCTGTGTTTATGGATAGACCATTTAACTTGATAGGATTATATTGATATTTACACAAATACTTAAAAGCAACATCCTCAATACTCTTTTCAATTTTAAGAACTTTGAAACCATTAATTAAAGAAGATAGACAATTTTAGATATTTTTAAAAATTTGATAATTTAAAATGGAAAACTTTCTTAAGTGACTAGAAATCCAAAATCAAACTATAGCCATGAAGCTTTATTAGAATAACTTGTAACCATGAGCCTTTAAAACATGACATCAAAATTAAGATCGGGGCGCACCATCCCATTGCATTTGGCGTAAAGTCAATGAAAATTTTAAAACATTGAAGTATTTTCTTGTAAGTACTATCTTATATTCTTATGATACTTTTACATTTGAAACAAATTTAAGAAACGATTTTTAAACCCAATTTTTGTTTCAAACATTCTTTTACTAACTATCAAATCAAAAATCTTTTGTTTGGAAAAATAACAAAATGATGTTATGAAACTAGTTTGTTACTGAAGCCAAGATCAAAGCCATGCATAGAATTACAAAGGTAAAATTGAGACCATTCATCCTTGTGTCCATTTTACTTTGATAAAGTGACCATTAGAAGCTCAATAGGCTATTTAAGATGGGTAGGAATGTTAGTGCAGCGATTAAAAAAGCAGAAATGACACATTTTTGTTGCAAAATATCTTTTTTTTTGGTCAAAGTTGCAAAATATCTTTAAAATTGAATTAGTTTTACTTTATTTATTTGTTTTAATATTTTGTAAGGATAACATTTAAATCAAAATGATATTAATTTAAATGTAAAGATTAATTTTGGAATAAAAGGCTAGTAAAGTAAACCAAATCTGACTTACTTGAAATTCATTGAATGTTGGTCAAAAAAATTCAATAATATAATGATTCCTTATATAAAACTCATCATTTAAAATACTATTAAAAATAAATTAACTTCTTCCTTTCAATAAATTTTAAGCTAAACTTATTTAATTGTTTAAATTATTCAAATTACTTAAAAGTACTTTTGTAATAAAAATTATTCCTTCATAAAAACTATATAAAAATAAATTTTACTATTTTATTAAAGTGTAGTTATAAATAATTTTATTATGAAAGTTATAAAAAAGTTTTATATGTAATGGTTTTGCACTACAAAGCGGTATTGACTATTTATCAATTTAATTTAATAAAGACAATATAAATCTTATTTTAAATTTCTTTGACCAAAATTCGGTATAATTATTTATGAGATTCCCAAATTTAAATCTTATTAAAAAAGTGACAGCTTTCAAACCGATACATCAACATAACTATCAAAGAGAACACAAGTTTCGGAAAAAATGATAAAAGAGAATTTTGTCACGTAGACATTACCAAATTGAAAAACATACCAAAATTAAGTGTGGGTATGAGGTGAATTCTAAGTCATAGCAGCTTTACTACTCCCTCTCCTTTTAATCTCTTAATAATATAACATGTCATTACAACATTCCAATCCAATATAATAAAGATTGTAATTTTTAAAAACATTCACAGAATATATTTCTTAAATTTATTTTGTAAATAATAATTCTCACATGACATAAAATTTATTTTTAATGTATCGATCAAATAGTAAATGATGTATTAGAAAGTACCCAACACAAAATTTATATGATGAAAAAAAGAAGCTTACCCAATTAATTCTTTTAATAGCGGATATATGTATTGTTAAAACTTACTAATCAAAATAATTTGTTAGAAAATTAGTTTTTCACATTCTCATTACTCATTCCTCTCTCTCACTTCCCCTAACTCTCTAGCTAGATTAGACCATAAATTAGTTTTAAATGTATTTAACTCATAGGTCAAGTAAAAAAGTAAAATATTAATAAACATTATATTGTTACTTCTTAGAGTTTCTGAAATAACTCATGAATACTTTAACAAAAATTATCTAAGATTGATAATAAGAAATCACATCAATATTATTTTTAATTGAATTTATTGTATTTGATACTAAGCAAAATATTACAAGAATCTTAAACATTGTGCTTCTTTGCTAGATATGCTTGTCTGAGACACAGCGTGACTCTACAATATTATCAAAAGTAGAACTATCAATATTACAGCGACATTTGCCGTTTTCACGGGTTGCAGTAATCCAAACCTTGTACATATTTGCCTACATGCTTCAATAGTCTTGCATGGCCCGGTGGCCATGCAATGATCAGAGACACTCTTCATAACGACTCCTTTTACTCTGATCAAGAGAATGTCATTAGAATCTTTGTGCACATCATAATTTCAAATTTAATGAAACCTTTACGACTAATGAAAATTTCAATTATTGATTTTTTCAAAGAGCATTATTGATAATAAAAATAATTAGAAGAAGAATTATGCGTGTTTATGGATAGACCATTTAACTTGATAGGATTATATTGATATTTACACAAATACTTAAAAGCAACATCCTCAATACTCTTTTCAATTTTTAAGAACTTTGAAACCATTAATTAAAGAAGATAGACAATTTTAGATATTTTTAAAAATTTGATAATTTAAAAGGAAAACTTTCTTAAGTGACTAGAAATCCAAAATCAAACTTATAGCCATGAAGCTTTATTAGAATAAATTGTAACCATGAGCCTTTAAAACATGACATCAAAATTAAGATCGGAGCGCACCATCCCATTGCATTTGGCGTAAAGTCAATGAAAATTTTAAAACATTGAAGTATTTTCTTGTAAGTACTATCTTATATTCTTATGATACTTTTACATTTGAAACAAATTTAAGAACGATTTTTAAACCCAATTTTTGTTTCAAACATTCTTTTACTAACTATCAAATCAAAAATCTTTTGATTGGAAAAATAACAAAATGATGTTATGAAACTAGTTTGTTACTGAAGCCAAGATCAAAGCCATGCATAGAATTACAAAGGTAAAGTGAGACCATTCATCCTTGTGTCCATTTTACTTTGATAGACTGACCATTAGAAGCTCCAATAGGCTATTTAAGATGGGTAGGAATGTTAGTGCAACGATTAAAAAAAGAAATGACACATTTTTGTTGCAAAATATCTTTTTTTGGTCAAAGTTGCAAAATATCTTTAAAATTGAATTAGTTTTACTTTATTTATTTGTTTTAATATTTTGTAAGGATAACATTTAAATCAAAATGATATTAATTTAAATGTAAAGATTAATTTTGGAATAAAAGGCTAGTAAAGTAAACCAAATATAGCTTAACGAAATTCATTGAATGTTGGTCAAAAAAATTCAATAATATAATGATTCCTTATATAAAACTCATCATTTAAAATACTATTAAAAATAAATTAACTTCTTCCTTTCTATAAACTTTAAGCTAAACTTATTTAATTGTTTAAATTATTCAAATTACTTAAAAAAGTACTTTTGTAATAAAAAATTATGCCTTCATAAAAACTATATAAAAATAAATTTTACTATTTTATTAAAGTGTAGTTATAAATTTTTTTTTTATTAAAGTTATAAAAAAGTTTTATATGTAATGGTTTGCACTACAAAATTTGTATTGACTATTTATCAATTTAATTTAATAAAGACAATCTAAATCTTATTTTAAATTTCTTTGACCAAAATTGGTATAATTATTTATGAGATTCCCAAATTTAAATCTGATTAAAAAAGTGACTTAGCTTTCAAGCGATACATCAACATAACTATCTTGAGAACACAAGTTTCGGAAAAAATGATAAAGAGAATTTTGTCACGTAGACATTACCAAATTGAAAAACATACCAAAATTAAGTGTGGGTATGAGGTGAATTCTAAGTCATAGCAGCTTTACTACTCCCTCTCCTTTTAATCTCTTAATAATATAACATGTCATTACAACATTCCAATCCAATATAATAAAGATTGTCATTTTTAAAAACATTCTGAGAATACATTTCTTAAATTTATTTTGTAAATAATAATTCTCACATGACATAAAATTTATTTTTAATGTAATCAGATCAAATAGTAAATGATGTATTAGAAAAGTACCCAACACAAAATTTATATGATGAAAAAAAAGAGCTTACCTATTAATTCTTTTAATAGCGGATATATGTATTGTTAAAACTTACTAATCAAAATAATTTGTTAGAAAATTAGTTTTTCACATTCTCATTACTCTGTCCCTCTCTCTCTCACTTCCCCTAACTCTCTAGCTAGATTAGACCATAAATTAGTTTTAAATGTATTTAACTCATAGGCAAGTAAAAAAGTAAAATATTAATAAACATTATATTATTTACTTCTTAGAGTTTTCTGAAATAACTCATGAATACTTTAACAAAAATTATCTAAGATTGATAATAAGAAATCACATCAATATTATTTTTAATTGAATTTATTGTATTTGATACTAAGCAAAATATTACAAGAATCATAAACATTGTGCTTCTTTGCTAGATATGCTTATCTGGACACAGCGTGACTCTACAATATTATCAAAAGTAGAACTATCAATATTGCTGCGGCATTTGCCGTTTTCACGAGTTGCGGAGTAATCCAAACCTTGTACATATTTGCCTACATGCTTCAATAGTCTTGCATGGCCGGTGGCCATGCAATGATCAGAGACACTCTTCAAAAGCAGCTCCTTTTGCTCTGATCAGCGAGAATGTCATTAGAATCTTTGTGCACATCATAATTTCAAATTTAATGAAACCTTTACGACTAATGAAAATTTCAATTATTGATTTTTCAATATCATTAGTGACGGAATGCCCTCAAGGCTTATTTTGGTGATGGATCCACATGCATTATACCCTTGGTGTTGGGTTGCATTCATGCATATACTCATGCGTTTGGTGGCGTGTTTTGTTGACTATGAGTTGATGTGTTATAACTTGAGGTTGTGTGTTTGTTTGTTGAGCGAGGTTGTTTCTAGTTGTCTTTCTCTAACATGATGTTTATCATCTTTATTGCGCTTGAAAAATCCGGTTTGGACTTTCGTTTGACAACGTGAAAAATAGTAGAGCCGCCACCAATATTTATTTAGGAAAACATTGAAAAAACCTTTTTTGAAAAAAGCGGGTGGTCTTTTGAAAATGCAGAGATGTAGGTTCGGGGATCGGTTACGCATGGGGAAGGTATTAGCACCCCACGCGTCCTTTCTACGAAAGGAACCATTAACTTGATGTGTGGTTTAGGAAAAGTTGATTTGAAAGCAATTTGTTCTACTTCTTTTCTTTTCTTTTTTATTTGTTTAAGAGTTTATTTTATTGAAAAAGAGGGGAAGAATATTTTTGGTTATCTTTGAAGCGAGAACAAAACAAAGATTTTTGAAAAGGGTGCTTGGCGGGACATGAACCGGTCTCACGTACCCTGTTTGGGATGAGGATCAAAGCTACGTAGTTCTTGCTTTTTATGGTTTTTGAAAGTGTGCTTGGCGGGACATGAACCGGTCCTCACGTACCCTCAGCGGGATGAAGGATCAAAACTACGTAGTTCTCGCTTTGCGTCTGAAAGCGGCTTAAGAGTTTTTCATGATTGGGTGGCGTTAAGTGGCGGCGAACAACAGCGGTTAGAATGGCCACACTACTAACTCTTTTGAAAATATAATGCGTCATTAATGACCTAAAGCGCAATGGCGGCGTTTGGTTATCAATGATAATTGGTTTTATTTAATGGGAAGAAAACATTTTTGCAAAGGCGGGAGTGTTTGTGGAGACCGAACAACAGCGGTTAGAATGGTCCCACTACTAACTCACAGGGAATAAGAAAATCATCATTAATAATCTAAGCGGCAGCGGCGCGATTGATTATTAATGACAATTTATCTTATCCTTATTTTGAAAATAAGAAGAGTTTTTATTTGAGTATAAGAAATGGGTTTTAGAAAAGAAGTAGCACACTTCAAATCAAATTTAAATCTATAACCAAATGCAAATGAATGAATGAATGAAGTTCAAACATGTTCAATTAATCAATCAATCAAGAACATGTTAGTCATTAACTAAGATTAAACAATGCCCATATAATTAAGGGACTCAATTGTCAGCGATGCGAGACAAAATTCTTAAAATATTTGCGTGCGTGTGTGAGAGAGGTGCATTTGTCTTAATGACTCTATGCTACGGGTAGTAGACTTACGTCTTCATATAAGAGCACATGCATGGGGAGGAGTGCACACAATTAAGTCAAAATTTCAAATAGCATCATGAACAAGTGATACAATTAATTATAGGCCTAGGATATTCTTAGTTGGATGATTGAACAAGTAAGCAAAGATAACATTTAAATCAAAATGATATTAATTTAAATGTAAAGATTAATTTTGGAATAAAAGGCTAGTAAAGTAAACCAAATATAGCTTACTTGAAATTCATTGAATGTTGGTCAAAAAATTCAATAATATAATGATTCCTTATATAAAACTCATCATTTAAAATACTATTAAAAATTAATTAACTTCTTCCTTTCTATAAAGTTTAAGCTAAACTTATTTAATTGTTTAAATTATTCAAATTACTTAAAAGTACTTTTGTAATAAAAAATTATGCCTTCATAAAAACTATATAAAAATAAATTTTACTATTTTATTAAAGTGTAGTTATAATTTTTTTATGAAAGTTATAAAAAAGTTTTATATGTAATGGTTTGCACTACAAAATTTGTATTGACTATTTATCAATTTAATTTAATAAAGACAATCTAAATCTTATTTTAAATTTCTTTGACCAAAATTCGGTATAATTATTTATGAGATTCCCAAATTTAAATCTTATTAAAAAAAAGTGACTTAGCTTTCAAGCGATAAATCAACATAACTATCTAGAGAACACAAGTTTCGGAAAAAATGATAAAGAGAATTTTGTCCACGTAGACATTACCAAATTGAAAAA
Organism: Oxytropis ochrocephala; assembly: GCA_020916435.1. Taxonomy (NCBI): domain Eukaryota; kingdom Viridiplantae; phylum Streptophyta; class Magnoliopsida; order Fabales; family Fabaceae; genus Oxytropis; species Oxytropis ochrocephala. The sequence continues at coordinate 49,780,908 of CM037092.1, read as the reverse complement.
CATACCAAAATTAAGTGTGGGTATGAGGTGAATTCTAAGTCATAGCGCTTTACTACTCCCTCTCCTTTTAATCTCTTAATAATATAACATGTCATTACAACATTCCAATCAATATAATAAAGATTGTCATTTTTAAAAACATTCTGAGAATACATTTCTTAAATTTATTTTGTAAATAATAATTCTCACATGACATAAAATTTATTTTTAATGTATGGAGTCAAATAGTAAATGATGTATTAGAAGAGTACCCAACACAAAATTTATATGATGAAAAAAAGAGCTTACCTATTAATTCTTTTAATGACGGATATATGTATTGTTAAAACTTACTAATCAAAATAATTTGTTAGAAAATTAGTTTTTCACATTCTCATTACTCTGTCACTGTCTCTCACTTCCCCTAACTCTCCTAGCTAGATTAGACCATAAATTAGTTTTAAATGTATTTAACTCATAGGTCAAGTAAAAAAATAAAATATTAATAAACATTATATTGTTACTTCTTAGAGTTTTCTGAAATAACTCATGAATACTTTAACAAAAATTATCTAAGATTGATAATAAGAAATCACATCAATATTATTTTTAATTGAATTTATTGTATTTGATACTAAGCAAAATATTACAAGAATCATAAACATTGTGCTTCTTTGCTAGATATGCTTATGCTGGACACGTGACTCTACAATATTATCAAAGTAGAACTATCAATATTGCATGACATTTGCGTTTTCACGGAGTTGCGAGTAATCCAAACCTTGTACATATTTGCCTACATGCTTCAATAGTCTTGCATGGCCCGGTGGCCATGCAATGATCAGAGACACTCTTCATATGAGCTCCTTTTGCTACTGATCACGAGAATGTCATTAGAATCTTTGTGCACATCATAATTTCAAATTTAATGAAACCTTTACGACTAATGAAAATTTCAATTATTGATTTTCAGTGACATTATTGATAATAAAAAAAATTAGAAGAAGAATTATGCGTGTTTATGGATAGACCATTTAACTTGATAGGATTATATTGATATTTACACAAATACTTAAAAGCAACATCCTCCAATTCTCTTTTCAATTTTAAGAACTTTGAAACCATTAATTAAAGAAGATAGACAATTTTAGATATTTTTAAAAATTTGATAATTTAAAATGGAAAACTTTCTTAAATGACTAGAAATCCAAAATAAAACTTATAGCCATGAAGCTTTATTAGAATAACTTGTAACCATGAGCCTTTAAAACATGACATCAAAATTAAGATCGAGGCGCACCATCCCATTGCATTTGGCGTAAAGTCAATGAAAATTTTAAAACATTGAAGTATTTTCTTGTAAGTACTATCTTATATTCTTATGATACTTTTTACATTTGAAACAAATTTAGAAACGATTTTAAACCCAATTTTTGTTTCAAACATTCTTTTACTAACTATCAAATCAAAAATCTCTTGATTGGAAAAATAACAAAATGATGTTATGAAACTAGTTTGTTACACAGAAGCCAAGATCAAAGCCATGCATAGAATTACAAAGGTAAAATTGAGACCATTCATCCTTGTGTCCATTTTACTTTGATAGGCCTGACCATTAGAAGCTCAATAGGCTATTTAAGATGGGTAGGAATGTTAGTGCATAGATTAAAAAAAAAGAAATGACACATTTTTGTGTCAAAATATCTTTTTTTGGTCAAAGATGCAAAATATCTTTAAAATTGAATTAGTTTTACTTTATTTATTTGTTTTAATATTTTGTAATGATAACATTTAAATCAAAATGATATTAATTTAAATGTAAAGATTAATTTTGGAATAAAAGGCTAGTAAAGTAAACCAAATATAGCTTGAAATTCATTGAATGTTGGTCAAAAAAATTCAATAATATAATGATTCATATATAAAACTCATCATTTAAAATACTATTAAAAATAAATTAACTTCTTCCTTTCTATAAATTTTAAGCTAAACTTATTTAATTGTTTAAATTATTCAAATTACTTAAAGTACTTTTGTAATAAAAATTATGCCTTCATAAAAGTATATAAAAATAAATTTTACTATTTTATTAAAGTGTAGTTATAAATTTTTTTATGAAAGTTATAAAAAGTTTTATATGTAATGGTTTGCACTTCTACAAGCTGTAATGACTACTATCAATTTAATTTAATAAAGACAATCTAAATCTTATTTTAAATTTCTTTTACCAAAATTTGGTATAATTATTTATGAGATTCCCAAATTTAAATCTGAGAAAACTAAGTATGTGTTTTGCTTATTATATATCATATTTGATAAACATGTTATTCCATTTTTAATACTAGATTTGTTTTACATTAAAGTTTAATTCTAACAATATTTTGTTCTGAATTTTATCTTTTAATAATGTCAAAGTAAATATATAGATTAGTAAATATATGATTTAAGATTAATATTTTCTAAAAAAACTCATTTTTGATATTGACTAGGATATTGTCAAAAAATATATAAACCTATTTATTAAAAAAGTGACTTAGCTTTCAAGCGATACATCAACATAACTATCTAGAGAACACAAGTTTCGGAAAAAATGATAAAGAGAGAATTTTGTCCACGTGAGGAGTGAATTCTAAGTACATAACACTTTACTACTCCCTCTCCTTTTAATCTCTTAATAATATAACATGTCATTACAACATTCCAATCCAATATAATAAAGATTGTAATTTTTAAAAACATTACAGAATATATTTCTTAAATTTATTTTGTAAATAATAATTCTCACATGACATAAAATTTATTTTTAATGTGTCGAGTCAAATAGTAAATGATGTATTAGAAAGTACCCAACACAAAATTTATATGATGAAAAAAAAAAAAGAGCTTACCTTATTAATTCTTTTAATGAGCGGATATATGTATTGTTAAAACTTACTAATCAAAATAATTTGTTAGAAAATTAGTTTTCACATTCTCATTACTCTGTCCCTCTCTATCACTTCCCCTAACTCTCTAGATGAGACCATAAATTAGTTTTAAATGTATTTTACTAATAGGTCAAGTAAAAAAGTAAAATATTAATAAACATTATATTATTACTTCTTAGAGTTTTCTGAAATAACTCATGAATACTTTAACAAAAATTATCTAAGATTGATAATAAGAAATCACATCAATATTATTTTTAATTGAATTTATTGTATTTGATACTAAGCAAAGTATTACAAGAATCATAAACATTGTGCTTGCTACTAGATATGCTTATCTGAGACACAGCGTCATGGTGAATTAAATGACGGGTAATGGCGGTGTAGTGGCGATGGATTTAATAGCGGTGATAAATGCGATTGCGGTGTGAATTCATACATGATGTGAATGTTGTGGTTGATGCATTGTTCATGGAGTCACATTTTGCCTCATATGCATCAAGGGACGGATATAGACTTGGCCTCGATATCGTGGCCCGGCCTCCATATCATTAGTGACGGAATGCCCTCAAAGCTTATTTTGGTGATGGATCCACATGCATTATACCCTTGGTGTTGGGTTGCATTCATGCATATACTCATGCGTTTGGTGGCGTGTTTTGTTGACTATGAGTTGATGTGTTATAACTTGAGGTTGTGTGTTTGTTTGTTGAGCCGAGGTTGTTTCTAGTTGTCTTTCTCTAACATGATGTTTATCATCTTGTATTGCCTTGAAAAATCCGGTTTGGACTTTTCGTTTGACAACGTGAAAAATAGTAGAGCCGCCACCAATATTTATTTAGGAAAACATTGAAAAAACCTTTTTTGAAAAAAGCGGGTGGTCTTTTAGCCTTGAGAGATGTAGGTTCGGGGATCGGTTACGCATGGGGAAGGTATTAGCACCCCCAGCGCGTCCTTTCACCGAAAGGAACCATTAACTTGATGTGTGGTTTAGGAAAAGTTGATTTGAAAGCAATTTGTTCTACTTATTTTCTTTTCTTTTTTTATTTGTTTAAGAGTTTATTTTATTGAAAAAGAGAGGGGGAAAGAATATTTTGGTTATCTTTGAAAAGCGAGAACAAAACAAATATTTTTGAAAGAGGGTGCTTGGCGGGACATGAACCGGTCCTCATTACCCTCTTTGGGATGAGGGATCAAAGCTACGTAGTTCTTGCTTTTTATGGTTTTTTTGAAAGTGTGCTTGGCGGGACATGAACCGGTCCTACATTACCCTCAGCTGGGATGAAGGATCAAAACTACGTAGTTCTGGCTTTTGCGTCTGAAAGCGGCTTAAGAGTTTTTCATGATTGGGTGGCGTTAAGTGGCGGCCGAACAACAGCGGTTAGAATGGCCACACTACTAACTCTTTTGAAAATATAATCGTCGTCATTAATGACCTAAAGCGCAATGGCGCGTTTGGTTATCAATGATAATTGGTTTTATTTAATGGGGGAAGAAAACATTTTTGCAAAGGCAGGAGTGTTTGTGGAGACCGAACAACAGCGGTTAGAATGGTCCACTACTAACTCACGGGAATAAGAAAATCATCATTAATAATCTAAGCGACAATGGTAGCGATTGATTATTAATGACAATTTATCTTATCCTTATTTTGAAAATAAGAAGAGTTTTTATTTGAGTATAAGAAATGGGTTTTAGAAAAAAGTAGTACACTTCAAATCAAATTTAAATCTATAACCAAATGCAAATGAATGAATGAATGAAGTTCAAACATGTTCAATTAATCAATCAATCAAGAACATGTTAGTCATTAACTAAGATTAAACAATGCCCATATAATTAAGGGACTCAATTGTCAACGATGCGAGACAAAATTCTTAAAATATTTGCGTGCGTGTGTGAGAGAGGTGCATTTGTCTTAATGACTCTATGCTACACAGGTAGTAGACTTACGTCTTCATATAAGAGCACATGCATGGGGGAGGGAGTGCACACAATTAAGTCAAGAATTTCAAATAGCATCATGAACAAGTGATACAATTAATTATAGGCCTAGGATATTCTTAGTTGGATGATTGAACAAGTAAGCAAAGATAACATTTAAATCAAAATGATATTAATTTAAATGTAAAGATTAATTTTGGAATAAAAGGCTAGTAAAGTAAACCAAATATAGCTTAACGAAATTCATTGAATGTTGGTCAAAAAAATTCAATAATATAATGATTCCTTATATAAAACTCATCATTTAAAATACTATTAAAAATTAATTAACTTCTTCCTTTCTATAAAGTTTAAGCTAAACTTATTTAATTGTTTAAATTATTCAAATTACTTAAAGTACTTTTGTAATAAAAAATTATGCCTTCATAAAAACTATATAAAAATAAATTTTACTATTTTATTAAAGTGTAGTTATAATTTTTTTTTTATGAAAGTTATAAAAAAGTTTTATATGTAATGGTTTGCACTACAAGCTGTATTGACTATTTATCAATTTAATTTAATAAAGACAATCTAAACCTTATTTTAAATTTCTTTGACCAAAATTGGGTATAATTATTTATGAGATTCCCAAATTTAAATCTTATTAAAAAAAGTGACTTAGCTTTCAAGCGATAAATCAACATAACTATCTAAAGAACACAAGTTTCCGGAAAAAATGATAAAGAAATTTTGTCACGTAGACATTACCAAATTGAAAAACATACCAAAATTAAGTGTGGGTATGAGGTGAATTCTAAGTCATAGCAGCTTTACTACTCCCCCTCTCCTTTTAATCTCTTAATAATATAACATGTCATTACAACATTTCAATCAATATAATAAAGATTGTCATTTTTAAAAACATTCTGAGAATACATTTCTTAAATTTATTTTGTAAATAATAATTCTCACATGACATAAAATTTATTTTTAATGTATCGAGTCAAATAGTAAATGATGTATTAGAAAGTACCCAACACAAAATTTATATGATGAAAAAAAGAGCTTACCTATTAATTCTTTTAATGACGGATATATGTATTGTTAAAACTTACTAATCAAAATAATTTGTTAGAAAATTAGTTTTTCACATTCTCATTACTCTGTCACTGTCTCTCACTTCCCCTAACTCTCCTAGCTAGATTAGACCATAAATTAGTTTTAAATGTATTTAACTCATAGGTCAAGTAAAAAAATAAAATATTAATAAACATTATATTGTTACTTCTTGAGAGTTTTCTGAAATAACTCATGAATACTTTAACAAAAATTATCTAAGATTGATAATAAGAAATCACATCAATATTATTTTTAATTGAATTTATTGTATTTGATACTAAGCAAAATATTACAAGAATCATAAACATTGTAGCTGCTTTTGCTAGATATGCTTATCTGGACACGTGACTCTACAATATTATCAAAAGTAGAACTATCAATATTGCAACATGGCATTTGCCGTTTCACGGGTTGCGGGTAATCCAAACCTTGTACATATTTGCCTACATGCTTCAATAGTCTTTGCATGGCCCGGTGGCCATGCAATGATCAGAGACACTCTTCATAACGGCTCCTTTTGCTCTGATCAGCAGAATGTCATTAGAATCTTTGTGCACATCATAATTTCAAATTTAATGAAACCTTTACGACTAATGAAAATTTCAATTATTGATTTTTCACGACATTATTGATAATAAAAAAATTAGAAGAAGAATTATGCGTGTTTATGGATAGACCATTTAACTTGATAGGATTATATTGATATTTACACAAATACTTAAAAAGCAACATCCTCCAATTCTCTTTTCAATTTTTAAGAACTTTGAAACCATTAATTAAAAGAAGATAGACAATTTTAGATATTTTTAAAAATTTGATAATTTAAAATGGAAAACTTTCTTAAATGACTAGAAATCCAAAATAAAACTTATAGCCATGAAGCTTTATTAGAATAACTTGTAACCATGAGCCTTTAAAACATGACATCAAAATTAAGATCGAAGGCGCACCATCCCATTGCATTTGGCGTAAAGTCCAATGAAAATTTTAAAACATTGAAGTATTTTCTTGTAAAGTACTATCTTATATTCTTATGATACTTTTACATTTGAAACAAATTTAAAGCGATTTTAAACCCAATTTTTGTTTCAAACATTCTTTTACTAACTATCAAATCAAAAATCTCTTGATTGGAAAAATAACAAAATGATGTTATGAAACTAGTTTGTTACTTGAAGCCAAGATCAAAGCCATGCATAGAATTACAAAGGTAAAATTGAGACCATTCATCCTTGTGTCCATTTTACTTTGATAAGGCGACCATTAGAAGCTCCAATAGGCTATTTAAGATGGGTAGGAATGTTAGTGCATAGATTAAAAAAAAGAAATGACATTTTTGTTGCAAAATATCTTTTTTTGGTCAAAGTTGCAAAATATCTTTAAAATTGAATTAGTTTTACTTTATTTATTTGTTTTAATATTTTGTAATGATAACATTTAAATCAAAATGATATTAATTTAAATGTAAAGATTAATTTTGGAATAAAAGGCTAGTAAAGTAAACCAAATATAAACTTAACGAAATTCATTGAATGTTGGTCAAAAAAATTCAATAATATAATGATTCCTTATATAAAACTCATCATTTAAAATACTATTAAAAATAAATTAACTTCTTCCTTTCTATAAATTTTAAGCTAAACTTATTTAATTGTTTAAATTATTCAAATTACTTAAAAGTACTTTTGTAATAAAAAATTATGCCTTCATAAAAAGTATATAAAAATAAATTTTACTATTTTATTAAAGTGTAGTTATAAATTTTTTTATGAAAGTTATAAAAAGTTTTATATGTAATGGTTTGCACTACAAGCTGTAATGACTACTATCAATTTAATTTAATAAAGACAATCTAAATCTTATTTTAAATTTCTTTTACCAAAATTTGGTATAATTATTTATGAGATTCCCAAATTTAAATCTAGAAAACTAAGTATGTGTTTTGCTTATTATATATCATATTTGATAAACATGTTATTCCATTTTAATACTAGATTTGTTTTACATTAAAAGTTTAATTCTAACAATATTTTGTTCTGAATTTTATCTTTTAATAATGTCAAAAGTAAATATATAGATTAGTAAATATATGATTTAAGATTAATATTTTCTAAAAAAACTCATTTTGATATTGACTAGGATATTGTCAAAAAATATATAAACCTATTTATTAAAAAAAAAAGGCTGACTTAGCTTTCAAGCGATACATCAACATAACTATCTAGAGAACACAAGTTTTCGGAAAAAATGATAAAGAGAGAATTTTGTCCACGTAGAAGGAGTGAATTCTAAGTGCACTTAACACTTTACTACTCCCTCTCCTTTTAATCTCTTAATAATATAACATGTCATTACAACATTCCAATCAATATAATAAAGATTGTAATTTTTAAAAACATTACAGAATATATTTCTTAAATTTATTTTGTAAATAATAATTCTCACATGACATAAAATTTATTTTTAATGTGTCAGATCAAATAGTAAATGATGTATTAGAAAGTACCCAACACAAAATTTATATGATGAAAAAAAGAAGCTTACCTTATTAATTCTTTTAATAGCGGATATATGTATTGTTAAAACTTACTAATCAAAATAATTTGTTAGAAAATTAGTTTTTCACATTCTCATTACTCTGTCCCTCTCTATCACTTCCCCTAACTCTCTAGATGAGACCATAAATTAGTTTTAAATGTATTTTACTAATAGGTCAAGTAAAAAGTAAAATATTAATAAACATTATATTATTACTTCTTAGAGTTTTACGAAATAACTCATGAATACTTTAACAAAAATTATCTAAGATTGATAATAAGAAATCACATCAATATTATTTTTAATTGAATTTATTGTATTTGATACTAAGCAAAGTATTACAAGAATCATAAACATTGTGCTTGCTACTAGATATGCTTATGCAGACACAGCGTCATAGTGAATTAAATGGCGGGTAATAGCGGTGTAGTGTGATGGATTTAATGGCGGTGATAAATCACGGTGCGGTGTGAATTCATACATGATGTGAATGTTGTGGGTTGATGCATTGTTCATGGAGTCATTTTGCCTCATATGCATCAAGGGGCGGATATAGAACTTCGGCCTCGATATCGTAAACTTGACCTCCATATCATTAAGTGACGGAATGCCCTCAAAGCTTATTTTTGGTGATGGATCACATACATTATACCCTTGGTGTTGGGTTGCATTCATGCATATACTCATGCGTTTGGTGGCGTGTTTTGTTGACTATGAGTTGATGTGTTATAACTTGAGGTTGTGTGTTTGTTTGTTGAAGTAGAGTTGTTTCTAGTTGTCTTTCTCTAACATGATGTTTATCATCTTTGTTGCGCTTGAAAAATCGGTTTGGACTTTGCCGTTTGACAACGTGAAAAAATAGTAGAGCCGCCACCAATATTTATTTGGAAAACATTGAAAAAACCTTTTTTGAAAAAAGCGGGTGGTCTTTTGAAAGCATAAGATGTAGGTTAGGGATCGATTCACATGGGAAGGTATTAGCACCCCATAGCGTCCTTTCTACCGAAAGGGAACCATTAACTTGATGTGTGGTTTAGGAAAAGTTGATTTGAAAGCAATTTGTTCTACTTCTTTTCTTTTCTTTTTTTATTTGTTTTAAGAGTTTATTTTATTGAAAAGAGGGGAAAGAATATTTTTGGTTATCTTTGGCGAGAACAAAACAAGATTTTTTTTTGAAAAGAGAGTGCTTGGCCGGGACATAGACAGGTCTCACGTACCCTCAGGATGAGGATCAAAGCTACGTAGTTCTTGCTTTTTATGGTTTTTGAAAGTGTGCTTGTGGGACATGAACCCGGTCCTCACGTACCCTCAGCGGGATGAAGGATCAAAACTACGTAGTTCTTTGCGCGACTGCGTCTGAAAGCGGCAGAGTTTTCACTTGATTGGGTGGCGTTAAGTGGCGGCCGAACAACAGCGGTTAGAATGGCCACACTGCAACTGCTCTGCGAAAATATAATGCGTCATTAATGACCTAAAGCGCAATGGCGCGTTTGGTTATCCAATGATAGTTGGTTTTATTTAATGGGAAGAAAACATTTTTTGCAAAAACAGGAGTGTTTTGTGGAGACCAGACAACAGCGGTTAGAATGGTCCCGCTACTAACTCACCGGGAATAAGAAAAATCATCATTAATAATCTAGCGGCAGGTAGCGATTGATTATGTAATGACAGTTTATCTTATCCTTAGAATGGGGTTTATTTTATGAAGATAAAAAGTTGGGAAATACAAGTGAGAAAATGTTTGGAGTATTTTTGCAAATTGATAAGTGGTAAAACTTTTAGTAAAAGTTATTGAAGGAGTAAATACAAAATGCATGAGGTAGATGGTATTATTTAATGAGATGGTAAAGTAAAAAAAGTTAAAATGTTTTTTACTTTTGGTGAAACGATAAAAATTGGTAAAGCAAAAATATAAATGAGTGGTTAAAAGTTAAAAACACATTGACATGATTATACTCATCCACACAAGATCAAATAACAAATTTTAAGCACAAAATGAACCACTAAAAAGGTACTCTAAAGCCCGAAACCATATATGAGCAAACACTAAAATTATTTTTCTTCTTTAAATATACAAATCAACACTTCAGACAAAACACAAAGATTAAGACATAGATTGTCATGCCATGTTGCAGAGACACTAATCAAGCAAGATCATGTTCCCTATTCATACCCACCAGCAAAGGGAAAAACAACAAAACCCTAAATTTTTTTGTGTACTCAAAATCAAAAGCCTCTTACATCCCAGCATTCGAGCCTCAAATTTACACGTCATGGTATGAAACAAAGAAAATGAAACATATGATATGACAAAAAAATTCTTTATTCACAACATGACATTCAATGAAGAGAAAAATAACAAAAATAATAGCAGAAATACCAAACCATATGATTAAAACACAAGAACTAACTCTCGCTCAAAGTAAGGGCTCGTGCTTCAACACACCAGGCTCCCGATATCGCTTGACATAGTGGTGTTTTGAAGAATAAGACCTCTCAAACCTCTTTTGAGAGAGGAAAGAGAAGTAGGAGAAGAATGCACATGCTAAAACACTAAAAATGCAAAAGAGATTAGACTTACCTGCAGATCGCCCAGCTAAGCAAGAGTAGAAAATGAAGACCAAAAGTAACAAATCACCAACAATCTTCCTGAATCAACAACTATGGCCAACAAACTTGAGAAAAGCCAAACCTTTGATGATGTAAATATGGAATTAAGGTTGAAAAGAGAAAGATATGAATATGGGTGAGTTTAAAGGTGATTTGATGGATGAAAACTTGAAGAAGGAGGAGGAAGGGAGAGGAGGGTTCAGCTAGAGAGGGAGGAGGAGGGTTTGTGTTCTAGGGTAAAAATGAGAGTGTGTCCTCTATCATCTCTTATTTTTGGGTTTTATATGAGAATGTCACATTGTCAGATTGATGAATGTGTCAGCAAT